>CM073747.1:0-1200000 GCA_037127355.1 Schoenoplectus tabernaemontani
TGCATTAAAACTGCCGTTTAAACAAGTTGCTTGACTTTTTAAAAATATTTGGCCCCATAAATACGCATAGTTTCGTGCAAATTAATATAATTACTCCTAATTATGCCTATTATGAGATTTTTCAATTAACACTTCGATATGAATATTCTACGACACTATTTTCTCCCCAAACGTAAGTAAGATGCATTAGAAAGAGCTATTTAAAAAAGTTATTTGAGTATTTCATCATTTTTGGCCCATAACTACACATAATTTAGTGAAAATTAAAATAATCCATCCTAAGCATGCCTATTATATGATATTCTAATTAAAACCTCGATATGAATAATCTACGACACTAAGTTTGCACAAAACATAAGTATGATGCTTTAAAAATAGCTGTTTAAACAAGTTGTTTGTGTTTTTCAAATTTTTTGGCCGCATAAGTGCACATAATTTCATGCAAATTAATATAATTACTCCAAATTATGTCTATTATAAGATTGTCCAATTAACGCTTCGATATGAATATCCTACGACACTAATATTTCATTAAACATAAGTAAGATATATTGGAAGCTGCTTTGTTTAAACAAGTTGAGTAAGATTTTTAAACACGTTTTGACTCATAAATACACATAATTTCGTGAAAATTAATGTAATTACTCCTCATTATACCTATTAGAAGAATATCCAATTTACACTTCGATATGAACATTGTACGACACAAGTTTTCCACAAAACATAAATAAGATGCATTTAAAACAGTTGTTTAAACAAGTTATTTGAGTTTTCTAAAATTGTTGGCAGCAATAACTACATGTAATTTCATGAAAATTAATATAATCACTCCTAATTATGCCTATTATATGATTTTCCAGTTAAAATTTAGATATGAATATTCTATGACGCTAATTTTGCACAAAATATAAGTAAGATGCATTGGAAGCTGTTGTTTAAACAAATATTTTCAGATTTTTAACATTTTTTGCATCAAAGCTACACATAATTTTATGAAAATCAATATAATTACTCCTAATTATGCCTATTAGAAGATTATCCAATTTATTACTTCGATATGAATATTCTACGACACCAAGTTTGCACAAAACAAAAGTAAGATGCATTAAAAAACAGCGTTTAAACTAGCTGATTGAGTTTTTCAAACTTTTTGCCGCATAACTACATATAATTTCGTACAAATTAATATAATTACTCCTAATTATGCCTACTTTAAGATTACCAAATTAAAATTTTCATATAAATATTCTATGACGCTAATTTGGCACAAAACATAAGCAAGATGCATTAAAGCTGCCGTTTAAACAAGTTGCTTGACTTTTTAAAAATATTTGGCCCCATAAATACGCATAGTTTCGTGCAAATTAATATAATTACTCCTAATTATGCCTATTATGAGATTTTTCAATTAACACTTCGATATGAATATTCTACGACACTATTTTCTCCCCAAACGTAAGTAAGATGCATTAGAAAGAGCTATTTAAAAAAGTTATTTGAGTATTTCATCATTTTTGGCCCATAACTACACATAATTTAGTGAAAATTAAAATAATCCATCCTAAGCATGCCTATTATATGATATTCTAATTAAAACCTCGATATGAATAATCTACGACACTAAGTTTGCACAAAACATAAGTATGATGCTTTAAAAATAGCTGTTTAAACAAGTTGTTTGTGTTTTTCAAATTTTTTGGCCGCATAAGTGCACATAATTTCATGCAAATTAATATAATTACTCCAAATTATGTCTATTATAAGATTGTCCAATTAACGCTTCGATATGAATATCCTACGACACTAATATTTCATTAAACATAAGTAAGATATATTGGAAGCTGCTGTTTAAACAAGTTGAGTAAGATTTTTAAACACGTTTTGACTCATAAATACACATAATTTCGTGAAAATTAATGTAATTACTCCTCATTATACCTATTAGAAGAATATCCAATTTACACTTCGATATGAACATTGTACGACACAAGTTTTCCACAAAACATAAATAAGATGCATTTAAAACAGTTGTTTAAACAAGTTATTTGAGTTTTCTAAAATTGTTGGCAGCAATAACTACATGTAATTTCATGAAAATTAATATAATCACTCCTAATTATGCCTATTATATGATTTTCCAGTTAAAATTTAGATATGAATATTCTATGACGCTAATTTTGCACAAAATATAAGTAAGATGCATTGGAAGCTGTTGTTTAAACAAATATTTTCAGATTTTTAACATTTTTTGCATCAAAGCTACACATAATTTTATGAAAATCAATATAATTACTCCTAATTATGCCTATTAGAAGATTATCCAATTTATTACTTCGATATGAATATTCTACGACACCAAGTTTGCACAAAACAAAAGTAAGATGCATTAAAAAACAGCAGTTTAAACTAGCTGATTGAGTTTTTCAAACTTTTTGCCGCATAACTACATATAATTTCGTACAAATTAATATAATTACTCCTAATTATGCCTACTTTAAGATTACCAAATTAAAATTTTCATATAAATATTCTATGACGCTAATTTGGCACAAAACATAAGCAAGATGCATTAAAACTGCCGTTTAAACAAGTTGCTTGACTTTTTAAAAATATTTGGCCCCATAAATACGCATAGTTTCGTGCAAATTAATATAATTACTCCTAATTATGCCTATTATGAGATTTTTCAATTAACACTTCGATATGAATATTCTACGACACTATTTTCTCCCCAAACGTAAGTAAGATGCATTAGAAAGAGCTATTTAAAAAAGTTATTTGAGTATTTCATCATTTTTGGCCCATAACTACACATAATTTAGTGAAAATTAAAATAATCCATCCTAAGCATGCCTATTATATGATATTCTAATTAAAACCTCGATATGAATAATCTACGACACTAAGTTTGCACAAAACATAAGTATGATGCTTTAAAAATAGCTGTTTAAACAAGTTGTTTGTGTTTTTCAAATTTTTTGGCCGCATAAGTGCACATAATTTCATGCAAATTAATATAATTACTCCAAATTATGTCTATTATAAGATTGTCCAATTAACGCTTCGATATGAATATCCTACGACACTAATATTTCATTAAACATAAGTAAGATATATTGGAAGCTGCTGTTTAAACAAGTTGAGTAAGATTTTTAAACACGTTTTGACTCATAAATACACATAATTTCGTGAAAATTAATGTAATTACTCCTCATTATACCTATTAGAAGAATATCCAATTTACACTTCGATATGAACATTGTACGACACAAGTTTTCCACAAAACATAAATAAGATGCATTTAAAACAGTTGTTTAAACAAGTTATTTGAGTTTTCTAAAATTGTTGGCAGCAATAACTACATGTAATTTCATGAAAATTAATATAATCACTCCTAATTATGCCTATTATATGATTTTCCAGTTAAAATTTAGATATGAATATTCTATGACGCTAATTTTGCACAAAATATAAGTAAGATGCATTGGAAGCTGTTGTTTAAACAAATATTTTCAGATTTTTAACATTTTTTGCATCAAAGCTACACATAATTTTATGAAAATCAATATAATTACTCCTAATTATGCCTATTAGAAGATTATCCAATTTATTACTTCGATATGAATATTCTACGACACCAAGTTTGCACAAAACAAAAGTAAGATGCATTAAAAAACAGCAGTTTAAACTAGCTGATTGAGTTTTTCAAACTTTTTGCCGCATAACTACATATAATTTCGTACAAATTAATATAATTACTCCTAATTATGCCTACTTTAAGATTACCAAATTAAAATTTTCATATAAATATTCTATGACGCTAATTTGGCACAAAACATAAGCAAGATGCATTAAAACTGCCGTTTAAACAAGTTGCTTGACTTTTTAAAAATATTTGGCCCCATAAATACGCATAGTTTCGTGCAAATTAATATAATTACTCCTAATTATGCCTATTATGAGATTTTTCAATTAACACTTCGATATGAATATTCTACGACACTATTTTCTCCCCAAACGTAAGTAAGATGCATTAGAAAGAGCTATTTAAAAAAGTTATTTGAGTATTTCATCATTTTTGGCCCATAACTACACATAATTTAGTGAAAATTAAAATAATCCATCCTAAGCATGCCTATTATATGATATTCTAATTAAAACCTCGATATGAATAATCTACGACACTAAGTTTGCACAAAACATAAGTATGATGCTTTAAAAATAGCTGTTTAAACAAGTTGTTTGTGTTTTTCAAATTTTTTGGCCGCATAAGTGCACATAATTTCATGCAAATTAATATAATTACTCCAAATTATGTCTATTATAAGATTGTCCAATTAACGCTTCGATATGAATATCCTACGACACTAATATTTCATTAAACATAAGTAAGATATATTGGAAGCTGCTGTTTAAACAAGTTGAGTAAGATTTTTAAACACGTTTTGACTCATAAATACACATAATTTCGTGAAAATTAATGTAATTACTCCTCATTATACCTATTAGAAGAATATCCAATTTACACTTCGATATGAACATTGTACGACACAAGTTTTCCACAAAACATAAATAAGATGCATTTAAAACAGTTGTTTAAACAAGTTATTTGAGTTTTCTAAAATTGTTGGCAGCAATAACTACATGTAATTTCATGAAAATTAATATAATCACTCCTAATTATGCCTATTATATGATTTTCCAGTTAAAATTTAGATATGAATATTCTATGACGCTAATTTTGCACAAAATATAAGTAAGATGCATTGGAAGCTGTTGTTTAAACAAATATTTTCAGATTTTTAACATTTTTTGCATCAAAGCTACACATAATTTTATGAAAATCAATATAATTACTCCTAATTATGCCTATTAGAAGATTATCCAATTTATTACTTCGATATGAATATTCTACGACACCAAGTTTGCACAAAACAAAAGTAAGATGCATTAAAAAACAGCAGTTTAAACTAGCTGATTGAGTTTTTCAAACTTTTTGCCGCATAACTACATATAATTTCGTACAAATTAATATAATTACTCCTAATTATGCCTACTTTAAGATTACCAAATTAAAATTTTCATATAAATATTCTATGACGCTAATTTGGCACAAAACATAAGCAAGATGCATTAAAACTGCCGTTTAAACAAGTTGCTTGACTTTTTAAAAATATTTGGCCCCATAAATACGCATAGTTTCGTGCAAATTAATATAATTACTCCTAATTATGCCTATTATGAGATTTTTCAATTAACACTTCGATATGAATATTCTACGACACTATTTTCTCCCCAAACGTAAGTAAGATGCATTAGAAAGAGCTATTTAAAAAAGTTATTTGAGTATTTCATCATTTTTGGCCCATAACTACACATAATTTAGTGAAAATTAAAATAATCCATCCTAAGCATGCCTATTATATGATATTCTAATTAAAACCTCGATATGAATAATCTACGACACTAAGTTTGCACAAAACATAAGTATGATGCTTTAAAAATAGCTGTTTAAACAAGTTGTTTGTGTTTTTCAAATTTTTTGGCCGCATAAGTGCACATAATTTCATGCAAATTAATATAATTACTCCAAATTATGTCTATTATAAGATTGTCCAATTAACGCTTCGATATGAATATCCTACGACACTAATATTTCATTAAACATAAGTAAGATATATTGGAAGCTGCTGTTTAAACAAGTTGAGTAAGATTTTTAAACACGTTTTGACTCATAAATACACATAATTTCGTGAAAATTAATGTAATTACTCCTCATTATACCTATTAGAAGAATATCCAATTTACACTTCGATATGAACATTGTACGACACAAGTTTTCCACAAAACATAAATAAGATGCATTTAAAACAGTTGTTTAAACAAGTTATTTGAGTTTTCTAAAATTGTTGGCAGCAATAACTACATGTAATTTCATGAAAATTAATATAATCACTCCTAATTATGCCTATTATATGATTTTCCAGTTAAAATTTAGATATGAATATTCTATGACGCTAATTTTGCACAAAATATAAGTAAGATGCATTGGAAGCTGTTGTTTAAACAAATATTTTCAGATTTTTAACATTTTTTGCATCAAAGCTACACATAATTTTATGAAAATCAATATAATTACTCCTAATTATGCCTATTAGAAGATTATCCAATTTATTACTTCGATATGAATATTCTACGACACCAAGTTTGCACAAAACAAAAGTAAGATGCATTAAAAAACAGCAGTTTAAACTAGCTGATTGAGTTTTTCAAACTTTTTGCCGCATAACTACATATAATTTCGTACAAATTAATATAATTACTCCTAATTATGCCTACTTTAAGATTACCAAATTAAAATTTTCATATAAATATTCTATGACGCTAATTTGGCACAAAACATAAGCAAGATGCATTAAAACTGCCGTTTAAACAAGTTGCTTGACTTTTTAAAAATATTTGGCCCCATAAATACGCATAGTTTCGTGCAAATTAATATAATTACTCCTAATTATGCCTATTATGAGATTTTTCAATTAACACTTCGATATGAATATTCTACGACACTATTTTCTCCCCAAACGTAAGTAAGATGCATTAGAAAGAGCTATTTAAAAAAGTTATTTGAGTATTTCATCATTTTTGGCCCATAACTACACATAATTTAGTGAAAATTAAAATAATCCATCCTAAGCATGCCTATTATATGATATTCTAATTAAAACCTCGATATGAATAATCTACGACACTAAGTTTGCACAAAACATAAGTATGATGCTTTAAAAATAGCTGTTTTTAAACAAGTTGTTTGTGTTTTTCAAATTTTTTGGCCGCATAAGTGCACATAATTTCATGCAAATTAATATAATTACTCCAAATTATGTCTATTATAAGATTGTCCAATTAACGCTTCGATATGAATATCCTACGACACTAATATTTCATTAAACATAAGTAAGATATATTGGAAGCTGCTTTGTTTAAACAAGTTGAGTAAGATTTTTAAACACGTTTTGACTCATAAATACACATAATTTCGTGAAAATTAATGTAATTACTCCTCATTATACCTATTAGAAGAATATCCAATTTACACTTCGATATGAACATTGTACGACACAAGTTTTCCACAAAACATAAATAAGATGCATTTAAAACAGTTGTTTAAACAAGTTATTTGAGTTTTCTAAAATTGTTGGCAGCAATAACTACATGTAATTTCATGAAAATTAATATAATCACTCCTAATTATGCCTATTATATGATTTTCCAGTTAAAATTTAGATATGAATATTCTATGACGCTAATTTTGCACAAAATATAAGTAAGATGCATTGGAAGCTGTTGTTTAAACAAATATTTTCAGATTTTTAACATTTTTTGCATCAAAGCTACACATAATTTTATGAAAATCAATATAATTACTCCTAATTATGCCTATTAGAAGATTATCCAATTTATTACTTCGATATGAATATTCTACGACACCAAGTTTGCACAAAACAAAAGTAAGATGCATTAAAAAACAGCAGTTTAAACTAGCTGATTGAGTTTTTCAAACTTTTTGCCGCATAACTACATATAATTTCGTACAAATTAATATAATTACTCCTAATTATGCCTACTTTAAGATTACCAAATTAAAATTTTCATATAAATATTCTATGACGCTAATTTGGCACAAAACATAAGCAAGATGCATTAAAACTGCCGTTTAAACAAGTTGCTTGACTTTTTAAAAATATTTGGCCCCATAAATACGCATAGTTTCGTGCAAATTAATATAATTACTCCTAATTATGCCTATTATGAGATTTTTCAATTAACACTTCGATATGAATATTCTACGACACTATTTTCTCCCCAAACGTAAGTAAGATGCATTAGAAAGAGCTATTTAAAAAAGTTATTTGAGTATTTCATCATTTTTGGCCCATAACTACACATAATTTAGTGAAAATTAAAATAATCCATCCTAAGCATGCCTATTATATGATATTCTAATTAAAACCTCGATATGAATAATCTACGACACTAAGTTTGCACAAAACATAAGTATGATGCTTTAAAAATAGCTGTTTAAACAAGTTGTTTGTGTTTTTCAAATTTTTTGGCCGCATAAGTGCACATAATTTCATGCAAATTAATATAATTACTCCAAATTATGTCTATTATAAGATTGTCCAATTAACGCTTCGATATGAATATCCTACGACACTAATATTTCATTAAACATAAGTAAGATATATTGGAAGCTGCTGTTTAAACAAGTTGAGTAAGATTTTTAAACACGTTTTGACTCATAAATACACATAATTTCGTGAAAATTAATGTAATTACTCCTCATTATACCTATTAGAAGAATATCCAATTTACACTTCGATATGAACATTGTACGACACAAGTTTTCCACAAAACATAAATAAGATGCATTTAAAACAGTTGTTTAAACAAGTTATTTGAGTTTTCTAAAATTGTTGGCAGCAATAACTACATGTAATTTCATGAAAATTAATATAATCACTCCTAATTATGCCTATTATATGATTTTCCAGTTAAAATTTAGATATGAATATTCTATGACGCTAATTTTGCACAAAATATAAGTAAGATGCATTGGAAGCTGTTGTTTAAACAAATATTTTCAGATTTTTAACATTTTTTGCATCAAAGCTACACATAATTTTATGAAAATCAATATAATTACTCCTAATTATGCCTATTAGAAGATTATCCAATTTATTACTTCGATATGAATATTCTACGACACCAAGTTTGCACAAAACAAAAGTAAGATGCATTAAAAAACAGCAGTTTAAACTAGCTGATTGAGTTTTTCAAACTTTTTGCCGCATAACTACATATAATTTCGTACAAATTAATATAATTACTCCTAATTATGCCTACTTTAAGATTACCAAATTAAAATTTTCATATAAATATTCTATGACGCTAATTTGGCACAAAACATAAGCAAGATGCATTAAAACTGCCGTTTAAACAAGTTGCTTGACTTTTTAAAAATATTTGGCCCCATAAATACGCATAGTTTCGTGCAAATTAATATAATTACTCCTAATTATGCCTATTATGAGATTTTTCAATTAACACTTCGATATGAATATTCTACGACACTATTTTCTCCCCAAACGTAAGTAAGATGCATTAGAAAGAGCTATTTAAAAAAGTTATTTGAGTATTTCATCATTTTTGGCCCATAACTACACATAATTTAGTGAAAATTAAAATAATCCATCCTAAGCATGCCTATTATATGATATTCTAATTAAAACCTCGATATGAATAATCTACGACACTAAGTTTGCACAAAACATAAGTATGATGCTTTAAAAATAGCTGTTTAAACAAGTTGTTTGTGTTTTTCAAATTTTTTGGCCGCATAAGTGCACATAATTTCATGCAAATTAATATAATTACTCCAAATTATGTCTATTATAAGATTGTCCAATTAACGCTTCGATATGAATATCCTACGACACTAATATTTCATTAAACATAAGTAAGATATATTGGAAGCTGCTGTTTAAACAAGTTGAGTAAGATTTTTAAACACGTTTTGACTCATAAATACACATAATTTCGTGAAAATTAATGTAATTACTCCTCATTATACCTATTAGAAGAATATCCAATTTACACTTCGATATGAACATTGTACGACACAAGTTTTCCACAAAACATAAATAAGATGCATTTAAAACAGTTGTTTAAACAAGTTATTTGAGTTTTCTAAAATTGTTGGCAGCAATAACTACATGTAATTTCATGAAAATTAATATAATCACTCCTAATTATGCCTATTATATGATTTTCCAGTTAAAATTTAGATATGAATATTCTATGACGCTAATTTTGCACAAAATATAAGTAAGATGCATTGGAAGCTGTTGTTTAAACAAATATTTTCAGATTTTTAACATTTTTTGCATCAAAGCTACACATAATTTTATGAAAATCAATATAATTACTCCTAATTATGCCTATTAGAAGATTATCCAATTTATTACTTCGATATGAATATTCTACGACACCAAGTTTGCACAAAACAAAAGTAAGATGCATTAAAAAACAAAGCAGTTTAAACTAGGCGATTGAGTTTTTCAAACTTTTTGCCGCATAACTACATATAATTTCGTACAAATTAATATAATTACTCCTAATTATGCCTACTTTAAGATTACCAAATTAAAATTTTCATATAAATATTCTATGACGCTAATTTGGCACAAAACATAAGCAAGATGCATTAAAGCTGCCGTTTAAACAAGTTGCTTGACTTTTTAAAAATATTTGGCCCCATAAATACGCATAGTTTCGTGCAAATTAATATAATTACTCCTAATTATGCCTATTATGAGATTTTTCAATTAACACTTCGATATGAATATTCTACGACACTATTTTCTCCCCAAACGTAAGTAAGATGCATTAGAAAGAGCTATTTAAAAAAGTTATTTGAGTATTTCATCATTTTTGGCCCATAACTACACATAATTTAGTGAAAATTAAAATAATCCATCCTAAGCATGCCTATTATATGATATTCTAATTAAAACCTCGATATGAATAATCTACGACACTAAGTTTGCACAAAACATAAGTATGATGCTTTAAAAATAGTCATTTTTAAACAAGTTGTTTGTGTTTTTCAAATTTTTTGGCCGCATAAGTGCACATAATTTCATGCAAATTAATATAATTACTCCAAATTATGTCTATTATAAGATTGTCCAATTAACGCTTCGATATGAATATCCTACGACACTAATATTTCATTAAACATAAGTAAGATATATTGGAAGTCATTGTTTAAACAAGTTGAGTAAGATTTTTAAACACGTTTTGACTCATAAATACACATAATTTCGTGAAAATTAATGTAATTACTCCTCATTATACCTATTAGAAGAATATCCAATTTACACTTCGATATGAACATTGTACGACACAAGTTTTCCACAAAACATAAATAAGATGCATTTAAAACAGTTGTTTAAACAAGTTATTTGAGTTTTCTAAAATTGTTGGCAGCAATAACTACATGTAATTTCATGAAAATTAATATAATCACTCCTAATTATGCCTATTATATGATTTTCCAGTTAAAATTTAGATATGAATATTCTATGACGCTAATTTTGCACAAAATATAAGTAAGATGCATTGGAAGTCGTTGTTTAAACAAATATTTTCAGATTTTTAACATTTTTTGCATCAAAGCTACACATAATTTTATGAAAATCAATATAATTACTCCTAATTATGCCTATTAGAAGATTATCCAATTTATTACTTCGATATGAATATTCTACGACACCAAGTTTGCACAAAACAAAAGTAAGATGCATTAAAAAACAAAGCAGCTTAAACTAGCCGATTGAGTTTTTCAAACTTTTTGCCGCATAACTACATATAATTTCGTACAAATTAATATAATTACTCCTAATTATGCCTACTTTAAGATTACCAAATTAAAATTTTCATATAAATATTCTATGACGCTAATTTGGCACAAAACATAAGCAAGATGCATTAAAACTGCCGTTTAAACAAGTTGCTTGACTTTTTAAAAATATTTGGCCCCATAAATACGCATAGTTTCGTGCAAATTAATATAATTACTCCTAATTATGCCTATTATGAGATTTTTCAATTAACACTTCGATATGAATATTCTACGACACTATTTTCTCCCCAAACGTAAGTAAGATGCATTAGAAAGAGCTATTTAAAAAAGTTATTTGAGTATTTCATCATTTTTGGCCCATAACTACACATAATTTAGTGAAAATTAAAATAATCCATCCTAAGCATGCCTATTATATGATATTCTAATTAAAACCTCGATATGAATAATCTACGACACTAAGTTTGCACAAAACATAAGTATGATGCTTTAAAAATAGCTGTTTAAACAAGTTGTTTGTGTTTTTCAAATTTTTTGGCCGCATAAGTGCACATAATTTCATGCAAATTAATATAATTACTCCAAATTATGTCTATTATAAGATTGTCCAATTAACGCTTCGATATGAATATCCTACGACACTAATATTTCATTAAACATAAGTAAGATATATTGGAAGCTGCTTTGTTTAAACAAGTTGAGTAAGATTTTTAAACACGTTTTGACTCATAAATACACATAATTTCGTGAAAATTAATGTAATTACTCCTCATTATACCTATTAGAAGAATATCCAATTTACACTTCGATATGAACATTGTACGACACAAGTTTTCCACAAAACATAAATAAGATGCATTTAAAACAGTTGTTTAAACAAGTTATTTGAGTTTTCTAAAATTGTTGGCAGCAATAACTACATGTAATTTCATGAAAATTAATATAATCACTCCTAATTATGCCTATTATATGATTTTCCAGTTAAAATTTAGATATGAATATTCTATGACGCTAATTTTGCACAAAATATAAGTAAGATGCATTGGAAGTCATTGTTTAAACAAATATTTTCAGATTTTTAACATTTTTTGCATCAAAGCTACACATAATTTTATGAAAATCAATATAATTACTCCTAATTATGCCTATTAGAAGATTATCCAATTTATTACTTCGATATGAATATTCTACGACACCAAGTTTGCACAAAACAAAAGTAAGATGCATTAAAAAACAAATAGCTTAAACTAGCCGATTGAGTTTTTCAAACTTTTTGCCGCATAACTACATATAATTTCGTACAAATTAATATAATTACTCCTAATTATGCCTACTTTAAGATTACCAAATTAAAATTTTCATATAAATATTCTATGACGCTAATTTGGCACAAAACATAAGCAAGATGCATTAAAACTGCCGTTTAAACAAGTTGCTTGACTTTTTAAAAATATTTGGCCCCATAAATACGCATAGTTTCGTGCAAATTAATATAATTACTCCTAATTATGCCTATTATGAGATTTTTCAATTAAACTTCGATATGAATATTCTACGACACTATTTTCTCCCCAAACGTAAGTAAGATGCATTAGAAAGAGCTATTTAAAAAAGTTATTTGAGTATTTCATCATTTTTGGCCCATAACTACACATAATTTAGTGAAAATTAAAATAATCCATCCTAAGCATGCCTATTATATGATATTCTAATTAAAACCTCGATATGAATAATCTACGACACTAAGTTTGCACAAAACATAAGTATGATGCTTTAAAAATAGCTGTTTAAACAAGTTGTTTGTGTTTTTCAAATTTTTTGGCCGCATAAGTGCACATAATTTCATGCAAATTAATATAATTACTCCAAATTATGTCTATTATAAGATTGTCCAATTAACGCTTCGATATGAATATCCTACGACACTAATATTTCATTAAACATAAGTAAGATATATTGGAAGTCATTGTTTAAACAAGTTGAGTAAGATTTTTAAACACGTTTTGACTCATAAATACACATAATTTCGTGAAAATTAATGTAATTACTCCTCATTATACCTATTAGAAGAATATCCAATTTACACTTCGATATGAACATTGTACGACACAAGTTTTCCACAAAACATAAATAAGATGCATTTAAAACAGCTTGTTTAAACAAGTTATTTGAGTTTTCTAAAATTGTTGGCAGCAATAACTACATGTAATTTCATGAAAATTAATATAATCACTCCTAATTATGCCTATTATATGATTTTCCAGTTAAAATTTAGATATGAATATTCTATGACGCTAATTTTGCACAAAATATAAGTAAGATGCATTGGAAGTCGTTGTTTAAACAAATATTTTCAGATTTTTAACATTTTTTGCATCAAAGCTACACATAATTTTATGAAAATCAATATAATTACTCCTAATTATGCCTATTAGAAGATTATCCAATTTATTACTTCGATATGAATATTCTACGACACCAAGTTTGCACAAAACAAAAGTAAGATGCATTAAAAAACAGCAGTTTAAACTAGCCGATTGAGTTTTTCAAACTTTTTGCCGCATAACTACATATAATTTCGTACAAATTAATATAATTACTCCTAATTATGCCTACTTTAAGATTACCAAATTAAAATTTTCATATAAATATTCTATGACGCTAATTTGGCACAAAACATAAGCAAGATGCATTAAAGCTGCCGTTTAAACAAGTTGCTTGACTTTTTAAAAATATTTGGCCCCATAAATACGCATAGTTTCGTGCAAATTAATATAATTACTCCTAATTATGCCTATTATGAGATTTTTCAATTAACACTTCGATATGAATATTCTACGACACTATTTTCTCCCAAACGTAAGTAAGATGCATTAGAAAGAGCTATTTAAAAAGTTATTTGAGTATTTCATCATTTTTGGCCCATAACTACACATAATTTAGTGAAAATTAAAATAATCCATCCTAAGCATGCCTATTATATGATATTCTAATTAAAACCTCGATATGAATAATCTACGACACTAAGTTTGCACAAAACATAAGTATGATGCTTTAAAAATAGTTTGTTTAAACAAGTTGTTTGTGTTTTTCAAATTTTTTGGCCGCATAAGTGCACATAATTTCATGCAAATTAATATAATTACTCCAAATTATGTCTATTATAAGATTGTCCAATTAACGCTTCGATATGAATATCCTACGACACTAATATTTCATTAAACATAAGTAAGATATATTGGAAGTCATTGTTTAAACAAGTTGAGTAAGATTTTTAAACACGTTTTGACTCATAAATACACATAATTTCGTGAAAATTAATGTAATTACTCCTCATTATACCTATTAGAAGAATATCCAATTTACACTTCGATATGAACATTGTACGACACAAGTTTTCCACAAAACATAAATAAGATGCATTTAAAACAGCTTGTTTAAACAAGTTATTTGAGTTTTCTAAAATTGTTGGCAGCAATAACTACATGTAATTTCATGAAAATTAATATAATCACTCCTAATTATGCCTATTATATGATTTTCCAGTTAAAATTTAGATATGAATATTCTATGACGCTAATTTTGCACAAAATATAAGTAAGATGCATTGAAGTCGTTGTTTAAACAAATATTTTCAGATTTTTAACATTTTTTGCATCAAAGCTACACATAATTTTATGAAAATCAATATAATTACTCCTAATTATGCCTATTAGAAGATTATCCAATTTATTACTTCGATATGAATATTCTACGACACCAAGTTTGCACAAAACAAAAGTAAGATGCATTAAAAAACAAAGCAGCTTTAAACTAGCCGATTGAGTTTTTCAAACTTTTTGCCGCATAACTACATATAATTTCGTACAAATTAATATAATTACTCCTAATTATGCCTACTTTAAGATTACCAAATTAAAATTTTCATATAAATATTCTATGACGCTAATTTGGCACAAAACATAAGCAAGATGCATTAAACCGCCGTTTAAACAAGTTGCTTGACTTTTTAAAAATATTTGGCCCCATAAATACTATAGTTTCGTGCAAATTAATGTAATTACTCCTAATTATGCCTATTATGAGATTTTTCAATTAACACTTCGATATGAATATTCTACGACACTATTTTCTCCCCAAACGTAAGTAAGATGCATTAGAAAGAGCTATTTAAAAAAGTTATTTGAGTATTTCATCATTTTTGGCCCATAACTACACATAATTTAGTGAAAATTAAAATAATCCATCCTAAGCATGCCTATTATATGATATTCTAATTAAAACCTCGATATGAATAATCTACGACACTAAGTTTGCACAAAACATAAGTATGATGCTTTAAAAATAGTCATTTAAACAAGTTGTTTGTGTTTTTCAAATTTTTTGGCCGCATAAGTGCACATAATTTCATGCAAATTAATATAATTACTCCAAATTATGTCTATTATAAGATTGTCCAATTAACGCTTCGATATGAATATCCTACGACACTAATATTTCATTAAACATAAGTAAGATATATTGGAAGTCATGCTTAAACAAGTTGAGTAAGATTTTTAAACACGTTTTGACTCATAAATACACATAATTTCGTGAAAATTAATGTAATTACTCCTCATTATACCTATTAGAAGAATATCCAATTTACACTTCGATATGAACATTGTACGACACAAGTTTTCCACAAAACATAAATAAGATGCATTTAAAACAGCTTGTTTAAACAAGTTATTTGAGTTTTCTAAAATTGTTGGCAGCAATAACTACATGTAATTTCATGAAAATTAATATAATCACTCCTAATTATGCCTATTATATGATTTTCCAGTTAAAATTTAGATATGAATATTCTATGACGCTAATTTTGCACAAAATATAAGTAAGATGCATTGGAAGTCGTTGTTTAAACAAATATTTTCAGATTTTTAACATTTTTTGCATCAAAGCTACACATAATTTTATGAAAATCAATATAATTACTCCTAATTATGCCTATTAGAAGATTATCCAATTTATTACTTCGATATGAATATTCTACGACACCAAGTTTGCACAAAACAAAAGTAAGATGCATTAAAAAACAAAGCAGCTTAAACTAGTGATTGAGTTTTTCAAACTTTTTGCCGCATAACTACATATAATTTCGTACAAATTAATATAATTACTCCTAATTATGCCTACTTTAAGATTACCAAATTAAAATTTTCATATAAATATTCTATGACGCTAATTTGGCACAAAACATAAGCAAGATGCATTAAAACCGCCGTTTAAACAAGTTGCTTGACTTTTTAAAAATATTTGGCCCCATAAATACGCATAGTTTCGTGCAAATTAATGTAATTACTCCTAATTATGCCTATTATGAGATTTTTCAATTAACACTTCGATATGAATATTCTACGACACTATTTTCTCCCCAAACGTAAGTAAGATGCATTAGAAAGAGCTATTTAAAAAAGTTATTTGAGTATTTCATCATTTTTGGCCCATAACTACACATAATTTAGTGAAAATTAAAATAATCCATCCTAAGCATGCCTATTATATGATATTCTAATTAAAACCTCGATATGAATAATCTACGACACTAAGTTTGCACAAAACATAAGTATGATGCTTTAAAAATAGTCGTTTAAACAAGTTGTTTGTGTTTTTCAAATTTTTTGGTCAAGATAAGTGCACATAATTTCATGCAAATTAATATAATTACTCCAAATTATGTCTATTATAAGATTGTCCAATTAACGCTTCGATATGAATATCCTACGACACTAATATTTCATTAAACATAAGTAAGATATATTGAAGTCATTGCTTAAACAAGTCGAGTAAGATTTTTAAACACGTTTTGACTCATAAATACACATAATTTCGTGAAAATTAATGTAATTACTCCTCATTATACCTATTAGAAGAATATCCAATTTACACTTCGATATGAACATTGTACGACACAAGTTTTCCACAAAACATAAATAAGATGCATTTAAAACAGCTTGTTTAAACAAGTTATTTGAGTTTTCTAAAATTGTTGGCAAGAATAACTACATGTAATTTCATGAAAATTAATATAATCACTCCTAATTATGCCTATTATATGATTTTCCAGTTAAAATTTAGATATGAATATTCTATGACGCTAATTTTGCACAAAATATAAGTAAGATGCATTGGAAGTCGTTGTTTAAACAAATATTTTCAGATTTTTAACATTTTTTGCATCAAAGCTACACATAATTTTATGAAAATCAATATAATTACTCCTAATTATGCCTATTAGAAGATTATCCAATTTATTACTTCGATATGAATATTCTACGACACCAAGTTTGCACAAAACAAAAGTAAGATGCATTAAAAAACAAAGCAGCTTAAACTAGCCGATTGAGTTTTTCAAACTTTTTGCCGCATAACTACATATAATTTCGTACAAATTAATATAATTACTCCTAATTATGCCTACTTTAAGATTACCAAATTAAAATTTTCATATAAATATTCTATGACGCTAATTTGGCACAAAACATAAGCAAGATGCATTAAAACCGCCGTTTAAACAAGTTGCTTGACTTTTTAAAAATATTTGGCCCCATAAATACGCATAGTTTCGTGCAAATTAATGTAATTACTCCTAATTATGCCTATTATGAGATTTTTCAATTAACACTTCGATATGAATATTCTACGACACTATTTTCTCCCCAAACGTAAGTAAGATGCATTAGAAAGAGCTATTTAAAAAAGTTATTTGAGTATTTCATCATTTTTGGCCCATAACTACACATAATTTAGTGAAAATTAAAATAATCCATCCTAAGCATGCCTATTATATGATATTCTAATTAAAACCTCGATATGAATAATCTACGACACTAAGTTTGCACAAAACATAAGTATGATGCTTTAAAAATAGTCATTTAAACAAGTTGTTTGTGTTTTTCAAATTTTTTGGCCGCATAAGTGCACATAATTTCATGCAAATTAATATAATTACTCCAAATTATGTCTATTATAAGATTGTCCAATTAACGCTTCGATATGAATATCCTACGACACTAATATTTCATTAAACATAAGTAAGATATATTGGAAGTCATTGCTTAAACAAGTCGAGTAAGATTTTTAAACACGTTTTGACTCATAAATACACATAATTTCGTGAAAATTAATGTAATTACTCCTCATTATACCTATTAGAAGAATATCCAATTTACACTTCGATATGAACATTGTACGACACAAGTTTTCCACAAAACATAAATAAGATGCATTTAAAACAGCTTGTTTAAACAAGTTATTTGAGTTTTCTAAAATTGTTGGCAGCAATAACTACATGTAATTTCATGAAAATTAATATAATCACTCCTAATTATGCCTATTATATGATTTTCCAGTTAAAATTTAGATATGAATATTCTATGACGCTAATTTTGCACAAAATATAAGTAAGATGCATCGAAGTCGTTGTTTAAACAAACATTTTCAGATTTTTAACATTTTTTGCATCAAAGCTACACATAATTTTATGAAAATCAATATAATTACTCCTAATTATGCCTATTAGAAGATTATCCAATTTATTACTTCGATATGAATATTCTACGACACCAAGTTTGCACAAAACAAAAGTAAGATGCATTAAAAAACAAAGCAGCTTAAACTAGCCGATTGAGTTTTTCAAACTTTTTGCCGCATAACTACATATAATTTCGTACAAATTAATATAATTACTCCTAATTATGCCTACTTTAAGATTACCAAATTAAAATTTTCATATAAATATTCTATGACGCTAATTTGGCACAAAACATAAGCAAGATGCATTAAACCGCCGTTTAAACAAGTTGCTTGACTTTTTAAAAATATTTGGCCCCATAAATACGCATAGTTTCGTGCAAATTAATGTAATTACTCCTAATTATGCCTATTATGAGATTTTTCAATTAACACTTCGATATGAATATTCTACGACACTATTTTCTCCCCAAACGTAAGTAAGATGCATTAGAAAGAGCTATTTAAAAAAGTTATTTGAGTATTTCATCATTTTTGGCCCATAACTACACATAATTTAGTGAAAATTAAAATAATCCATCCTAAGCATGCCTATTATATGATATTCTAATTAAAACCTCGATATGAATAATCTACGACACTAAGTTTGCACAAAACATAAGTATGATGCTTTAAAAATAGTCATTTTAAACAAGTTGTTTGTGTTTTTCAAATTTTTTGGCCGCATAAGTGCACATAATTTCATGCAAATTAATATAATTACTCCAAATTATGTCTATTATAAGATTGTCCAATTAACGCTTCGATATGAATATCCTACGACACTAATATTTCATTAAACATAAGTAAGATATATTGAAGTCATTGCTTAAACAAGTCGAGTAAGATTTTTAAACACGTTTTGACTCATAAATACACATAATTTCGTGAAAATTAATGTAATTACTCCTCATTATACCTATTAGAAGAATATCCAATTTACACTTCGATATGAACATTGTACGACACAAGTTTTCCACAAAACATAAATAAGATGCATTTAAAACAGCTTGTTTAAACAAGTTATTTGAGTTTTCTAAAATTGTTGGCAGCAATAACTACATGTAATTTCATGAAAATTAATATAATCACTCCTAATTATGCCTATTATATGATTTTCCAGTTAAAATTTAGATATGAATATTCTATGACGCTAATTTTGCACAAAATATAAGTAAGATGCATTGGAAGTCGTTGTTTAAACAAACATTTTCAGATTTTTAACATTTTTTGCATCAAAGCTACACATAATTTTATGAAAATCAATATAATTACTCCTAATTATGCCTATTAGAAGATTATCCAATTTATTACTTCGATATGAATATTCTACGACACCAAGTTTGCACAAAACAAAAGTAAGATGCATTAAAAAACAAAGCTAGCTTAAACTAGCCGATTGAGTTTTTCAAACTTTTTGCCGCATAACTACATATAATTTCGTACAAATTAATATAATTACTCCTAATTATGCCTACTTTAAGATTACCAAATTAAAATTTTCATATAAATATTCTATGACGCTAATTTGGCACAAAACATAAGCAAGATGCATTAAACCGCCGTTTAAACAAGTTGCTTGACTTTTTAAAAATATTTGGCCCCATAAATACGCATAGTTTCGTGCAAATTAATGTAATTACTCCTAATTATGCCTATTATGAGATTTTTCAATTAACACTTCGATATGAATATTCTACGACACTATTTTCTCCCCAAACGTAAGTAAGATGCATTAGAAAGAGCTATTTAAAAAAGTTATTTGAGTATTTCATCATTTTTGGCCCATAACTACACATAATTTAGTGAAAATTAAAATAATCCATCCTAAGCATGCCTATTATATGATATTCTAATTAAAACCTCGATATGAATAATCTACGACACTAAGTTTGCACAAAACATAAGTATGATGCTTTAAAAATAGTCGTTAAACAAGTTGTTTGTGTTTTTCAAATTTTTTGGTCCGCATAAGTGCACATAATTTCATGCAAATTAATATAATTACTCCAAATTATGTCTATTATAAGATTGTCCAATTAACGCTTCGATATGAATATCCTACGACACTAATATTTCATTAAACATAAGTAAGATATATTGAAGTCATTGCTTAAACAAGTCGAGTAAGATTTTTAAACACGTTTTGACTCATAAATACACATAATTTCGTGAAAATTAATGTAATTACTCCTCATTATACCTATTAGAAGAATATCCAATTTACACTTCGATATGAACATTGTACGACACAAGTTTTCCACAAAACATAAATAAGATGCATTTAAAACAAGCTTGTTTAAACAAGTTATTTGAGTTTTCTAAAATTGTTGGCAATAACTACATGTAATTTCATGAAAATTAATATAATCACTCCTAATTATGCCTATTATATGATTTTCCAGTTAAAATTTAGATATGAATATTCTATGACGCTAATTTTGCACAAAATATAAGTAAGATGCATTGGAAGTCGTTGTTTAAACAAACATTTTCAGATTTTTAACATTTTTTGCATCAAAGCTACACATAATTTTATGAAAATCAATATAATTACTCCTAATTATGCCTATTAGAAGATTATCCAATTTATTACTTCGATATGAATATTCTACGACACCAAGTTTGCACAAAACAAAAGTAAGATGCATTAAAAAAAAGCAGCTTAAACTAGCCGATTGAGTTTTTCAAACTTTTTGCCGCATAACTACATATAATTTCGTACAAATTAATATAATTACTCCTAATTATGCCTACTTTAAGATTACCAAATTAAAATTTTCATATAAATATTCTATGACGCTAATTTGGCACAAAACATAAGCAAGATGCATTAAACCGCCGTTTAAACAAGTTGCTTGACTTTTTAAAAATATTTGGCCCCATAAATACGCATAGTTTCGTGCAAATTAATGTAATTACTCCTAATTATGCCTATTATGAGATTTTTCAATTAACACTTCGATATGAATATTCTACGACACTATTTTCTCCCCAAACGTAAGTAAGATGCATTAGAAAGAGCTATTTAAAAAAGTTATTTGAGTATTTCATCATTTTTGGCCCATAACTACACATAATTTAGTGAAAATTAAAATAATCCATCCTAAGCATGCCTATTATATGATATTCTAATTAAAACCTCGATATGAATAATCTACGACACTAAGTTTGCACAAAACATAAGTATGATGCTTTAAAAATAGCCGTTTAAACAAGTTGTTTGTGTTTTTCAAATTTTTTGGCCGCATAAGTGCACATAATTTCATGCAAATTAATATAATTACTCCAAATTATGTCTATTATAAGATTGTCCAATTAACGCTTCGATATGAATATCCTACGACACTAATATTTCATTAAACATAAGTAAGATATATTGAAGTCATTGCTTTAAACAAGTCGAGTAAGATTTTTAAACACGTTTTGACTCATAAATACACATAATTTCGTGAAAATTAATGTAATTACTCCTCATTATACCTATTAGAAGAATATCCAATTTACACTTCGATATGAACATTGTACGACACAAGTTTTCCACAAAACATAAATAAGATGCATTTAAAACAGCTTGTTTAAACAAGTTATTTGAGTTTTCTAAAATTGTTGGCAAAGAATAACTACATGTAATTTCATGAAAATTAATATAATCACTCCTAATTATGCCTATTATATGATTTTCCAGCTTAAAATTTAGATATGAATATTCTATGACGCTAATTTTGCACAAAATATAAGTAAGATGCATCGAAGTCGTTGTTTAAACAAACATTTTCAGATTTTTAACATTTTTTGCATCAAAGCTACACATAATTTTATGAAAATCAATATAATTACTCCTAATTATGCCTATTAGAAGATTATCCAATTTATTACTTCGATATGAATATTCTACGACACCAAGTTTGCACAAAACAAAAGTAAGATGCATTAAAAAACAAAGCAGCTTAAACTAGCCGATTGAGTTTTTCAAACTTTTTGCCGCATAACTACATATAATTTCGTACAAATTAATATAATTACTCCTAATTATGCCTACTTTAAGATTACCAAATTAAAATTTTCATATAAATATTCTATGACGCTAATTTGGCACAAAACATAAGCAAGATGCATTAAAACCGCCGTTTAAACAAGTTGCTTGACTTTTTAAAAATATTTGGCCCCATAAATACGCATAGTTTCGTGCAAATTAATGTAATTACTCCTAATTATGCCTATTATGAGATTTTTCAATTAACACTTCGATATGAATATTCTACGACACTATTTTCTCCCCAAACGTAAGTAAGATGCATTAGAAAGAGCTATTTAAAAAAGTTATTTGAGTATTTCATCATTTTTGGCCCATAACTACACATAATTTAGTGAAAATTAAAATAATCCATCCTAAGCATGCCTATTATATGATATTCTAATTAAAACCTCGATATGAATAATCTACGACACTAAGTTTGCACAAAACATAAGTATGATGCTTTAAAAATAGTCGTTTAAACAAGTTGTTTGTGTTTTTCAAATTTTTTGGCCGCATAAGTGCACATAATTTCATGCAAATTAATATAATTACTCCAAATTATGTCTATTATAAGATTGTCCAATTAACGCTTCGATATGAATATCCTACGACACTAATATTTCATTAAACATAAGTAAGATATATTGGAAGTCGCTTGTTTAAACAAGTTGAGTAAGATTTTTAAACACGTTTTGACTCATAAATACACATAATTTCGTGAAAATTAATGTAATTACTCCTCATTATACCTATTAGAAGAATATCCAATTTACACTTCGATATGAACATTGTACGACACAAGTTTTCCACAAAACATAAATAAGATGCATTTAAAACAGCTTGTTTAAACAAGTTATTTGAGTTTTCTAAAATTGTTGGCAGCAATAACTACATGTAATTTCATGAAAATTAATATAATCACTCCTAATTATGCCTATTATATGATTTTCCAGTTAAAATTTAGATATGAATATTCTATGACGCTAATTTTGCACAAAATATAAGTAAGATGCATTGGAAGTCGTTGTTTAAACAAACATTTTCAGATTTTTAACATTTTTTGCATCAAAGCTACACATAATTTTATGAAAATCAATATAATTACTCCTAATTATGCCTATTAGAAGATTATCCAATTTATTACTTCGATATGAATATTCTACGACACCAAGTTTGCACAAAACAAAAGTAAGATGCATTAAAAAACAAATTAGCTTAAACTAGCCGATTGAGTTTTTCAAACTTTTTGCCGCATAACTACATATAATTTCGTACAAATTAATATAATTACTCCTAATTATGCCTACTTTAAGATTACCAAATTAAAATTTTCATATAAATATTCTATGACGCTAATTTGGCACAAAACATAAGCAAGATGCATTAAACCGCCGTTTAAACAAGTTGCTTGACTTTTTAAAAATATTTGGCCCCATAAATACGCATAGTTTCGTGCAAATTAATGTAATTACTCCTAATTATGCCTATTATGAGATTTTTCAATTAACACTTCGATATGAATATTCTACGACACTATTTTCTCCCCAAACGTAAGTAAGATGCATTAGAAAGAGCTATTTAAAAAAGTTATTTGAGTATTTCATCATTTTTGGCCCATAACTACACATAATTTAGTGAAAATTAAAATAATCCATCCTAAGCATGCCTATTATATGATATTCTAATTAAAACCTCGATATGAATAATCTACGACACTAAGTTTGCACAAAACATAAGTATGATGCTTTAAAAATAGTCGTTTAAACAAGTTGTTTGTGTTTTTCAAATTTTTTGGCCGCATAAGTGCACATAATTTCATGCAAATTAATATAATTACTCCAAATTATGTCTATTATAAGATTGTCCAATTAACGCTTCGATATGAATATCCTACGACACTAATATTTCATTAAACATAAGTAAGATATATTGGAAGTCGTTGTTTAAACAAGTTGAGTAAGATTTTTAAACACGTTTTGACTCATAAATACACATAATTTCGTGAAAATTAATGTAATTACTCCTCATTATACCTATTAGAAGAATATCCAATTTACACTTCGATATGAACATTGTACGACACAAGTTTTCCACAAAACATAAATAAGATGCATTTAAAACAGCTTGTTTAAACAAGTTATTTGAGTTTTCTAAAATTGTTGGCAGCAATAACTACATGTAATTTCATGAAAATTAATATAATCACTCCTAATTATGCCTATTATATGATTTTCCAGTTAAAATTTAGATATGAATATTCTATGACGCTAATTTTGCACAAAATATAAGTAAGATGCATTGGAAGTCGTTGTTTAAACAAACATTTTCAGATTTTTAACATTTTTTGCATCAAAGCTACACATAATTTTATGAAAATCAATATAATTACTCCTAATTATGCCTATTAGAAGATTATCCAATTTATTACTTCGATATGAATATTCTACGACACCAAGTTTGCACAAAACAAAAGTAAGATGCATTAAAAAGCAATGCTAGCTTAAACTAGCCGATTGAGTTTTTCAAACTTTTTGCCGCATAACTACATATAATTTCGTACAAATTAATATAATTACTCCTCATTATGCCTACTTTAAGATTACCAAATTAAAATTTTCATATAAATATTCTATGACGCTAATTTGGCACAAAACATAAGCAAGATGCATTAAAACCGCCGTTTAAACAAGTTGCTTGACTTTTTAAAAATATTTGGCCCCATAAATACGCATAGTTTCGTACAAATTAATGTAATTACTCCTAATTATGCCTATTATGAGATTTTTCAATTAACACTTCGATATGAATATTCTACGACACTATTTTCTCCCCAAACGTAAGTAAGATGCATTAGAAAGAGCTATTTAAAAAAGTTATTTGAGTATTTCATCATTTTTGGCCCATAACTACACATAATTTAGTGAAAATTAAAATAATCCATCCTAAGCATGCCTATTATATGATATTCTAATTAAAACCTCGATATGAATAATCTACGACACTAAGTTTGCACAAAACATAAGTATGATGCTTTAAAAATAGCTTGTTTAAACAAGTTGTTTGTGTTTTTCAAATTTTTTGGCCGCATAAGTGCACATAATTTCATGCAAATTAATATAATTACTCCAAATTATGTCTATTATAAGATTGTCCAATTAACGCTTCGATATGAATATCCTACGACACTAATATTTCATTAAACATAAGTAAGATATATTGGAAGTCATTTGTTTAAACAAGTTGAGTAAGATTTTTAAACACGTTTTGACTCATAAATACACATAATTTCGTGAAAATTAATGTAATTACTCCTCATTATACCTATTAGAAGAATGTCCAATTTACACTTCGATATGAACATTGTACGACACAAGTTTTCCACAAAACATAAATAAGATGCATTTAAAACAGTTGTTTAAACAAGTTATTTGAGTTTTCTAAAATTGTTGGCAGCAATAACTACATGTAATTTCATGAAAATTAATATAATCACTCCTAATTATGCCTATTATATGATTTTCCAGTTAAAATTTAGATATGAATATTCTATGACGCTAATTTTGCACAAAATATAAGTAAGATGCATTGGAAGTCGTTGTTTAAACAAATATTTTCAGATTTTTAACATTTTTTGCATCAAAGCTACACATAATTTTATGAAAATCAATATAATTACTCCTAATTATGCCTATTAGAAGATTATCCAATTTATTACTTCGATATGAATATTCTACGACACCAAGTTTGCACAAAACAAAAGTAAGATGCATTAAAAAACAAAGCAGTTTAAACTAGGCGATTGAGTTTTTCAAACTTTTTGCCGCATAACTACATATAATTTCGTACAAATTAATATAATTACTCCTAATTATGCCTACTTTAAGATTACCAAATTAAAATTTTCATATAAATATTCTATGACGCTAATTTGGCACAAAACATAAGCAAGATGCATTAAACTACTAGTTTAAACAAGTTGCTTGACTTTTTAAAAATATTTGGCCCCATAAATACGCATAGTTTCGTGCAAATTAATATAATTACTCCTAATTATGCCTATTATGAGATTTTTCAATTAACACTTCGATATGAATATTCTACGACACTATTTTCTCCCCAAACGTAAGTAAGATGCATTAGAAAGAGCTATTTAAAAAAGTTATTTGAGTATTTCATCATTTTTGGCCCATAACTACACATAATTTAGTGAAAATTAAAATAATCCATCCTAAGCATGCCTATTATATGATATTCTAATTAAAACCTCGATATGAATAATCTACGACACTAAGTTTGCACAAAACATAAGTATGATTCTTTAAAAATAGCTGTTTAAACAAGTTATTTGTGTTTTTTCAAATTTTTTGGCCGCATAAGTGCACATAATTTCATGCAAATTAATATAATTACTCCAAATTATGTCTATTATAAGATTGTCCAATTAACGCTTCGATATGAATATCCTACGACACTAATATTTCATTAAACATAAGTAAGATATATTGAAGTCATTGTTTAAACAAGTTGAGTAAGATTTTTAAACACGTTTTGACTCATAAATACACATAATTTCGTGAAAATTAATGTAATTACTCCTCATTATACCTATTAGAAGAATATCCAATTTACACTTCGATATGAACATTGTACGACACAAGTTTTCCACAAAACATAAATAAGATGCATTTAAAACAGTTGTTTAAACAAGTTATTTGAGTTTTCTAAAATTGTTGGCGCAATAACTACATGTAATTTCATGAAAATTAATATAATCACTCCTAATTATGCCTATTATATGATTTTCCAGTTAAAATTTAGATATGAATATTCTATGACGCTAATTTTGCACAAAATATAAGTAAGATGCATTGATTGGAAGTCGTTGTTTAAACAAATATTTTCAGATTTTTAACATTTTTTGCATCAAAGCTACACATAATTTTATGAAAATCAATATAATTACTCCTAATTATGCCTATTAGAAGATTATCCAATTTATTACTTCGATATGAATATTCTACGACACCAAATATGCACAAAACAAAAGTAAGATGCATTAAAAAACAACAGTTTAAACTAGCTGATTGAGTTTTTCAAACTTTTTGCCGCATAACTACATATAATTTCGTATAAATTAATATAATTACTCCTAATTATTCCCACTTTAAGATTACCAAATTAAAATTTTCATATAAATATTCTATGACGCTAATTTGGCACAAAACATAAGCAAGATGCATTAAAACTGTCGTTTAAACAAGTTGCTTGACTTTTTAAAAAAATTTGGCCCCATAAATACGCATAGTTTCGTGCAAATTAATATAATTACTCCTAATTATGCCTATTATGAGATTTTTCAATTAACACTTCGATATGAATATTCTACGACACTATTTTCTCCCCAAACGTAAGTAAGATGCATTAGAAAGAGCTATTTAAAAAAGTTATTTGAGTATTTCATCATTTTTGGCCCATAACTACACATAATTTAGTGAAAATTAAAATAATCCATCCTAAGCATGCCTATTATATGATATTCTAATTAAAACCTCGATATGAATAATCTACGACACTAAGTTTGCACAAAACATAAGTATGATTCTTTAAAAATAGCTGTTCAAACAAGTTGTTTGTGTTTTTTCAAATTTTTTGGCCGCATAAGTGCACATAATTTCATGCAAATTAATATAATTACTCCAAATTATGTCTATTATAAGATTGTCCAATTAACGCTTCGATATGAATATCCTACGACACTAATATTTCATTAAACATAAGTAAGATATATTAGAAGTCTTGTTTTAAACAAGTTGTGTAAGATTTTTAAACACGTTTTGACTCATAAATACACATAATTTCGTGAAAATTAATTTAATTACTCCTCATTATACCTATTAGAAGAATATCCAATTTACACTTCGATATGAACATTGTACGACACAAGTTTTCCACAAAACATAAATAAGATGCATTTAAAACAGCTTGTTTAAACAAGTTATTTGAGTTTTCTAAAATTGTTGGCAGACAATAACTACATGTAATTTCATGAAAATTAATATAATCACTCCTAATTATGCCTATTATATGATTTTCCAGTTAAAATTTAGATATGAATATTCTATGACGCTAATTTTGCACAAAATATAAGTAAAATGCATTGGAAGTCGTTGTTTAAACAAATATTTTCAGATTTTTAACATTTTTTGCATCAAAGCTACACATAATTTTATGAAAATCAATATAATTACTCCTAATTATGCCTATTAGAAGATTATCCAATTTATTACTTCGATATGAATATTCTACGACACCAAGTTTGCACAAAACAAAAGTAAGATGCATTAAAAAACAATGTTTAAACTAGCCGATTGAGTTTTTCAAACTTTTTGCCGCATAACTACATATAATTTCGTACAAATTAATATAATTACTCCTAATTATGCCTACTTTAAGATTACCAAATTAAAATTTTCATATAAATATTCTATGATGCTAATTTGGCACAAAACATAAGCAAGATGCATTAAAACCGCCGTTTAAACAAGTTGCTTGACTTTTTAAAAAATTTGGCCCCATAAATACGCATAGTTTCGTGCAAATTAATATAATTACTCCTAATTATGCCTATTATGAGATTTTTCAATTAACACTTCGATATGAATATTCTACGACACTATTTTCTCCCCAAACGTAAGTAAGATGCATTAGAAAGAGCTATTTAAAAAAGTTATTTGAGTATTTCATCATTTTTGGCCCATAACTACACATAATTTAGTGAAAATTAAAATAATCCATCCTAAGCATGCCTATTATATGATATTCTAATTAAAACCTCGATATGAATAATCTACGACACTAAGTTTGCACAAAACATAAGTATGATGCTTTAAAAATAGCCGTTTAAACAAGTTGTTTGTGTTTTTCAAATTTTTTGGCCGCATAAGTGCACATAATTTCATGCAAATTAATATAATTACTCCAAATTATGTCTATTATAAGATTGTCCAATTAACGCTTCGATATGAATATCCTACGACACTAATATTTCATTAAACATAAGTAAGATATATTGGAAGTCATTGTTTAAACAAGTTGAGTAAGATTTTTAAACACGTTTTGACTCATAAATACACATAATTTCGTGAAAATTAATGTAATTACTCCTCATTATACCTATTAGAAGAATATCCAATTTACACTTCGATATGAACATTGTACGACACAAGTTTTCCACAAAACATAAATAAGATGCATTTAAAACAGTTGTTTAAACAAGTTATTTGAGTTTTCTAAAATTGTTAGCAAAGAATAACTACATGTAATTTCATGAAAATTAATATAATCACTCCTAATTATGCCTATTATATGATTTTCCAGTTAAAATTTAGATATGAATATTCTATGACGCTAATTTTGCACAAAATATAAGTAAGATGCATTGGAAGTCGTTGTTTAAACAAATATTTTCAGATTTTTATTGTGACCATGGAGAAGGTGTTTGAAGTGTCAATTTGATCAATCATGGCTCGTGATTACTCGATTTCATTTTTGGACCTAAGGAAACTTCCCCAAGTTAAGTTTTCTCCCAAATTTCATTTTTGACCTTCAACCATTTTTTGCAAGTTTTTTATCTCATTGTGTTCTCCTCTTCGTGCTCTTTCTAATGGTATATAATATGCGGGTTTTCATCGCACGGGACCATAGACTCCATTTTCGGTACTGTAGCAACATGGGAATTTTCGAATTTAGCCCCTCTCCATTTTGTTTTTTAATTGGATCCCTCCATTTGCTGATTTTCTTATTTCTCCTTTACTTTTAAATTGTTTCTCAAATATCTCTTTGTCCAAATTGCACCAAAATTTGCTCAATTTTTTTTAAATATAACAAAATTTATGGTAATTTTTATTTACCATTTTGCCCATTTTTCAAGTATCAATTAATTTTTTAACGCTTAATCAATTGATTTTCATTATATTAATCGATAATTTGGAATTTATTTGACTTTCGTAACTCCAAAATTATCAAGTAATATATGAAAATTCTCAGAAATTTATGGAGAATTTAATTTTGCCATTGATAAGCCTCATTTATATATTATATTCAATTAGGATTTTATCTCAAAAACTATGCATTTTATATTAATTGTTAAGAATTCATTCAGTTTTTATGTCGAGTTCGAGATACTGTTGTATTTCTTATTGTTTTGCAGGTTATTGAATGTAAACAAGGATGTCAACATGAGAAATGATGCTTGGAACGAGATGGATCGAAGCTACACGAAGAAATCAAGTGAAAAACACTTTCTGGAAAAAAAATGTGGACCGTAAATTATCAAATTACGGACCGCAATTATGGGATTTGCTCTCTGATTCGCTCTGATAAGAAAGTGCAAAAATTGTGGACTACAATTTTAGAATTTCGGACCGTAATTTTGGGGCTGAAAGCGCGAACTTGCAGTTTCAAAGCGGTTTCTCATTGGAATTAAGAGATTTTGACACCCCTTCGTCCCAGACATCTCTCAACTGACTGGAGAATATATCTAAAGCAAGAAAGAAGAGGAAGAACACCACTGGAGAGAGATTTGAAGGATAACTCAAGAACCGTGTGAGAAATCATAGATCTTCTTGGTGTATTCTTTTCTTTACTCTTTTCTCATGTTGTACTGTTGTTTAAACATGAATCTTTGTGCAATCTTTGACATGATTTGTGGCTAGACACCCTTCTAGGGGTCTAGTGTAAACTCGATAACTCAAATGGTTTAATTTATTCGTGTGTTGATCTTTTAGTTCTTATTATTTGTGATTGCTATTTTGTCTAAATTGAATGCTTAGTTTTAATCAACTGCATGTTACCCTAGAAGTGAAAGCGGAAACCAAAAGGTGAAACTGAATCTTCTGACCCAAAATAGTGATTTAGGTTGTAGGCCAACTACTTAATCGTGAAACTTATTACCTAAGGGAAAAATCGAGGAAACCCTAGAAATTATGTGAGATACCGAAAGGCGAAGTACAAAATCTAGGTTATGCCAAAGGTGATTCACTGATCTTAATGGGCTTAGACTTATAAGGTGAGGTACTTAATCATGAAACCTGAATTATTTAGGTACAGTATCAAGCCACGAAAGTGTAAATTTGGTACTAAATCTGAGATTGAATCCCCGACAAACACTAGAACATATTAAAAAGATCAAATAGAGTGAATTGACCAAACGAGTGAGAGTGAAGCCGAAAACCCCTAAAATCCTCTATTTTATAAACTTTTTAGTTGTTGTTGTTAGATTTATGCACTCTTAGTTTAATACAAAATTCTCATTCGATTGTCTAGATTAATGAAACTTGAGAGAACAGGTAATTCACCCTTGTCTTTGTGGTTCGACACCCCGACTACTACTTGACTAGTTGTGTGCTTGCGGCTGAAATTGAGTATAAATTAGGGTATTTATTAGCTTAGCAAAATACACATCAGCCATAAAAATAGAGTTTTGAGATTTTAGGTTTCAAAGAAGTTTTCGATTTGAATTTGTAGGGCTTTGGCGTTTAATTTTTTCTTAAGAATTTTAATTTTTGAGCATTTCTATGAATCCTTCTTTTTTTCCTTGGTGCTTTTGGACTTGAATTAAGCTTCTTCGGGCTTTTAAAATTTCTCCTTGAATTTTTGAATCTTTTATCCCCAGTTATTTTTTTTTAATTTCCTGAATTTTCAGGGGTAAATAACAGTATTTTGGATTAGCGTTCAGTTTAAAATAGGTTGTATGTCTTGTGTTTGAAGAAGAAGAGGGGTTTAAATAGACCTATGGGGCGGTAGATGGGTGTATGAGATCAGTTTGACTTTTCTTTGACTAATTCATGCATTAACTCCTTTCATTTATCTTTCCATATTCTTTTGAACGTTTTGTGGTGTATTAAACCATTTTTATGTGTTTTAAATGTGTTTTAACAGCTGAAAGCACAAGTGAGATTTATTTTATTTACAGAAAATTTACAAATTTATCATCCCTAACCATTACTTAGTCTCTAGATGATTCTAGGAACTTCTAATACGTTTTAGAGCTTCAAAAACATTCTTGCCACTTCCTTCCGGCATTTTAACCCTTGTCGGATCTCAATTATGCAACCGAGACCCATTTTTAAACCTGATTTCAAGCCCATAGTCGTTCTCCTTCTTTTCTTCACCATTTCTTATATTTTAAAACTTAATTAACATCTAATTGACCCCAGGAATGATCTACAATGTTTATTTAGTCAATAGAATGCTCCGGTATAGAGTTTGAGCAACTCAGTTTTGGACTCGATTTGCAAGTTTGTGGTCTCACCAATTTGAAACTTTTGAAATTCAACCAAGCCCTCAAACAATCTCTTGTGACCATAGAGAAACTATTTGAAGTGTCAATTTGATCAATTATGGCTCGGATAACTCAATTTTATTTTTGGATCAAAAACTTATCCATCAGTTTTCTCTCAAATCGCTCAACTATTTCGTGAGTTTTTCGTCGCTTTATGTTCTCCTCTCCGTGCTCTTTCCAACGAATATAATATATGTGTTTTCATCGAACATGACCATCATCACCCTTTTTGGATTTTAGACTGTAGAGAACAATCGGTACTGTAGCACGGGGGTTATTGTAGCACCGGGAGAAAATTAAATTTGGTCCCTCTCCATTTTAATTTTTAATTTGAGCCCTCAATTTGCTAATTTTTCTTATTTCTCTTTTGCTTTTAAATTATTTGTCAAATATCCCTTTGTCCAAATTACACCAAAATTTGTTAAAAAAAATCTTGAAATAAAAAAATTATGGTAATTTGTATTTACCATTTTGCACCTTAATGAAGAATCAATTAATTTTTTAATACTTGATCATTTGATTTTTCATTATATTAATTGATAATATAGAATTTCTTTGACTTTTGTAACTCTAAAAATATCAAGTAATATATGAAAATTCACAAAATTTTATAGAGAATTTGATTTTGCAATAAAATTTAAGTTTTTTTAGATTTTAGGTTTCAAAAAAGTTTTCTATTAGAATTTCTAGTGCTTTGACATTTAATTCTTTTTTTAAGAATTTTTTTTGAGCATTTCTATAAATTCTTCTTTTTTTCTTGGTACTTTTGGACTTGAATTAAGTCTCTTCTCGCTTTAAAAATTTCTCTTTGAATTTTCAAATTTATTGAGCCGAGCCGTTTTTTTTAATTCCCTGAATTTTCAGCGGTGAACACTATCTAACAAAACTCATAATCTTACCATATTATGAACATTAAAGGAGAAAGAGGGCAATAAACAATATCAATGAAAGATAAGACACTTACCCAATTCGTTAAGCTCAAACCAGTTGTGAACTGATTTCTCATATTCAAAGAATCACATACTACATCTTTTCTTATTCAACATTGTTTATATTTTCTTTCAACTATAGATTTAACAAAAATAACAAGAAATAAACAAACACAATCAATGAAGAGGGCTTTTATATATTCTTGGCCCACGATTGCCAGTCATGAGTCATGGGTATTCATATTTACACTGATATATATATAGGAAAATCATGCACCCGAATGCTTCACTTGTTATTCGGATGGATGCGTTCATTTTCCTTTGATAGGAAAACTCATGGGCGCTCTCAATCAGCGCTTGCCTCGATATTATCTTCTTTCCTTATTCGCTCGCTCGGTTGTTTGGCTGCTCCTTCGCTTCGCTCATTATTCGTGAATCAGTTGTGGAAGGACTATAGCATAAGCTACATTAATCTTATAAAGTCATAAGCTCACCTCCTCAATTCTTTCATTGCTAAAAAAAATACGTTACAAGTATCAGAAAGCAAGTAAGCGATTAAAGGGGATGGTGATGTGTTTCTCGGGTGCACTCGGCTCTCCATAAACCAATTGGCTGATAGAAGCTTGGTCCATAAAAATCAGGGTCATAAGTCTATTCCTGCTTACGTCCCTGGGATAGAATCAGTGCATTATACTTAATATAGACCACAGAGCTAACTTTACTGATATGTGGATTGTCAGAGAAATTTGTCCGTTATTTTATCGTATAGCCGTTGGATCAACTGAGCTGAAATGTTATACGATTTATCAAATCGTTATACGTTTCATGAATTGTTGTAACGATTACAGAATCGTTATACGTTTTACAAATCGTTATAACGGTTCAGTAATCGTTACATAACGATTCACTCTGGTTTCTTTGAGAATGTTTCTGTCTTAGAGTATTTTTTAGTATCGAGATGAACCGTTATAACGGTTACGGAACCGTTATAACGATTCACTGAGCAGAAGCATTTTTCATGTTGTTTAAGCTCAATTTCTCTTGACCAATTCAACCCAGTTTGAGTTTTACTAAACTTAAGCCCAGTGCGGTCTTGATTAAGTTCTTGTATCCCAGTACTAGTCTTGGTTCTTGTGCACTAGTTCATTTGAATATTAATCCCTGCACAAAACTCAACAAGGCAAATTATAAGATTCAAGATTATTTTGTAAATCGATAAATCAAAGAAGATGTTAAGTGTAATAATCTCCCCCTTTTGTCGATTTGCAAAACACGCATGGGTGCATAGATATAACATATGATGTGGATTGTATTAGTTTTATGTCCTAGGAGCCAATCAAATATTGATGGCTTTATATTTTATTCATGCATTGGATGATTTTATCATTTTGTTCCTTGAGTATTTTATTATAAATAGACCATTTGAGTTGATGACTTGGAATTGCAGAACTCTATTAAATAAATTAATAAATAATAAATACTCTAAATGTCCATAATCAAGATAATTAGCAGGAACACTAATTATCGGAGAAGATTAATATGTGGATTGAAAGATGATCAGGTTCTGCAGATCATATGATAAAGCGTTATCAATTTAATCACATAAATAACTAATAGCGATTAGTTTATTGGACATGACCCAAATGAAACAATGAATGAATTGTGTTTGTGTCATCATTTTGTTTCATTAGTATTTTGAATTTTATGTACGAGATGGTTCATCTTTTTCACATAAAGATTGATCATAGTGAGTATTTTCTAACGCTGACCGTAACAGGCAGTCATAAGGATCATGCTTCTTTGTTCATGAATTATGTAGGAATAAAGTTGTTCATCAAGAATACTATGTCCCTCATAATGAGTAATGATATCTTTGGGCCCCTTGGTGAAGTATGATTGTAAGCATGCAATATATATATAATTAAGTGATTAATTATATACAATCAGCTTTGGATCAAGAAATGAATAAATCGCAAGGATGACACATTCCTACCTTGGATTATTCTTGATATCATGTGACATAAGAATTAACACAACAAGAAATATATTTTCTTGTATAGGATTGTAATATTATAATGTAGATATTATCTATGTCAATTGGGTAGTCGTAATGTGTTGCTAGATACCGCTTACGACTTGTAGAATTAAAAGGAGTTTTATTTTTACTGCCAACATAACATAAATCCTCCCGGGTCATACCATATAGGCTCTTAACTAACGTGACAGAATTCAGTCATAGATATGACAACCTTAATCACTAATATGTGTAACATATTATAATATGAGAAATTAATTATTTGGGCCATAATAATTAATTGGATTAATTGGGTCACAAATAATATATTGTTTGGGCCATAATAATTAATAGGACTAATTTGGCCACAAAACAATATGGCCCATTGAAGGGGGCTGCCATGAGAAGAGAGAGAAAGACAAAAGTTATTTGATTGTATGAAAAGCAACAAATATGGTTGTATAAAAAGTTACAATAGCAATTAACCTTTTATCAAAAGTTAAAAAAGGTGTAACTTTTTATTAATGAAAATATTTTGAAATATCTCAAAATATGGGGATATAACCCCTTGGCTGTCCATCTCTCTCTCCATCCCATTTTCTTCTTCTTGTTCTCTTATTTCTTGTTCTCATGTGTTGAGAAAAATCCAGAAAATTAAAGAGTTAATTTTGAAGGGTTGAAACCTTGATTAAGGAAAATACTAATTTGTTCTACTAGCATAGAACTATTAGTAGTTAGTTAATCCTAGGTGGATACTTGGAGAGACGTCATTCTTTTGGCGCTCGGGAAGATAGGAGAAGAGCTCGCAACCACCATCCTTGAAAGTCTACACCTTCGATTACAATATCGAAGGAGGTATGAGCTTCTTAACCCCTTTTCGGTTTAGTATCAACTAGATAACAATGGATCCTTGGTTGTTACTTGTAAAATTTTTAAAATTTATACCATATGCATAACCTAAAATCCTAACAATTGGTATCAGAGCTAAGGACGTTTTCTAGTTGATTTTTAGCCTATTTATGTATATTTTATACATAGAAATGTTATTTGGATAATCTATTTGCTTGTATTCTTGAAAATTTTCTTGACTATTCTATTTCATAAACTATCATTTGTGACCATAAATGATTAGTCTATTTGATAGAAAATTTATTTGATGCATGAGTTGCATTTTGGAGTTACCCGATTGGAGAAAATATTGTTTCTTTCAATCGAATGGTAAAATATTTTTAAAAGTAAATACATCCATTAAATAGTAATACAATCTCTCATCCAAAATTTATTTATAATGTCTAGAGTAGAAAAAAATTTATTTCATAAATTTTGGACGAATTTTAAATGTGATTCGATGAGAAACCGTTTCAACCGTTGTGATGAAAACAGCACTGGGGTCCCTTGTTGTGATCCAAGTTTGGCTTAGTTCGGTTTAGAATTACTTGAAATCCTTTTGAGTGATTGTTATACTATTGTTATAGTAATAGTTTAGACTAAACAAAGTACGGATGGATTTATGAATAAAATCTAAAAGTGGTAGATGATAAGGTTGTTTTTGCTTAAGGCTGAGACCTTTTTCATTTTTGTTTTACCTTTGGGATTGAGATCTATCAAAACTGTTTTAATGGGTATATATACATGTCTAAAGGAGTCCATGTGAATTTTTTGAGATTTTTTAGGCATCGAAAATATTCGGGTACTTTTTCGAAAAGTTTGTATATTGACCAAGTCAAGTTAAATTAGATTTATTAATATCATTGTAAGTTAAGAGTTAAAAAAATGATATTATAATCATTTGTTTTCTGTTAAAAGAAAAGAAATTAATTTTGAAGTGTCAAAATTTAAGACTAGGGTTTAAATAATCAAATTAGTTGATGTTTTGCAAAGCTTGTTTGAGTGATTGCAATTTCTCGATTTAAATATTCTTAAAATTACATTAAAATTTTGTTTACTCTTACTTGCTGTTGACAAAAGTATTTTAAACCTATTTACAAAAGGAGAATGACAAGCAAATAGATTTAGAATCAAATAATGAATTAGGGGCAAATAAAGTAGCATGTGCATGGTATATGTGCTAACTTATTTTTATAGGTGGATTATGGGTTTGTATGGCTCATGATTATCAATGTCTTTTTTGTTGTATGAATGTTGTGTGAATGTTTGTAATGCGGCCTAAGGTGCCATTGATTATTAATTAGATTAATTTAATTATGGCAAAATATGTTAGATTGTCATTGATGTATTATTTCATTCATGGCTTGCATGCCACTTAGGATTTAGGATTGGGGAATTTTAAAATGTAATTTTTTATTTTATTTTAGAATAGTTCTAAATATAGAATAGGAATGGATGGGTGTTAGTAGCTTAGAAAATATTTCTTTCATGGAGATGATCGAAGAAGCTACAATATGCAAGCGGGAGCCATATAAGCTCACGAAGCATGTCTTATGATTTGAGATGCTTATTTATTTTATGTGTTGTATGATTGAGTATCATAGGATAGGTATGGGTGTATGTTGAAATGACTACAAAAAAAATACATAAAATGTCAAGTCCCATAAAATATCAAGTGTGAATACCCTCCCTACTCTATCCTTTTCAAATCATCGATCGTATTTCAACGGGACCTACTCAGTAGGAGTTGTTTGCTATCTTTGGGAGTTGAGGGATACGTCCAACGTATCATGACCAAATAGAGAAAGGTTAGCTTGACAAGGTTATCAAAACAGTTTTGGACCTAGGGGTATAGTTTGTAAATTGTATAAAGATATTAATTACAAACCAAGAGTCATATGGAGATATGATCGGTAAAGTAGTTACCCACCTAAAATAAACTAAATCAAGTTCATGCCGCCGCTGGTTTGTCTTAGTTGAAAATATTGATCTTGGACCTACTACAAAAGGGGACGATTAATTGTAGTGGGAGTTTTATTACTAATAAAACTATACATGAATAAAATAATTAAGACCTTTACTTTGAAAATTTATAGATTATGGCAAATCAATCTTTTTCGCTGCGTTCGATCTTAGAAAAGGAAAAACTCACCTCCAACGGTTCCAATTATATTGATTGGCACCGTGACCTTAGAATTGTTCTGAGGCAAGAGAAGAAAGAGTATGTCCTATCCACTCCAGTTCCTCTGCTTCCGGGCAACAAGGCCAGCAAGGAGGAACAAGAAGCGTATAACAAGCATTTTGATGATGAGTCAGATGTGAATTGTCTCATCATAGTTGTTATGAGTCCTGAGCTTCAGAAGCGTTTCATGGACTCCGCTTTAGACTCCTGCGAGATCATGGAGCAACTTAAGGAATTGTAGGGTAACATAGTATTTTTGCACAAGTAATGCAACACTCAGAATAATCGATTAACAACAGTTAGAACAAGAATATTCTGACAACTATTAAGAAGAACAACTGTGACAACAACAACATCAGTACGGTGAGTGTGCTAATGTTAGTGAAAATAACATGATAGTGTCTGAAGGAGTGACATTATGATGTTGAGATTCATGATTCAGTAATCATCAATACACCAGCTGATGGTGTACGGATATGGGACTGATCTACTTGTAAGTCCAAAATTTGATTAGATTAGATGAGTCGAGTTTGAATTATCTAGAAACTCAATCTCTAATAGACTTGTTTCAATATTAGACCAGCCAAGTGCTCCGAGTCTAATTTTTTGTACAAGGTAATTCTAAATCCATGAATCTACTAAGTGCTTAGAATTCATGATTTGGAAGATCAAATAAGACAACTGTAGGGACTTTGTCCACTGTCTCCTGATTCTGTGTCTTGAACAACTATTCATGACTTGACATGCTAGTGAGACTAAACTGATTTGTTTGTAAATTTATCTTATAGTCCATGAGATCGAAGTGACCTGTTTATAAGTTCATCTCATAAGTCATAAAATTAAACTAATATGTTTATAAATTCATCTTCTAAACAGTGAAATTGAACCGATCTGTTTGTAGGTTTATTCACTAACACACCTGCCTCAACGTTGAACTGATTTAGCGCTTCATGTTTGGCTTTATGCGTAGAAGTGTTCCTACCCAAGAATAGCCAGCATCACTAGAACAATAAGGAATGCGCTTAATAAATAGTTCCTTTCTGATCGACCCGTTGTTCAAGACTTGAAACTATTAATAAGGGGCAAATAAATTCTCATTTTCTCCCTATATCTGTAAGAGAAATAGATTATTCCCCTTGTTTTGTTTACACCAATGGTTTCTAATAGAGGATCATGGACAGGGAAAGAAATTGTCTTAGTATCCGGAGCCCTTGACCCTTTCATTGATAGATTAGTGAAGATCCTACGTAGAACAAGAATAAGAACAGCACGTGCTTTGGTCCTGTTAAGGATATTGATTATAGGCATAATTCTCATAATATCAGAGATAAAATACTCGGACGAAGAGGTTTCTATATTGAGTCTGCGGAAAGACACCACTTTCTTCTCATACCTACTAACGACGTTATCTTTGTCGATCTCTATTCCTCGCCGGAGATAGAGTTGTATATACGCATCAGACCACGCCTTCTAGTGTGAGTTGCAGACCCACAGTCAAACCTGAATGATATTTTATATCATGATAAAAATTAATTTATAGGATCACTATTTCCTGCACAGTCTGTGCCTTTACTGATTTCCAAATTCAGCTACTACACCCCGATTTGCGCTTATCTAGGATAAAAGCGGGGAACCTTTCCCTCACCTACACAAAGGATCCATTAATGGAGTGTCGTGCTTCTCAGGGCCCTCTGCTAAAGAGAAAGGGGCGATCCAGTTATCCGGAGTAATTTTATGGGTCCTCCTCATCGATGCGCGCCTCAACGATTCTAACGATTATCATAGGTTTTTCGCTACGCGCCTTTCATTGAAAGCTTTGTCCGCTCCATAATAATGGTTTATTTCCTCAACAGACCCCGAGAACAAAGACTTCCCTTACTTCAATATGGCTATCAAGTAAGGTGTCGTAGAAGTAGTTATCAAAGGAGCAGTTCAGTTATATGATCGAATCAAGATAAAGCATCCTCGCCGTAATAAGTACTTTATTTTTCATGTGTGCAATACTTTTACAAAGTCTATCCTAAGCAATTTAAGGGAGCCTCAACAATGAAAGGGTAACCGTTTAGCTAAGCACTTCTCGAATAGAGATAGAATAAAGATAAAATATCTCATTAAAAATAATTCCTCTAATCAATAAGGAAATACGTCACGAAAGCAGACCTCAATGCGCCGCTATTACAGTTCTCGTAAACCAACGAGATACTTTCCTTCATCGCACTCATACCTTTTTATACCAGTGGTGATATCATAGGTTGGAACTGCTCCAAGAGGCCTTGCCCTTTTTTATATATAATATAAGGATGATGATGACTTTGGCCTGGTAGGGTGAATGTCTTGTGTCTACTCGAGTAGGAGTTGCACCAGAAGCTTAAACAAATCTTACAGAACCTGAAGGAAGAAGATAGACATTTCACTAGGTTAGGTAGGCCTTAATCTCTTGGGGACACCTGGATGAAAGAAGTCATTTCACGAGGCTAGACTTGAAACTCTTGTCACTCGGCAAGGCATTCCAACTAGGTATTCTCTTCATTCTATTCAGGATAGACGAACCCACGGGGGATTGAAACCAGTAGTGGCGCTTCAACAAGCAAGGTCCACAGCACATTAGAAGCAGGGCAAGCTAATAAGTAGGTAGGGTGGGAGCAACTAACTCGAAAACGGAGCTAACTATGCATTTCCGCTCAGTGCTTGGAATTTATGATCTAGAAGATCAGTAAGATGTGCATGTGGGCCATATCAACTAATCTTCTGATTCACCAACCTCAAGATCAATTAGCTTAGCGTTACAGGTTGTATTTTATGTGATTGGTCATTGACTAGTTAAGATTGAACTGATCTATTTATAAGTTCATCTTCTAGATCAATTAAAATTGAGTCGATCTGTTTGTAGACTCGTCTTCTATCTCTTCGTAGAGGTTGATGTGACCTATTTGTAAGATCGTCTCTCGGAGCTGCCAAGATTGAACTGATATGTTTGTAAGTTCATCTTTCTCTATTCTAAAATGAACTGATCTATTTGTAAGTTTATTTCTTACCAACTTACTTTTACTACTTTGTGTCAAGTGAATTGATCTGTTAGTAAGTTCATATGTATCTTTGTTATCTGAACTCAAGTGAACTGATCTAATAAGTTCATCTGCATCTCTGTTATCTTAACTGTTTACCCTTGGAAAATCTCAAAGATAAGCAGCTGAGTAAATGAAAATAAATATCAACTGTTGATAATAAAACATAAGAAGGAGGAAAGAGAAAGGGCAAGAGAAAGGGCCCACTGATCAGAAGAGGTCGCTGCCTAACCCCGGAACAAATCAATTAATCCCACAAGGAAATGTCAGGGTGAGAGACAGAGATATAAATACTCCACCACCTCCTGCTCATTCGAGGTGGCTGACCCTCAAGAGATTTCAGAGAGAGAAAATCTCCTGATAGGTCAGCCATATGATCACATTTTTTTCTGACAAGTGGGACCCACCTGGCAGCCCCTTATAAGCAGCTTCAACAGCATGAACCTAGCTTATCTAATGAGTCTAATCAATCCGGAACAAGGGTTAAGCGTTAATCCCACAAGGAAATCCTAAGTGCAGAGCAAGGATATAAATACCCTGTCATCTCCTATTCATTTGATGTGGATGACGCTCAGGAGATCCAGGAGAGAGAAAGATATCTCCTGATGGGTCATCCATGTAATCATTTTTCACTGACAGATGGGCCCCACACCTCAGTGACCAAACATCAAAGGAGTCAGAATTAAACCTTAAGAATCTACCCTCAGAGCAAACCCTAAAAACTGAAGCAGTATAATCTCTATACAACTAGAATTGTGTCAATGCCAAGCTAGTATTCTGATACAACTAATCATGGGAAATTTTAATTGTGATTTTGCTTTCAAGGCTGACCTGGTGCCAAAGCTGTGAGCAACCACCTAACCATGCTTTGATTTGTGTCAATTACTGATAAGTAGTCAGCTTTTTGACCAAATCACCCTCATGTTAAGGGATTGAAAGTTAATTTCACAGGACTAATCAGGTGCCAAAGCTGGGAGCAACCATCTGATCAAGTCTAGATTTGTATCAATTGTTGATAAGTAATCAACTGTTGATCAGATCAAACCCTAATGAATATCAATACAAGTCTAATTGGTATTTAGTTAGGGTGGTTTCTGCAAGAGAGAGATAATTGGCAGAGACACTGAGCTACAATTGAAATCTGGGATTAATTCAGAGGAAAGAACAGGGTTTTCTTGATAAAAGAATTTTTAATTCAAAGAGGCAAGGGTAAAAATGGAATTAAAAATTACAGGGATGATCATCATGAATTTAGGGATTTTTGGTGAAATTTTCATGATTTTTGGATAAGTGGAGCTATTAAAATAAATTCAGGGAAGATAAAACAGATTAAATGGATTAATCAAGGGTTGAGATTTGATTAAGGCAACTCTGGGTGCAACTTGGGGACAGGGACTCATCTGGGTGCAAACTGGGGATCCCAAACATATACACACAGAATCAGAGAAGAGAGAGAGTATGACACGTGTCAGCATCTCATTGGGCCACTTCAGTGCCACGTGTCAGCACCCCATTGGTCCACCTCAGCCAGGTGAGCCCCACCACCATACTGACCTGACATGTGGGCCCCACCAACATGCCACGTGGCAAACTCTGACAGGTCCACCTCACCCCTCCACATGCCACATGGCAAACAGTAGCGAAGAATACACCTCAACACCCCAGCCCGCATGGCGATTGACCGTATCGGTGCCACATCACAGTGGACCGAGCCACATGGCACTACACTACAGAGCCACCTCAGCATACATTAACACTAACACAGATGATTAATGGAATAATTAAATAAGTGGACCTATCAGATTGTGCCAAGTCAGATCAATTAAACCTAAGCAGGAAATTAACTAATCCACAGCTGGACTAATGGGCCGAGATTCAGATACTTACATATGGGGCCCATTTGTCAGGATTATGAATGTATAGCTCACACAGGCAATCATGCACCAAGCCTATGCACAGATCTAAACAGAAATTTAAACCAAGGAGAAAAAGAGATGTGCACCTGGCTCACTTGTGTTGCGCCTCTGACTGTGGGCCCCACCTTGTTGTGGACTCTGTGCGCCAAGCGCAGTCTCCTCTCTCCCTTCTCCTTCTCCCTTCTCTCTTTTCCTTCTTCTTCTCGCCGAAGCCGATGGCGCCATTGGTGTCAATCGAGTTCTCTGAAGCTTGAAACTTCAATTCTTTATAGTTAAGGATAGCCTATACATAGGAGAGAAAGAGTGAATGATCAAAATTAAGAAGTAGCAAGTGAATAGAACAGTGAAGAAGGATGATCACCTCGGGTGATTAATGAAGAACCTTGATCCTTGGCTCTAAACCTAAAATTGATGATGCAGGCAATCTCTAACCACCTAGGCGATGCTATAAACGAAAGAAAAAACAACAATTAAGCATTGAATAGAAACAATTGAGATGAGGTAATGAAATCGGGTGAAATGAGGAAAGTCGAAACCTTACACTATAAACTCGAATTAACAATGCTTGTAGCTTCTATGTGCCTACACGATGCTGTTTAAGTGATGGAGATTATCAATTGGAAGATGGAGATATGTTTTTGACCAAAGCTCACAATCGGGTGATAAAGCTTTGAACTTTGGGGATGAACTACAATGGCAGGGAGCAAAGGGGTGCTTTAGATGCATTAAGTTGGGTATATATAGCATGCTGATATGATCTAGAAGGTTCTAGCAATGGATGAGAAGTGAGGGGAAGTCAAACATAGTCAACAGTCAAGGAACTCACTTTGGATTCGTTTAGATGGGGCCCACATCATAACAGAAGCACTAACAGAATTGGAGAACCATGTTCATAAGCCAAGGAAGTTCAATTGTTGGTGTATGGGTGGTGTACAGCCTTAATCCCCTAATACACCCTTTAATTGTCTATATAAGTCCCTAATACATGAAGGTAGAGGAGAGAGGCAAACACGCAAGAAGAGACAATAGAGCATAAACATACCCTTCTACAGTGAATAGTGAGAGAAAGAGAGCAAGAACAGGAAGAAGAAGTGGTGAAATCGATTGATCTCAATTATAAACTTGAGAACTCGATTCAATTTCTCCAATTCTCCAAGAAGAAAGCTCTGTCACTCTTGAATCAGAGCCAATTAGAGGTTTAGAAGCTTGATTTGTGGTAATTTGAAGAGAATGTATGTAATTCAAACTTCTATTGGAATAACAGTATAATCATTATTGAATTTCCTATTTCTTTCTTCTGATTTTCATCTTTCCACTCTTTTCTTTATGAATTGCTTGATTTGGTTCTTATATTTACTTCATTTCTTAAGTGAATTTTGATCACAGAAGTTGTAATTGAGTATTGAAATCGATTGATCTCGGAATATACAACCTGAGAACTCGATATACCAATATTTCATTCTTTCTTTTGATTAATTATACAAATTGAGTTGGTTATCAGATATACCAAGTGTACAAGTGTTTAAATTTCACTCTATAGGCTGATAGATCTCAGTTAAAGCTTGAGAACTCAGCGATATTGCATTTTTGATGAATCGCGATGAAATTCTGGAAAATTGATCGATAAATCATCAAGATAAGCTAAATTATATGTCTTTTGCATAACACTCGATACTTTGGGTATATGGAGTGACAAAGGCATGAATATTACAAAAGAGCAAGTGATTCTAACGATTTTGGAACCGGTACCAATCGATACCGAGTGTTATCAATCGGTATCGAAGCTTAGCATGATTTCAGAGTGATTAAAGTCACTATAATCTCCGCAAAGACACCGATTCATGGTGAGAATCCGATCATTAATCAAGCGTTTAGATTTTTGTCATGAGACGATGCTGACGCACTTGGCCGATCGAGAATCCGCCGTTTAGATCGCCGGCGACACCGTGGAATCAAGGAGGTGAGGTAACACGGGTATTGATGCACGAGCACGAACTTTGAAGCACATGTATGAATCTCGGAACAAATCGGATGTTCACGATGAATCACAGTTCGAAAAAGAATAATAAGTGAATCTGGGCCTCTCATCTAATACAACTCAATCTCAAAACATATCCAGCGGCCCAAATAGGAATAAAGTTGAATGAAAGATGGGTGTTAATCTCAGCGCAGATCCAAAGGCCCAGATTGAGACCAATAGTTAAATAATAACAGAATATTAAAAGTATAGGGTAAATAAATCATTTAAAAATGTTCCTAAATTTCAAATTAACTCAAATTTGTTTCTAAAATTTCTTTGTTTTTCATAGTATTTTTCTGTATAATAATATTTCAGTTTTAAAAATATTATTATATTAAAACAATTTAAAAGCAAAAGATATTACATGCATTTGTATATTTGACCTAACTTTGACTTGTCATTTTAAATATTATAAAAATTCCAAAAATTCGAATAAAAATCTTAAATAATAATTAAATATGTTTTACTGATTTTTCAAGTGATTTTCATAAAATGATAATGACAATAATAATATTTAATAAGAAATAATAAGATAAACCTTATTCTTTAATTATAAAAGAGAATAAATAATAATATTGAATAAGTATTATTTTAGTCTTTTCTATAAAAATAAAAATAAATAATCATAATAATAAATAATAAATATACCTCATTTTATTTTAAAACTTAAAATAAAATTATATAATAAAATAAATTATATTCCTTTGGTTATTTCTAAAAAATTTAAATAAAGATATAATAATAATAGAATAAATATTATTATTTTCAGTTTAAAATACTAATAAAAATATAATAAAGATAAATCATCCCTAACATTTTTGTGAATAAAATGTAATAAGAAAAATAATAATTGTAATAAAAAAATATATAATAATTTTCATTCTTTTAGCTATTATAAGAATTCTAAAAAAAATCTAATAATAATAATAATGGTAATAAAATAAAAGTCTTATTCATTACTTTTCCCACATATAATAAATAAATAAAAGTAATAAAAATAATAAAAGCCTAAAATAAAATCATAAATAAAATAAAATAGTAATAATTCTTTTAGCTATTATAAACTCTAAAATCAAAATAAAATAGCTAATTCATCTTTTATCTTGTAAATAATTTTCTACAAAATAAATAGAATAAAAAATATAATAATAAAATCCTATTACTTTGGCTATTATAGAATCCTAAAAATTCAGATAAAATCATGAACAATAGCCAATTGATTTCCTATTATCTTTTGTAAGTGACCTTCTACAAAAATAAATAGAATTTAGAAATAATAAAAATAAAATTCTATTACTTTAGCTATTATAAAATCCCAAAAATCTAAATAAAATTCTAGATAATAGCTAACCCATTTCCTATTATTTTTGTAAATAATCTTCTACAAAAATAAATAGAGTTTAAAAATAAAAATAAATTCGCCTTTGTAATAGAGATAATAATGAAAGATATTATCTTAATAATAAAAATCAATAAAAATGTAATAATCCTTTTACATTTTAGAGGTGAATAAATACGCTCACACAAGGGGTGTAGAGTAGCACAATGATCTTGCACAAGTAATGCAATATTTAGAACAATTAGTCGGGACAAGAACATCTTGACGCTCGTTGAAGAATAATCAAGACTGCGACATCAACATGAAGAGATATGTCGACTTCAAGAAAGAAGAACATTACGATGTCCGAAGGAAGTGACATCTTAATGACTCGGTGTCATGAATAAGTAATTCATGACTAATTGAGCTAGTAAGACTGAACTCATCCGTCGATAAGTTTGTCTTCTGGTTCATCTCCCGAGACTATGAGATTGAATCGTTCTGTAGTAGATTCATCCACAAAATAGTGAATGTGAACCGTTCTGTAGTAGGTTCCTTCACTGACACACGCCTCAATATCAAGCTGGCTTAGTGCTTCAGGTTTGACTTTGTGTGCAGTTGTGTTCCTAGGTTTATGAATCGGCTTAGTGCTTGAATTCATGATCTAGAAGATCAGTGAGAAGAAACACGTGGGCCAAATCCACCCTTTTCCCGATTCACCAACCTCAAGATCAACCGGCTTAGTGCTTCGAGTTGTATTTTGTGTGATTGGTTGTTGACTAGTTAAGATTGAACCGTTATGTAGTAGGTTTATCTTCTAGATCAACTGAGGTTGAGTCGTTCTGTAGTAGACTCACCTCGAACCCCTTTGAAGAGATTAATCTGATCTGTAGTAAGGTTATCTCTCGAGGCGGTAAAGACTGAACCGATCTGTAGTAGGTTCGTCTTTCACGGGATTAACCTTTCGGTGAATCCAGACGACCACTTGACCATCATTTAACTATACTATTTGCTTCTCCCTTTTAAAGATCCAGAGGTGCCTCGAGGTTAATAGCCTAGGGTAATTAACGGTGGGGGCTTGCGCCCACCGGAATCTACAAGAACTCACAATCACTAAAAACCCCCTAAATGTGCATTCAAATTGGTCTAAACGGTAGAATCAACCGACATTAAACAGATGCACGCTTGGGAGGGATCTCCGTGTCCTTCTTCCGCATCCCATCGCCCAGAGGCGGTGCGGAGCGCGCGAAAAAGGGTCGCACATTAACTCAAGTGAACTAATCGGTTAGTAAGTTCATCCACACCCCTGTTATCTGTAATCAATGAACTGATATGTTAGTAAGTTCATATGTACCCTTGTAATCTGTAACATATGAACTGATCTGTGTGTAGTTCATCTTTTACTGCATTTGCATCTGTTTTGAATTGAATTGTTCTATTTGTAAGTTCATTTCTTCTATCTTTGAATCTGAACTGATTTGTATGTAAGTTCATTTTCACATGTTTCTAAATCTTAAACTGATCTGTTAGTAAGTTCATCCTCTGTCATTCTTGCCTCACTGGACTGATCTAGTTGTAAGTCCGAGGTATTTTAGTGACCCCGATCACTGAGACACTTGACAACTTGACCACTTTACTATCATTTAGCTATAATATTTTCTTTTCCTTTCGATATCCAGAGGTGCATCGAGGTTAATAGCACAGGGTAATTAACGGTGGGGGTTTGCGCCCATCGGAATCTATAAGGACTCACAATCACTGAAAAACCCCTAAATGTGCATCCCAATGAGTCTGAACGGTAGAATTATACTAAGTCTGACGCACATATATTTAGTATAACAAAATATCTTCTTTTGTGTTCTCTCTTATCTCTCAAACAATTCATTCAAATGAATACTTAAATTGATTTAGTTTCACTTCTTGATCAACCGAGTTTCAAAATATGAGTTTCAACACATTTTCTTTGTACACGAGAAGTGAAATGGTGATCCAAACACTTAAAATATTAAAGAACTTGCTTAAAGTTTCACATATCATCTCTTTGTACTAGAGAAAATATTTGATTAATCAATTGAGATTCACTCGTACTAAATTGCTCCAATCGAATTTCTAATCAAAATACTTTCTCCTTTGATTTCTCTCAAATTTTTGATCCATTTAATATGTAATTTAGCTCATTGTGTTATCCTCGTCGCTAGCTTTCCAATGATATATAGTATGAATGATAACTCTCAAAGATGAGGAAGATATTATTGGAGTTTTGGTTCAAACGGGTTAAGTACGTGACCCGTATTTTTTTTCCTTTTTCTGTCAAATTCAAATTGAATAATAGTTAGAAAGTAGTTAGATTAGTTAAGATAGTTGGGGTATAGAAAACTTTTCTCTTTATATTAATCTATACTATTATATAAAACACCTAAGAATTGGAGGATCCATTTTTGTCATGATATTTTTTATTATACTCATTTTATCTCTCAATTAAACAGATAATATCTATTTTTGATTGATCAAACGTATGTAATCGCGTCCATTTATCTCCTCTTTCTCTCAATTTCTTTACCATCTATATTATTATTTCCATTTATGCACGTGATTTATAAATTAGAATACTCAATATCTTTCTATTTATGTTATGATATAAAAAAAATAATTTAAGGCTTAAGATAAGCGCTATGATTATAAACTTTGTACACATTGGGTAAGAAATTAATGGTGATAATATATACTAGAATAATTCATTTTTCTTATCATTAACACCATGAATCATTAATTCATATTGTGCAGAAAATTCCATTTAAGATTAAATCTGATTTTTTATTATAGATTTTCTCTATAATTTGAAAATTTTATAATTTAATATTAGATCAATGTGATTTTTTTTATTTTATAATATTTTCATGTTTAAATAAAAAATTCGCTGCAACGTGCGGATATATTGCTAGTATAATATAATAACAGTACAAGAGTATGGTTCCGGTCTTACATTACATCCTTCGATACTTCACTCCTTGTCTCCTCCCCCCTTAAAATAGGAAAAATAAAGAAAAGAAAAAAAAATAATCCTCCCTTCTTTGCATATTTTGTTTCTTCTCTACTCCCCTTCTCCATTACAGACCTCAAATTATAAGCCGATCCTGACCTCGCTTACGCAGATGTCGATACTGAGACGGGCGTGCTACCTCTGGAGTAGAGCGACTCCGCGATCCTCATCGGTGCTCTCAGGTACGATTCTCGACATTCGATTTTCTTTCTTCAGAAATAGGAACCCAAACCCGAAATGACTGTTTTCAAAATTAAAATGAATTGCGGTATTTTCTGACTAAAATTTGTTTAGAGACAAAATCTGAATTATCATATGCATACGGTATTCTGATCGGCATTTTTGGGAGTGCAAACTTACACGGATAATATTCGTCTGTATTTGATTCATATATGCAAATTTATATATGGATATATGTATCAGAATATCGGGACAGAAAATGATACGAATATAATTTTTTTTCAATCTTAATTATCTGTATCTGAATAATAGATATATAATATATTATTTAGTATATATCATAAAAATAATATTATTCTCCATTATAATTGTTCTAATGGATAGATATTATGAAATTTGATATTTTTAAAATTAGTAATATATTTTTAAATAAATAATAGTATTGATATATTTTATAAATTTTAAGTGAATTTTATATTTATCTTTGATAATATATACACATTATCTGTAATAGGGCCGTAACTTGGGCTTCACCTTGACAATATAGTCCTCAAATAAATAAATAATTATATAAAAAAATTAAATAAATTTAATAAAATTTTGCATTTAAGAAAATTAGCATAATATTTTTAAATTCTAAATAATACTAATAATTCTAATATTAATTATTATAATAATAAATAATATAATTAATACATAATAATCTATAAATGATCATATAAAAAAATTATATCATTTTAAGAGTTAAGTTTCAACTTAAGTATATTACACACATTACTTTAAATGAGACGAGAGAAACTATTTTATATAAACCCTTCGATCCAAGAACATGAAAATATTTAAATAAAATTAATGATGGAGGAAATTAATGATGTTACATACTAGAAAAGCTTGAAAGCTGAATCCTTTTTATGTATTAAGAATTCGTATCAAGATTAGTCATATTTATATTCGTAACTAGGATATCCATATTCATATTTTAAAATTCAAAATGAATATGGATAACATTAATAACCAGTGATATAAAATATGATTTGTGCGACCGTATATGCTTGCGCGGTCATTGTTCACATGAAATTCTACTATATACGGATTAATATGCGGCTTTGCTGTATATGGAGCTGCTGCTACGTACCATCGAAGATCCCATGTGTTGGAGCGCTGAAAAAAATGATGCCAAACTTCCTTCCTCCACCTGGGAGAATAGTTGTTGTTTTCGGATTAGGAATAACAACGGTGCAATCAAACACACATCTGCTGTTCCGAAACTGTGAGAATAACTGTTGTTCTTCTCAACTCTCCGTTACTATTCTAAATAAATAATTCAAATAACATTCCTATCATTCGGAATAACATCATTTTTTTTATTATCCTCACGCTAACTGAAAAATCATTATTTTTTTACTAGTGTCAATTTCTCTATTCTTATGTTATTTTTTGCACGATTCAAACGTACCTTTAATTGGCATATTTATTCCTGTACATCTGTATTGTAGAAAGCCTTCTGTAACGAGTGTCGACTCTGTCGACCCGCTGTTTAGGCGTGAACTAATCGCTACACAAATAGACACAGGTAGGAGTATATAGATTATTTATTCTTAGATTTTTCTGGTGCAGCGGCAGTGAATCTCTGTATTTACACTTGTACAGTATATAATTTTTCTATAATTAATTTCTATCAATCTCCGCCCCCCAGGCCCAGCACAATTTAGTGTGTTTTTATTTCTTCTCCTCCCCTTAGAGTTGAGAGTTGAGAGTTGAGACTACTCGCATCCTACTCTTCCCAGGCGATCTGATCTCCTTTTAAGTTTTAACCTGGTAAGTTTTTCTCAACAATACTCAAAATGTTACATGGTTAGTTGCATTTAATCTTTATCTATTGAACCTCTTTTCTCTTATAATATCTTCTCTCTGTCCGTTCGTGATAAATCTTTGTTTTTCTTCTCTTTAACACACAATCAGCATCTCCCTACAGATGGTCATTTTCTCTTTGACACACTCTTTTTCTAGAGTAATATATTTTTATTTATTTTAGTATTAGTTGATCCGTATTTTCTGTTTTTCTTTCACTCAACTCTAGTTGGGAACTTTTTTTTGTTTAACCATTTTCATTTTTTTTCGGGAAAAAAAACTAGCCATCGTCATAAAGCTATTATCTTCATTTGCTCATGGTTATTGAACCATCCATAAAGCAAGGCTTTTTATTTTTAGAATCCACTGTTCAATTTTCTATTCTAGCTTGTATATAATTTTAGGTTTTTAAGAAAGTATTAATTGAAGAATTATATTTCTTTACTTCAAATAAAAAAATCGAAGAATTAATTATGTCTTACTAGCTAGTAGTTCACGAGGACGGAGTTATTCGAAAATAATATTTTATTACTTCCTGGTCCTTAGCACCATTTCCGCTTTTACCTCGGTGCAACCAACCACCTTTGCTTTTACTTTTGTTTTATTTGAACCATTGTCAAATTTGTCAGGCTGAGAAGTGAGAAGTGAGAAGTGAGAAGTGAGAAGTGAGAAGTGAGAAGTGAGAAATCAATTTGCTTAGAAGCTCAAGGTTTTTTTTAACCCCTCCAAGGCTCCAAGGCTCCAACACCATAAGTTTTTACCTGCTGTGTATTGTCTTTGGGATTCGTGCACAGATTCTCCGTAATATCAATCAATTTTTGTCCCAAGTGGATTATAAAGCTGTATTTGATTTGATATGCTAATTTATTATAATATTTATGTAGTAAATAATGCCTAGTAGTTAGCCTCTTGGCTATTTTTTCCATAACATAATTGCAACTTTCATGCGCAGAGGCAGAGCAGATTGTTAAAACATCAGGAATTTTCTCCAACAGTGATCTACACACAAATCTAAAATTCTCCAGGGTTCTTAACGCAAATATACCCTTTGCACTTGCAGATGCAGCGTCGGTAATCTTGGACTTACTACCTCTAAAGTCTAAAGTCACGTTTCATCGGAGCAGCAGTGTCTCAGTGTCTGGTCTGGATCGTACGGATGACATCACTTCATTGACTACTAGTGTCAACATCCGACATCAGTAGATTCAGATACAGTGGGACTGCGGACCCCACAAGCAGTGGCGTTTGCTTTGCGTCTTGATTAGAGAGAAGGGAACAGATGGAGACTGCCACTGGTATGGATGCGTGTATGTGTATGGGGAGTTGTGTGACACTGACAAGTGAGGTCAATAGCTGTCACCTCCTCTGTCCCTCTTCCACATGCCCTCCTTGGCTACAAGCGGCGCTTGCAGGTTGGTTTTGCTTCTTTTCTGTTTATAACCCTCCTTGAGTTTTTTATTTTTATTTTTATTTTTAATTGGATCCATCTATATATTGCTTCTTTTATATATTATTATTATTATTATTATGCATGTGAGCATGTCAGAGCATAACAGTATCACGGGCTTCTGAGCATTTATTAAATTAAATTTGTTTCCGTGTTTTGGGTTGGCACAGTGAGCTTAGACTTTTTGAGCACCTGTCTGTCTGAGAAAGCAATAGGACCTCGTTTCCATTTCTAGCATTTTCGTTTTGTTCTTTTATCAAACTGAATAGTACTGTAGAACGAAGATCGTAAAAAGATTTCGAAGCCCAATTGCTGGAACGAGGATGTCACGAGACTTTTGCATTTTAATTTATGGTTCTTTCGGGAAAGTATACTGAAAAGTGAAAAGGGTGAGAAGAGGGGGTGGGAGGTGGTACCATTCCTGCCTGAGTTCCATAAATTTGGGTTTTTAATAATTGGCAATTATTTATTCTCAGAGACGAGGTAACAATCTACTGCTTGAAGCAGCGTGCACCAACCCATGTTATGCTTTGAAATTTGAATTTTGAATTTTGAATTTAATGCCCAACGGTTTGTGTACAAAGGGTCAAAGCTCATAAATTATGTTTCTTGTCTAAACCCTTTTGGAATTTACTTCTAGTAGCTTCTTATCATCAATGCTACAAATAAACTTGGTCTTCTGGGTAGTGTTGGGAAGTAAATTACGAATTGCAATTCTGATATCTTACTTGGCGCACATAGGAAACACACATCATGGATACCAAGCAAATCAACATATTTTGTATGCACAAATGAACAAACTGCTCATTCATAAACAGTACACATTGTTCTAGTTTAGTATTTTTTTTTCAAATTTATGATTATTACTAGTGAGTAAATCCCAATGTTTTGTAACAAGCTCGATTTTCAGTATGCTAGCATAATTATCATTTTTTTTAGATATTGAGCAGAGAATTCGCTCACTGGAGGTGAGCCTCCCGGATGAAGAAGAGACACACTCCTTTGCTGAACGAGCCGAGCACTACTATGAAAAGCGGCCTCAATTACTGTCTCTCCTCCAAGATCTCCACCTTCAATATCTGTACCTTGCTGACCGCTACTCTCAATCTCTCATCAAATCCAATCACGGCAAAACACCATCTTTCCATTCCAGCCCTGAATCCTCTCTTGACAACGACTCCACCAATGAATTCTCCGAGACCGAGAGCTCTCTGTCTTTCCAACCAACTTACTTAACCGAAAAGAAACAAGACCCAGATTTAGATTTCTTAGTGGTTGAGATGGTAATGGCAAATGTGAGAGGAACATTCTGGCAGCTGAGGCTGGGGAGGCTGAGAAAAAGCGGCAGGAGTCAGCTAGAAAAATTGAAATACAAGGGAGTTTGTTGGAGGTGCTCGAGTCGGAGCGAATGGTGTTGCTGGGGGAAAATGCAAGGCTAGGGTTCCATGCTGCTGCTGCTGGGGAAGAGGCAGCAGCTATGGCAACTGAGTTAGGTTATATGAGACACAAGGCCGTTGAGCTGGCACGGCTGTTGGTCAAGTTCCGTGAAGAACATAGAATGTGCATGCTTGGAAGAAAGATGGAGGGGTTGCAATCCCAGATATATGGACTGGAGAAGAGGAACAGAGAATACTTAGATGCAATGATGACGTGGGAGTTGCAAAGGAAAGTTGATAAGGCAGAGATGGAGCGGCTCAGAGCAGATAACAAGCGGCTTGTTGAGATGGCGAAGAAAAGGAGAAGCACGGGCAATTGGTGGGGACGCATCAAGAGGATTGAATGGGCCCCATGTGTGCCGCAGGCGAAGAAGGGAAAAACTGGGTGCTTTTACATGTGAGACTTGTGATGGTTTTTATGGCATGAAGTAACTATAGTCAGCGAGTATAGTTAGATAATGAGTAGTTGAATGCGAATGGATGAACGCATGCTTGTGTTTTGTGGATTTTCCATCATATTACTGGAGTTACTTTGTATGATGTCTTGGACAAACTCTTGCATATAATTAATTATGTGGCTTTTGCTTGCGTACAAAGTTCAACACAAAAGAGAACGTAAATCAGATTCTATTGTCATTCTGAGATTAGCGATTCCCTTGTTAGAATGCGGTACCATCTTGATGGATTATTTTTATTTTTCATGATGCCACGCTGAATGCATGATGCTCATGTCGAACTCATGATCAGGATGCAAAAACGGAAACACAAGTCAATAGTCATAACTAGTAATTCAACCACTTCCCAATTCCCATCTCCATTCCTAACTCGTCCCTATATAATTTGTAAACCACCAAACAATCTCCTGACACATTTTCATACCCCTATTAAACCAACCAAAATCATTAAGGAAGACACACTTTTTGTTCCAAAATCACGTAGCATACACTAAACATATATACCTCACAAAATCTCTGCAATGTCGGAGGCTAATCTCAATGGGCCGATCAATGACAACTCTCCTGTTGCTAGTAAAAAGGCAATGGTTTTGGCACTTGGCAAGGCCTTTCCGGACAATGTTCTATTGCAGGAAAACCTTGTTGATGGATTCCTCCATGACACCAAGTCAGAAGATCCTGTTATGAGGGAAAAGCTCGAGCGCCTTTGTAAGTTTAATAAGTATGCTTTGGTTTAACCAAAGCTAGTTGCATCAAATGGTACGGTCTATGGTATGACTCAATATTATATGGCTGAAAAAAAGGTGAGAAATTCCAAATAGAATGTCAAAGGCAAGAGTGAATCATTGAACACAGCAACACAAAGCGTGAGCTTATCCTAAAAGAAAATAATAATAATAATAGTAATAATAAAATTAAAATAAATACCAAGCAGGATCCGGGGACCAATAAAAATGTATGATGACAGTCAACCATTTCAAAAAAGAGTGTGTATGATACAGTCGTTGTAATAGGTATATTACATAATGCAAGGTTATATTAAGCAGAAAACAGGCAAATGACGAATTTTAAGAACACTTACTTCCTTAGGCAAGAACACAACCGTAAAACGGAGGTTCACTGTGATGTCGAAGGAGATCCTGGAGAAGTACCCAGAATTAGCCACTGAAGGCATGCCGACTTTAAAGCAACGCTTGGAAATCGCCAACCCAGCTGTGGTTGACATGGCGGCAGCCGCTGCAAGTGTTTGTTTGGCAGAGTGGGGACGCCCTGCCTCGGAAATCACCCACCTTGTGTTTGTTTCCTCCAGTGAGCTCCGCTTGCCTGGAGGTGATCTGCATCTGGCTGCTCGTCTCGGTCTCCGCTCTGATGTTAATCGGGTTTTGTTGTACTATTTGGGTTGCTATGGTGGTGTTACTGGTCTCCGGGTTGCCAAGGATCTAGCTGAGAACAACCCAGGCGGCCGTGTCTTGTTGGTGACATCTGAGACCACAATTATAGGTAGGTACCTCACACTAATAGCGCAACAAAACTGAACTAGTTTTGATCTCATATTTCTCTTTCCATTTGGGAACAGTTATGCATGTTTAAGTTTAATCAATCCGTGACAATTGTTACTGCCGTTGTTTCTTTTTACCATTACTGTCATAATTTCTGTCTTAGGTTTCCGGCCACCTAACATGTCCCGCCCATACGACCTAGTTGGTGCTGCCTTGTTTGGAGATGGCGCAGCTGCAGTTATACTTGGGTCTGACGCGATACCCACAATTGAAAAGCCATTCCTCGAACTACACACTGCACTGCAGAAGTTCATCCCAGAAACACACAGTGTGATAGATGGCTGCATGTCTGAAGAAGGAATCAATTTCAAACTAGGAAGAGAATTGCCACGTGTAATTGAAGAGAACATTGAGGGATTCTGCAGAGGACTGATGAACAAGACAGGATTGAAGGATTTTAACGATTTGTTCTGGACTGTTCATCCTGGTGGGCCCGCAATACTGAACCGGCTCGAGAGTTGTCTCGGGCTCAAGTCTGCGAAGCTGACAAGCAGCAGACAGGCATTAATTGATTACGGCAACGTGAGTAGTAACACGGTGTTTTATGTGATGGAATACATGCGGGAGGAGTTGAAGAAGGAAGGCGCTGAAGACTGGGGCCTAGTGCTGGCATTTGGGCCTGGGGTTACCTTTGAGGGTATTTTGGTCAGGAGGATTTAGTAATCATATTCATATGATTATTGATGTTGTGTGACTTGCTAATTTTGTTGCTTTATCATTTACTTAACAGAAAGAAAGGTAGGTTTGCAGTTGCAGTTGCAGGTGCTTCTCTCTAAGAGTTGTGTACTAAATTTGCTTTATCGTCTATATTATGCTATGATTGATAATATGTATGGTCATGCTATCATGTACTGATAAGCTTAGAAACATAAATGTACCCGTTAAAATTAGAATTATGATGGTGACACATAAACTGAGTGAAGCCTTCTGGTAATTTAGCTGACAAATTATACATTGCATACAAACATTAAATAAAATCAAATAAACATAGTTCTTAACAAGTATTAATAAAGGGAAAAATAAATCAGCTATAGATGTTTGAAGCAGTAAATAGCTCCATCTTTTAGATAATTAGGGTGGCGCACCTGCGCTTCACGGTGGAGTTATGCGCTTTGTTGGACTTGGTGTCTATTGCCTTCAAAATTATCATTAAATTTAGTTATGGCATGAACTAGTATTTTAGTTACCAGTTGTACAACGTTTTAATGGCGTTTATTTTCATTTTTTTTAATTTTTGTCAGGCTTATATATCTTATATGAAGGGCACTCTATTGTTTGAGCAAGATAAGAACTGGCAAACATCATTAGTTAACTTAAAATGCAGCTTTTTGAGTAAATCATTTGTAATTTATTCCTGCTAGTTAATGAAAGTGAATAGATAAGGCCTATTACTTTTTCCCTCTATCCAGGATAAAGTTACTTTATTTGCTTAGATACTGATCTTTTCTTGTAGAGCTGTGTATGAAGAGCTTGGCAAATATGGTACTATAAATTCTCTTTGCAATATTACAGGGTCAACAGCTTAGAAGGTATACCGATAAATTCTCTTTGCAATATTCAGGCATCGTGATAGTATAGCAAATCAATTAATCCGTTTGGAAGTACGTTCATACCCGCTGCGTAAATATAACACGAAGCCAATCGAACAGACAATCAAAATTAAAAAAGTAAATCACACAAATCTAAATGAAAATCAACGTTCCAAAAAAATCTGTCGACGTGTCGTCCCCCCCCCCCCTTTTAAGGGGGAGGAATTTCTGAAAGAGAACTAAAATCGTGTATCTTGAGCTCGACTACAGCACTGTCGACTATAACTCACATCAAAACAAGCCTGAATGCTATCATTTTGAAAGAACAAACTGACCTTTAACAGCTCGACTAACAGCATACTTAGTACAAGAAGTATTTCTTTGTGCTGAACAAGGAAAATCAGCACCCTGTGACATATCCTTATCTTAAACTCACCATGTTGAATTGTCATTGCAATGATGCCTAGCCTCAATCACTCATTGACTTGATGCTATCGTCTCCAAGGATAAATCACCGATTATCCTCTCCCAGACATCCCGAGGCTCGCCTTTTAGTACCTTGTTCATTTTCTTAACCAAATCTTTTGCCTCGTCTGCCTTAGACTCCTTCACCAGTCCCTGAATGATGCACTTTATATCCTCAAATGGTGGTAAACTCTTCCTTTCCATGCTTTCTATACAAATGAACAATGCATCATCAAACTGTTCTCTCTTAATTAGATTCTTTATGAGCAAATTGTATATGTCAGCACTTGGTGAAACCCCATCACTGCCACTACGCCTCTTCGCAGCATTCATTTTCTTAAACATACTGAGAGCTGAGCTCAAATTGTTTTCCTTGCAATACCCACGTATCAAGTGGGAGAAGGTGCTAACGCTTGGTTGGATACCCCTTGCACACATCACATCAAGCAATTCTTCAGCCTTAAAGCTTTCGCTCATATTACAAAACCGTCCAATTCTACAATTGAATGTAACCACATTTGGCTCCAGTTTTTTATCCTCGATCTCTTTCAAAATGTCATCGAATGGGCCGTCCTCCCTTTTCTTCAGGTACCAGCAAAGTATAGTGTTGTAGGAGATAATATTTGGTTCTGGCCGGTTATTCTCTCTCCTAGACATTTCATCGAGCAGTTTGCGTGCATGTTCAATCTCCCCATTCTCACACAAGCCATTGAGCAAAATATTATGTGAAACTAGGTCTGGAGTGACATTGAACTTACTGGCTGCCTCCTCAAAAGTTGATTTAAGCTCATCATAGCGACCATTGTGCACATAAGCTGAGAGTAGAGCTGAGAGAGAAAGTTCAGATCGCTTGAAGGGACTCGGGTGACAAAAGGCCTCCTTGGCTGCATCGGGTAACCCAGCAGAGGAATAAAGAGACAGGATCCGAGCCAGAAACAGCTCTGATTTGGGCGAATTAGGATCAGTTAGGAATGAGTCTAGGACCCGCCTAATCAAATCGGGTCTGCGGGCCCGAGAGAGCTTCCTGACCGTTAAGAAGAAAAGAGGGCGGCAAGCGTAAAAACGCTGGATGCTGGTGGAAGAGAGAAAAAGGTTAGCAACTCGTTCCGGGTCGGTTTCGGATCGAATTGATAATTGGAGGCGGAGGAGGGGGTGCTTGCGGTCAGTTCTAGGGGGGTGAATTTGATTGATTTGTTCCATAGTGGGGAGGTGTTGGGGTTCGGGCAGGGCGGAGAACGGTCGGATTCGGAGGAGGATGGAGGGGAAAGAGGAGAGCTTTCTACGGAGAACGGCAGCCATCGTCTCAAAAGTCAAAAGACAGCGACTCGGTGAGAAAAAAATGTTGTGGCGACTGGCGAGCAGAGGAACTGTTTCTGTGTGGCTGCCTGCCACTGGGTCCAGGTTGATCCTGCCGCGTTACTACTCAAATTGGGCCCTCAGCTACTAAGGCCGTAATTTCGTTTGCGAAGCTGCGCATTTTATTCCGACTTTCGGGCTCCTCACAGACTCAGACTGAAAGAAGATTGATGACTCTGAATCAAATCATTTTTGTCTGAAAGAAGATTGATGACCATGCCTCATTGCCTCTGTAGAGAAAAGCTGTTACTGTAGTAACGGATTGAACATCGATTGCACATTAATATGTCTAAATGTATGCTAACAGCAACTTCAAAATAATAAATAAATAAATAAATGTAAGATTCGACCATTGTCAACATAATTCTTTCCACTACTGTACATAACTTAGCATCGTAGTTCAACAAATAAAAAAAGAAAGATCAACTATTACATAAAATCCTAAACATTAAACTATCTAATACTCAAGTTAGTACAATATCCATCAAAATCATCTATTACCTCCAGGAGAAGGCTACTCAAATTAGGCAAATTTTGATTAAAATATTCTTTTTACCTTCTTCTTGAATAATCACTAGATCCATGCCCTCTCCAAGTCTCTATCTGACCGCTCTCTCTCCTTCCTTTCCCTTCTGTGATCTCTCCTCCTTTGTATCCCTCCTATAGTCTCTATCTGATCTCCCCCTCTCCTTTGGATCCCTTCTAAAGTCTCTGCCCGACCTCTCTTTCTCCTTCGAATCCGTCCTATGGTCTCGTTCAGATCTCTGCCTTTCAGGAGAATCTCTCCTATGATCTCTATCTGGTCTCTCCTCTGTATCTAATCCAGAATCTCTCTCTGGTTTCTCCTTCTTCAAATCACCTATGACATTCTTTATCTTTCGTGCCATGTCTTCCACATACCTTCGCCATAGCGACTCAGAATCTTTGCTGGATAATTTTAAGTACCTGACATCAGATTGGAGAAGACGCTTCGCTTCACTCCATGAGTTGAAAACAGTTTTCCCTTCAGAATTAACTTTGCTAGCTACTTCAGTAGTTATCACCTCGGACAAGAGTTGATGGAAGTCGTGAACTTGTCTCTGCATATCACCACACCAATCATTTAGAAAAGACAAGAGAGAGAGAAAATCTATATTTAACAAAGTTTAGTAGTCTTACATTGTATAGGGTGGTTACATGCTCACGAAATAACATTTCAGCATCACTGTGAGATAAAGCAAGATTTGTTGCACGGCCTTGTGGATCCTTCTCCAGTTTGGCCTTTGCATCTGACCATGATATCTATTGTCAAAATTAGAGGAAGATTAGTTTCCAATTTTTCTTATTTGAGTTATACATGATTGATGAGAATTCACCTTGTGATCTTTTATCTTCTCAACAAGCAGAGCTTGATAAGAAGCTGCAGCTTCCTTTCTACGAATCTTTAGCCTAACTCTCTCCATCTCTTGCTCCTCCCTCTCCTTCCTTTTTCTCGTTTCACGTTCTCTCTCTCTTAATTTCTCCTGAGATATAAGTGAAACATCAATTTCGGAATGAACAAAAAAGTTTTTGCGTGTAACACTATGTATACCTTCAAAAGCTAAAAGAGAGTAACTTTTTTTGGGGCTAATAGTAACTTCAAATATTGCACTTTTTATGAACATATTCAAAACTAAGTTCCACAGCTTCAAAAAATATAGAGCCTTTCAAAGGCACGCATCAAGAAAATTTGAGCCTCAAAAAGGCTATAATTAGCCTGGTGAAATCAGCATAATTCATTGATAAGGGGCCCAATGAAGAAATTTTGTTCATTTTCACAATCATGTCTACATGAGTTCAGAATAGCAGCGAACCTGCTCATCCAGTTTAGCTTTTGAAGATTGCTCAGCCTCAACTTCAGCGGCTTTCAGCTCAGCAACATACTCTTCAAATAAAGTTTCTCTCTCTTCATGCTTCACAGCCTTGTACCTTTTGTCACTCCTTAAATCCTCTTTCACCTAAAAACAAAAATAATACAACAACAACAAAGCCTTTAATCCAAAATAAATTGAGGTAGGCTAGAAATGAGACCCAATCCGAAAGTATAGAGATCATAGATCTCAAATGAAAAGAAAAAGATAATGATGATGATGAGTGAAAACAAAAATAATAATAACAGTAAAACGATCCCAAGAGCAGTTTCAACTTTCAATATATACTAAATCCTCTCTTAAAAATTCTCAACAATTATATCTCGTCTCAGATAATTCTGCAATTCCACCCTTCTACTAGCAGACTGGGGAATCAAGCAATTCACTGTAATGCCAAAAGTTACATATATATAGAGAGAGAGTAAAGATACCGTGAGCTTAAGCTCACGGAGGCCTTCCGTGAGCTTAACTCAAAAAGTACATTAAATCATCTCCAAATTTTAATTTATCATGCTCATTAAATTCTTTATATGAAAATCTTGTGGAATGCAAAAATTTGAAGTGTGATGTTCAAATATTGAATATTTTATTATTATTTTTAGAGCTGATTTTCAAAAATTAAAAACGATGACTTAAAAAGCTCAAAACACTCCAAATTTTTGCATCCCACAAGATTTTAATATAACGAATTTAATGAGTATGATAAATTAAAATTTGGAGATGATTTAATATACTTTCTAAGTATATTAGCAAACCAAATTTAACATTTTTAAAATTTTTTTTGAAGTAGTAGGCGAAGAGCCTACTAATTAATATTATAAATCAAATAAAGAAGAGTTTTACATAGCAGGATAGGAAAAATACATAAGTGGGCGGAGAATAAGGAACATTTTTTTAGAATTAATTTGCTATTTTTTCGGATGGAGAGAAAATGACTTGATCCGAGAATTCTGGTTCGTCCAAAAACAATGATTTTCTCCCCCATCCAAAAAAATAGCAAACCAATTCCAAAAAATATAAAATTTGGTTTGCTAAGACATTTTCATATGGAGATTAAATTGAATGGTTCGGACCGGTCATATCTAGTTTGAAATTACATATTTGGATCCGAAGCACCATGACATGGTTATATATATATATATATATACACACACACACACACACACACATAACTCTCTCTCTATCTCTCTCTCTATATATATAGAGAGAGAGAGGCTGTCTTCCATGAATCAGGGGAGTTGGCATAAATTTATTAATCAATGGATAATATTTTCCCTTAGCGAATTTCTTTTTCGTACAATGCCTAGACGAATCTATACTTCATCCAATAGTAAAACGTAAACGATCCGAAATTTTGATTCATTATATATGTATATACCTTTGACCAGCGGCTGTTTGAAGTAATTTCATTCCTCTCATGAAGCATCGACTTGAATTCAGCTATGGCAGCCAATTGAATTGCTCGCATCTTTTCTTCTGCAGCTTGTACCCTAGAAAAAATCATCACACCATGATTTTGTATTTGGCTAGAGAAAAAGAGAGGCATGCATGTAGTATTTCAGCATAAAAGGAAGATTAAAAATAGATGATCCAATGAAATACAATATTTAATAGTGCTGAACTTCAATGTTTGTCCCTTTTCTTTTTCTGAATTTGACAACAATTTACAGACATCGGAAATGTAATAGAACTTTCATCTTTGGAGTAAAAAGAATACATAATTTTACAAGTACAAAACCAAAGTGGTAATTTTTATTTGATCTAACAAACACCCATTTATTGCTCAAGCTAGTTTTGAGGGTTCTAAATTGAATTGTATGATCTTTATATTGGAAAATGGCCCATAATTGTACTGGACTTGTATCATTACTGGATACAGGCCTAAAACTTGTGATTAGATAAAATGTAAAGGTAGATAGACGCACTTCTCATTGAAGAGGGCTTCTCTCTCTTTATTATCCAAGGATTTAAATCGCAAATCATTACCCCACTTCTTCTTAAACTCTTGAAAGTTGGTTTTATGGTTGATATCCTACAGGCATGGTCGGCAGTTAAGATAATTACAATCCCGCTAAAGAATAAATAAATTTGTGCACAACCTAACTACCATAAAAAAGAGAAAAAATAGGGAATGGTGAAACCCCACATTTCATTAGCTAAGAAAAGGTAAGTTCACCTCTCAGTAGCAAAAAGTTAAGTTTCTGGGTAGAGTTCAAGCAAGTCATTTTCTTTACCATTTATATTGCAATTTGCAAGTATTACCTGGATGTACATAAACAAAAGAAAACAAAATAAGACCTAACTGTGTAGTCTACCAAATCTCTAAAAGTAAAATTCTAAGAAAATAAAGCTATAACCTCTGCGGCTTCTTCCAGCAATTGCCTATACCCTTCAATGGCAGCCTTCTGAGCTGCCTTTTTCTCTTTCCTCTCTTCATCAGCCCTTGTCCTTGCATAGCGCTCAAATATGGCCCTCCTGGCTTCATTAGTTGGTACAGCCTGTGCCAAAATTCCTTTGTTGTTAATTAGGCATTTGGTATCGTTCATACTATCCAAGCATAGAATAAATTGGAAAAAGATACTTTTTGATAATTGTATAATCTTGTCAACCTCAGTTCTTAAACAATTTCAAGGAAACAATAGAATCAGTTGGATTTTACTAGTCTCCTCAGATATAAAGGAGATCAGGGCTTGTTTCGTTTTGCTAATGCAGCAGTGAACTCTGTGTTGTAAGATTTAATTTAACGATTTCAATGAAATCAACAATCCCCTTGAGGTCACTTTTCAAAAAAAAAAATAATAATCAGTTGGACAATTGAATAAGACTATATGAGTACACAATGAAACTTTGAAATGTTGAATAGAACACTCAACCTCAAGAAGTTTCATACGTACCCACCTTATTTCAAAACCAACCGCTAGGAGAAGGCAGCCAAGATACAACTGCTATCTGAAATTATGGCCACATGTTGACAAATATACAGAACAAAGCAATATTTGGGTTTAAATGTTGCACATAAGAAATTTAAGGATCGTAGACCCTAGATTTTGATAATCTGTAGGCTATAAACAAACCTTGAAGCGTGGATCAAAAATTATTTTGGGCAATTCTTTTTCCCACTTTGCAAAAGGCGGCACACCTCTTTCTTTAAGCATCACCTGCACCATTTAAAATAATTCATGTACTCCTATAAAGAACATTTCATGAATAGCAATCTTATCAGAACCATACAGTTTTAACTGTAAGACAATAGTTGCTAGCATATGATATTTAGAGCCCAATTGAGCCCTAGTTCAGCTACAAGACTCAAAAAAATAAACCTAAAAATAAATTTACTAGATAGAATAAGAGATATCTTTCTACTCTGCCTGAAGTTAATTACCTGACGTGAATGCTCCAGACACGCTCAGTACATATTTGTCACAAAACCTGACATCATATTTGGTATCAGAAATCATGATATTAAATATTACCTTAAATTGAAGTATACAATCTTCCTTAGTGGGTCCTGACTCCCCATCATCAGAATCTGACAAAGAATCTGAAACATTTCCATCCCCATTTCCCTCTTTCGGTTTATCTGAAGAGGCACTATCAGGACCTTTAGACCCATTCAAGTCTGACATGCCAACTGCCCCAGGTGTGCCAGCATCTTGCAACTTCTTTTTTATTGTGTCAAGGGCAGATGGAGATATGAGAGAGGGTGTTTGCCTCAGTGGAACTGCTTCACGACCACCCGTTACTACAGATGGCACGCTAGCAACCAAAGGTTTCTGATTTTGTACTTCAGTTGACATATCATTTGTGGAATTCATTTGTTGTTTTTCTAATAGCTCAGCCACCTCTGTGGGAATCTTCCAGCTACTGACCTGAATGTCAAACAAAAAAACCCTCATCAACAGAGATCACAAGTCAACTAGATTATACGAAGGGACCAAAAACATTTCACATTTTTTTTGAAGATAAAACTTTCCATTTTGGTATCCATTCTCATTTTGCAAGCAAAATAATGGCAAACATAAAAACCCAAATTGTGTGACAAAAAAAGAGTAAATGAAATATAATTCTTTAATAAAGTGTAGGTCATAACCATTGGCATAGTAAAACCATTTTGGACAAAAAAGGAACTAAGCCAAATATCCAATTCTGTGTCACTGCCAACTTCTAACTAGGGTTCTTCTTATGTAATTTGTTAAAGTGTACTGGTAGGGAGCAAAATGACACAACCTAAGTCAGGTTAGACTACGCGCTAGATGGCAAGACCCAGAACAAAATGGAAAGTGAAGTGCACCGGCAATGGCGACACTTTAATGACAATTATTGTTATTTTTGTCTTCTACATTCTAGAATATGTGTTCTTTAGAAGTGTAGAGATACCAAAGCCAATCCACATAATGAGTGGCCTGTTCTTTGTCTCTGGCCACCCTGCACACCTTCCACCTCCCAGAAGAAAAGGCAAAAAAAAAGAACAACAGATAGAAGAAGCACCCACAAAAAATAAACAGCCAATGAAGTGTATAATAAATTTTTGATGGAGATGTGAACAAGACCTTGTTTTTACTATCATAGTAGTACTTTTTCCCATCATTTGTTGTTACTAAGGTCCAGTCAGTTCCAGGTAGCTTCTCCCTATACAGAACAACAATTTAGAGGGGAAAAACTCATGGTGAAAATTTATTCAATAGCACAATGACAAGAAGCGTGCTACAGTCCACAATAAAAAATATGATACAGGGAATAAGCAACAATATGACAACACAAAATAAGTTACTAGACATACCATGAAACAGGAGTTGATTGTCCCGGAACCTTCTCAGGCTGCAAGTAATAAATGGAACAAAAAAGGAGGATTATTTTAAATGAACAAAGATTAATAACAGTTTCATTTATATAAAAATGAATTATATTACTTGGTAAGTAATTCTCCTGAGCAAATACCTCCCCCATGAAACCAGCAGGCTTCTCATAAGTGGATTTTCCAGTCAGAGAATTGTAGTAGTATATCAGACCTGCTTCAGTTTTGTGTGCTGTCCATACATCCAAAGAGTTTTTTGCTTCTTGTGCTGACACCTGGTTAGCTTCTTTAATTTGATCTAACACGAGTAACTGTTATTAAGTAGAGTATACCAGGAGACTAGATTTAACAAAAAAAATGGAGGTCAATTTGACATACTCCGTACATAATACAGATACCGGACTGTCTGAATGTAATCTGAAATAAAAGCGATGCTACAAGTACTATTTTTAGAACAAAGTCAAAGTTCTATTTGAATACAGTGCTGTTTATTATAGAAACTAACAAATTTATGTATTTGAAGTACTTACTTTAATTAAAAAAATGAAACCCAATATCAAGAAATGAAACCCAATCCAAAATCATAGAGATCGGAGATCTCAAATATCAAGAATCAATGATAATAATGGTGATTATAATACTGATAGTAATCATGATGAGAAAAATGATAATGACAATGATGATGAGAATAATGACAATGATGGTTGACCTCATGTAACCTATTTCCCATTTCAATTTTCACTTTCTTGTCTTGTAAAACTCTTTTTCTATTTAATTTAATGAAATCACATAGTAGGCCTTTTGCCCACTACAAAAAAATAATGACAATGATGATGATGATGATGATGACGATATATAATAATAAGAAATGTTACTTTAATTAACAAATGTTTCTTTTATTATTTTCTTTTATAATTTTTATTTCTAACTACTTATTTTCATTATATGTGTATATCTATAGGTAATATTTATTAATCTTAATTTCATATCAATAGCTGAATCCATATCCATTTAAAATCTGCTCCCTGTTTGTATCCGTTTAATACGGATTTGGTTTTGATTTTGACATCCATTTAATATCCCTAGCCTTGCCTGCATCCGCTAAATAATAAATGGACACGAATATGGTTTAAACACTATCCATTACGAAACCACTCCATTTACACCCATAATTGCAGGGGTTGTCTATGCATATATGAGACATACAAAAAAAAATTGAAATACCTGAAGAGGTAGATTCCATAGTCACTGCACTGCCTGTGTGGGTTTCATCAGATCTCTGTGGTACAATAGGTGCCAAGCTAGAGGTGGTACCTGGCAAAACAACCGGATGCTGAGCCATAGGTATAGTACCAGGATTAGGCTGGAGATGGGCCCGCTGAAAAGCTCCAGCTTGAGGTGGTTGATGAGGCCATTGAGGTTGCAGTACAGGACCGTGTCCTGATATTTGGTCCTGATACAGTGGTGGCGGGGTCTGTATCAGAACCGGAGACAGTATCAAGGGTCTCATTTGGAAATTGAGTGGGCCTGGAACAAGGTTTCCAGCTATACCAGCCATCTCTGGCCGAGGGAAAGATGGACCTGGCTGCAACTGCATTGGTTGAGGGCCAGCTACTGTCCCACGAGGGTTTTGTTCCTGTGCAATGATGGACAGATTTTATCTGTTTAATATATCACAAATCATTCAATTATAAAGCTTGGCAAATTGTAGATGCTACAGAAAAGCATGAAAATGAGTATTATCATCCATAATGATATTCCGTTTTCTTTACCAATTCTGTATGAGATTTTTTTTTATCAGTGATAAAGAATCCTCAAAATTTGGAGGTTGCATTAATCAAATTTGGGAAAAAGGATAAAAAAAGCCAAATCCAAAATATCGATAAAGCCTACATTTTCTAAAGATGCCTGCTGCGAACCCATAGACGATGGAAGATTCAGTTGCTGTGAAGAAGCCCCTCTTGGGGGAGGCAATGGCAACCTTGGTGCAGATAGGTTTGGTGGAACAGGCCCAGGAAAGGCTGCATGAGGTCGAGGTGGTTGCATTGCAACTGGAGGTTGTAATGCTAAAGCAGAATAAGGAGAAGTAAATATTTGGCCGTTCATAGCTTGATTTGCAACCTGAAAGAGGGCAAATATTGCAATGCATGATGAGATGTAACAAACTTATGCCTGACCAGTATGACAAGAGTTCATTTCTAAAGTTCAGTGCTAATAGATTGAACAGAAAGGGAAAGGAAAAAAAGTCTTCATTTTTATTTTTGTTTGGTTGGAAATTTAATAGGATGTTAAGGTTAAAAGATTAATTTGTAATGAAAATTACATTGCTAGGTTGAAGCTGATGACCAGAAGACGAGCTGGTAACACTATTCGGTACCATATTATACCCAAAAGGAGGCCTATTCCCCATATAGTGGCTTGGTGCTGGAGGCTGGATGGAGGAAGGTGGAAATGGAGTTGGTCTCATGATCTGATATCAACCAATGTCAAGCCCCAAACCAAAAATAGCAACTGTAATCAAATAAAATATGACTTTAATTGACACTGCCGAGCAGATAAAACCCCAGAGAAACAGACAAGATAGCAGCAAACTAGAGCTCTAAACCCTAAATAAAACGATCCAAATAAGAGAGTGCGGAGAGAGAGGGAGAGGGAGAGGGAGACGACCTGAAATCAGGAGAGGAACGGGAGCGATAAGGCAGGTGCTCCCTTCGAAAGGAAAAGGCGCGGCCGACGAGAGAAGAAAGAAAATAGTAGAAAACTAGAAATGAAAGAGGAGAGGCGGAGGAGCCCTGAAGAAGCAAGAAGAACGGAGAAAGCGAAGAGAAGCGAAGAGGTGTGCGTACAGTCAAATACCGAAGGAACCGCAAGGATGGATGGATGGATGGATGGGTTCCCTTTTCCTTCCCTTGCCATCTCGGCCCATTAAAACTATAGGAATACTAATTTCTTTCCTGAGCATAAATTATGATTATGATGATATGATTTGCCTCATATGAAATTGAATAATCAATTAAAAATAAGCTAAATCTTTAGTAAATAATTCAACATAATAAAATACTAAACAAATTATCAAAATAATAAATAAACATTAAACAAATAACTAATCAAAACACAACAATTTTGTAAAAAAAATGCAAAATCCAACAATTTGTTTTTTTTATTATTGTTGTATTATTTTAAATATTATTTGACATTATGTTTTTAATTATTGTAAGATATGTCCTTTATTATTATTTCATATTACTTGTTTTTTATCTGTAACATTGTAAATTTTTATTGTTTTTATCCTTAATAAATATAATTACATAATTGCACATAAAAAACTAGTTAAATAAATGTTTTAAAAAGTTAAATAAAAAACAATCATTAAACATAATAAATAAACCAAATAAATGTTTTTCTTTTTATTTGTTTGTTTGTGTTTTTAATAGGTTTTAATAATTAAATATAATAAAATAACTAAATAATCAATTAAAATAATAAATAGACCATTAAATAAATAATTAATTAAACAAAAAAATTGAGACCGAGGGACTGAATTTGAAATCCGATACTGATGCTGGCTATGGAGTGTAGATGCAATCAGGTCAGATGAACTCCCTGATTTCTTAATCTGATTAAATAAGAAGCTTTGAGATGCAGAAAAGAAAGAAAAACCTTTTGTACTATGAATTCTTCAATTTGTTGAAAATCAAACCTTAATGCTAAGATTCGGACCATTTCTGAATTTTGGCAAACAAATTGCATAGATTACGACATACGAGTATTGTTTTTCCATGAGCCACGGTGCCACGTCTCACGTCTCAGTTCTCAACTTCTCCCTCTCGCCTCGCGCCTCGCGCCGCGTCAAACCTTGTGCGTCTTTCTTTCCTTTCCTTCCTTTCCTCTTCCCCATTACCCACGCCACGCTCGCAAATTCCATCACCAATACCTAAATTTACTAATTCATCTTTCAGATTTCCAAGTTCCTTGGAGTTTCCCATTCTTGCTCTCAGATCCACCCATCTGGAGCTCTCTGCGCAAAAATCCGACCTCTTTCGTCCAGGAAATCGTGCAATCGGCTGCGGATGCGGATGCGGATGCGCTAATTCAGTCTCGGCTGTTTCAGATGTGATTGGTCCAGAGTTCTTGCCAAGAGGCGAGTCGAGTTTGGATTTGTTTTAGTTTGAAATGGAGAGAGCAAGGAGAAATGGAACATTTGAACCCGAATCTAACGGATTTCATGGCGGGATTGAATATAAATCAAGTGAGATCGAGAGCATTGTAGCGGTCTCTAGCTCAAGCTCGTCCCCGGCACGGTCTTTTGTTCATCCTCCTTCTCCCCCTTCTCCTTCTTCTTCTACTCATTTTAATTATATCTTGCACAGAGTGACGAAAATGGATACGCTTGCTGGAATTGCGATCAAGTACGGAGTGGAGGTAGTTAGAATATAACTCTTCATTTTTTATTATTATTATTTGCATTTTCTTTTGTTTAATTTCGTCTTGGACTGTACTGACTAGAACAATGCAGTGATTTGCATTTCGGTTATTTCACCGAATTTAATATACGTTAATGATCTTGAGTCTAACAAGTGTCTGGTATATGCTGGAGAGAGTGAAGCTCTGTTCCTTTTTTTTTGTCTCATATTTGATTAGAAGTACATGACTGCTCAGTTCATGAAGATGGTAGGTTTAGATTTTTTTTTTTTGAAAGATAGGATTTGCTCAGAATTCGAGCACAGTTTTTAATTGTTTGAGCTTCACATTACATGAAACTGATAATCACTCTCTTTTTGGCAATTAAATATAATATCAATATTTCTCTTCTTTGATGAATTTCAATTAACATTGCATACAAAACTCCTGTGCTGAGACATAAAAGTTTTGAATATTTTAGGTGGCTGATATTAGGCGGTTAAATGGGCTCTCTACAGATCTCCAAATGTTTGCACATAAAATGCTACGGATACCTCTGCCTGGAAGACATCCTCCTTCACATTACGAATCCAATCGTTTTGACAGTAGCAGGTATGTTAATTTTGCAATTTTGCAATTTTGCACCTAGTTATACTAGGAAGTGTCCATACTGGTGTGAGAGCTGAGTGGTTCATCAGGATCCACAAATTCTGAATAAGAACAGAATAATTGAAATGTTCTAATTAGATTAACTGTCATGTTTGTGATCTGAGTATGTATGTCCCACTACCTACACATCTATCTTAAGTCTTCTATCATTATAAGACATATCATATCATCTGACTACCTCACAAACTTGATGGTTTGCTTGCTCGTTTTTCTTTTTGTCTTTTTTTTGAACCTTGTGACTAATTAAGAAAATTTTCTGAGCCTTTTACTTTGATCTATAAGTTTTGTTGTGTTATAGCAACTTTAACTGTCATGTTTTGTTGCATTAGACACTACGAAATAGCTTTATCAAATGCAAAATGAGGAGTACTAGTCTTCTGATATTTTGAAGTTCAGTGCCTTTATTATGTACTTAGCAACCCTCCTTAGCATGTTAGATCGGCATCATGACATAAGTTTAACTTGGGTTTCATTTCTAGCCTACCCCAATTTATTTGGGATTAAAGGCTTTGTTGTTGTTGTAGAGTGTATCCATCATTATTTTAGTGGTGATGTTTTCTAAATGGTATTATATTGCATATTACAGAGAACAGACCCCTCCACGCCGGCCCCATGAGGAAATCCTCAGCTCACTTCAATCCCTAAAACTAAAGCCACCACGTCATCAAAAGGTTTCTCCTGCCATAACCCTCCTACAAGGGTACTATGGCCTCTCTCCCCCACTCAAAACCACCAAAAAAGCTTCTGAGACAGAAATGGCATCAGTGAATCACAAGCAGACCAAATCCCTTTGTTTAGATGAAGAACCATTATTTTTGGACCAAGTTTCAAATTCAGAACCACCCCCCAACCGACACAGAAAGACCCTAAGCTTGGTCAATGGAGACATAACAGAAGAAGGTCCTGATTATGACAAGAAGATCAGACGGCGCCAAAAGGTCGATGTCAGCCCTGAAAAGCTATCTAGTAGTAGACCCAAGTGGTTACCTTTGCGTCCTAAACATAGCCAACAAAACCTTACTGCCATGGAAGGTGATCCATTGATTCCTGATGGGTTCCTTGCTGTTCGGAAATCATCTAGTACTTCTGATCTACAAGATTCTGACAGTGGATCCAGTTCTTCACTTCTTAGTAAGTGGAGCTTAAAGCCGGATTCATTTGCCTTGCCGATTTTTGACAACCTTCCAAATCCAATAGCTACTTGGAGAAACAAAGCATCAAAAGATTAGGCTGATTTTTGTTATTGTTTAAACGAGCCTTGTAATTATTTCAAGGTTTCTATAGTGTAGATCATGCATATAGAATGAGGCAAGAGCATGGGATGGGGGCGACAGTTGTTTATCTGTTATCAAAGGTATCTGTTGAAGAGTAGCAACATTCTTTTCTTTCTTTTGGTTTACGGTATAATCGGGTTTATTATACTATAGCTTCTGTTTTAGGGTTAGTAAAGAATTCTTTTGTATACATGGAGGATGTAGCATGTCTTACTTTTGAAGAAAAAAAGATATATATAAATTGTTGTATTTTCCTTTGGCTAATATGGTAAAAGAAGGTACTGTCATATTATTGAATCCTAGCAACTTCTGTGGGTCCTTGTTTTTCTGTTCGTTATTTTTTCTCTGATGTGGAAATAGACTAATTTTAGGGGCAAATCACTATTTTTAGAGCTGTAATTTCCTTCAATTTAAGGACGCCACGTGTGCGTCTTCATCTCTCGAAAATAAGTCCCCCCTCCAATAAGCTAATCTAAGAGTTTCTGTTTTCCAGCTTTTTGCTTCTATTGACACTTGTTAAGAAATTCGAGATCTCTCTGCCAAATGGATCTTCAAATTCAGAATTTGAAACATTGTTAGGCTTCATTGAATGTTCCTGTATGTCAATTATGTCAATGGAGAGCAGGATAAAAGGAGGCTGCCAAACTGGATCATACGATTTGTATGATGGAATCACATGCAAATCAAACGACCCAAAGATTACAATGAGCATTTCGAGTTCAAGCACATGCTCTCCCTCTTCTTCCTTTTCATCTTCTTCACCATCAAACAATTTTAATTACGTTAGACATGAAGTTTGCAAGACGGATACGCTCGCAGGAATTGCAATCAAGTATGGTGTCGAGGTAATATTTTCCCAAGTTGCATGTTTCAAAACACCTCCTTTTCTTTGAGGCACATGCTCATTAGAATGGCTTCATTTTGTTGGAACTTTTTATTTTTGTTCCACCAAATGTCTAACCTAAAAACTGAATCTAGATAGCAGATGTGAGACGGCTAAATGGCCTTTCGACAGATCTCCAGATGTTTGCTCATAAGACGTTGAGAATCCCTTTCCAAGGAAAGCATCCTACTACTTACCAAGAAACCGGTCATGATGCTACTGAGTTAGTAATTCATTTTATTCTAGGTTGATCACATAATCTACCAAATTTTGGAAAAGAATGTAAGGAACAAAATTTCATGTTGTAGAGCACAAGCCAGACGCAGCAGAGAAAGTACTGATGGCTTTGAATCCCTCAGTTTGAAGACACTGCATCGTCCAAAGACATGTCCAGCAATGGGACCACTGCACAGACACCATGGACTCCCACCAACTGTTAAAAGAAAGGATGCAAATCACAAACCCAACAGATCTATTTCCTTGCACAATGAAGAGTTACTTCTGATTGACAAGCCGGCTCGAAGGCAGCATAGAAGGAGCCTAAGCCTACAAGTTGGAGAGATCACAGAAGAAAATGGTGATCCCAAGAGATTGACACAGCAGCAGCAAAGAGCTAATGCTAATCCTGAAGGATCTTCCAGTACTGGTACAATACCAACAATAGCATCACTGCTTGTGGATAAGTTGCTCACCATTAGGAAATCGTCTAGCACCTCCAGTTTACAGGATTTAGACATCGCATCCTCCTATTCCCTACTTGTTGCAACAAGCAAGTGGAATCTATTGCCTGAAACATTTGCTTTACCAAATTTTGATGGTTTTCGCAACCCAATTGCATCTTGGAGAAACAAATCTGCACAGGACTAAACCATTCTCCTCGGTTCTTTCATTTCTCTTTCTCTTTCAACGAGTTTTTAGTTATAATATAATATAATATAATATAATGGGTCATGCTCCTCTTCCATGCCGCAAATGCAATGCAGTTTATGGACTGTTGATAGCTAGGGAGGTTATTGTGAGGATCCTGAGGAAAATGGCTAAATTTTGGTAAAAAGAATGCATCATATGATATCTGTGCAACGAACGCACTGCAGCGCCAGGGGGTCTGGTTATATATATAATATTCACTGAAATTTGGTTACAGCGTTCTGTTTTCTAGTTTGGGACCTTTTTCTATTAAACTGTATCATCCAAACTTCCTTAAAAAGATCATGAGTTCAATGAATGGAAAATAAAAATGATCTAATAACTCAAGTACTAGCTAATTAGGATAGTTCTTAAAAAATCACGACTTCAATGCTCTGAATATAAAATGACATTTAGGAGCTAGACACTGAATGGTTTAGTCCTGAAAAACAAACTTGGGACTGAATGACAAGACGCTGTTAAATGCTATATAGCTTTTATAAGTCTGGTACACTGTTTATTCAGTACAAATGCATGCTAAACCTCAGATAGATTTTTTATAATAATCCTAAAAGTTGTCGATTTTTTGATAATGCTAATTTAGAATATGTATGGTACATTATTTTTTCACTATATACATTGTTAGGTACTAAACTTTTCTAAAATTATATTAAAGATATAAAAACTCTTATGATAATTGCTGGTTAGTATAGGTCTTGTCGGAGCAATGAGAAAACAAATATCAGAATTTCAAATTATGGATATGCAATACTGAATTATCTTTGGTGATCAATTAAATCTTCACAATGCCATCACAGTTTCATTCCGTGATGCTTATCAATTCAATAATGTTCCATGCTTTCAATTATGTACAGCTACCATTACAACATGTCCTGACCAGATGGTTCACTGAACGATAGAAGTAAAAGAGCCAAAGAGGACAATAATATTAACATCAGCAAGACAACAAGTTTAAGTCCGGTTGCATATTATGTCAAAAAACATTGTTAACAACAACTGCAAAGCCAAATGAAATTTAATGGCACAAATTATAAACCTGTGAACTTTGATTCAAACTACCGCTGCTCTCAATGCACAGAAAACCAATTATTTTTCAGAGAATTAGAATCTCTTCCTTTAGTAAAGCTGTGGTCTTGGAAAGATGAAACCGTCATTTCGTAATGTTCAATGTACCGCAAAGATGAAACTTACAGCTGTCATAAACAAAGGTTGCTTTGAGGCTACTAAAATATTGTATTATTTTGCTAGCCTTGTACAAATACTCGATGTCTGTAATCCTAAAAACACAGACATGAAAATTGAACCAGCATACTACAAATCAAAATAAAAAACAAGGAAATAAAATAAAGACAAGTACCTAAACTAGAAAAGGAGATAAAGACGATCAAGAGGAAGAGCTCCTCTCTCCTTTCTTCTCCCCATTGGTGGAGGAAATTTCAGTAGCAGCAGATACAGCATCGCTAACAAGAGCCGTCGGTCGGTGTTCTATGACATCATCAATTAAACCAAAATCCTTGGCCTCTTCAGGGGACATAAACATGTCTCTTTCCATGCACTGCTCTATACGTGGTATTGCCTGACCAGTGTGCTTGGCATAAAGTGCATTCAGCCGCTCTCTCACCTTCAGAATTGGGTTGTTATTAACAGCCTCAGCAGGTCAAAATTCTATTCATACCAATGTAAGATATAAGGCAAGGGAAGCTAAAATATATTGACATAACACATTGCACATGCTCCTAGTTACTATAAATCCAACTAATACCCAATTTACTGTATTTCACAACAAATACAGATTAAGCTACTAAGACCAAACTTCTCAGCAGATGCAATGGAAAAGATATGCAGTGGGATAAATTTACTCTGTTCTCAAATAACCCTCTTTATTTTAATAGAGGATATAACTGATATTTATTATCAAACCCCATACCTTTTTATTTTCCAAAGCACAGAATGAAATCAACTATCTTAAGCACAAAATGAACTCGACTACCTTAAGCACAAAATAAACTTGACTATCCTATTTTCTCAAGCACGGAAAGCAATCTGAGTGAGCCAAGGCAATGTAGTCGATTCAGTGCTTTCCGTAACTGGTTTCGACTGTTGATATCTTATCTTAAAGAAAACACATAACTTTAATGGAAGTCACACAAGAAATAAAGCATTGGTTTTAACATGGAGAAGACACCAATAAGCAGCAAACAGGGCTGCATGTTTAGCTTCCACCTCATTTGATTAGACTTTTGGCTAGCTTGACCTCAGCTCGAGTCCAAAATAATTTGGGTTGACTCACACAGGCACAACTTGAAAAAGTTTTCTATTTTGCTTTTCAACACTAGCTTGAGTAGATTCAACTTATATTATAATCAAATCAAGAGTCAGGGTCAAACAACTTCCTCAAGCTTGTATCATTTGCAGACCTATCAATTAAATGTAAATCCAAAATAAAAAAATATCTAAAAAAAAAATAACACACCTTGAGAATCTCCTTGGCATGAATAGCAATGTCTGATGCCTGACCTGATGCACCACCAGATGGTTGATGAATCATCACTCTTGCATTGGGTAAAGCACGCCTTTCCCCCTTCGCACCTGCTGTGAGAAGAAGTGAAGCCATAGATGCTGCCTGACCGATGCACAGTGTAGTCACTGGTGACCTATCACATTCGCAGCAGTTACTAATTTCAGGTCGTAACAGAATTGTTAAAAGCAAATATTCAGTCCTAAATTTCATTAACAAAGAACATTTCGATGGGAATTTGATTTTCTATAATCTACTTATTATTTAAGCAAAACTGCCATGCATTCCTTGTGTTTGGAAGTTCATACTAGTCAAAATGTTAATATTTGCAATTTTTTGTTTTGATAATGAGCTGAAATTCTAGTCAACAAATACATGAATGAGTTGCTTTTTTACATTCAAAGATATATCAGAAACTGTTTCTTACATCTAACTTTTTAAGATCCTCTCTCATAGTGAAAACGTTAGCAGGGGCAAAAGCAATACAAATTGGACGCCGTAGGACAAAAGTGAGAACTATGTAGAAGAAAAAAAACTGATTATCTTTTAAGGAGATATTTTGGAATTATATTTTCATTTACATGTTCAGTTGCACGTTCAGTTGCTTTCTGTGGGTAACTGTATAAAGCAAGAAAATTTAGTAAAAGGCCTTAAAAGAATCCAATCAGTCTTTGCATTGTACTGGTCAGGCCCTAACAAATATCTAGTACCCAGCTGAATGGTAATTCTGGTTAAAACAGGTGCAATCAGCATCCGTCAATAATATCTCTCTCTATCTCTAGGCTGGCCATTCATCCTAATCATTACAGTCAAAACTAAAGGCAAATTAGGTATCAAATGAACCTGATATACTGCATGGTGTCATAAATGGCAAGGCCAGCAGTGACGACTCCACCAGGAGAGTTGAAGTAGAGGTTGATTGGTTTCGAGGGGTTCTCGGATTCGAGGAAGAGTAGCTGAGCGACCACGACGGAGGCGGTGTCGTCATCGATGGGACCGTTGACGCACACGATGCGCTCCTTGAGGAGGCGGGAGAAGATGTCGTATGCGCGCTCGCCTCGGGAGGTGTGCTCGATCACCATTGGCACCAGGCCATAGTGGCGCACCGAGCAGGGGGCGGATGCGGAGAGGAGGGAGGAGAATCGTCGCCGGAGCATGGCAAGGCGGCGGAGGGAGGATGAGGATGGGATTAGGGATCCAAATTCCAAAAGATGGAACAAAATTGGAGTTGTATGGATTGGATTAGGAGATTAGGAGATTAGGACATTAGGTCATTAGGTCATGTCATGGGGATCAGATGGTGTTGCTTCTTGGGCTGGACTGGAATCGTATAAAGGAGTCCGTTGCAACGCGCACGTATATTGTTAGTTATCAAAACCCGAATAACATGTTCTTTTGTGAAAAACCATGTTCAAAATTTTCTAATTCTGAATTTAATGATATTTGATGTACTTACATCTTTATCTATAGTAGCATATGTACTGGATTCTTTTAATAATATTTAACCTTTTCTTTTTTTAAATTGATGATAAGAATTAAATATCTATAACGATGAACGGTTTAGATTTTTAATAAACTTATTTTTTCTCTCCATTTCATTTACTAAAATTAATGATAAACGGTTTAGACTTTTGGACAAAATCATTTTCCTCTCCATTTCATTTGTTATCCTATTTAACATAGATTACATTAATAGAAGGTCTAAAAAAGAGAAATTATACATTAAATATATTAAACATTAACTATTATTTTTTACTATAAAAAAGCTATCCACTATACAAACTTACTCAACAAAATTACTATTTCATAAATAATCTTTATTAAATAATAAATTAATTTTATCTAAAAATTAAAAATTCTTTTTAATTGATTCAAGCATCATTTATATCTAAGTAAAATATAAAATTTATTTTTAAAAAAAAATATTGTTCATTATATACATATAGAGAGAGTTGGACTATGGTTCTATGCATAGCACGAAAATGTCTCTGTACTATGGATCGATTTTTCATTATCAAAGCCTAAATGATCGGTCCGAACTATTCAAAATGATCTTTATATCAAAAATCTAATTAGAGGCCAAATTTGATATTTTAAAGATTTTTTTACTACTCATTTAGATAGTTAGAAAATCACTTTTTTTGAACGGCTCATGCAAAAGAATGAAGTTCATGTTCTTTTTTAGATGGATATAAAATTTATTGATCTAATAATTTTTGCACCGCGCAATAGTAGTGGCTTTTCATCTATCTAAAAAATAGCAATTTTTTTTCAAAAAAAAATATAAATTTTGTCTCTAAAGATCGACCACTTGGACTTTCAAATTCGAGATACATAGCCTCAATATATATACACACACATTAGCATACTCCTAGTGTCACACCCCAGAATAAATTGAACGGATTTGGGGTGTTTAATCCCGCCACGTACGCACGACGAGACGTGCGTACGAAAGACTAAATGAATAAAATAAGATAAATCTCAAAATAAACAAAATAATAATAATAGTACAAAATAATATCAGTCCAGAATATACAGTAGAATACAACGCCAAACAACAGCGGGGCTAACTCCATCGGAATGGGTAGCAAAATCTCTCAAATAAAAATTCAAAGAAAGAAATAAAAACCTGATGCCCGATAAGTCCTAATCATCTACCCGCCTCACTGTGCTGATGCGGCGAACCACCTCTGATATCACGCAGGACTGCACCTAGCCCTCTCATCAAAACTTGATCCCGCACCTGTAAACCTGGATCCCACAACCACCGTGGAAACGTGAGTAATTTTAAAAATTACTCGACGGATTAGATCCACCTTAATATTTGATCTTCTTTCCTGGGCGGACCCAAATACGTGCGAAAATTAAATGCAATGAAATAATTTAATATATATATTAATGTATTATTATTTAATATATGTTTGAGAAAACACCTACATGAATGACAAATAAACTCGAAATAGAGAATCTGAGGAAATAATAATAACTCTTAAATTAGCCATATTCCAATTATTCATATATTATCCAAGCCACAATTTGAAAGCCCGACATGGATCAGAACCAATCCGATTAACAGAACCAAATCGCAAGACAAACAAGTCCAGGCAACAGGATTAAGCAGACATGTCACAGAGTTAGGGCAGATAACAGAGGCGGCACACAAGCAGCAGGCCAACGAATCAGCCAATAATAACAAAACAAACCAGAGCAAATAAAAAAACCAGGGTAGAAAGGTCCAGTGGGTGTAGTGTCAGTTTAGATCAGTTTATAGTTTAGGGACATGTAACCAGCAACAACACGGTACTAGATCAGATATAAGGGTCAAGAGGGTAAATCGGTATCAGCAATAAGTACCAGCAAGAGTAACGGGGAATGGGGGCAGATCAGTGCAGTATCAATCCAAATACCAACAAAATAGGCAACCCAATAATGGACAGTAACAAACAAGCAACCCACAACCCAGCCAAACGAGATAGTTCATTAAGCAGGCAACAAACGAGAAAGCGATTACAAGAACTGACCCTTCAGAGGACAAGCACAACGAAATAATAGTCCCTCAATCCATAACCATCTCCGAAATCAAATAAGCATACCAGTAACAGAGGGAGATAACGGTCTAAGTCAAATGTAGTATCAGTTGTATCCCAAAAACTCAGAAAACAACACATAACCCTCATAACAAACAGTCAAGTCATCCGCATGTAATACCAGTACCAGCGAGATCAATCAACCAAATAGGGAAAATAAAGGGTTTAACCAGCAATTTGACAGGGCAAATCAAATAGGCTCAAGATAGCATATCAACCCACAATGCATCAGACCTTAGGGGATAATATCGGATAGGGACATACTGCCACAAGCCAGAGAATCGACCACCCCACACAAACAAATCTGTTCACCACTCACAAGTCAATTAACAAAAACAACCAACATAAATTAGGGTTTACCAGTAAATCAGGGGCAAGACAGCAGGGGCAAATAAATCGGACAAAGCAAGGCAGCAAGGAACAGGATCACCTCCTCCACCCCGGCTTCCTTCTCTCCCTTGTCGCTTCAAACCCTTTCTCGTACTAACTCTATTCTTACCAGTTTCTATGGAAAATTCCTCAGCACATGAGAAAAAGTGAGCAAGAAGGGAGAAAAAGGCCGACAGATTCCCATTATATGGAGCGGGGAGGGTCAGCAAGGTAGGGTGAACAAAGGTCAAGGGATGGGATGGCGCCTGTCTTGACGAGACATCCAAAGAGGGTGAGAGTGAAGTGATCGGGTTAGGTTTTGACCTGGAGGAGAGGAACAGGGGGCCGGTACGGTCTCTCGCCGAAGAACGAGAGAGAGCAGGGAGAGTAAGAGGGGCAGAATCAACAGAGTGCATCGAGAGAGGGAGGGAAAGTGACAGGGCAATAAATGAGAGCGGAGAGAAGGGGTGTCATGAGGGAGTGCGCCGGAAGAGAGAGAGAGAGAGAGAGGCGTGGGGAAATGAAGGGTCCAGAGAGAGGGAGTAGAGGGGACATGGAGAGAGAAAGTCAGGTGATTAAGATGGGACGGGGAAGAAAAACAAATGGGGAGAGAGAGGAGAGAGAAGTGCATTTAATGGGAGATGATGAAACGGGATTTTTTGTGGCTGGCGGTGTGATATTTTATGTTGTATTCGAGTTGTAATTCATAGTGTAGTGTCAGATTTATTGTTATTATTAGTACATATATATGCATTTATATAGCGGGGTCATGTTATTTATAAATTTGTCTTAAGGCGTTTTATTTAGATTTTGAATTTGATCGATTTATTGTCTATTTCAATTTTAAAGTTTATTTTTATTAAAATTTTAATTCAATTCTTTTAATTTAAGTAGAATTTGGGTTCGTACCTACTTAATTACGTAGGTCATTGGTAAATAGCAAAATAATTTAAAATTTACTATAAGATTTATTTATCTATTCATTAATTCATATATATAATTATATCCCCTTAATTGTTGATCTAAATAATTTATTAATTTATATTAATTTATTTTAATCATTATCTAAATTAATTATTATTAATGCTTAATTAAAATTCATGGTTTAACACCTAGAAGCACGAAATCCTTCAGTGCTCTTAACTCAAAAAATATACCAAATTATTTTCAAATCTTGATTTATCATGCTCATTAAATTCTTCATATTGAAATTTGTATAGAATAATTTGGGAGATTTTAAGTTTTCTAAGTCAATGTTTTTAATTTTTAAAAATATGCTGTAAAAATAATAAATATTTAAAGTTTGTATATTATTTTTAAAAATTAAAAATAGTAACTTAGATAACTCGAAACACTCCAAATTTTTGTATCCTCTAAGGTTTTTATATGAAAACTTTAATGAGTATGATAAATAAAAAATTTAAGATTATTTAGTATATTTTTTGAGTTAGAAGCACAGAAGGGCTCGATGCTCCGAGGAGTACGATATTTTTATTTTCTCTCTCTCTATGGTACTATACATAACACAGACCGTGTTCATGCTATGGATCAAGTTTAAATGATCGATTCAACCATACAAAATGATTTTCACATGAATATCTCGATTTAGACTAAATTTTATATTTTTTAATTTTTTTTATTATTTTTTAAGTTAGTTAGAAAATTACTTCTTTTAAATGACTCATAAGAGCACAAATCCCTTCATGCTCCTAACTCAAAAAGTATATTAATTTATTTTAAAATTTTAATTTATCATGCTCATTAAAATTTTCATATATGCAAAAAAATTAGGTTATTTTGAGTTTTTTTAGTGACTGTTTTCAATTTTTTAAAAATTAGCTCTAAAAATAATAATAAAATATTCATGTTTGTACATCATTATAAAAAATTAAAAATAATGACTTAGAAAATTTAAAATACCATAAATTTTTTTGTATCTCATTGATATGAAGAATTTAATGAGTATAATAAATTAAAATTTAAAGATTACAAAATAGGCAAACTTATAAAGTTGTTGAATATTTAAAAATAAAAATATTATTATCATTATGATATGGTCCTAGAGTATTGAAGACGGTCCGGTCCGGTATCCGGCTCCAAACCGGACGGTCCACGGCCCCACACGGCCCACGGCCCACGGCCCCAGCACGGCCCAAATCGGTCGGTCCAAGGCGGTCCAAATTCGAAAAAACCGAACCCGTCCCACCGTTGGCCCGGGGCGGACCCCCACGGACGGTCGGTCCGGCCCAATTTTTTTTTTTTTTATAAATCGAAAAAAATAATAATTTATCATATTTTTTAATAATAATTTTTAACTAATTCGAATTATTATTTTTAATTGTTTAAAAATCTAATAGTACTAAAAAATTAAAAAATTTGTAAAAAATAAAATTTCAGAAAATTATAAAAAAATAATAAAAATGAAAAAGAAATTTATTAATTTTTAAATAATCATTTTCATCGAATTAATTATGTATTTTTGAATAATTTAAAAATCAAATAATACAAAAAAATACTCACGGTCCGGTCCGGTGGTCCGGCTCGGATTTGGCCCGGTCCACGGTCCATGCGGTCCACGGCCCGGCCCGGCCCGGTCCACGGCCCGGCACGGGACGAGTCGCGACGGCCCATTTTCGGGTGAAGGAGGACCGACCGTGTTGGACCGGACGCGTGGCCGGCATGGTCCGGTCTACGGCCCGCCACGGCTCGGCCTCCGGCCGGCCCATGATCACGGTCCGGCTCGGATGGGTCGGACCGTGCGGTCCATTTCAAATCTCTATATGTCGTGCTTGTCTTGTCCTCCACCGAAATTCGTCCAAATGATTAGTAGAATTATGTTTTTCAAAATTTATATACATAAAAATTAATTTCAAATAGACCCTCCCCCTGTCCCTTATTTCGAGTACAACAGAAGCAATTAGGCAAAGATCAAAAGCAGCTGAAAGTGAAATGGAGATGGAGATGGAGATGGAGAAGGGGAGAAGCAAGTTGGTGAGAAACGCAGAGAAACTGGTGGAGAAGGCCATGGCGGGGCGCGACGCTTCTCACGACGCCTCACATGCTTTCCGTGTGCGCGACCTCGCGCTCTCTCTCGCATCTGAAGAAGATTTAGGCAGCGATCAAACCTCGAAAAGCGACAGCCTAGAGATTGTAAAATTTCTTCTCTTTTCTTTCGAATTTTTTACTCCAATTCAAGGTATACATGCAGTAGTAGTATTGTAGTATAGAGTGACTCTCCAGGAAAGATTTCCGACCAATGCAATGATTAATCGTAATTTGTTTTAGACAAGTCATTGGAAATACTAAATGTCTCTCTTTTTGTTCAGAGTCAGTTATTGCTTGTTTGAAAATGAGCATTTTTTTCCCAGTTTAATTGTCGTTGTCCTTAAAATGGTGATCATTTTAACGTTGTTCTCTGACTGGAATTATTTTGTGCACCTTTCTCTCTAGATTGAGCTGGCAGCACTTCTCCATGACATTGGTAATATCCAATTTTGCTGTCTGCATTTAATAATTTGATGATTATATTATTTATTACTGATAGCGAGTTTTACTAAATTTGTCTTTCCTGTAGGTGATTATAAGTACATGAAGTAAGTTCCCATGATCATAGCTTGTCAATCGTGCTGAGAAAAAAATCTACATGATATATTTGTTTATTTCTCCTACTAAATTGCAACAACAACCATGGTGCCCTTTTGTGTAAAATTAGAAACTCTGTTGAGGACACAAGCATTGTAGAGTGTTTCCTAGAAGAAGAGGGGTTGGAGAAGAGTAAAAGAGAGACCATACTTTCAATTATTAAAGGGATGGGTAAGCAGCATTTCTCAAGTAAATATTGATGGAGCCATTATTATCAGCACTTGTTTATGGTAATTTTCCTCAACAACTTGGATTCTATAACTTGGGACTCAGTACTGGTATATATCATGCACCCTGAAATATTGTTTTCTATTCTATAAATGAATTACAGGGCATTTGCAGAGAATTTTAGAAACATCCACTTCTTTGTTTTTTATTTAGTTTTAGAGAAATTATTCTTGCAACCTTTTTTTGCATCTATATAGGATACAAAAATGAAGTTTCACAAACAGCACCTATCGAATTCCCAGTTGAATTTGGAGTTGTGCAGGATGCTGACCGGCTCGACGCGATTGGTGCTATCGGTAATTCTCTTTCAAATTTTATGCTTGCGATGGGTTATGTTCACAATCTTGATAGAGATCGGTAATTCTTTTAAACTTATTGGAGTTTGTGCAGGATGCTGACCAGCTCGATGCGATTGATCGTATAGTTTTCGTAATAGAAATTAATTTTGTAGATGATTCTACGATAGAGATAGGTTATGTATCAAATTTGATGCAATTGTAAAACAGTTTGGTGATGTCATATAATCTTTAATATCACAATTCCTCTGATCCTTCCTGTACAATAAAAGAGCCGTATAGAAACAATAAAACAAGAAAATAAAATCGTTCAACACGAGACAGGTGGCAGAGTGTATATTTTGTCCTGCCTGGACACCCCGTATAGAATTTTACCCAAAAATGTTTATATAAGTCAACCACCTAATCCAAGTTGATCATAAGCCTGAATCAACCAGAAAATCAATTGATTAGGTCTGACCTGAACTCAAAGTCGCATGTAACTAGATCCCTAGTTAACCGATAAATGTGTCATGCTTTGAATGTCATTCAACAACTAAAAATGTATTTTAGGATACTTCTCCTGAGTTGTACCAGAATATCTAAGCAAATACTACTTTACCTTTCAAATTTGACACAAGACATATGGACCCACCTAAAAGAAGGACCAATCGAACCTATCCAAACCTGAGGGGACCCTCTTTTGGTAGCCTCCACCATTAATTTCGTACCTCTATTTGGAAAGGAATTGCAAGGTGCTTTACATATGGAGGCAGTGTAAACAACATACTACATGATCCCAGCATTCTTCCGCGACAAAGTTTATCAAAAGAGAAGTATATGAACAAAGATGAGAGGCAAACCACAGTAAACCATTTCTACGAAAAGCTCTTCAAGCTTAAGGATTTGATGAAAACTGAGGTAACTTTTTAAGTTCTGAACTTATATATATCAGTTGATCGTTCTTTATATTTGACACTGGTATTTTCTTTTAAACTTTAGGCTGGGAAAAGGAGGGCTGAGAAAAGGCACAGTTTTATGCAAGATTTCTTAAGGGAGTTCTTTGAAGAATGGGTAGGGAAAACTTAATTATAGAAAAGTGGTATACAAACTTAGCGGCCTGGGGCTGAGGTAGGAATTTGAATTATGGGGGTTGACCATAAACTTTGTTTTATTTTTTTTTTCTTAAAAAGAATATGGGAGTCAATATTAGAAAAGTTCAGAATATTCAGGGTCACTTTTAGACTATCTATGATGTTTTGTGTTTAAAATACGCAAAACGCATGAGAAAATAAAAATTTGGAGAAAGAATGAATCGTCTCCCATTCTGGTCAAGTAGAACTATCTATGTGCTTCATGTTTGAACTAATTTAACACTTGTAGCAGCTTTTACATTTAAGTACTATTTCTATATTACAGATTAAATGGATTTGTCGAGCTTTGGTTTACGGCCATTGTTCTTTGCCACTCATAACATAATTTGGGTAAATATCAGATGGTAAATACTACGACTTCATACAACAATACAATAGTAGCAACTTTTTTACATCAAATTAGACAAATTGCAAAAGCACCCAGTAGCAATATAGATTATATATGAATAAAGAACGTATCTCACATCCCCATTTTGTGTTACATTTTTTTTCCATTTTACCTACTTAATCTCTCTTCAAAAGAGTTACTTTAAGACCATACTTCATGTACATGGTCAATGCAAGCTTAGGCGCGATGGGGTGCTTGTCAACAACTTTGACATGGTATCGGTAAAGGATAGACGATGCAGCGAACTTCATTTGGTAATATGCAAAGTCTTTGCCCAAGCATAGTCTCGGGCCACCGTTGAAAGCTGTGAATTTATATGCCGATTCGCTCATGAACCGTCCATCCCTGAGCCACCTCTCCGGCTTGTACTCACGGCAATCTTCTCCCCAAATGCTCTCCATTCTTCCCATGGAGTAGATTGCATAAATTATCTTTGTGCCCTTCTTGAGTACTGTTCCATCTGGGAAGACTTCATCCTCCACAACCTAGTACAAGATAAAAGCCTTGTGAATTATAATATTACTATTTTTTTAGTTGATTAAGAGGGCTGAGTTGGAAGGTAGCCAATCCTTATCAAACTTTCCAGAGTACAAATTAAGAATTATACATGGCATTAACATTCTTTCTGGAGGCAGCAATTAATCAATTTTCTCTCCTTGTTGGAATGAATCAATTGGTAAAGATAAATAATACCTTCTTGCTGTACCAAGGGAAAATTGCAATCGCAATTGTTCCACATGCAATGCATGAATTGTACTACATCCAGAGGCAGTGGTTTAACTAAGGTACCAGGAAGACATTTACATTACATGACGGTCTATGCCTAAGCACATTTTTGTAAGCACTAAAACTTTGTGAAAATTAAATTGTCTAAAAGAAGCAATGTATAATATAATTTTGTGTACATACCTCCTTATGATCAACCGGTACAGATGGGTAAAGCCTGAGTGCCTCAGACAAAGCAGCCTGAAGGTAGTCCATCTTTTTCACCTCTTCCGGACGGAAAATCAGTTCTTCACCTTCCTTCTCAACCTCTTCTCTCTCCTTGACAATCCTTCTTACCTCATCGACAATTTTCGCCTCCACCACTGGGTTCTTGTTCAGAAGCCAGAAGAACCAAGCCAATGCAACCGATGATGTGTCCCTCCCGGCCAAAATAAAATTCACACATATGTCCCTCAAGAATTTTTCCGAGTAAGGTTGTCCATTCTCATCACGAAGCCGCATGAACACAGTAAGTAGGTCCGACCTGAATTCAACACAAGGATACAAACAATTTATGAAAAAAAGTTCCAACTTCAATTCTCTTATCAGATTAAGAGTTTGTTATTTTCAGAGGCTGCTTAATGAACTACCTTGTGTTCGTTCTAGAGGCCTCCTCAAGCTGCAACTCCTTCTTACGGGTCTCAATAACATTGTAGGCGAAGTCATCAACCTGTTGAAGAGAGCGACGAAGACGGCGTTCATTGCTGAGATCAGCAAATCTAAGTGCTTTCCAAATTGCAGTTGGAGTCACGAACCGTATGATTGTTGCTTCAGTTGCCTCCTCAAAGGCATGTGCAAAGGGGATGTCAGGAAGACCCAGGCTTAGGCAGCCCGGATCAATGCCAAATGCTAGCATGCACACATTATCAAAGGTTAACCGAAGAAGGACGTCTTGCAGGTCAACTGCAGTGTCGTTCTGACGAGCTGACTCAAGCACTGGAAGTAACCTTTTTTTATAACAGAATAGCATTCATTAAGTCAAAACTAATCAATAATATTTGAACAAGAAAGTAAGGGAAAAAAAATTTTGTGCTCAAGTTGTGTGCTTCTCCTTCTCCATGTTAAATTTCAGTTATTAATTATTAATTAATCTGCTCTGAAAAATTACATGTAAAACTCATTGAATTTAGTATTTTTGTTGAGAAAACCATACATCATGAATTAACTATAGATCCATTTATGTAGTGACAGATTAAATGGTATTCCTTTTGTTGAGAAAACACATGTAATCTTCTTTTATACGTATGCTCAAGGTGTCTCAGAAATTTACACAGCTCCAATTCCAAGTCTAAGAATATAATTAATGCCTCCTGAATTTTCAATTACTTGGTCGATCATTTTATTTTCCAATAAACAAAATATTAACCTGGAATGAACAAGCTCAACAAGGGAACGAGCTGTCAAAGATCGAAATTCGGCTGAGTGAAACTCGAGACTTGCTGCCTTGCGCTGCTTCCTCCATGTCTCATCATCAGCACTGAAAATCCCATCGCCTAACAAATCTTGCACCGTGTTCCTAAAGTACGGCCCTTTTGGAAAACTCATAAACTTTGTCTTCAACAGGTGCTCTAGGTTCCTCGGGTCGGAGGTGACAACACACTGCAAGTTCGTAAACCACGGGCCTTTAAATGTAAAAGTGCCACCACGCTCATTTAGAACTTTTGTTATCCACTCATACATGTCATGCCTAAGTGCAAGCAACAGTGATGGAAGCATGCCAACAAACGGCCAGATTGCTAGGCCCTGCTTCTTGCTCTGACGGATTGAATGGATGGCTATAAAGATAAACACGGCGAGAAGGATTTCTACGGTTTGTATCTCCGGCATAAGGCGGAAGAATGTGAAACCAGAGGAAAACATGGCCGAGGTTGTCATGGTAGTTGTGGTCAAGTTCATGTCAGAGTGGCTTTGCATGGAAGTTGAGAATGCAAATGTTGAGTTGAGGGTGGTGTTAAGTGCTAGCTAGGTTCTGTTATTATAGGTAATGTTGTGTCAGGCCGTTTGATTTGGTGAACTGATTTTTTTGTTTCTTAACTTTTACTTTCTTTTTAATAAAATAAATTGCATTCTTCTATATATACCAAATGAACTGAAAGATCTTTTTTTCTAGAATAATTTTCGTAATTTAATCATTTAAGCATGAGTATAGGACTGGTTTTTGAGGGGTGTGGACCCAGCCACCCAGGTGGATGAAGGGCATGCAAAACTGTTATGGGGATCTTTTGTGGATGAGTGGATGTCACTCGGTCAATCTTTCATACTTTGTGAAGCCAAAAAAATTCACCAATTTTCATTACAATGTAGAGCTCAAGGAAAATAATGGTCTAATAGTATTATTAATAGATCGTTTGTGTTTCCATAAAATAAAATATTAAAAGATTTAATATTTTAGGTGAGGTCATACACTGAACTGAAATATCATGAGAAGTCTTAATGACATGAATGCACAAAAGATCAAAGTGAAAGGATTGAAGGGGGAAGATGGAAAGTAGTTGTGACTTTGTGTTTGTGGGTGTTGGGGGTGGCCAAACACAACTGCCTTGCGATCACTAAGTTCGTTTGTTACAAGTGTTTCAGTGTATTAAAATTTCATTTTGTGTCATCACAGTCACTTGGTTACAACTGCAATTGTGCATGTCACAAGTTATCATCCGCTTGCATGGATTGGATTCAATCTGTATATACACGCTTTATACGATTCGTATAGGAAAAATTAATCAAAAGTTAGTATATATATATTTTTTATATATAGGATGTCTTGCATTTGGAATTCGATTGAATAATTTTTTTGTAAATATTTGAAGTTGATAAACTTAATTCTATCTTAATTCAACAAAAAATGAAATAAACTTCACTGGTTAATTTTTAAAACAGAAACAAAATAGGATAAATGAAAAATAAGAATATTCGAAAGATTTGATTTCATCATTATCCCAAAAAATGAAAACAATTAAATATCTGATTGTCCTCACTACCAAAAAACAAAAACTTTAGTACCGTCTATTTAGCACCGTTGAAATAGAAAACTTATTCTAAAAGTATTGAATGGTGGTGTGGTAATTTGAGTGAAATATTTTAGAGTTGGTTTTTACAAAATAACATATTCCAATAGCAACAATATCATTGATAGAGGAGAATTAGAGTGATTTTTATGATAACTGATTTTGAAGCTATATTTTAGCACTGAATTTTTATAAATCGACTCTAATCAAATTATTTTAGCACCATTTTTTATAAAAACCGACTCTAATCAAATTATTTTAGCACCGATTTTTATAAAACCGACTCTAACCAAATTATTTTAGCACCAGTTTTTATAAAATTGACTCTAACCAACCTATTTTAACACTAGTTTTTGTAAAATCGACTCTAAACATTTTAAAAACTAAATATAAAATATTTTAGAGCCAGTTTTATTAAAAAAGATTTTAATTCCAAAAACATAATTAAATCCTGTTTTGTCTAATTCATATCAATCTCCTTTGATGCAATGCACATGCATAAAGATATAAATTTTTTGATATCAATCTCCTTTTATTGTTTTATTTTATTTTTATCCGGACGGTAAGATGTCACAATTGTAGATGACTTGTTCGTTCTAGACTTGTAGTAGTTGCGTTAACCCTCTAGCTCGTACCACTTTGAACTTTAAAACACTTCTGAATCCTAATTGTACCAATTTATATATTCTCATTCATGAAATGAAAGTATGAAAGTATGAAAGTATGAAACTGGATTGTTGGCAGTCTGTTGAAAGTGCCACCTACCAAGTAGGCAAGTACCAAGTACCAAGTACCAACCTACGGGGATTCTGTTTACATCTATTAATTTTCTTTTTAGGGATAGTAGAAATGTAGAATGAATAAGAGCAAATGACAATACCTTGAGGCTTGAACCTTGAGGCTTGAACCGACTTTCTTGAGTTGATACACAGCATTTTTCTTTAATAGCCGGTTTCACTTTGATTCGCAATACTACTGTTGGTTTGTCTTTAATGCACGGAGATATTCACAAAAATCAATGAAAAATGGATGCTTTTGTGCAATACTAAAAGTGACACATATCCAAAATTACCAAAAATATACATCCATATATCCAAAATATCCCTATCAAATCTATCCACAATGCATTGCCTTAAAAAAAAACTTCATTCTGTAATTATCAAATCACTACAAAATAGAACAAAACAATTATTTAGGAATTATTTTAACTTAATATTTGTAGAGAAAAATAATGCTCTTAGTATATGTCTTCAAGATTACAATTTAAATATTTCTTCAAAGTTGAATTAATGCTCTCACTAGTTTGTGTGTTACGGATCCCCAAAGTGATCGCATCATTTATAAAATAATAGGCCCACTTTCCATTGCTTTCTTCCGCATATTCCTCAAGAGATTATGATGGTCTCTAATGGTGTAACCAAGGCTTCTAAGTCCATCGACTTGTCTACTTAACAACTCATGTGTCTCTTTTGGCTGAATTTCTGAACTATCAGCATGATGAATATCAATGCACGCTACTTCAGGCACTTCACGTTGACTAAGTATTAAATAACGAGCTTGAGGCTTTTGAAAAGAGTGGTTGTGTTCAGAAACAAAATCCGTGACTTCGTATTTTTGAGCTCCTCTATCAAATTTTATTTGTAAACGAACTTGACAATTTATTCGCGTCGCTGCACGAGGGTTCTTCGTCAAATGATCTCGCTTATCCTTTTCTCGTATACCTTCATTGGAGGAAAAAAATAACTTTGAAGTAATTCTACCATCTTTTTTACTCTTACTATCATAGCCTTTTCTTACCCAAAAACCCTTTTTTCCGCCATAATTCCTCCAAAATAATCATGTTTCGTCTATTGTTTGAAATTTCATACCCAACCGAGGTACGAAATCATCTTCTTCAGATGTCATATCCTTCATAAAGAATAAAATATAAAACAAAATATGAATAATCCAATCAATATAATATTGAACAATATACATTACTTCTATCAGAATGAGAAACCATATACAGCTGTAACAGATTTAGTTAGTCATATGTACCAGGCTCTTAGTCATATATAATTGAGATTCATATTCATCAGCTAGCTTGTTCAAATTATCCATCAGCAAACATTAATCAAGTTATCAAAAACTTATGATCTTTTTATGATGGTTGCATTTTGTGATTAATCAAGATTACTCTCAGTACATAATGTTATACTATAATCGAGACTATTCGAGCTTAAATTTAAGTTTCTGATATGAGCTATATTATAATAGATAAGATCCTGATATGAGCAAAATGATTATTGTGATGAATCGAGTAAAGAGATGTGAGCAAAACAATTACTTTCAGAGGGGATAAATTTATGCAGATCTCTGTGATGAATCGAGTAGAGAGACGTCTCCGATGATGTGAAAATTTTGTTTCGAATTTTCTTGATGTGATTCCAAGCGGGAGACGAAGAATTTTGTTTGGAATATTTTTTAGCGGGAAGAGAAATTTTAGTTTGTTATAAAATGTTAATGATAGATGTTTCACCTCCTCCATCTCCTCTCATAATGATAGATGTTTTTCATTCTCTTTATCTCCTCCTTAATTCTAGATTTATTTTTATATTAACTTTCTCCTTTATTACATGATGTTTCTCTAGTCTATAAATAGAGGCTTGTATGTTGTTGATTGTCATATATCCCTAGAAGAGATAATATAGAAATAAGATTTTAGCCTCTCACGACTTTTGTCTTCTATCTTTATTTTATAACACGTTATCAGCACGAAGGATCAAGTTGGGAGAATAGAGAGAAACAAGATTGAGCTTGAACAAAGATTTGGCTAATTGAGTGTATCAATCTATTGAATTATCTCTCACACTTTGTATATGGCTAGTAAGCTCTCTGGAGTAATGATTTTGCTAGATTAGTTAAATTCCAACTCATCAACTAATATTCAGTGAGAGAGGTGATCCTTTTAAAATAGATTTTCTGAAGAAACTATTTTTCGGCCTGAACCGTTATAACGGTTTACGAATCGTTATAACGGTTTAGAAAGAATAGCCGTTGGATCAACTGAACTGAAACGTTATAACGATTTATCAAATCGTTATACGTTTCCCAAATCGTTGTAACGATTACTGAATCGTTACATAACGATACACTATGGTTTCTTTTAGAATATTTCTGCCTTAGAATAGTTTTGAGTATTGAGATGAACCGTTATAACGTTTACTGAATCGTTATAACGATTCCCTGGGCAGATGTAATTTTCTTATTGTTTAAGCTCAATTTATCTTGACCAATTCAACCCAGTTTGAATCTAACTAAACCTAAGTCTAATGCAGTCTTGATTAAGCTCTTATATCCCGAAGACTAGTCTTGGTTCTTGTGCACTAGTCCATTTGCATGTTAATCCCTGCACAAAACTCAAACAAGGCAAATTGTAAAATTCAAGATTATTTTGCAAATCGACAAATCAAATAAGATGTTAAGTGTAACAGAATGTTCGATTAAATTTATTAATATTAGTAGTATTTTTATTTTGTAGTCTTTATGACAAATCTTACTAAACTTGAATTCGTTGTCCTTGATATACCGGGAAAGAACTATCTTCCATGGACTCTCGATGCTGAGATTCATCTTACCGTAAATAATCTTGGAGATATAATAAAAGATGAAAATAAGGTCTCCCCACAGGAGAAAGTCAAAACAATGATATTTCTCCGTCATTATCTCCATGAGGATTTAAAAATTAAATATTTAACGGTGAAAGATCCGTTAGAATTGTGGAAAAATTTTAAAGAAAGATATGATCATAAAAAATAAGTGCTCCTCCCAAAAGCTCGTTATGAATGGATTCATTTAAGGTTGCAAGATTTTAAATCTATGGGTGAATGTAATTCCGTAATATTTCGCATAACTTCCGAATTAAAATTATGCGGAGAAAAGATTACTGATGAAGACATATTAGAAAAAATATTTTCCACATTTCATGTTTCAAATTTGCTTCTGCAGCAGCAATATGAGGAGCGTGATTTTAAAAAATATTCAGAATTGATATCATATTGATATCATGTCTTCTTGTTGCAGAACAAAATAATGAGGTTCTCATGAAAAATCATCAATCACGACCACTGGCTCTAGTACATTTCCAGAAGCAAATGCGACATCATTCCCTGAAGCAAATGCAACATCATTTAAAAGAAATCGTGGTAGAGGACGTGGTCGCGGCCACAGAATAGGTCGTGGACGTGGTCGTAATAATGTTTGGCGACGTGAAGGTCATAATTTCAAATCAAATGACAACAATGTGGAGAGATTTGAAAAGGAAAATAATTCACCATCTTATAAAAAGTCTGAAAGTAGTTATAGATGTGGTATGACAAATCATTGGTCACGCACATGTCGTACTCCCAAATATTTTTTTGGACTTTATCAAGCATCCATCAAGAAAAAGGGAAAAGAAGTAGAAACATTTTTTATTGAAAATGAGTCAAGTGGTTTACTTATGGATATACACCTAGATGTTTCTGATTTCTTTGAGAATGTTGATAAAGAAATAAATATTATGAACTAAGTTTTTTTGGTTTATTTTAGTTCAATTTTATGTTGTAAGTTTATGTTTCTCATGAATAAAATTAGTTTCTTTAAATTTGATCTTGTATATTTCTTTTGTTCAAAGGAAAAAAAAATGATTGAAGACTCCAGTAGAGCAATGACAAGTATTAGAAACGAATGTCTAGTAGACAATGAAACAACAAATACTATATTAAAAAGCAAGAAATATTTTTATCAATTGTCTTCTGCAGAGACACATGTTAATATAATTTTTGGTATGAGTAACTTAATTGAAGGCTCTGGAAGAGCTTGTATTTTGTTACCTGAAGGAACAAAATTAATTATAAATAACGCATTATACTCTAGTAAATCCAGAAAAAAATTACTAAGTTTTAAAGATATTCGGCGTAATAGTTATCATATCGAAACTATGACTGAAAATAACATTGAATATCTTTAAATTATAATGATTAAGTATGGTTAGAAGATCATATTGGAAAAGATGGAAACTTTATCATCTGGACTATATTGTATGAACATAAGTTCAATAGAATCAAATATGGTCAATAACCAGAAGTTACATGACACAAAAATGTTTACTCTGTAGCATGACAGGTTAGGTCATCCAGGTAACATTATGATGAGGAGAATAATTAAAAGTGCAAATGAGCATCCCTTAAAGGACCTGAAGATTCTATTATCAAAAGATTTATCATGTGCAACATGCTCTCTTGGAAAATTGATAATTAAGCTATCTAAAAATAAAATTGAAAATGAATCTTCTTTATTTTTAGAGAGAATTCAAGGAAATATTTGTGGGCTTATTTCTCCTCCATATGGACCATTTAGATATTTTATGGTTTTAATTGACGCATCAACTCGATGGTCACATATTTGGCTATTAGCTACAAGAAATATTATATTTTCTAGGCTATTAGCACAAATAATCCAATTGAGAGCAAATTTTCTAGATTACTAAATTAAGAGTATTCGGCTTGAAAATTAAGCCATCTAAAAATAAAATTAAAAATGAATCTTCTTTATTTTTAGAGAGAATTCAAGGAGATATTTGTGGGCCTATTTCTCCTCCATGTGGACCATTTAGATATTTTATGGTTTTAATTGATGCATCAACTCGATGGTCACATATTTGGCTATTAGCTACAAAAAAATATTGTATTTTCTAGGCTATTAGCACAAATAATCCAATTGAGAGCAAATTTTCTGGATTACTAAATTAAGAGTATCCGGCTTGATAATGCAGGAGAGTTTACATCACAGTCTTTTAATGATTATTGTATGTCAATTGGGATTAAGATAGAACATCCAGTTGCTCATGTACATATATAAAATGGTTTAACTGAATCATTAATTAAAAAAATTATAACTGATTGCTAGACCATTACTTATGAAATATAATCTACCATCTTCTACATGGGGACATACCATATTACATACTGCTGCACTTATTAGATTAAGACCAACTGCATCTCATAAATTTTCTCCATTATAATTAGTCTCTGGAAGAGAACCAAACTTGTCCCATCTTAAAATTTTTGGTTGTACTGTGTATGTTCTAATTTCTCCTCAACAACGCACAAAAATGGAACCACAAAGAAGATTGGAAATTTATATTGGTTTTCACTCTCCATCAATTATTAAATATTTAGAACCATTAAATGGAGATGTTTTTACAACTCATTTTGTTGATTGTCAATTTGATGAAAAAATATTTCTAATCTTAGGGGGAGAAAAAGAAAATCTAGAAAAGCAAGTAACTTGAAATGCATCATCAATATCTTATCTTGATCCCTAGAGTGGTCAATGTGAACTGAAAGTTCAAAATATTATACATTTATAAAGAATAGCAAATGAGTTACCAGATGCATTTACAGATACAAAAAGAGTGACTAAATTACATATACCAGCTTTAAATGCACCTGCTCGAATTGATATAACCCCAGCAGAGGTTACTATACAAAGAAAACGTGAAGACCAATCGGTTCCAAAGACAAAATTTCACGAAACAAAAAAGTGCAGAATAATGCAGTTGGTGTAACTCCAGCAGAAGTTATCGATAAAATTTCAGAAGAGATTGTCAGTAAAATCCCAGAAGAGATTGGAAGTAGAACCTAGAAGAGGTCGTTGATAAAGTTCTAGAAGAAACTCAGGCACCAAATGATTATGAGATCTCAATAAATTATGTACAAAATGATATAATATGAAACCGAAACGAAACACATGTTGATGAAATATTTGCATATGCTATAGCAATTGAAGTGATAAATGAGGAAGATTATGTGCCAAAAACTCCAGAAGAGTGTATGCACAGAAATAATTGGTCAAAATGAAAAGATGCCTTGAAGGCTGAATTAGATTCACTTGAAAAGCGAAATATTTTTGGACCTGTAATTTTAACCTCTAAAAATATTAACCATGTAGGTTATAAGTGGATATTTGTAATAAAAAGAAATGAGAAAAATGAGATTATGAGATATAAAGCAAGGTTGGTAGCACAAGATTTTACACAAATACTAAGAGTTGATTATGAAGAAAAACGTATTCACCTGTAGTGGATGCAATAACTCTTCGATTTTTAATCAGTCTCACAATCACTGAGAACCTTCAAATGTATCTCATGGATGTTGTCACAACCTATTTGTATGGATCACTCGATAATGATATATATATATGAAAGTCCCTGAAGGATTAAAAATGCCTGAAGCATTTAAATCAAAACCTCTAGAAATGTATTATATAAAGTTAAAACGATCACTGTATGGACTAAAACAATCGGGTCGAATGTGGTATAATCGACTCAGTGAATATTTAATAAAAGAATGATATAAATCTAATATAATTAGTCTATGTGTTTTTATTAAACGATCAATCTCGAGTTTTACAATTATTACAGTATATGTTGATGACCTGAATATCATTGGGTCTCCCGAAGAGATCGAAAAGACTGTAAAATTATTAAAAAATGAATTTGAAATGAAAGATCTTAGTGTAACAAAGTTGTGTCTCGGCCTGCAGATCGAGCATTTGCATAATGATATCTTTATCCATTAATCAAACTACATCCATAATATATTGAAATATTTTAATATGGATAAAACTCATCCTCTAAGTACACCAATGGTTGTTCGATTACTTGATGTGAAGAAAGATCATTATCGGCCCCGAGAAAATAATGAAAAAACTATTGGTCCTGAAGTACCATACTTAAGTGCAATTGGGGTTTTGATGTATTTTGTTAATAATACGAGACATGATATTGCTTTTTTTATAAATGTATTAGCAAGATATAGTTCTGATCCAACACGCCGATATTGGAACATAATCAAACATGTATTACGTTATCTTTGTGGGACACGTGATATGGGACTATTTTATCGAAAAGATACAAAGTCCAAACTAGTTGGATATGCAGATACAGGATATTTATTAGATCCGCATAAAGCTCGGTCATAATCCGGATATGTGTTTACATATGACGTCACTACAATTTCATGGCGATCGGCAAAACAAACATTGACAATAACATCATCAAATCGGGCCGAATTAATTATTTTTTATGATGCTGGACGATAATGTGTATAGTTAAGATCCATGATCCAACACATCCAAGAGGAATGCGGTCTCGAGTCAGTCAGAGAAAACCCAACGATGATATACGAAGATAATACTGCATGTATTGCTCAAATCAAAGAAAGATATATCAAAGGTGACAAAACCAAGCACATCTCGTCGAAATTCTTCTCAACACATGATTTACAGAAGAATGGTTTGATAAATGTTTGTCAAATCAAATCAAGTGATAATTTGACGGGCTTATTTATAAAATCATTGCCAAGAAATATTTTTGAGCAGCTTTCACATAAGATTGACATTCGTCACTTAAAAAATGTACATTAAAATGAAGGGGAATATTATACACGTTGCACTCTTTTTCCCTTCACTAAGTTTTGTCCCATTGGATTTTCTTAGTAAGGTTTTTAATGAGGCAACATAACTGATCCAAAATTTAATATTTGTCCAGTAGTACAATATTAATAATGTATAATATAAGGCGAAACATCTAAGGGGGAGTGTTATAAAATATTAATGATAGATGTTTCACCTCCTCCAACTCCTCTCATAATAATAAACGTTTTTCATTCTCTTACATTCTCCTAATTTTAGATTTAATTTTGTATTAACTTTCTTCTTTATTATATGATATTTTCTAACCTATAAATAGAGACTTATATGTTGTTGATTGTCATATATTTGTAAAAAAATAATATAAAAATAAGATTTTAGTCTCTTACAACTTTTATCTTCTATTTTTATGTTTTATTTTTTTTTTTTCCAAATAGAATCATATCTAATCTACATCGTCCAATTAAAATGAATGAACCGGATTTAAAACTCTCCAGGCACCGCACCAATATTAATATTAATCCCCAGTGAATGCGCGTCCAATCGACACCCACAGAGACAAGAGGAGCGAGGAGCGAGGAGCGAGGAGAGAGAACAGAGAGAGAGAAGATGTCGTACCTGTTGCCACATCTGCACTCCGGATGGGCCGTGGATCAGGCGATCTTGGCGGAGGAGGAGCGCCTCGTCATCATCCGCTTCGGCCATGACTGGGACGAAACTTGCATGCAGGTCCTTCTCACTTTCCTTCTCCCTGATCCCTTTGTAATCATCGTGAATTTATTTATTTTGGCATATGGGGTCCGCAGTAATTTGGGTAAATTGAGAATTTGGTTCCATTGACTATCATCCTGGTTTATTTGCTCAGCGGTAATCAACTAGTGAAATCATGCGTAGCTTTAGTTTCTGTTTGATTTTTATTTTATTTTATTTTATTTTATTATAGGCCCCTTTTATATTAGAGGCTGGACCAACACCCAATTCTTAAGGTGTCAATGTCCCTTCCCAGCATTCTCTGGGCTTTTAGTCCTCGATCTTAACAGTAGCGGCGGTGTCATTTATCATCCGTGCTGGTTTAATCTATAATCCTTAAAATGCTTGTGTTGCTAGGATATTATTATTCTATTACTGGTACTGGTGCCACAGCCAAAGTCCTCCCATATTGTTATACTGGTGCCAACCTATGTGTAAAGTATAATCCTTTGTTCGATTATAATTGCATATCCTGTGCGGCTATGAGATGGTAATATTAACGGTATAGGACAATAGTAATGATTTATCTTCTTCCAGATGTAATTGTTCTCCGTGTTCTTATGTTATAACTGGCCTACATGGTAATGGTAATTGTTAGCATCCTTAGTTTGTAATTTTGTACTGATATCTCATCTCAGGGACAAACAACCAAATTATCATTCTGTGTTTGGGACAAATCTGGTTGTAATATTGGATGTCTGTGGCTGATGTAGTTGTTGACATGATTGTATTTTTGAGCTTTGGACTGTGTCAGCTGTTTTGTGTGGCAATAACATCTGACATCCTTATTGTATTGTGACCTTTCTAAGTTAATGAAAAGCGGTTGTAGCTATGAGTACCACTTTTTTCCAAAAAATATATATATATATATATATATTGTTGATGGTTAGCAAAAATTTTCTACAGCATGCTCACTTTTCTGTGCTTCTGTCATTTCTAGTTTGTGAGTTTCTATTACAACATTAAAATAAATTTTTTGAATGTAGATGGATGAAGTCTTAGCATCAGTGGCAGAAACAATAAAGAACTTCGCTGTGATATACCTAGTAGACATAACTGAAGTGCCAGATTTCAACACCATGTATGAACTGTATGACCCATCTACCATCATGTTTTTCTTCAGGAACAAGCACATCATGATTGATTTGGGAACTGGTAACAACAACAAGATCAACTGGGCACTCAAAGACAAGCAAGAGTTTATTGACATTGTTGAGACAGTGTACAGAGGAGCCCGCAAAGGACGTGGTCTTGTTATTGCTCCTAAGGATTACTCTACCAAGTACCGTTACTAAGTTGGTGATTGCGGTGTTCCTAATTCAAGTTATATGATATCATTGTTGATGATGATAATTTATCAATGGCGTTCCTTGCCAAATGATGCAATTTATGTAACAAGGATTTCTTTATATCTACTGTGTCTGGTTTAGTTGGCATCTTGATTTAAGATAATCGTCATTAACTGGAGTCTGGAATGTTTCAATGGGACTACAGGTTCTGCCATTTATATTTTATGAGGTTATTGAATCAAATTGAACTTACAAATGCAGTTTAAATATGGTTGTCCCATTAAAGCATTGCAACCAATTTGTTTCAATTGTATAATCATTCAATGTCATTTTATAGTTGTGTTATGCTAATCGATATTTCCTGAAGCTGTGTGAATACCGGAGGTTTTGTCAATTCATAGCTGCGTTATCGTTGGTGCATTCAAAATTGGTTGATGTATCTTAATAGTTAATACCCTTAGGGCATTTCCCTGTGTATATGGGAAACTAATGTTCTTCATACCTACATGCATGTAATGTAGGAACCTATCATTGACCATCTTCTTCCCAAATTACATATGACACAGAAGTATGAGTACAACCAAATAATATATATATTACTCAGCCTTCAGGAGCCACATTAAAGAAGATCTAAGAGATGCAAAATGAATTTCTATCTTATACTAAGAGGTGAATGGATCAAATATTTATAAAGCACCGGACCAAAAGGTTCATAGAAAGGGTGCTTTTGACATGATTATCTATTATTTTTATAATTTTCATAATTTTAAGCACTATGCGGTACACAACAAGAGACAGATTCCTTGATGTCAGTTGTCGAGATGATGAAAGAAAAATCAAAGCTAGAAGAAGAAAATTAAATTTAAAAAAAAAATGAAAGATTGGTTGAGAAACATGCTTGCGGAACAACCCAATTCTCTGTGGTATTTGGGAACTCAAGATCTACAATCTATTCAAATGAAAGAAAAGAAAATTTAGTAATGTCCATGGAAACTATGTACTGATGTTGTCCAAACTCATACAGGTACAGTGAATAACACAAAGCTAAGATTGAGGATTATGCATCGGCCATCAAGTAATACGAGTAATAGTGTAATACATTACACAAGAGAGAAACTACAGCTATGCAGTTCCATAAGCTAATTGAAAGATGCCACTCCTACCTGGAGAATAACAAAAGGGAACCGCATCAATTCTAAACCAGCTGCGCCAAAGAGATCACCAGCAACAGCATAGTATTCAATCTTCTGTGATTCCTTCCTCTTCCCGGGCAAAACTAACGACTGTCAAATCCCGCTCGAGATGGTCGTCATCGAACCCATGACTGAACCTCGACGAAAGGAGTCCTTAACGGATTCCACGCCCCCAGGCTACTCATGCAAAAGCTCAAGGGAACAAGCTGTTTAGTGCTGGGGAATACGAGGAAGCACTGTCTCAGTACCAACATGCATTGGAGATTGCTTCTGAAGTACCATCATCAGAGGAGATTCGCTCTATGTGCCATGCAAACCGTGCCATATGCTTCACCAAATTGGTTAGTATAGAATTGGTTTACTTTATTCTATACCATTAGTAAACACTTTGTTTGACCTGGTGGGTTTATATATTTTCTCCTATTGAATAGGGGAAGTATGAGGAGACAATCAAAGAGTGCACAAAAGCTCTGGAGCTAAATCCTTCTTACTTGAAAGCACTTCTTAGAAGGGCAGAGGCACATGAAAAACTCGAACACTATGATGAAGCTATTTCTGGTAAATGCCAGTTGCACTTCTAGACACTTCTATAGCTACTCTTCTTCCTACTGCTACTTTTGAATTTGTCTGCCTAAATTTTGGTCATGTTCTTTTCTGTGTCACTTGTATCCAATTTCATTCCTCAAAATCTCTCAGTTCAATCCTGGTTGATGCCATCAAATGTAATCAGAAATGTTGAGGGAGATATATTGCATGCTGATATCTCCTTTGTCATTTTTTAGAAGAATATAGTTCTATACCATGTCCATTTGATTAGTATTTACATCCAATTCAAATGAATTACAATGGCATGAACCAAAGTGGTCATGACCCAAATATCTAGCAGACCAATAGGGAGAAGGGGCAGGGAAGATTTCGCATTGCTCCCGAGCTTCAATTGTAGGAGTCGGAGGGAGCTGAATGGAGAGAATCCTTCTCTATCTTTGAAGATTTTTCCCTGGGCAGCAGTTAAACTCTCTCACACTTTCTGCATTACTTATCCCTTTCCTCCCCTTTCCTTCCAACTCAGGAGCACACAAAACTAAAAGGGCTAAATAAGGGGGATCACTGGTCTATTATCTGATTTGCTTTTTAAATTTTTTCAGATATGAAAAAGATTGCTGAAGTGGATCCTTCAAATGAACAAGCAAGAAAAGCACTGCGGCACCTTGAGCCTCTGGCAGCAGAAAAAAGAGAAAAGATGAAGGAAGAAATGATAGGTACATCTGTTTCGCGGTCACTTTCTATACATTTGCAAACTATGAAGGAAGAATGTAAATTTTGTAGGAATAAAATGGATTTTGAGAGAGACAACTAGTACAAACCATAACACTGATTTTCTGGTAAAAAGTTAAATTTTTTTACTCTTCGAGTAATTTGCTTGGACAAAATACTAAGAAGGAGAATAAATTCTCTTCCAAACTTCTTAAAATTCCTTTGCTAGTTTCATACTTCCATGTGCTGATTTTTAGGCCGCAGCAAACGGACAGTTCCTCATTTATTAGCATGAGTTTCATATGTCTAATCACTTGCATCAGATGTGCTCAACTAATTTTGTTAAAATGATAGTTCTTCTCCTTTACTGCCCCATTTTTTATTTCTCCCCAAATCAAAACAATCATATTTGAATTTTTGTTGCAGGGAAGCTAAAAGAGTTGGGAAATTCGGTGCTTGGACGATTTGGAATGAGTGTTGACAACTTTAAGGCCGTAAAGGATCCTAACACGGGTTCGTACTCCATCCAGTTCCAGCGTTAGATTATACATTTTGTGAAATATGCAGACAAGAACATATATGCCAAACTTTTGTGAATATTGATGCAGAAAACTGGGAGCAATGCAATTATTGATTGTTTAGTAGAAATTAAATTGAGCTTGTTCTTTAGTATCTTTGACAACCTATTTTAGTTACGAAGAACCATTTTATTTATGTAAAATTGTTATATAGTAGTCTTTAAATCTGACTTCTGAGCTATAAATCAGAACACCTGACCCAAACAAGACAAAAATAGTGAATGCTCAGTCAGCTCGGCTCATCTGTGGGCCAACCATTAATCTCTGAAATGTTGGACCTACACACAGTCGATGCCAATGGTGAATGGTCTCATAGAAGCTTCATTACTGCACTGTGCACTCTCTCTTCTTTCTTAACGGGTGAAAGTGAAACACATCTGCTCCATTAGACTTTTGCCGGCGGGTACTGCAGGTACGGGCCGGGTACACCCGTGGCGGGCGGCGGGTAGGGCGGGCACAAGCACGGCGGGCATAGGTAGACGGTTTTTTTTTCAAAACCGTACCCTACCCGTTTCATATTTGTGCCAGTCACGGGTACACGGGTACCACAGGCACGGGTACCACAGGTACGAGTACGGGGGTACTCGGGCATGGGTAATGGCACAGGTACGGGTACTCGGGCACAGGGTAGACGGGTACGGGATTTTTTTTTTTGCTGTTTTTGTTTTCTGTTTTTTTTTTGCCATTTTTGTTTTACATATATATATTTTTATTTTACAATGTTGTAAAATTTGAATAATATCATTTCGGCTGAGTACAAATCTAAACGTTCATTTTAAAAGAAAAATATATTTTCTAAACGTTCATTTTTTTTTAATTATTTTAAAATAATAGATTAAATCAAAAAATAGATCAAAAAATTAAAATAAACATTTAAAAATCAATTAATTTAAAATGAACGTTTAAAAATTTAAAATGAACATTTAAAATATAAATAAAAAATATCTTAAATCAATTAATTTAAAACAGTAAAATATAAATAAAAAATTTATTAAATCAATTACTTTAAAAATATTTTTGAATTATTTTAAAATAATAGATTAAAAAATAAAAGTTACCCTCCTCATTTATTTCGGGCTTGGGACCGGTTATGTAAAATAACATAGGCGGAGTTCTAACTTTTTTTTGTTAGTAGTTTTCTTTAAAATGAATAATTTAAAAACTAATTGAAATGTTTAGAAATTTATAATTTAAAAAATAACCATAAAGATTAAAGGAGGTTAGAGATTAATTATGACACTGCATTCTACCTATCTAATAGTTCGCATTCATGTATCATTGCTCGCTCTCTTCCGCACCGTCTGAATCCGAATTATAACCCGGTCGCGGCTCGGTACCGCTTTCTTCAGTCTCGACTCCGGATGATTGTGGTTGATCTCGATATTGATTGTGCTCCTCAGCATCAATCCAATCTTTCAAGCACATGTTTACCGGCAGTCCATATATCAGAGGTAATTGAGACCTTATTGTTTTGATATGCAAATATAGGTCAGAGTTCATTTTTATGGTGGTAAACTAGTTTTTTATATCACCTACCAATTTTTTATGATAGATCCTCTTGTACAGTGGTTGAGCGCACCCCCGAATTACCAACCAGGCAAAACTCATGCAACCACCCATACTTATTGGTTGTTCTTTATGGGTAATGTACTAGGCCATTTCACTAAGCATTCTTGCTTCGTTGAATTTTGGGTGGGTTCTGGTACCATCCGATTGCATAAGGGTTTGATTTGTCTCGGTCCAGCATTTTCACTTGGAACCTCACCCTTTTTTTGGTGCATTTCAACATGTCTTTTAAAGCTGCTCATACCACTAGATTTTTATACACAAAAAATGTTTCTTACAATTTGGTACCTTACAATCAAGAGTTATCAAAATGCTATCCTCATCTTTGATCACCTTATACCAGGACCACCACCACCACTTATTGTATTCGGGAGCTCTTTTAGTCTTCTTTACTGGTTGTATTGCTGGTTGTTGTGGGGGGGAGGAGCACTTCTCGAAGGAGAGACATCTGCTTCTTGAATTTCAGGGACACAAGTCGAAGGAGTAGATGAAATATGGGCAGTGAATTGACTCGATGATACAGAAGAAGTGCCTCCAATTGCATACAGTGCTGTCGGTTGAAGTGCACCTTGTGGAATGAATACGTTCGGATCGGTTGAAGTATAATAATGTGCACTCATTTGGGGGGTTGTTGATAATTTAAATCTAACATTTGGCCTCTTCTTTGATAATTTTGTGGATAATTGGGTGGTGACATTTGGGAGGAACTATCAAGATAATTTTGTTCATAGTTAGATGGTATGTATGGGCCAAAAAGGTCTTTAGAAAATCTCGCGGCGTCTTCTTGCACTTGTTCGTTATAACTTGACATTTTTAAAATCTAACATATTTAAAAAAATTCGAAACAATTAAAAAAATAACATTTGACATATTTATGTTTAATAGATTATCTATAGAATTTAATGGTTGCCTTTTGGGCCAGTTACTATTACACACGAAATCACAACCAGGTAAGTTCTCAAGAAAACTAAGGATCACAAAGGATATGCTACGAGTTCCGATTTTTCTAGACAGAACTTTCCTTCGACATTGTTTTTTCATAGTATTGCAACAGTTCTTACTATGGCAAACCATTTAAACGTCATAAATAATTTATTACAAATAAATGATCTAACATTTTATACAAATTAAATCTAACATACAATTTAAATTTTAAATTAAATCTAAAGTGAACAATATGTCAAATAATGTAACCTTCAAATTTCATGGAATTGTACTTGCGGACGTTGTCGAACTTTGTATTTCCGTTTTTCAATACCTACGTAAAATAAAATAAATCCGAATTACAAAAATTAAAATCTAACATATTCAAATCAAATCTAATTACTTCACATATTCAAAAAACTAAAAATAACCTATTAAAAATAAATCCGAATTTAAAAATTGAAATCTAACCTATTCAAAACAAATATAATTACTTCACATATTCAAAAAAAATAATTCTAATCTATTTTATAACCTATTAAAAATAAATCCGAATTAAAAAATTAAAATCTAACTTATTCAAAACAAATATTATTACTTTACATATTCAAAAAAAAATAAAAAATAACATATTTTCTTGACCTATTAAAAATAAATCCGAATTTAAAAATTAAAATCTAACCTATTCAAAACAAATATAATTACTTCACATATTCAAAAAACTAAAAATAACCTATTTTCTTAACCTATTAAAATTAAATTCGAATTTAAAAATTAAAATCTAACCTATTCAAAACAAATCTAATTATTTCACATATTTAAAAAAATAATTCTAACCTATTTTCGTAACCTATTAAAAATAAATTCAAATTTAAAAATTAAAATCTAACCTATTCAAAACAAATCTAATTACTTCACATATTCAAAAAAATAATTCTAACCTATTTTCATAACCTATTAAAAATAAATCCGAATTTAAAAATTAAAATCTAACCTATTCAAAACAAATCTAATTACTTCACATATTTAAAAAAATAATTCTAACCTATTTTTGTAACCTATTAAAAATAAATCCGAATTTGAAAATTAAAATCTAACCTATTCAAAATAAATCTAATTACTTCACATATTCAAAAAAATAATTCTTACCTATTTTTATAACCTATTAAAAATAAATCCGAATTTAAAAATTAAAATCTAATATATTCAAAACAAATATAATTATTTCACATATAAATGTAAATTAATATAAACTAAATTTATAGAGAATAATATAACATGAAATAAATGTAACTTTTAAATCTCGCCGAAAAATATTGTGGGAGACGTCAAACTTCGTAATTTCGATACCTTCGTAATTGCGTTAGTGTATTTTTATAACTATATTTTTGGAACAATAAATTTAAAAATTGAGAATAATATTATATTGAGAGTATAAAAGATTGAGAGATTGAGAGAATGTGAAAATGTTGAGAGGAAGATTAGTGTATTTATAGAGTTTTGATTGGAGGGAATAAAATTTGAAATTTATAAAAAAATGGAAAAAAATAGTAGCTTAATGGGTCCAGGCGGGTTAACAAATTTCGGGGGGAAATTTTTTGAATTTTGAAATTTTTGGCGGGTCACGGGTACACGGGTACGGATTGATGGGTATGGGGGCGGGTAGGCGGGTACGGATACGGTGGACGGGCGGGTACACGAGTACGAGGTACACGGGTTGAACCCGGCGGGTAGGTGGGTACGAGTACGATATGTTTTTTTTCTGAAAAAACGCTGACCGACCCATCTCATGCCCGTTCCCGTGTACCCACCTATACCCGGACACAGATATAAATAACCCGGATAACGAACAAGGATAGATGGATATAAACAAACCACTATGGTCCATAGAAACAAGAAAGAAACGGAGAGAGAATTCCAGAAACGGCGCACGCTCGCCCTATTTTCTATTATAATAATACCACCAATGAGAATATCAATATCAATATCAATATCAATATGAATATCAAGATGATCCCGGTTCACTTTGTGCTTCAAGTCGGCTCGGCCACTATCATCTCCTCGTGAGTTGTGACCTTGTGCATATGATATTATGATGGCTTTGGAATCGTGGATAGATGAAATCGCAAGGGAAGAGCTGAAGAAGCTAGAGAGCCAACATCCACACCGATTCGATTACCTAAAAACGGAGCTTAAATTGCTCATCTCCGAACCCAACTTGGAATCTTTCTTTCTTTTGCCAGAACCCATTTCTCCTTCCTTCGCTCACTGTGTCTCAACACAAGGTCTGTGGAATCTCATTTTTAAGTTTTATTTTTATTTTCTGAGAATGCAGCAATCAGAAGTCACGAAAGTGACATCTTTTTCTTTTTTCTTTTTTTCCCCTTCTTTCTCCCTGTGACAGTATCGTCTAATAGGAAGAGGAACTCGGATTGTGACACGGTGGCGGCGGTGCCCAATAAAAAACTGAAAAAGAGAAGAATGAGAAAGGAGACGCGTTCAATGCATCGCAGGATGAAAGATCAGGTTGAGACTGCGATTGAACGAGCTGAGGCTTGTTTGGAGAGGATTCGGGAAGTTAAAAAAAGCTTGATACCACCATGGTTACTTTAATCAATTGAGAGAGCATGTATTTTGTTGGGACTTGGGAGGGAGGTTAACAGGTTATTTGTACACCTGTTTGATTCTGTTAGCTTGTTGTTGTTGGTATGGTAAAAAAGAACTATTCCTTTATCATAATGGAATTTTCTTTCGAGTTTCAACTATGGTCAAATTTTCTTTCATTAGGATTCATATTCGACAACGCAAAAGTTAGCAAAAACTGGAGGTAAATATCATTTATCATAATGGATAGAGAAGGAGCTCGATAATTAGCTCAAAACATTAAATCAATTATTTATTTTAGAGACAGACTAGAGTGTAAATATTAAAGTATAGTTCGATAAATTCTAAATATTTAAAACTCATAAATAGCAAATTTTACTAGTTTTAAGATTTTTAATTTTTTTTTGTATTTTGAAGTTTTGCCTATTTTATAAGAAGGTTCTAAATAGTAATTATTGTGTCATCGTGGTGGTGCCACAAAAAAATATTGCGCTATAACGTGTTATAACTGTAACTGTCATACAACGTGTTTTCTCTTAATTTAAAAAATATAATATATTTTTATTAATTTTCATATAAATTAGAGTTTCATAGAGTGACTAAGTAACAATAAATTGATTAATGATTTATAAACTTATTATTAATCAGTACAAACTTATAGTTGTTATTCAAAATATCACTGATACGGTAAAAAACTAAATAAAGTTTCTATTCAAAATAATCTAAAAAAATCATAATTAGTATCATTTTCTTCATTAAAATGACCATAATATTACAACTATATAAATTTAAAACTCACAAGTTGTACACAATTAATTTTGAATAAAATATATAAATTATGTCTAATAGTAATTTATTTTTTATTGTGCGCTATGTGTTATTGTTGCTATAACGGTTATAGTTTAGCATAGTGCAATGTTGTCTCATAAAATAGTTTTTGAGGCCGAAAAAATAATTGAAAAATCTTTATAATAGTAAATTTCAGTGCCTTACAGATTTTGATACGTGGGTTTATTGAGATTTAAAGGACATTTCAGATATTAAAAAAACAGACTTAAAATTACCGTTAGTAGAACAAACCATTTATTTTCATTAGCGGGCCATTTTAACGGGCTTTCAAGAACAGTCCCTAGTGCAAATAAGAATATGAATATATATATATATATAATATCAAATAATTATATATATATATATAATAATTTGATATTAATCTCATATAATTCCAGCAAAAAGTATTTGCGTAATTCTTTGTATTTTCTCTTTCAGGAAGGTGACCGCAAGTAGTTGAATATTCAGAGACTTCTAAGGATAATTGATTAAGGAACAATTCGGCCCCCGAACAAAAAAGTGCTCTTTGAACCAAACAATTTGTATTTGTAGGTTCGTCCCCTGTTGTAGTGTTATAAAATCAGGATGGGTCAGGTCGGGATGGGATGGGTTATAGTGGGTCAGCGAGTTTTGGCGGGACGAGTCAACGGGTTACGGCGGGGCGGGTTAGGATGATTTTTTTTTTAGGTTTGGCCGCGATCCGTCCTAGACCCATCGGGTTGGATAGGTTGGCGGGTCGGGACGGGGTGGGTCCAACGACGGGGCGGGTCGGCGGGTTAATTTTTTTTTTCTAAAATTCAAAAATAACCCAATAAAATTCAAATAAATTCTCAAAATTCCGAAAAATTAAAAAATAGTTTTTTTTTTCAAAATTCAAAAGTAATAAAAAATTTAAAAAATGTAAAAATCCGAAAATAATTATTTAAAAATTAAATAAAATCTTAAATGATATGAATTAAAATAAATTAAAATAAAATTTTAAATGATATAACTTAAATAAAAATTTAAATAAAATCTTAAAGAATTCGAATAAAATGATATAACTTTAAAAAAATAAGAATTTTTTTTTAAATATTATAAATAAAGTTACCCTCCTCATTTATTTTGGATTTGGGACCAGCTATGTAATAAATAGGCGGAGTTCTAACTTTTTTTGGTTAGTAAAGTTTATTGAAAAAAAATCAAATAATCAATGTAAATGCTAGAAAAATATTAAAAATAGGAAAAAAATAAAGAATATAAGGGTTTAGAAATACCATCTAAAAATTGGAGTTCATATATCATAGCTCATTTTCTAACATACCATCTGAGTCTTCATTTGCTTCTATCATAAATTCACCGGATGATTGTTCTACGAGTGTATGTTGATTATGTTGTTCTGCATCAAACCAATCTTTCAAGCATACGAGTCGTTCGAATGTCTTTGCACCCAATCTGTTGTGTTTATCTGTTAGTATCCTATTTGCTGAACTAAAACATGAATCGAAAGGGATGGTTGACACGGGCACGACAAATATATCGCGGGCCATTATGATAAGAGTTGGATATGCAATTTCATTCCTCTTCCAATAACCGAGGATGTCAATACCGTCGTGTTTCATACTTCCTAAATAATAGCTAACTAACTCATTCATATTTGTTTACATTTGCGAGTCGTCATCTTCCTCTAAGTCTCACAATAATGTAGATCGACTATTGTTCCTGACATGATTCAAAAAATATAAAATATTAGTCTCACAATATTATAATAATATAAGGAGTTCTAATATTATAAATATGTTAGATTTTAGTACCTAATGTTACGAGGATTCGATAAAGATTGTTGATTCATTTAGTTCGTATGAAGTTGAGAGTTATATAGGTTAAACATTTCTTCCAATGCGGAGGTCACATGTTGTTCATCCTTGATATATGGTAAATTTAAGTTCTTTTTATACCTTTCAAGCAATCTTAAAGTATAATTCTTCTTAAATGAAGGATGAAGACAATTGACAAGAATTGTAATGAGAGAAACTTCGTCCCAATATTTTAGAAATTTCTCTCTCATGGCTTCTATAATCGGTGACAGAGGCGAGTCACCATGCACATCCTCTGCGATTCGACGAAGATCTATATCCTCCAAATCTGGTACACTTTGAAAAATAAAATAAAATAGATTAGTAATGAAATAACTTGAAATTTCTAATGAAATAAATATAAAGACGAAAATAAAATAAACCTTTGATATCAAATAGAGATGTTAAAGCAACTGATGCGCGGATGGTGTGTACGAGCATGATAGTTGGACGGTTGCGTTGAAGAAAACTTCTAGAAATGTGCGGAGTTGTTCGAGTTGGTCCCATTCTCCCGTGGAGCACAATAAGGGTAATCCCAATAACCTGACGGATATTGGGAACTTGACGGATATGAGGTCGAACCTTGTTCAACACTAAAAGAAGTTATTTGTGGGTTGTAATTAAGATCAACATGCGATTGTTATGGAATTTGTTGATAATAAGGATGCAGAGGTTATAATTTTGTTCATAATATGGGTTCGAAGGGTTAGAACATGGCATTTCTTCACCAAAAATTTCAACACACAACCGATGTGTCATTTCTTCAGCATGAGAGGGATTGAGAGATGCCATTTGATATTGCTAAAAAATATTAAATTTTTTAATGGACGTTACAAATATAAAAAAAAATTATTGCTAATTAAAAATACAACTAATGAAATAAAGAATGTAACAAAAATTAAAAGAATCTAATGATAAAAAAATAAAGAATGTAAACATTTATTTAAAAAAATAATTATTAAAGAATGTTCTATAAAAAAAGAACTAATAAAAACTAATTAAAAATATAACTAATTACAAAATAATAAAGAATATAATAAAAAGTAATTAAAGAAAATAAATGGCAAAAAAATAATGTAAATATATATTAAAAAAACTAATTACTATAAAAAATATAAACTAATTACAATACTAATTATAAAAAATAATATACACTAATAACTAACCTTTTTTTTTTCGGAATCGAAAGTTTGCCGAAAACCCAAAACTTTAAAATGAATTAACGAGAGATAATATAACGAATGCTAAATTGAAAATAATAACTAAATAACACTAATATAAATATTTTTGATTTTTTTCTAGATAATGTAACAAAATTACTATAGTAATATAATTAGAGAATTGCTAATATCTAACGATTAACAAATTAACGAGAGAGAATTTAGTTTGGAGAATTGAGAAGAGAGATAAAATGAAGTTGTTTATGTGAGGAAATGAAATGAAATGAGGGGTATTTATAGGAAAAAAATTGCATTATGCTTTTTCTTTCTCTTCTCTAGCTATGTTTTTTTGAATTTTTTTATTTTTTTTTTTTTTATTTTTTGATTTTTTTTGAATTTCAGCTGGTAATGAGTCGGGTTTCCCGGCTAAAGCGGGTCGGGTTGGCCGGGTAAAGCTAGGCGGGTCGGACGGTTTATTCTCAGATTTCCCGGGGCGGATCGGGACGGGTCGGGCATGAGTTTAAACAGTTTGGGCGGGTCGAGTCGGGTTGGGACGGGTCAAAAATGGGTCGGGTACCGAACGGTTTTTTTTTTTCAAATTTTTTTGCCCTCGCCCGTGCTAGACCCGCCGGTTTTAGCGGGTCACGAATTTAGCCACGGGTCGGAACGGGTTACGCGGGTCGGATTTTCCCGGACGGGTTTATTTACAACACTATCCTGCTGACATGCAAAATCCCTAAATACAATACTTTCAAAATTTTTAGAAACAATAAAGATACAGATACTTTAACCAGACAATTGCAGAGAACACAAAAAAAAACATGATGATAACTTGCAGGGGCCGTTCAGATGAGATGTAAAGTCGATAAAGCGATGCGCAGTTCATCACTAATTTGAGCATTTGCAACTTTCTTAATTCTTACGGAAAGCATGGTTTCTCATGTCGACTTCGTAGTTGTGATTAGTCACAAAATTATTTCTTTTTGATAGCCCTATCCTTTGTGAAAATAGAACCAGTCAACCAGGGATAGAAATATAAATATAAAGTTATGCTTATAAACTAAACATGAGAAATGAAAATAGAACCAGTCAACCAGGGATAGAAATATAAATATAAAGTTATGCTTATAAACTAAACATGAGAAATGAAAATAGAACCAGTCAACCAGGGATAGAAATATAAATCAAGAGACTTGTAGATTGAGTCTCGGTTTTATTATTTATATTATATTATCTAAAAAATAGAGGTAAAAGGAGAAAATAAAGGAGAGAAGAAAAGTAGTCACGACTCACGACATAGACGATAGACCTGATGTCCACCGGAGGATCGCCGGGCGCAACCGCCGTACCCGGCGGAGGTGACTGGCCGAAGCGCTACTTCTGTCACTCGTGCGACCACTCGGTCATCATCTCGACCAGGGACAACCTCGTCTGCCCCGACTGCCAGGGTGGTTTTGTCGAGGAGCTTCCAAGCCCCAACTCTAACCCTGATTCTAACCCCTTCTCCGACGACTTTCCACCATTCGGTCAGTACCAATCCTCTCTCCCCATTCTCCTCTCCTCGCTGCTCGATCTGCGCTCTTCGCCATCGCCATCGCCTAATCTCAATTTATCTTCTTCCTCGGTTTCCGGTTCAAGTCCCGGACAGGCAGATCCACAAGCTTTTGATCCTTTTATGTTCCTTCAAAATTATCTCCAGTCGTTACTGGAAGGAGGCGCTAATATACAGGTTAGGAATACACTAATTATGGTTGTTTTTTATGACTGCAAGCTTGTTGCAGCTTGATTTCATAATCAAATGCAAGGAAGTTGTATTCAATGTCTTGAAATTGCCCAAATAAGAACTTTCACGGAGAGTCTTCATCAGAATAATACTGTTGCAAGATTAGCATTTATCATAATCATTTACCATATCTAGAAGTCAACGAACTATCAGTAATGAAATAATAATCCACATTTCCCATTTTAATTAACTGTTTCCATATTTCTATCAGAAAAATAAGCAAGACTTATTTGAATAAGATAACTGATAATGTACTGAACACCTTGGGCATTACTTGATGTTTTCTTGAAAAAATAATTATTTCATTTCAAAGATAGCAACTCCACGAATGGATCTCCAAATTGCATTCTTACATCGCAACAATTTCATTTTAATTATGATGATTCTGTTCTTTTTGTTTATATTTTTCTTAGACCTAATTCAAATAATTTCATTGCTTCTATTTTAAAACCTGTACTCCATCAGTTTGTTGTTGAGGGGGGAAATACAGGGGGCCCACCAAGGTTCCGCTTAGGTGGCAACTTTGGTGATTACTTCATTGGCCCTGGCTTGGAGCAGTTAATCGAACAACTTGCTGAGAATGATCCAAATAGGTATATTTAATCTGAAAAATCTCACCAGCTTGGAATTATTATCTTCCAAAAAAAAAAAAATAGTATGAAATACATGCAGAGAAATGTTACAGACACAATTGTAATATTTGAAAGAAATACCCACTGGTAGATTTTTAAGGACCCAGTGTGTTCTCTTTGCTCTCTGCAAAGAGACATTGCAAGGAAAGCGAGGCAGCTAAGAAACAGTGGTTGAATTTGGAAACACAAATATAATGATTTACTGAACAACGTCTATGACAGGTACGGAACCCCACCAGCCGCCAAATCAGTGGTATCCTCTCTCCCAGATGTGAAGGTCACTGAGAATATGATGCAGACTGATGATGCACAATGTGCAGTGTGCATGGACTCATTTGAGCTAGGCTATACTGCAAAGCAGATGCCATGCAAACACATCTACCACCCTCACTGTATATTTCCATGGCTTGAGCTCCATAATTCCTGCCCCGTCTGCCGTTTTGAGCTTCCAACTGATGATGCTGATTATGAGGCAAAGAAGAAGCAATCTGGTGATGGTAGTGGCGGTGGTAACAATACTAATAGAAGCTCTAATGCTGGTGGTGGGGGTAATAACCAGGATGGCTCTTCATCTGGTTCTGGCTCGACTGGAGGGGATGGAACGAGTAGTGGTGTGACCGAAAGGAGGTTTAATGTCCCATTGCCATGGCCATTTCGTAGCTTCAGGCTCCAACAAGATGAGGGACAGTCTGATGATGGTAGTTCTGACAACCATGATGGTGGGGCCTCTCGAAGGAACTAATGCTGTTGCATATCTCAGGTACTTCAAATTTTAGTATTTTTGTTTTCACTTTTATGGCAGTGGTGTTGCTTTCTGCTTGTAGATTTTGCTGATTGGTTTAGTGTCGCTTTGGTTACAAATTCGGGATAATTATTGTATTACTTTTTTTATTAATTATTCTTTTCACCAAGCTATGAAAATGATATAGCTGGTAAATGTTTGAAAAGATTCCTGAAAAAATGATCAGCCTTTTCCCTTTTGATGAAAAAATGATCATTTTCTTTTCTGTTTTTTTTTGATTGTAGGATAAATTTACAAGTACAGCTCTCCAGCTCCTCGAAATGTAATTGGTCACAGTTCTGAATTTTGTTATATAAATACAACATGGCGATTACAATTTATTTGATCATAGTTGGTTCAGAGCTTATGTAAGACAGATTGTGGAAGTCATGGACAAGAACGTTTCTGTCAGATGGCCAGTTATTTAAATTTGTTTGCTGACTTGTCCAAAATCGATATTTTTCATGTTGTATTTATCATGATTGTTGCTGTTAATGTTTATTTTTTGTTGGTATTCATTGCATCATGTTGTATTTATCATCTGAAGAATTGCTCACTTTGATATATTTGCAATGCGAATGACGTGAAGAGTGAAGAAACCCGAGTCCATGTAGATCAAAGTAATTCATGTCCATTTAGATTTTTGCACTGACGTTCCAAAGAATAAACATACAATTTAAGAGGAGCCAAACTCTTACCATGATCGTATTGTTTAAATGAATATACCCGAGATCGAGATCCAAGAATGTATAAATGATTACTATGGCCTGCTGCACAAATCTGCGGGGATAGCTCAGTTGATATATTTTATAACTTTTGTTCGGTTTATAATTTGATAAACTAAATTAAACTTCGGTTCTATATATTTATTTCAATTGAGCTCGAATCGATGGTTTTGCACACACCCTTGCCTCTTCGTATGCCTTCAAAGTCAACTACTTGGATATATTTCATTCATTCAAGTTCAACTCTCCAAGGCCTCCATGGGAGATGCCCAAACCATCATAAAGAACTAGTTTTTTTAATCGATTCTACTCCAACTTTGTAACATATATTTTTGTTTCGATCCCTCTTTGCATGACTACAAATTCATCACAAACATACAATATCACATGCATGATTCATATTAAAGTATTTTCATCTCAGATTCTTGAATTCTACGAATAAATTGCATGTTAGTATCATCAAAGGAGTCATCTAACTCAATCGTGATGTTCTTATTTTCTCCATTGAACAACTTATCAAAGTCTATCTATTTTTAATCTCACCATCCTTCACCAAAAAGTCTCGTCCTTTATGCATTTAACTCGGTTAAAGTTTTTTTTTTCTTTTTTTTAGAGTTTATTCATCTTGCAGACATCATTTTCACTCTCCTTTGTATCTATCTATTTTTGATTCATCTCCGTGTATGACTGACACATTGTTTCGCTTATAATTTTCTTTACATTATTTATGGGTTCTTTATACTTATGCATGTTTTCACTACTCTTATATGGGTGTAGACATTTGTAATATTTCTTCTCTCATTGATCGCCTTTTATACGTTATTATTCCACGATCAAGTGTCTCTAGATTTCATTTATTTTCTCTGGTTACTTTAAACACCTCTCTATAGCCAGCTTTCAAATGTGAGTTGTCGTCTCCTCTCACATTTTATTCACGTCTTCTCTTATGTTTCACACTCCTTTATAATCACTTTTTCCTTTAACACCCGAGGAACCTCCCATTTGAGCTTCCACCACTTCTTTTTGGGATTTTTGTGTCTCTTATCTTATCAGACACATATTTGAAAATAAAAGTCGGCAACCATAAATTTGCATGTGGGACAACACACTCGCAAGTTTGTTTGTCCTCTCTCCTAATAAGGATAAAATCAATCTGGTTCGAATATTAAATCATTTTTTAAGGTAACTGTCATTTTCTAAACAAGATGAAAGCTATCACGAGGCCATAGACTCAAGATTTTTCTCATTCTTGGTTCTAATTATTATAGTCAAAACCCTCATGCACCCTCTCATACCTCTCTCTAGCCATACCAACATGATTATTAAGATCTTCTCCTACAAAGAGTTATCACTACTAGACACTTTTCTAATTATATTTCTCTAGGTCTTTTCAAAATTATCTCTTAACAATCTTTCTCAAATCTACTTATGAGATGTATAATCTAAAACCACCAATTTGACCATGATGATCATATATATCCCTTTGTCTAATGATGTTGATAACTTTATTTTTAAGGCTCTTATCAATTAAGATACTTATATCATTTTTGCTTCTTCTTTGCCCGCATACTACAATTTTAAGCTCGTATTCTCCACTTTCTTCACCTTCTAATCCGTTCATTTAGTTTTTTGAACACATAAAATATTTACATATTTGTTAATCGCAATGTAAATTAGCTCTCTTAGTTTATTTGTTAAGAATCATACATTCTAACTAACTAAATGAATAATATTTTCCTTGACTAGCTGCCATCACGCTTCTCGAGTAAAGTGCAAAGGACCTTTGCTCATATGACACTATATACGAGCGTCGATTTTGCATGTCACTAAAGAGGGTGATGACCTTTAAAAAGATTGAATTCACTACAAAATGTAGTTTCCTTTTAAAAAAGTTTAATTCATTGAAGAACAAGTCTTAAATAAAGATTATGAGTGCAACTTTTCTTATTGTCTCTACTCATTGTTTTGAGCTATAAACAAGCTTGAATGCAAAAAAGTAATACGAATTCGGAAAAGTAATACGAATTCCGATAAAAATGCCCCCACGCAGGATCGAACTGCGGACCTTCAGTTTACAAGACTGACGCTCTACCACTGAGCTATAGGGGCTTGTTGGTTGGAGCAATTTACAATGATTATAAGTAGCATTTCGTATAAACGCGATATTACATTCTCCTCTTTTGCTTTCTCGAGTCGGAAAGAAGTTGAAAGCAAATGGCGAGCGGGTCGAGTAGGTTACCGGAGATGGGCAAGATGAGCATCGATCAGCTCCGATCGATCAAGGAGCAAACGGATCTCGAGGTGAGCCTTTTGCAAGACAGCTTGACAAAGATCCGCACCGCCGCTTCCCGCCTTGAGGTCGCCGCCTCCGCTCTCCAAGACCTCTCTCTCCGCCCCCGAGGCATTTTTTTTTGTATAATTCGAAATAATTTGATTATTTATTTTAAAATCAGGTTCTATTATAACTTCATGTTGGTTGTGCAGGTAAGAAGATTCTTGTGCCTCTAACGGCGTCACTTTATGTTCCTGGGTATCTCGACGATGCTGAGAAGGCTTTGGTTGATGTTGGAACTGGCTACTTCATAGAGGTCTTTAATCACGTTTTCAAATGATTTTTCTCATTTAGTTGGGACTTCTTTCTGATCACATTGCAGGCTTAGAAGCCTAAGGCAAACTTTTGAAATGTTAAAAATTGATTGTATTACATCGCCAAATCCACGTTTTGTTCCATGTCTAAAGCAGTGAATTGTTATAGTTGTATATCTATGCAAATTTTCCTAGAACATCTTGCTCCTTCTGTATGATACAAGAATTCTAGTGGCCGAATAGGGTGAGCAAATATATTCTTATGTATACTGGCTATTTAAGTATAGAACAATTCATCTACTTTTTGTATTGAACCTGGAAAGAGAACATGTGGTTACTCTATAAAATGGTGGCTGCCAAATGCTTTGCCAGTAAACATTACTTCAATTTTTTTTTATACATTTGTGCTATCGATCCTGTTCGATCTCATGTGTTTATTTTTGTTTACTCTTCATCAGAAAACCATGGCAGAGGGCAAGGATTACTGCGATAGAAAAACCAATTTGCTGAAATCCAATTTTGATGAACTTCTGGAGGTAAAGTTAGAACTTTTACTCATAACAATTTCTAAATTAAAAAAAAGCTCAAATCTTTGTATTTCAACTGCACCTTTCGAGAGGGGACTTGGTTCAGATGATATTTGTGCATTGCTTCATCTTCTCCGATGGGCACTGCCTCCTTTTGCCGCTTGTGCTTGTCATATCTGTTCCCCGGGCGGGCGGGGGTGGATGGGGGCTGGGCTAGGGTTCGCTGCATGGGAGGGCTTTAATAGGAATTACGGGGGTTTGTTCCTTTTGTGGTGAGGTGAGAAGAGAAGGAAAGAGGGGCTGTGTTTTTTTTTTGGTGGGAACAGGTTGCATAGGTAAATAAAGAAGGTAATAAGAGAGTTTCTGTTGGTGTTATTTTGTAAATCATTTTCCTACTGTTGTTGGTGTTATTTTTTTCACATATTTTGTTTTATTTTTTATGACATTTTCCTCAAATGTAGATGGCAAACAAGAAGAAAGCTATAGCTGATGAAGCGGGCGTAATATTGCAAGCAAAACTGAGACAGTCGTCCCCAAGCACATGAGAACAATAAATGAAGTGTTTGTTTGCTGCACTATTAAAAAAAGTATCCGATTAGATAGATCTGAAGATGAAGGTGGAACTGTGTATGAGATGTTTCTTGTTAGGCTCTCTAGCATGAATTTTGCGTTGTTTCTTTTGAGTCTCAAAATATTTTGCAAGCACTAGTATGGTTGTTGGCGTGTTGTCTCAAAATAGCTATAAACTGAAATTGGCATTTGACATTTATTCATAGTCATAAAAAATCTAAGTCTTTAGAGTTATTGCAATTCGGTTTATTCTATGTTAAGCACTACATTAGACAGAAAAAGTAAGCAGAAATTTAATTCGGCACAAACATTGTTAGATGCCATTTGAAGGATTCTGCCTCTTATGCCATTTGAAGTAACAGCAGAGAGATGGACAACTGCATCTTATGCTTGGATAAAGATCATTAATCATTAGAGAGAACATTTAATCGAGGCCCAATTCTTGTTGATATCTATGTGCAAAACGGTACTGTAAAAAAATCATTGAGAAATAAGTGATGGGAATCACTGCTTAGGGTTTTGAGCAATAACCAGGTTAGAATCAGGGTTTTGTATTTTTGTTTTGATGATGTATTATGAATGTGACTCCCGGACAATTTCTTTATTCTGAAAACCTTGTTCTTTCCTATGTGCAGCAATGGGTGAGGGATTTATTAGCTGAATATTTTTACTCTGAAAAAAATGACACTTAAAATTAATGTTCATGATAATGATTGACGTTAGAATGAATTTAGTGGGTTCAATAAGATTTGGTAATTAGAAGATATTTCTGTCTAAAAATAAGAATAAGGACATGAAAGATATAAATAGAGTCATGCTATGATGAGGCGTGAAGTACAAAATATTTTTTGTACTTTGCGTCATATTTTTTATTTTTAAATTTAAAATATCAATTTAACTGTTCAAAGCGATCTCTATATTAAAATATATTTAGAGATCAATTATATATATATTTGTTTAAAAAATTCTATTTTTTTAAATAATAGAAAAATGTTATTATTGAAGATCATTAGCTCAATGCATTTTAAATCCTAAAAAAATAGATTTGTTTCAAAAAAATATAAAATTTGTTAAAAAAAATTTTAATATAGAGATCACGTTAAATAGTTGGATCCGTCATTTAAATTTAAAAATGATAAACATGACGCGAAATATAAAATATTTTATATTTCATGACTAACGGTAGTATAACTCGATATAAATGTACTGTATCAGTGTTTGTCTGAAAAATAAGAATCAAAACTTGGAAGGTATAAAAAATATACTATTCTGGTACGATGCAGAATCTAAATAACCAAGACATTCACGGGGGCGCATCATAGGGCTGCAAACGAGTCGAGTCGAGCCGAGTTGGGCTTAACTCAAGCTCGGCTCATGAAAATTCGAGTCGAGTCGAGTCGAGCTCGTGAAACGGTTCGAGCTGAAAAATCTAGCTCAAACTCGGCTCGTTACTATTCGAGCTAGCTCGCGAGCTGGCTCACGAGCCAATGCATGTGTGTTGACTCAATTTGATATTTAGATTTAATACATCTACAAGCTATAAGGTTGGTATATCTAGAAGATTGGTATGAGAATTGGTACAAAATTGATATATCAAAAAACTATTTTTTCAATGACATCTATCATACATTTCCTGTAATTTTCCGACAGATTTAAACTACAAAGGTTTTCTATGGAAAATTAGCCCTCAGCGCTTGTGAAAGAGATTTTCTATGGTAAGACCAGGAATAATAAACCAAAATGATTTCTAAACCAAGATTCTGACACTCTTGATCATTTGGAACAAGTTCTTTATTCGAAGTCAACATACTTTAGAAAATTTATACGGGACTCTTGATCTCTTCCTTGTCCACTCATCTATTTATTTATTTCTTCATTTATTGATTACTAGTACCGTGCCCACACATTGCAGTGGGGTGATAATGTTATAAAAATAATTATTTTTAAAACAAAAAAATGTGATATATAGTTTGCACAGAAGGTTCACACATGAATAAAAAATCATCTAAGATGTGGCATGTACGGGATTTAGTTTGTCCTATATTATTTCATATAAATTTCTATTATAAAGTAACTTTTTATAATTATTAAAAATTTATGACAAATTATCAAAATATTATTTTTACCAGAGATATTTACATTGAATTTATTAGACATTAAATTTAAAATTCCTTATATCACATGCATCATTTTGTATATAATATTAATGTCTTGTAAGCAGCAAATAGAAACAAGGAAACACAATTCATCAGTTTATTTTCTCATTCACTGAAATTTTGCAAAGGAGTCTAATTTAAATTTTATGACAGGTCAAATTTGTTTGTTTTGATTTTAATGGCAACAGTAAAGCTTAAGATCACACATATTGAGTTTCAGAAGAAAATACAATTACAAGGATAAGAGGAGGATAAATTGTGTCATCAAAATATACCATTGAAATAAGCATAGGTGTGAACTTTTGGTATAGCACAAGGAAGTGCATGTACTGGTAAAACCAATTTTGTGAAATTCGTATCACTATGAACTTATAGTAAAGAACTTTTTTGGTACATAAAAATGATGCTTGAAAAAAGTACGATCATTGTTTCCTTATAGAGAAAAAATCACTCCTTTGGTTTGTGTACACATCACATCCACTTGGCTTGGTATTCAATACTGTTATGATATTTAGGGCTATATGAGATTGTGGATGGGCCCCATTTGCTTCCTGATCATCATCGTCTTGTTTGTGAGGGTGGGGTCACTCTCTCGCCCTTTGAAAAGTAGCCATTCAGGGTTCTCTTTCCTGGTTGGTTGACGTAACCAGCGGTCTACTGTATTGCTTCTTTTTTCTCTAGCCCGACTTCCTTCATTGATCGCGGACGAGCACAAGCTCCTTGTTTCCGGGTTGATGAGCCACAAAACTAGGTGCACCTTTCGAGGGATGTGCATATCGCTTAATGATTACTTATCTATCATGTTCTTCATAGCCTCTTATTCACGCTCCTTAAATTTATTCCAACGACATACTTCTTGCTTCTCTATCACTTATACGATCTCAAAAAGACGTGATCCTTGCTTTGAACAAATACAATATTCTCTCTTATCAAAGCTTATTTTGACTCTACCTAAAATGACTTCATTCTGTATATCTCAGCCTCAGTTTCAAATGGGTTAGCTGTTCGCGTCGAAGAAGACAGGTTTCATGTTGAGCTGAGGTCCCTCCTTGCTTGGATAGGTCCACGTGTAGAAGAGTTCAAGGCGTTCCACTAACTGGGTAAGACTCCCATCCATCTCGCCTGGTCTTCATTTGGAAGATTGGATTACCAATCAACGAGTAAGTATCTCCATTTGGGCTAGGTAAGAGCTGGCTAAAAAGTACCCGATGTAGATACCCATCAAAATGTAGGAGATAAAGATACAAATATAGATGAGAGTAATAAAAATATGAGGGAGTACCCACCAAAATGTAGGATATAAAGATACAAATATAGATGAGGGTAATAAAAATATGAGGGAGTACCCACCAAAATGTAGGAGATAAAGATACAAATATAGATGAGGGTAATAAAAATATGAGGGAGATCCAAAGAACCTTTAATGGTTGTGTTGTGAATATCTAATTGTTTTGTCCGAGCGCGCGTAGGGGGGAAAGGCTATGCGTTTCGCTAAGCCTTACCCCTCAAGGTTACCTCAAGTGCCGGTGGGCTTATGTTCATTTTTAGGAAAGAGATCCCTGCCAAAGGGGAATCTCTTTTCTAAAAACTCACGGGATGCTCAATCGGCGCTCGGCCTCACGCTAGCCTTGTTTGGCTCGCCCGCTCCTGAGGCACGGGGCCTCTATAACACCGTCAATCGCCCGGTGTATCGGCTAGAGTTCCTAGTCCCCGAGACCAGAAACTTGGCTCAATTGGCGCCATGCCTCTATCAAAGAAAGTAAAGATTGTTCCGATACCCACCGAAGTCAAGTGAACCAAAAGGTGAACAACTGACCGAAGAGAAGGGCGAGCCTGCCCTTGTCCCGACCAAAGGAAAGGGCTCGCTCGTTCAATCGACACTCACCCTCGCTTCAAGTAGAAGGTAACCTCAAACGCCGGTGGGTTTATGCTCATTTTTTGAAAGCAAATCCCTTACGGTCATCTTTTCAAAAAACTCGTTGCGGGTTCAATTCAAGCCACTCAATCATATTTTATCTCGAGACTGAGAAAGTACCTTATCATAACAAGGTCTGTCATCTCAAACTCGAGCTTTATGACTATCTTAAACTCGTCAATGAGCTTTTGGCTGTTACCCATGAAGATCAGATCATCCACATACAATGCGACAATTAGGAGTTCATTTTGCATGTCTTGACGTAGATGGCCACTTCGAAGGGACATTATTTGAAGCCATTCTCCTTGGAATAGCTATCAATTCTCGTGTTCCACACTCTCGGGGCTTACTTCAACCCATATAGTATCTTCTTCAGTCTGAGCACCTTTGCTCTTTTTCAGACTTTGTATACCCGAGGGGCAATTCGACATACACCTCTTTTCTGAGTATACCATTTAAGAATGTTGACTTCACATCTATTTGATGTATCAGTTATTCATTCGGTATGGCTTGCGAGATCAGTAGCCGAATTGTCTTCATTCGTGCTACAAGGGTAAACACCTCATTTTTAATCTTCTATCGATATTCTTTGACTATGAGTCTCGCCTTGTGCCTCTCAATTATGCCTTTTGGAGTTATTTTATTCTTGTACACCCACTTGACTCCAATTGGCTTGTACCCATAGGGCATATCAGTCATCTCCTAAGTTTTATTCTTCTCAATTGCCTTTATCTCTTCGTTCATCATAACTTTTCATTTTATATCTCAAACTGTTTCCTCAAATGAGATAATGCGTCAGTATCGTCTTGCGGCAAACTTGGTGCAACTCATCGGTTATCTCATAGAGATCTTGAAGATTCTAAAACTTTAGGTTCTTGGTTCAATCTCAGCTTTATTTGAGATTCCCGAATTGGAGTTCTCCTTGGAGTTTCTCGAACTCGAGGCTCCATCATCTCGAACTAGGAGTCTCATCTCGACTTCCTCAGTTGTCAACTCTTCCTGCTAGTTTTTTCAGTCCCAATGAGATTCTTTATTCAGCTCGATATCTCTACTAATCATGAATTTCTTCTCGATTGGATCATAGATCTTATATGTCTTGGACTTCTCACTGTATCCAATAAAGACATACTTCTTGCTTTTATCATCAAACTTAGTTCTTTTTGGGTCTGAGATTTCCCATACGCTATGCTCTATAATAACTTGAGATATGCAACATTCGATTTGTGATTGTTCTAAAATTCTGGGGGGTTCTATTCTTGAGAAACGCATGCGGACATCGATTATGTATACACCGCATACTGCACAACTTCAGCCCAAAATTCTTTCGATACTTCCTTGATTTTGATCATTGAACTCACCATTTCAAAGATTATCCTATTATTTCTCTCTATAATATCATTCTGCTGTAGTGTGTATGACGCTATGAAGTATCTACTAATCCCTTAGTTCTCGTAGTACGACTTATATTCGTTGGACAAGTATTCTCCATCTCGTCCGAGAGACGTGATATTTTTCCCATCATTTTCTCCACTATTACTTTGAACTTCTTGAAGGTCTCGAATCCCCTAATTTCTTCTAATGGAAGTACTCCCAACACTTTCTTCAATAGTCATAGATAAAAGTGATGAAGTACTCATTTATATTAAATGAGCACGGGGTGATCGGTCTACAGATGTCAGTATAGATCAATTCGAGAGGTCTAGTTGCCTAATACTTAGACTTTTCGAATTGTCTTCTCGTCTACTTTCTTATCGCGTATCCTTCGTAGAACTTATTCTTGAAGTCGAGATTCAATAGTCCTTATATTGACTATTTATTTACTAAATCTCTGAGGACACTGTACCCTAGATGTCTAAACTTCATGTGTTATAATAAGGCTTTGTCTTCTTTATTTATCTTGAGATGTTTCTCCTTGATCCTTTGTAAGTTCAATTTAAACATCATGTTCGCCCTCATTTCAACTAGAGCGATAGCTCTTCCTCGGTTATCCTTTAGATGTTGAGTTCTCTTTTTTCATCAGTTGGCCTACTCTTAGAATGTTATTTTGATCTCCGAAATGTAGTAGACTTATTCTATCATCCCAAGTTATCCATTCTTTTGGAGGAACTTCATATTTTATTTTTCTTTTACCTCCATCTTTGAGGCATCTCTGAACATGACTATTCCACCCAACTCAGTCATCTCCGCAAATAAGTATTTATGACCGGTCATATATGATTACTAGCTCATCTATCGAGATACCATATAATATCACATCCCGAAGTTGAAGGAGTTTGTGCTATCAATAATACCTTCTCTTTCATTACCTCGGTGTAGTTGGGGTTACCTTCAACTTTCTTTGCTGCCCAATAATTTCGAACATAATGCCCGTACTTCCTACAATTATAGCAATTTACATCAGTTTTTTTCTATTGTTGCCATTTCGGCTCCCTCACCCCGACGAGTTTGAGCTCGATTGGCTCGACTCTTCTCGGCCACGTCGTCCATGACTCCACGACTACGTGTCCTGTTGTGCTTTCTGCACATACAACGCTTTCTCTTCGAGAATAAATTTTGCTTGAATGGTCTCCTTGAGAGATTCTTTTTCTTTAGCTTTTTCTCTGCTCATGTGCTAAGAGCGAGTCAGCGAGTTCATCAACGGATAACTCAGCCAAATTCTTCGTCTCCTCTATTGTACATATCACATTTTGAACATGTCGGTCAGTGACTTTATAATCTTCTCTACCATCCTTTGCTCCGAGAGATTTTCTCTATTTATCTTCAGTTGATTCAACATTACCTGTACTCTAGTTATAGTCTGAAACACCCTTTGTGTTGTTCATCCTCAGCACCTCAAATTCTCCTCATAGAGTTTGGAGTCTAATCTATTTCACCTGGTGGGCTCCTTTGTATGTTGTGAGCAGAATTCCCCATGCCTTCTTTACGAAGGTTGCTCCTGCGATATTCTCGAACTCGACTTTATCTACTCCTTGATATATGATATAGAGTGTTGTCTTGTCCATTACTCTTTTCTCTTTAAGTGCATTCGTCTATGGCGTGATCAAGGCAATGCCAATCTCAGGCTTAACATATTCTATCTCAAATATATTTCATACGTCCTGCGCTCCGAGCAGGGCTTTAATCTACATGCTCTAATTATCATAGTTAGACTTCGTCAACTTGAGCATCATCATTTTGAATGAGTTGTTCTTGAATTCAGCATAAGCTCTGATACAAATTTGTTGTTCCTTGAAGTGTTTATCCCGAACTCTTTAAATTCGAGTTACTATCTTTGGTGTCTGGTCACTAATTTCACTACAACTCAAGAACAGACAAGGAAATGAATTAAAATGAGAATAAAATAATTTATCAGAACTAAGAGAAAGAATATAGTACTCTAAAAGTTATTTTGTATTGATTCAACTGAATGTTTATAAATATTTTCTCTCTTATTTCTACACTACAATACTCCTCTACATACGCCCTCAGTGTCATAAGTGCACTGGTATATCTATACAATGAATCTATTCCTAACTATTATAGCTATACAATGATATTAATTGTCTAGCCATATTTTTGTCAACTTCACTTTGTGTTTCCATCAGCTGTCTCTCACACATGCAGCAGATGTCAAACGTGTTTCTGTTCATCATTGGGGCAAAGGTTCATCCCGAGTTCTCTGATGTTTCTGAGCTGTTATGTTCTGATCCATCTCGAGCTTTGCCTTTGGCTTATGCTCGTGCATGTTGTTGCCGCTTCTCGGTATGGGGTTTGTCGAGATGGTCCGGTAAAGAAAAAAACAAGCATTTCTTACTATTCTCAGTGCATTATGCTAGTGCATTTGAAAATTGCGTAATGAAATTAATTTTTAGAATAAAATGGAGAGCAAAAATATGATTATCCTGATTTCTTTTAGAATACTGATCTTATCTGTTTAAAGGAGGGGTTTAAAGGAGGGATGATGACTCTTGATGCAAAGATGGATGCCTGCTAATATGGATATCTGGTTCTGCCAATGTCTTATTTGATTGGATCTGTTGCTTAACTATGTTGTTTGTAATAATTGTGAAGGGTGATAACTTAATTCTGGTACTTAGCCCATATGAGGGTGATTTTTTTGAGCTGGGTTGATTTCAGCTTTTCTATGTAGTTCCCTGTTTAACTGTTTATAGTGTGATTAGTAATGAGAGTTGTGACGATGATGCTAGTGGAGGCTGAGATGCAATTAGTCTTAAACATATACTATATTTCCTTATTCGGAAAGTACTATACCTTGGAGGCATCAGTGAAGCGATATACCTGAGACAAATTTTCTTTAGGTCAGTTTTATTTTTTAGCTCTAATGTTATCTCCAAAACTCTGTAATGATAATGTTTCATGCTAATGAAACATGCTTGAATGCCTCTTATCCAAAAATATAATAAAAAAATCTTAAAGAGATTTATCTTAAATCATATTTAAAGATAATTAATATTCTTCATATCTTAAAACCTTAGTGATATTTTATGGTACTATGAGATGATATTTATCAAGAATCAAAGTTTACAAAAGTTTAAGTAATTTAAAATGTAGAATCAGTTTGGTGACTATTAAATTTTTTATATATCTTTTACAAGAATTGACTAAAAAAGAATTAAGAAAGAATGATTTGATAAAGTCAAATACTTGATACAAATATAATATGAATATGCAAAAAGAATTCAACAAAATATCAGTTGCTAAAAATAAGCAATTGATGTAAAACAATGATTAATAAATGCACCTAGTAAAGATATAGAATATGAGGAACACAAGATGTAAGTGTTGAAAACTAAAGAAGAAACAGGATGTTAACGGAGTTCAATTATAAAACTTACTTCTCCGGGTATCGTTCCACTAATGGAACGCCACCATATTACACAAAAAATATTTTATAATTTAGAAATTTTAGCTTCTTCACAAAAAAATGTACAAAAAACTAAAAACTCTAAAAAATTAAAAATGACAATGAGCACTCAAGACTCAGAATAATCAACTTAATGTTGAGAATAAAATTGAGCCTAAACTCGAAGATCTCAATGTAGAACACAACTGAAAAGAATTATAAGAAACACTAGATATGGCTAATTCAAAGTCTTAGATTCTTATTTTTACAAGGACAATAGAAGTGCTCTTTTGATAGATTGTATATGAGTGCTCAAGTTGCTTAGAGTATTAAAAATTTGATCAGTTGGAGAAATCTTGAAGCACCTCAATATATAAAACTCAAGAACAGACAATAGTCTGAATTCTTACATAGAAAACCGTTATAATGGTTCATGAACTGTTATAACGGTTCTTATTCTTGATCTTGATCAGGTCAATAATACCCTTGTCAAATAATGTTACTGTTGCACTAAACACCTTCTTTGATTTGTCAATTTGCAAAATAACCTTGAATTTTATAATTTATCTTGTTTGAGTTTTGTTCAGGGATTAAAATGTAAATGGATTAGTGCACAAAAACCAAGACTAATGATGGGATACAAGATCTTAATCAAGACTACATTAGGCTTAGCTTTAGTTAGACTTAAACTAGGTTGAATTGGTTAAGATAAATTGAGCTTAAACAACAAAGAAAAATACTTCCGCCTAGTGAATCGTTATGACGGTTCAGTAATCATTATAACGGTTCATCTCAATACTCAAAATAATTATAAGGCAGAAAAGTTCTCAAAGAATCCAAGGCGTATCGTTGTGTAACGATTCAGTAATCGTTGCAACGGTTTATGAAACATATAATGATTTAGTGAATCGTTATAACGTTTCAGCTCAATCAAATCCAATGACTATCCTTTCTAAGCCATTATAACGATTCCCAAACCGTTATAACTGTTCATGTCGAAAATAGTTTCTTCAATTGTTTTAGAAGATCTATTTTAAAAGGATCACCTCTCTTACTGATAATTATTTGATTCATCTAGCTAAATCATTCTTCCAGAGAGCTTACTAGCCAAATACAAAGTGAGAGAGATAACCTAAGAGATAGAAACACTCAATTAGCTAAATTCTTGTTTAAGCTCAATCTAACTTCTCTTTATTCTCTCAACTTGATTTTTCGTGATCTACTCTCCTTGTAAACCTTTATTGAGCTGTAGTGCTTACCTTTCTTAAGTGTGTTATCACTCACTTTTTGTTTTGAGTGCGTTGTCACTCACCTTTTTTAGTGTGTTGTCACTCTTGTTATTGATAGGCTTGACTGTCCATTTTTGTGTAATGGACCAAGTTCTACAAGTGTAAAACTATTTTTTAGTGTTTCGGCTCAACCTCAATTGTTAGAGGTTGGGAGTTCCGGAGATGTAGGCATTTTAAACCGAATTCCGTTATATCTTATGTTCTTGTTTGATCTTTTCTTTTCTTTTCTCTCATTTCTTTGATTGTTATATTCTTGTGAGAATTGAATTGAATTGAATTGAATTGTCTTCCGCTGCCTTTACACTTGAACACTAACCCCAAATCGGTTTATATATTTCTACCTTAGGTTCTTTACAATCTTGCACTATTTTAACTTTTAAATACCACCATCCTAGGTCTATCAGTTACAATGGTTTAAAAAGACTTGGATGAACCGTTATAACGTTTGGATATAACGTTCAACGCTTTATAAAATATCATAATGTTTTGATCAAGTTTGACTATGTTGACTTATTTTCTGACAAGGTTGCTATCATCATAATGTTATAATGTTTCAGTGTAATGTTATAATGTTTCAGTGTAATGTTATAATGTTCCAAATCATTGAACATTTTACGAAGCATTAAACAACGTTTTTCTCTACCAATTTTGATATTTCTGCCTTCAGTGAAGTTAGAATTTTGAGAGTATAGACAATAAAAACTTATAATGGTTTAGAAACCGTTATAATGCTTCACTGCGGTAGAAACTTTTTCTTATAATTTTTATGAAGAACATAAAGAATTTGAATTAAACCTTACATGTATATGATCATATATCTTCACTTGACTTCTTCTAGTCATCTGATTTGATGTTGATCAGTTTATGAAGTCTCCATAGAATTCTACAAACAACTCAAAAGACTTATCAAATTCAAGTATATTTTGTAAAATAACAAAATACAAAAGAAATTATTAAGTGTAATAATCTCTCTCTTTTTATTATTTTGCAAAACCAAATGTATAATTAGTTGAAGTAATTCAAGGTTAATTAAAGAGATTTATCTTAAATCATATTTTAATATAATTAGTATTCTTCACATCTTTTAAAAACAGAATTTTAATACCTTTTAATATATATCATAGAACTATTGAGCTTACATTATATGTTATGTATAGCTTATATCTATACTATTATATAAAGCATCTAAGTAATGGAGGCGTTCATTTTTTATCATGGTATTCAAACTTTCATAATATTCATTTTATCTTTCAAGCAACGGTTGAGATTCATTTTGATTAATTTCGGCGACATATATCATTTTTTAGTTTTTAATTTTATCTCTATTCGGAAACAATATTTTTGAAAAGGTAAAGATTTTATTAAAAAAATAATGTCAATCAATCGAAATAATATGATATTGTATATTTCCTGATAATTGACAGAGATTTCCTTATCATCTTAGTTTTATATAGTAATTATTTACTAAATTGACTTCTCTTATTGCGTGGTCTTCTATAATAATGATTTCCTTTTAATTATTCCCTTTTTTGTTTTATCTTTTATAGAAGTTCTCTCTGATGGTATATCTCATAATTTCAGATTTAAAAACACCAATAATTATTAAAGATGTAGATGACAATCATGTTACGTATTTTCGACGGAAAGAATAGTTTGTGCATTGATAAGTATTTTTTATTAATGATACAACGTACATCATTTATATAACTAAAAACTATACTATTATATAAAGTAGCTAAGCAATGGAGGCGTACATTTTTTTATCATGGTATTGAAACTTTCATAATACCCATTTTATCCTTCACGGTTTCAAACTTTTTAATTAACTTCAACGGTATATATCGTTTTTAGTTTTTTAATTCCATCTCTATTCGGAAACAACATTTTGAAAAAGTAAAGATTTTATTAAAAATTTGATGTCCATCAACCGAAACAATATGATATTATATTTTTCTTGATAATTGACAGAGATTTTCTGATCATCTTAGTTTTATATAGTAATTATTTCCTAAATTGACTTCTTTTATTAGGTGGTCTTCTATAATAATTATTTTCTTTTAATTATTCTTTTTTTGTTTTATCTTTTATAGAAGTTCTCACTGATGGTATATCTCATAATTTCAGATTTAAAAATACCTGCAATTATTAAAGATGAAGATGACAATCATGTTACGTATTTTTGACGAAAAGAATAGTTTGTGCATTGATAAATATTTTTTTATTAATGATACGACGTACATAATTTATATAACTAAAAAGATGAGAAAGAAAAAAACATGATAAATTGACTATCATAGTTGTATAAAAATAGAGAAGAGAATCAGAATTTTTTTTAATCTTTTTTCTCTTAGAAATATTAATCATGTCTTTCTTTAAGACATATTAGAAGATAAAAGCGAGTAATTTTTACTTTTTTAATATAAATATATTTAGTTGTGAAAATAATATATTATCTTTTTTTATGTATCTAAATAAAAATATCCGCCGCAATGCGCGGATATGCAGCTAGTTAGAGATAAAAAATGTATAGTCGTAAACCAAAACCTTCATATATAGGAAAACAAACTCAAAATATCAAACTCTGCAATAATCAATATTAAAACCATGACAATATTTAAGATAAAATAAAATAAGAACATAAATAAAAGTCTGCATACTAAACATTAATTATCATTTAAAAATAAATAAATCTCAATACCTAAGCTTAACTACTGCCAAGTCTCAATATCCTGCCAACTATCCATCATACTCATCAAAATCCATCCTAGACAAGACTCATGATCAATCACTGACAAGTTTTAATATCTAAGCTTACAAGTCTAGTTAACTACAAATATAGCTCCATAAGCCCTATGCTTTATTATTTGTGTCGTGAATGAGAAGTTTGTATAAAAAATGTGCCTCTCATTTTTAATTTTATCTTATAAATTTTAAAACAAATAAAGTTACAATATTGATTTGTCATATATAATTATAAATACAGTAACAAATATTTATATATCTACTAAAACATATCATTTTATCAATTATATCAACTACTCTATTTGTCTCGGTAACTATTATGTTAAGTCTCATATCAATCATTTTATGTCTCAATACATATTATTTCAAGTATAGAAATTAAGTATATTATATCATAAATCTCCATAACCACTCTCCTAAATTTTAATATCTACCATATCAAAGTCTCAATACCTACTCTTCCAATCCTATAAATCAAATATTTATTTTGCAAGTGAATGGTTATTCTCTAAGAAGTGAGTTTGACACATTTGCATGTGAGAAGTGAAATGTGATATGAATATTTAGAATGTAGAAACACTTAGTTGAAACTTCATACATCATATTCATGGTCTAGAGAAGGCGTTTGATCAATCAATTTAGGATTACATGTATTAGATCGCTTCAATTGAATTTCTAACTGAGATTCTTATCCTTTTATTTCTCTCAAATCATTAATTCATTTTATTTATAGTTTATCTCATTGTGTTCTTCTTATCGTTAGCTTTTCAATAATATATAGTATGAAAGATAATTCTCAAAGATAAGAGATACATCATGAGAGACTTAGAGCTTGAGTTCAAACAAGTCAGGTGTGAACCGTATTTTTTTTTTTCTGAATTTGAATTGGGCACCAAGAAATAATAGTTAAGAAGGTAAATCGGTTGAGAGAGTTGGTGTAAAATATGTTACAAAAGAGGACTATAATAAACTTTTTCTCTATCTCAAAACACATGTTTGAATGGACATGTATCCAACTTTATCTAAATTAGTAAGGACGCCATGTATAGACTATTGACCGCAACAAGCGGTGAGAAGAACGAAAGAAGTGATGTGCCAAATATTGCGCAAAGCTAATTGACTCCAACGTGAATGGTGGAGAGGCAAGATAGCATGTTTCTTTAATTAGGTACTTTTTTAACCTTCTTTTAATAAGTATTTTGAATTCAAGTGGTAAAAACTCCTAGATGCTTTTCATTAAGCGAACCACCATTTCGTTTTCATAATCGCAAGATGCATGCCATTACCAAAAGGCGATTTGAAGAGCTCTTTGGTTCTAATTCTGATTCAGGCGATGATGCTGCTAGGTTAAATCTATACATCATTTGGTATTTTCATTAAATGCACTAAATTGTACTAAACAGTTTGAAACTTTTGGTTTTCCACTGTAGCGATGATATATCGCTTGATGGACTAGATGATGAACTAAATGGAGGAGAGAATGAATATGTGAGTTGTATAACTTATTATATCATAATTGTTATTTTTTTTCTTCACCAATGTGTTATTGTTTCTCTTGTTCATTCTCAAGGAAGTGGCATATATTTTAGCTAACGGTATAAAGCAAAGGGAGTACATAAGTGGAGTGGAGAACAATTTACGTCAAAATGAACAAAATTTTATCAAGGTATGATATTGTAGTTCTTAGATGGGCCTTTTTTTAATAAATTTGCAAAGAGACTCTTTTGTTTATCAAATTAAAACAAAAATGGGCATATAGTTTTTAAACACTTGTAAACAATCAGAAAGTTGTTTGATATTAACAACAAAAATGATTTATTGTTGTATACTGATGGATATGTCAGTACAGGATATTTTATTTTTTCAATAAAAATATTGCATTTTCCCTCAATGTTTGAGAAGTATTTACAAAATATTACATCACATTGTTGATCCCTCAAATTTTGCCTCTATGTTATGTATTCATTATTAAATTCATGAGTTAGTAGAAAATTTCTTTTGTTTTTCCTATATTGCAAAATATGTCCTTTTTTTGGATGTGTAGGATTATATTGGAGAGAATGACAACTTTCTTCTATTGCATGCAAAAATTGAAGACTGTGACCTTGTTTTCACTGAAATAATATCTATCTTAAGCAGTTTTGAGGTAAATAATTGATTACCTCTGATTATGATTTTTTAGCGTTCTTAATCTCCATTTTGCATCAACATCTGTGTATTTGCCTAAAAGTTCTATTTATTTCTGGCTTTGGACTTCTTTCAATAAAATTTCATAAATGATTTCTCATATATGCAACTAATGTCAATTGGGGTTATCTACAAATGACATAAGACCACTAAAACAACAATTATGATAATGAAAACCAACCAAGTAGTCGCTGATTCCACTTGATCCAACCAAACTGGTCTACTATAAGTACATACAAATTGATAAACAAAACACAAATGCATATCCTGTTTAATTGCTAAACTCAGTTTGAATTTATAAAAAAAATGCATGGGGCCTAATTATTAACATTTAACGAAGTATACCTTTTTCATTGCATTTAATGGTTATTTTTGTTCTAAATGAATGCATATTACAAGATTTGGTTCTTTTATGTTTGAGGGAGTGTGATTATTGTTTGAAAAACGCGGGGTATTATTTTTGAAATAAGTATTTACGGGAGAATGTGTTTTTTTTGTGTGTCTGTTTAAATGATAACTATCTAGTTTATGCAACCCTTATTTTCCTTTCCATTTTTAGTTTGTTAATTTTAGCACCTTCTAATACTCTTGAACATCAATTGTAGAACTCATAAACATTCAAATGAATTTTTTGCATCATTGTAAGTTTCATTGTCTTTTTGCTAGTTTTAATAATCTGTAGAAAATTGCTAAGCTATTTCAATCAGTTGAAATTATAGTTGGCTGGGAATATTATGTGTTGAAAAATTAAACCATGAGTTGACCATTCTAATTTGTATGCTAAAACCTGTAACAGACACATATTGGATTTTTGGGATCAGAAATTAGAAGTCTTAGGGAGGAATCAACAACTATTGGGATGAAACTAAGAAATCGAAAGGTAATCAATACATATATTAATTTTTAATAGTTTTATGTTTTATCCTAAGACATTATTGAACTATTGAAATGCCAGCCATTACAAAGTTTTATGTTTTATCCTAAGACATTATTGAACTATTGAAATTTCAGCCATTACAAAGCTTTATGTTTCATGTTTTATCCTAGGAATTAATGACCTAGATAACCATTAATGTTAGATTTTTTTTTACTTTCATATATAAATAAAACTTGGCATATCTCAGCTTAAATTTGCACCCTAATTTAGATATTTGCATTTGAATAGAAGCAACACGTGGGGATTTTATAGGGGTAGAATTTTATTGAGAATCAACAAAAATTGTATCATGCTTTGGATGCTTTTCTTTCCCTATTGTACAAAATGAACTAAAGCTAATAGTATGCTATTTGAACAAATTGAATTGAAATATGTTGGGTTGCAGTAATTCTTTTATTTTGGCTTAGCATTGAATTCATTGACGGCTCTTATGATAGTGACCACAAAATTATGATTCTTAATTAAACATATCAGAAATAATTATCCTCATTATTAGCTTGCAAAAAACATAATTAATCTTGTGATTAAATCTATTTAATAACTTTTGGGCACACCAGTTTTAAAATTCTCTTAAGAGTTCTTGCCAGTAAATGAGGATTAGACAATGATTAAACTGATAAATGACATCTTCCTCCATACTAAATGCTTTTAAACAAATTAGCAGCTTCTCTTTGTGGAGTTCTTTATTGTACTTGAATTAAATTCATTTTCAGCTTTTAGAGGCAAAATTGGCAAATTTTATTGAAGATATAATAGCTTCTCCTAGAATGGTCGATACCATTATGGATGGAGAGGTATGGTTTATTAGTATTTGTAACTAGTTTAAGAACTTTGTTTAATTGATAAAAGACACACACACACATATATATATATAGTAAAGATACAATGAGATTAAACTCACGGAGGTCTTCCATGAGCTTAACTCAAAAAACATATCAAATCATCTCCAAATTTTAATTTATCATCCTCATTAAATTATTTATATGAAAATCTTATGAGATGTAAAAATTTAGAGTGTTTTGAGTTTTAAAGTCATGATTTTAATTTTTAAAAATAAGTTCTAATAATAATAATAATAATAATAATAATAATATATTCAATACTTGAACATCATTTTAAAAAACTAAAAATATGACTTCAAAAGCTCAAAACACTCCAAATTTTTGTATCCCACGAGATTTTTATATAAATAATTTAATGAGGATGATAAATTAAAATTTGGAGATGATTTAATATACTTTTTGAGTTAAGTTCACGGAAGACCCCGTGAGCTTAAACTCACGATATATCTCTCTCTCTCTCTCTCTATATATATATATATATATATATATTAGTAAGACTAGCGTGCTCCTAGAAGCACAGAGCCCCTCTGTAATTATAACTCAAAAAATATATCAAATGATCTCCAAACTTTGATTTATTACTTTCATTAAATTCTTCATATTGAAATCTCGTGGGGTTCAAAAATTTGAGGTGTTTTGAGTTTTCTAAGTCGCTCTTTTCAATTTTTGAAATAATGTAAAAATATTGAATATATTATTATTATTTTTAGAGTTGATATTCAAAATTAAAAAGAGAGACTTAGAAAACTCAAAACACCCCAAATTTTTGTACTCTATAAGATTTCAATATAAAAAATTTAATGAGAGTGATAAATCAAAATTTAAAGATCATTTGATATATTTTTTGAGTTAGGATCACGAAAGGCTCCGTGCTTCTAGGAGCATATTAGTTTTACTCTCTCTATATAACAAAAGTAATATATATATATATATATATTACTTTTGTTATGGACTTCGTCAAAACTTATAGACAACTTCAGGTACGTCTCTATAGATCATCAAAGTATATATATCATGTTGACTAGCATAAACAAAAAGCTATCTCAATTGTTCCTCAATAATTTGAAAAGTGTCATGTATACTCCTCTCTTTTCTCCCTAAGCATGACATCTTATCTTCTTCTCATGATTTTAAATAACCAATCACAAACGAGTTAAGGCAGTAGATTTCACTAGTCTTATTTTATGTGGGGCATATGATTTTCCTACTTTTGCATACTTTATGCATAATATTTTCTTATTTTGTAGATGAATATAATTTTCTGATTGTTAAGGTGTATGCAAAGTCATTTTGATTAACTTTTTTTTTTTTTTTTTAAAGATAAGAACTAGTTCTTTTTTATTAAAATTTTCAGTTTAATTTCTTCTCGCAGGTTAATAGAGAGTACTTGAAAAACCTAGAGGTATTGAGTAAAAAATTAAAATTTGTTGAGGTTGATTTAATGCTTAATGCCTCAATGGCTCTGAAAGATGTGAAACCTGAGCTTGAGAGGCTCAAACAGAAGGCCATAGAAAAGGTGTATTTTTATCATCCTTGTCTTATGTTTCTTGTTTTAATTTATTTCAGTGACAAGTACAAATTGACTGGTTATTCTATAGTCTATCGTACGAGCTTGTACCAGTTGACCACCTATTAAGTGCATTTTTGGGTTCTTTGGATTGTTTGGTGAGGAAAACATATATTGGACTAGGTTAAATAATGGATATTACTGTTTAAAATAATTCAACTCGATACAAGCTGCCTGCATCAAATCGATTTGAGATCATTTGCATTGGGTTATCTAAGACTAGCTGAATGGCATGCACAAACCAATAGAATTGTGCAAGTAAAACATCTGTTTACATACTAAACCAAAATGTACACGTTTGTGAACTTTTTAAATATTTTCAAGTCAATATTATTTTGAGGTTATTTTTAAACTTCTAATATATTAACGGGAACATATATTTTCATTTTTACCAAACTTAAACTAGTAGATTATTCGATTCACCTTTTGACATCTTTGGCCTTAACTAAAGGTGGTTATAAGAAATTAGTCTAAGTTCTCTGCATTCCATGTTATAAGGACTAGTGAATTATTGACATTGAGTTGTTTGTATTTTTTCTTTCTGAAGGCTTCTCAGTTTATAGTACAGATGTTTAAAGGCTTGACAAATCCCAATACAAATATTCAGATCATGCAAGAAAATGTTCTTTTAAAGTACAGGTGATTCTATAATAGCATTTAGTTGAATCAATACAAAATAACTTTTAAATACTATTTCTTCTCCTAGATTTATTAAAATTATCTTATTCTCATTTTAATTTAGTTCATCGCATGTTCTTGAGTTGTAGTGAAACTTGTGACCAGACACCAAAGATAATAACTCTAGTTCAAAGAGTTCGGGATAATCTACTTAGGGATAAACAGTTCAAAGAATAACAAATTGGTATTAGAACATAATTGCTGAATTTGAAAATAACTCATTCGGAATGACGATGCCTAAGTTGATGAAGTAGAACTATGATAATTGGAGCATCCAAATCAGAGCCCTGCTCGAAGCGCATGATGTATGGGATATGGTTGAGGCAGGATATGTTGAGCCTGAAGTTGACATTGCCTTGATCGCGCCACAGACGAAAGCACTTAAAGAGAAAAGAGTAACGGATAAGATGATACTCTACATCCTATATCAAAGAGTAGATGAAGTCAGGTTCGAGAAGATCATTGGAGCAACCTCCGCAAAGGAAGTGTGGAGAATTGCTCACAACATACAAAAAAGTCGACCGGGTAAAACATATTAGATTCCAAGCTCTATAGGGAGAGTTTGAGATGCTGAGGATAAACAACACAGAGGGTTTTCATACTATATCAACAGAGTACAGATAGTGTCGAATCAACTGAACAAAAATGGAAAAACCCCTTAGAGTAAAGGATGGTGGAGAAGATTCTAAGATCATTGACTGACACGTTCGAAAATATGATTTATGCAATAGAGGAGTCAGATAATTTGACCGAGTTATCCATTGATGAACTCGTCGGCTCACTCTTAGCACATGAGCAAAGAAAAAAAACTCAAGAAGAAAGAATATCTCTCGAGGAGATCCTTCAAGCAAAGGTGGTTCTCGAAGAGAAGGCACTGTATGTGCAGAAGGCATAACATGCATGCGTCCGAGAAGGTAGTAGATGATGTGGCCGGGGAGAGTCGAGCCAGTCGGGTCAATCGAGCTCAAACTCGCCAGGACGAGGGAGCTAAAATGGCAATGGCAGATGAAAACCTAATATATATTGTTATAATTACGGGAAGCACAAGTATTATGTTCAATATTGCTAAGCTAAAAAGAAAGTAGAAGACAAACCCAACTACGTCGAGGTAGTGGAAGAGAAGGTATTGTTCATGACGTGAACTCGTTCAATCTCGGGATGTGATACCATATGATATCTCGACATATGAGCTAGCAATCATATGATCGATCACAAGCACTTATTTATGGAGATGACTGAATTGGGTGGAACAGTCTCGTTAGGAGACGCCTCAAAGATGGAGGTAAGAGAAAAAGAAAACGTGAAGTTCCTCCATAAAATTGGATAACTTAGGATGGTAGAAGAAGTCTACTATATTTCAAAGATCAAAAGTAACATTCTAAGTGTAGGTCAACTGATGGAAAAATGGTTCGAGATCTTCATGAAGAAGAAAACTCTATATCTGAAGGATAGATGAGGAAGAGTTATCACTTGAATTGAAATATGAGAACGTGATGTTTAAATTGAACTTACAAAGGATCAGGGATAAATGTCTCAAGATAAATAAAGAAGATAAAGCTTGATTATAATATATGAGGTTCAGACATTTGGGGTACTGTGGGTTTAGAGATTTATGGAATAAATAATCAGTACAAAGACTGTCGAATCTCGACTCTGAGAATAAGTTATGTGAAAGGTGCATGATAGAGAAGCAGACGAAAGGCAATTCAGGAAGTGTAAGTATTCAGCACCAGACCTCTTGAATTGATCCATACTGACATTTATTGACTGATCACTCCAGGCTCATTTAGTGGGATTGAGTACTTCATCAGTTTCATCGATGATTATTCAAGAAAGTGTTAGATGTACTTCCTCAAGAAGAAATCTGAGACATTCGAGACCTTCAAGAAGTTCAAAACAATGATGGAGAAAATGACGGGGAAGAATATCAAGTCTATGAAATCGGACAAAGGTGGAGAATATATGTCCAACGAGTTTAATTCGTACTTGCGAGAATCAAAGGATCAACAGATATTTGACAGAATCATACACACCACAACAGAATGACATTGCTAAAAAAATAAAATAATCCTCGATATGGTGAGATCAATGATCAAAACTAATAAAATGTCAAGGAATTATGGGCCAAAGTTGTGCCATGCGCGATGTACATACATAATCGATGTCCTTAAGCATTTCTCGAGAATAGAATCCCTCAAGAACTCTAGAGTGGCCACAAGCCGAATGTTGCACATTTTAAGATATTCAGGAGCATAGCATACGAGAAAATTCCAAACCCGAAAAGAACCAAGCTTGATGACAAAAGTAAGAAGATATTTTCATTGGATACATTGAGAAATTCAAAGCATACAAACTCTATGATCCGATCGAAAAAAACTCATGATCAGTAGAGATATCGAGCTAAATGAAGAAGCTAACTAGGGACTGAAAAAACTAGAAGGAAGAGCTGATAACTGAAGAAGTCGAGATGAGACTCCTAATTCGAGATGATGGAGCCTCGAGTTTGAGAAACTCCAAAGAGGACTCCAGTTTAGAAAGATCAGAAGAAGTCGAGGCTGAATCGAGAAATATAATATTTCAGAATTTTCGAAATCTTTCTAAGACAACTGACGAGGTATACCTGGTATGTCTACTAGCTGATGCTGAGACTATTTTGTTCGAGAAAGCAGTTCGAGATCCAAAATGAAAATCAGCTATGGACGAAGAGATAAAGGCAATCGAGAAGAATGAAAATTAAGAAATGACAGATGTACCCAACGAGCATAAACTAAGGGTTAAATGAGTGTACAAGAAGAAAATGACCCCGCAAGGCACAATTGAGAGATATAAGGTGAGACTCATAGTCAAGGGATATCGATAGAAGGTTGGGATCGATAATGACGAGATATATGCCCCGGTAGCATAAATGAAGATAATTTAGCCGTTGATCTCGCAAGCTAAACAAAATGAAAGACCAATATATCAGATGTATGTGAAATCAGCATCTTGAATGGTATACTCAAGAGGAGATATATGTCAAACAACCTCTCAAGCATATTGTCTTAAAAAAATCACTAGGTGCTTAGACTGAATAAAATACTATATGAGTTAAAGCAAGCCCCGAGAGCGTGGAACATGAGAATTGATAGTTATTTCAAGAAGAATGGTTTCAAGCAGTGTCCCTTCGAAGTGGTCATCTACGTGAAGACATGCAAAGGTGAACTCCTAATTGTCGTGTTGTTTATGGATGATCTGATTTCCATGGGTAACAGTTAAAGGCTCATTGACGAGGTTAAGAAAGTGATAAAATTTGAGTTCGTGATGATAGACCTCGGCATAATGAGGTATTTTCTTGGTTTCGAGATAAAATAAGAAAAGTCAAGAATATTCATATCTCAAGGAGCATACGCCCAAAAAATTCTTAAAAAGTTTGGAACAAAAGATTATAACTCGATAGCAACACCGATGGAATTTGATGTCAAACTCTCTAAACTCGAAGGAGGAGAAACCGTTGACTCAAAATAACTACTGGAGTATAATTAAAAGTCTAATGTACCTGACTTGCATAAGGTCTGACATAGCATTTGTCTTGGGGGTCACAAGCCAATTTATGGAGGATCCGAGATGCTCACATTTGAAAGTAGTGAAGAGGATTCTCATATATGTTAAAGGAATAGAGGACCCCGAGTTGTTCTACTAAAAGACTAATATTTTTGAACTTACATGATATGTGGATAATGACTGATATGGTGACATTCATGATCGCAAGAGCACCTCGAGATATGCATTATACATTTGAGATACAACCTTCACAATGTTATCGAAGAAGCAGTCCATCATCACAATGTCGACCTATAAAATTGAGTATGTCACAACATCACTGAGTGTAAACCATGTAATATGACTTAGAGGACTGCTGCAGGAGCTGAAGATCTCATAACTTGAATCGACCGAGATTCGAGTTGATAACAAGTCGGTTATTGAGTTAGACAAGAACCCAATACATCACGAAAGGAGTAAGCATATTCATGTGAGATTTCATTCAATCTAGAAATATATAAAGAATGAGGAAGCGAGAGTTATTCATGTACAAAATAAAGCTGTAGATATTTTCATAAAGACTTCGTCGAAGTCGTTATTCGAGAACTACAAGCAGATGCTCGAGATGATGAATCTGTGAGACTTGAGTTTAAGGAAGGATGTTGGTAGTAGTAAATTCCAAGTCCTAATCCAAAAGGAGCAATAGCTCGAGAGTCTGACTACCTCGACAACCCCTAACTCGAAGAAGCAACAATAGCGAGCACAAGCATGAGAGAAAGGTATAGCTTCAAGATGGACCAAAGCCTAACAACTTAGGAACATCAGGGAGATCATGATGAACCCTTGCCCCAATAATGTACAGGAACACTTCTGACATCCGCAGCATGTGTGAGATACAGTTGATGAATGGAGCATTAAAGTTGATAGAAGTATGGTTAGACAATTAATGTCATTGTATAATTAAGAGTTAGCATTAGATGGATTGTATAGGTAGACTGGTGCATTTATAACATTGAGGATATATATATATATATATATATATATAGAGAGAGAGAGAGAGAGAGAGAGATAGAATTAGACCATGGTGCTTTGCAAAGCACAAACACGTTGTGTGCTTTGTGCTCTATTTTTAATTTTAAGTCAGAAATAATCAATCTAAACCGTTCAATCTAATCTTCATATCAAAATCTATTAGTAAACCAAATTTTATATTTTTTTAAAAAAAAAAAATACTATTTTTTCTCATGAGGAGAAAATGACTTGATCTAAGAATTCTGGTTCATCCAAAAATGACGATTTTCCCTATCCAAAAAAATAACAAATGAATTCTAAAAAATATAAAATTTAGTTTACTAATAGATTTTGATATGGAGATTAGATTGAGCGATTTGGATCAATCATTTCTGACTTAAAATTAATAATAGAGCGCAAAACACACAACACTCTTGTGCTTTATAAAGCACCATAGCCTAATTATATATATATATATATATATATATATATATATATATATATATATATATATATAGAGTGAGGCTATGGTGCTTCACGAAGCACAAAATCTCCCGTGATTCGCATCCATATCTCAAATTTGAAAGTTCAAATGACCGATCCAAACCATTGAACATGATATTCATATTGAACTATTTTGGAGATCAAAATTTATATATTTTTTTTGAAATTTTTTGCTATTTTTTAGATGGGTACAAAATCACTAATTTTGGATAGTGCAGAAATTATTAGATCAGCAAATTTTCTACCCATTTATAAAATAGCAAAAAAAAATATAAATATATATAAAATTTGATCTCCAACGATATTTCAATATGAAGATGATGTTCAACGGTTTGAATCAGCCGTTTGAACTTTCAAATTTGAGATATGGACGTGAAGCACCATAGCCTCACTCTCTCTCTCTCTCTATATATATAGAGTTAGACTATTGTGAAAACGTTTGCATTTCGATCCCAAGTGCATACGACTTAAATTTTATTGTAACACATCTGAAATTTAAAATTATCATTCTCATTAAATTCTTCATATCAAAATATTGAGGGATACAAAAATTTTGGATATTTTGAGTTTTCTAAGTATTTTTTTAAAAAAATTCAAAATTTAATAAATTACTTAAAAAAATCAAAATACACTCAATTTTTTTTTTTGTGTCATTCAATATTTTGATATGAAAATTTAATGAGAATGATAATTTTGAATTTTGGACGTGTTACTATAAAATTTGAGCCGTATGCACTTGGAAATGTAAATGCAAAATGTTTTTTATATATAATATATATATATATATATATATATATATATATAGGAGTAGTGTAGAGAAGAATAAGAGAATATTTATAAACATTCAGTTGAATTAAAATAAAATAGCTTTCAAAACACTCTCTTCTTACTCTCAAATCTATCAAAGTTGTCTTATTCTCATTTTAATTCAGTTTATCGTCTATTTTTTAGTTGTACTGAAATTTGTGATCAGACATGAAAAATAATAACTCGAGTTCAAAGAGTTCAGAATATATCTTCAAATAATCCACTTGGGATTCAAGGAACAACAAATATCACGTCTTTCTTCTATTTTTGCTAGTTTTACGGTTGACTCTTTTGAGATATACTTTCTTTCAGGTATATTATTACTTTCCTCAAGGAACATGACAGGGAGATGTACAAAAGTGTTTGTAAAGGCTATGTTGATACTATGAACAAGGTAAGACTTCATTTAAATGTTCATTATAATGTTATTCCATTTTTCTTGTTTGATTGTGTTGTTTTTCTGCCATGCAGGTGCTAAGCACACACTTTAGTGTCTATATTAAAGCACTCGAGAGGTTGCAACTGCATATAGCCACATCAAGTGATTTTTACAATTTTGACATGAACAGCAATTATTTTTCTTTGAAAAAAGATGAGCAATTGAAAAGCCGGTCTTCTATTTTTTCCTTGGGGGATAGATTAGACATTTTAAAGGTTAATAGATACTATATCTTAATTGATCTTTAGAGGCTTCTATTAGAAAAGGGGAAAACAAATAGGTTTGAAAACAATTATGTTGAAATTTAAACACTTTACCCTTTCCAAACTCTTATATTAATTCTTTAGTGTGTATACAGTTATAAATTTAGGCCTTCCACTTGTAGCAGAGGACTTCTATATAAGAGGAAGGTCTAAGTTGACAGCCATTGTCAACGTTTTTTAATATATATATATATATATATATATAAAAGCAAGGTACCATGTACTCTAAGCCGAAGTTGAAGTTCTCAATTAAAGATATAAATTTATAACCATTCAAATTCAAATAGCTGCACCCTTTTGGCAAAACACTCAAATCATAGACTCTTTGATTTTTCTTTTCCTTATTTGTAGAAAATCGATCAGCCAGCACTGATTCCAGATATATCCGAGGCAAATTCCTTCAAGTACCCTTATGAGGCTCTTTTTAGGAGCTTACATAAGCTCATGATGGATACAGCTAGCTCAGAGTATGGACTATACTTATCACTCTAATTCAATTATTTAATTTTCTTTCATAGGACCACCATAGTTTAAAGTTATAAAAGTTTTACGTTTTTAGGTATCTCTTTATTGAGGCCTTTTTTGAAGATAGCCCCTTATTTTTTGAAGTATTTTCTGGTATGTATTCACAGAACATCAGCTTGAGTGCATCTATTTGAATATTTAAATATGGCTTTTAATTAATTGCGTTTTAAGTTTTCAGGTTCATTTTCCATCATAAATGAACACTTGGATAATGTTTTTCCTAATTGTTATGATGCTATATGTTTGATGCTTGTGATTTGCATAACAAGAAATCTCCAGGTAGTGAACCAATTGCTAGGTATCTCAGTTCTAATCCTATTAGTTGATAGTTCTCAGCTTTTACCACAAATTATAATTGGATTTTTTTTTTCTTTTGTTAATGAAAAGAAACAGGTGGTACTATATGTTCCACTTTTTGTCAAAAAAAGAGAAGCTTTTACCTTCAATTTTATCTGATTTCTACTTTTTCTCCAAATATTTAGGTGAAAATATGTAACAGAGGGATCCCTTGTCTTGACTCATATTTCGACAAGGTTTGTTGTATTTTTTATATCGTATAATTTCTGGCATTACCATTTATAAATAGTTGCAAAGACGATGAGTTAAAAAGAAAAGGAAGTGAGAGCTAGAAGCATGTTAGTGACATATTAACTATGCTTGTTTAAGTGAGCTGATGCCACTGTAATAAAAGATAACTTGATTTATTTATGACTAATAGGTCCTCATACGTCTGTGGCCACATTTTAAAACAATGCTCGACATGCATCTTCAAAGTTTAAGCAATTTTGATGTGAAAACTATATGGGAAAATGATGTCCATCCCCACTACATCATAAGATGCTACACTGAGCTAATAGCATCTCTTATGCAGCTTAATTGTGAGTATGGAGGTAACCAGGTTAGCTCAATCATATCAAAGTCATTTTGATCTTTCCTTCTATGCAAATTCACCCAACATGTATATATATTGATAGCACAACCTTTAAAATGATGTGATGGAGATACTTTCTATCAACTGTTGACAATGCCTCTGAAGCCTGGTTTCTCTGTATTCAGTTGTAGTAAAAATCTATTGATGAGGACGTGTTTGGTTTCAGTTTGTATGTACTAGCTAGTTAGGAGTTGTTTTGATTTGAGTCGAGGGAAAAAAAAGAATCATATTTTATTTTGACATGCTTCATGAACTAAAATTTTATTGTAGTGATTTAGGTGTAATTTGCAAAAGGCAAACTAGTTTTAGGCGGAAGTATGAGAAATGATGTGCATGCATACAAGTACAGTAAATTGTGCGTGCAATAGGAGGTTTATTTTCTGATCTTAATTATCAAGTAATTTTGCTATTATATTAATTTTGAAGCTTGACATAAACTTGGAGGGGCTCCAACTAGCTCTGGATGGCCTGCTTGTTAAATTGGCTATCAAGTTTAGGAGGCTGAAGTTGCAAAACTTGTTTCTTTTAAATAACTACGACATGATCATTGGAATAGTGAAGGTTACTATTTTCTCCTGCTGTGGACAAAGTACTGATATTAAATATCTCAGAACCTCAAATGAACAATGTATTCACATGAAAAATCAGATATACAGAACTTTTTTTAGAAATATAATGAGATACAAAAACTCCCCAAGATGAGAATTGTCTCCAATAACTCTAAGGGTATGTTCTGATCATGTGAAAAATATAAGAATAGAGAAATTCAGAATACTAAATGAGGATATTGAAAAAAAATAATGAGTCAAGACAAGGGAGAATACATGATAATTATTATATCGTGTATAATTTCTCTATTCTTAGTATATAATTTTTTATATCATATATAATAATTATTCCGTTGTTCTTGAGCCATCCAAACATATCTTAATATTAAAAAAGCCAGCCACACGCCTCCCTTATTTCTTACCCAAAAAAAGAAGGCTATATTAACCCTCCTTCGTGGATACTTTCTACATGTGGAAAGACACAGGGAGAATACATGATAGGTACTTTCATATTTCGCAATGGGTATATGTGCAAAATTCTCAATTTTTTTTTAATTTCCTAATTTTATCATGTAGGAAACTGGGGTAGAAAGTGGAGGGAAAGAACTTGCATACTTCGGAGAAAGGCTCGAGTGTAATATGATTTCTTTTGTGGTAGACTTCTACACTACTCTTTCATCTACCATCTGACCACAAATCTCTAGGAAAGAACAAACTGTCAAATGAAGCAATTTGATTTAATTTTCCTTAAAACTAGAATGAAAAGAAACAATTTTCTTTCTTTCAATCACATTGACCTTCACCTAGGAAGCTTTTAACTAAATTTACCTTTGATTCAGGAAGAGTTGCTTAGGGATCATTTTGGATATCTCATCAATTTTGTCAGATCCTATGTTTGTAAGCGCTCAACCTCTATTCTATTGTGTTCATATATTGTACCTAATAACATGGATGAGTTGTCAAGTGTGATAAGGATTCTCAAGTAGATTCAATCTCACAACACAAAGTTGAGCACTTGCACTAATTGTTGTTTTTCATTTATTTTTTTCAGCTGAAGACCTAATTTCATACAAAACTCAACCAACATTATCAAATGTGGAGACAATAGTAAAGAATTTTGCAACAAAATGGAAAGCTGCACTGGAGCTGATGCACAAGGAGGTCATAACCTCATGTAGCAACCTCTTGTGTGGGATGGAGATACTGAAGGCGGCCATGGCACAGCTTCTGAATTATTACAACAGGCTCTCTGAATGTGTCAAGCTGATACCAGGTGGATCTGTGCTAAACAAAAACTTGGTCTCCATCAGCTCCATTTCATATGAAATTCGTAAATATTCTAGGACTTTGTAGGCTTTTTTGCTTCAAATTGTTTTAGAATGATATAGACAAATAACATTTTCCGGGAAAGGTCATATCAAATTATGTTATCCCTCTCCAGAGGTTCTGTTCAAGCTCCGTCACTGTTAATTAAATATTGTAATTATCAGGAGTTCATGTGCTTAACACCAGAAATTCAACCTTATATTGCTTTCTCGGTTTTAATTTTGGAGTGTAAAACCATAAATTTATAAACTATATATAAAGGAAAGCTATCAATCAATGAGGAAACGTCTATCACCCAATTTAGATTTTTATCAAGTTGGAAATGAAAAAAAGAAAACACTTATTAACTTATTTTATTACATCCTTTATCACCTTCAAGTCTTCAACGGTGCTCGCAGTAGTGTTATAAAATCGGGACGGGTCGGATCGGGATGGGACGGGTTATGGGACGGGTTATGGCGTGACGGATCAATGGTTTTGGCGACGGACGGGTTATTACGGGTCTATTTTGGGGGTTTTGGCCGCGATTTGTCCTAGACCCGTCGGGTTGGACGGGTCGGCGGATCGGGACGTGGAGGGTAGGACGGGTCGGCGGGTCCAATTTTTTTTTCTAAAATTCTGAAAAATCCAAATAAAATTCAAATAAATTCTCAAAAATTCTGAAAATTTTAAAAATAATTATTAAAAATATTAAAAATATATAAATACTTATATTCTTGACCAAATTTTTTTTTCTTTTCTTTTTCTTTTTTTCAAAATTCAAAAAAATTCAAATAAATTCTAAAAAATTATAAAAAATCGAAAATACTTATTTAAAATTAAATAAAATCTTAAATGATATGACTTAAAATAAATTGAAATAAAATTTTAAATGATATAAAAAATATATTTATTTTTTTGTCATTTTTTTCAAAGTTCAAAAATAAAAAAAAATTCAAATAAATTTTAGAAAATGAAAATAATTTAAATGATATAACTTAAGTAAAAATTTAAATAAAATCTTAAAGAATTTTAATATAATGATATAACTTTAAAAACAAATTGAGAAAAAATTAAAATAAATGAGTTATAAATAAAATTACCCTCCTCCTTTATTCCGATTTGGGACCGGCTATGTAATACATAGGCGGAATTCTAACTTTTTTTTGGTTAGTTAAGTATATTGAAAAAAATCAAATAAGAATTGTAAATGCTAGAAAAATATTAAAAATTAGAAAAAAATAAAGAATATAAGTGTTTAAAAATACCATCTAAAAATTCGAGTTCATATAACATAGCTCATTTTCTGGCATACAATCACGAGTCTTTATTACGCTCAAACCAATCTTCATACAAAATTCACCTGTTTGCTAAACTAAAACGGGATGATTGTTCTATGAGTGCATGTTGATTAGAATGTAACAAAAAATAAAGAATATAATAAAAAAACTAATTAAAAGAAACTAATGATAAAAAAAATTAAAGAATGTAAATATTTATTTAAAAAATTAATTATTAAAGAATATTCTAAAAAAAACTAATTATTATAAATTAAAAATATAACTAATTACAAAAAAATAAAGAATCTAATAAAAACAAATAAAAGAAATGAATGGCAAAAAAAGAATGCAAATATATATTTAAAAAACTAATTACTAAAAAATATAAACCAATTATAAAATATAATATATACTAATAACTAATATTTTTTTATCGGAATCGAAAGATTGGCAAAAAAGAATCGAAATATATATTTAAAAAACTAATTACTAAAACTTTAAAATGAATTAACGATAGATAATATAACGAATGTTAAATTGATAATAATAACTAAATAACACTAATATAAATATTTTTTATTTTTTCTGAATAATATAACAAAATTACTATAATAATATAATTAGATAATTGCTAATATCTAACGATTAACGAATTAACGAGAGAGAGTTTGGTTTGGAGAATTGAGAAGAGAGGTAGAGTAAAGTTGTTAGTGTGAGGATATAAGATGAAATGTGGTGGTATTTATAGAAAAAAATTGAATTATGAATTTTTATTTTTTTTGAATTTTCAGCGGGTTTAACAAGTAAAGTGGGTCGGGTTTAACGGGTAAAGTGGGTCGGGTCGGACGGGTTGGATTCCCGAGTTTCCCGGGTTTTATTCCTGGATTTTCCGGGTCGGGTCGAGCAAGCTTTAGTAGTGAGTGGTGCATTTGCTCTGTTTGGGTATGACGCACTCAACACGCCTGCCTACAAATTATCACGAATACATAAGTAGCGGCACGTATCACGGGTTGGACGGGTCGGGTCGGGTCGGGTCGGGACAGGTCTAGCACAGGTTTTTTTCAATTTTTTTTTCTTACGTCCGTGCTAAACCCGCCGGTTCTAATGGGTCACGAGTCTGACAGATTTGAGCACGGGTCGGATCAAGATCACTTGCTGTCGGACGGGTCGGGTCTAATCCGGACGGGTTATTTTAACACTCTAGCTCGCAGTTACCCCAGTAGACGACAGCCAGAGAAATGACAATTTTGATTGGGCCTATAGCTAGCCTATGCTTCATTCTTACAAAAGAAGCGTTTTGTCTCTTGGCCCACCAACAATCCCACATCAATCTTGTGGCCTAGCCATACATCACTGGCCGGCCTATGCTTATAGCACATGATCAGATCAGATCAGATTGTAGGCTGTAATATCTTGTGGCATAAACTATATAATAACAACTTGTGAGAAAATATATGAAATTTTAAAATATGGAATTTTTTTTTTTGATAGAAAATATATGAACAAATAGGAGGGAGAAGACGAGTTATAATTTTTTAATGAAAATTTGAATATGATTTTATAGTGAAGGGGATATTATAAGAACATTGTCATTTATGTTAGTGTGTCAGGAATCACAATAGTGCGAAAAGAATGCGAACTCAGTTTTATTAGGAATAGTCCAAAATATTGGATTGTATAATTATTAAAAATAACAGAATATATCTAACTAGGTATATTGCAGAAATAAATTGAAGTGTTAGAATTGCAATTTCCAAGTGAGTAAAATTAGTGATGCCATTGTTGAAATAATATTGTTCTATTTCATTCAAAAGTCAAAAACTAACAACAACAAACACTTAATCTATATAAATTGGGGCAATGCTAGAAATAAAACTCATTCCGATATCTGAGATCATAGATCTCAAAGGTTAAAAAAAACTTAACTATATGTTTTTTTTTTCAGAATATTACTAGATTCCTTATAAGAGTTAAATTCAAAATGATTCGCATCTAATCTCTGTACCTATATGGCTATATAAAGCCTCAATAAGCATCTTTTTCCTTTGTGGTGGTGGTTGTGTTAAGATAAGTAATATTTAACAAAGGAAATATAATACCCAAAAAAAAAACAAATGACATCATACATTCATAACGCATCAGATTAGTAAATTTTTATTCATGGGACACGTCTTAACAGAATTAGACCTAGTTCTTAGTTCTTACACTGTATTTTTTTTTAAATTCGATCATTTTTAAATTTTTTATATTCTAATTGTATTTAGAAATATAAAAATTTAACAAATATTTTTATAAAAAATATTATTTTTCAACATTTATATTATAAAGTTTGGTTTATTTTTTTAATATTTATGTTGTATTTTAGTTATTTTAAAAAAAAAAGCTGAAAAAAAAAAAAAAAATTATGAAACAATAAAATCTTTTCCAAATTTTATTTTTATCTGCCCCGAAAGGGCATGATAAAAGTCAAACTTCTGAAGGATTGGATTTATTTCTTAAAAAATAAGTTTTTTAAATCCTGTCATTAAAAACACTTTTCAAATTTGACCCCTTATATTATATCTGTTAAATTCGACACTTAAAAAGCTCAATTCAATCCTTAAAGGGACACTAGAACACAACAAAAAAGGAGAAAATGCACGAATTATTTTAGTTATTTGTCATATTTCAGTGTGTTTAACTTTTTTTTTCTGAGAAAAGAGTAGCTCTCAAAATTTGTCAGCGACGTGTTTAACTTTTATGTAAACACATATCTGATATGGAAAAGAATAAAATCAACTACTTCAATTTGATGCATGAATGAAATTCTGAAATGTAGCATTTTGATGGTACAAAAATTTGCGGGACTGAAAAGTGAAAACATCCTTGAAAAAAAATGTTATATTTAAATAGACTTAACAAAAAGGATAGTTATTTAGATGAATCAAGGACAGAAATATCGTTAATAATTGCTTTTTCTTTTTAGATGAAATTAATATGCCTAAATTATTCAATATCAATCGTTCATAAAAAGTTGGGGTTTTGAACTTGTAATTTCCCAATTCTCAGATAAAGAATATTGTCTTTAATGTTTTTTGTTGCTAGATATTTCAAAACAAATTCTCACACTGCATAATTAATTAGGAAGAGAGAAAATGAAGTCAGATTTCGAAGTTAATTTTGACAGTTGGTTCTTGTGGAAAAGATTGGATGCTTAATTGTGATGAGCTTTTTTATTAAGTTCTAATTTACAGAGATATTACAAAATGGCTTATATAGCCTTGTTGCCTAACGGTTATTTATCTAACGGTAATAAAAAAAATAAACGATATAACATTCTATATCTAGAAAAAGAATAAAAGATTGAAGTTGCTTTCCTAGACTAGTAGCTCTCTTTTGTTCCTAAATTAGACGATGACGATAATAACCCTGTCTGAGGCTAATTCACCCGATAATCCCCTATGCGATCATGTGTCTCAACACCCCTCAAGTTAGGGGTGTATATGTTAATCATTCCTAACTTACCGATGTTTTTCTTGAATGGCTTTGGCTCTAAACCCTTTGTGAAGACATCCGATAGTTGATTTTCGCTTTTCACAAATGGAGTCTCGATTTCCCTTGATTGATTTTTTTCTCTTATGAAGTGACAATTCATTTCAATATGTTTAGTTCGCTCGTAAAACATCAGATTGGATGTGATATGTCTTACAACTTGATTATCACAAAAACATTTTTATCGATGATGAAGTTTGAATCCCGAGGTCTTCTGAAAGTTGTTTAATCCATACTAACTCACTTGTAGTGGATGTCATGACTCGATATTCCGCTTCGGCGCTTGATCGAGCCACAATATTTTATTTTTTTTTTATGTAACTATATTTTCACCTATAAATGTGTAAAAATCGGTTATAGATTTTCAATCAAAGCTCCCGATCCAATCTATATCGGAATAGCCACATATTTTGTTAGTATTGTTATTTCTCATGCAAATTCCTTTACCCATTATGCATTTCAAATATCTCAAAATTCTATTTATTGCTTCTAGATGTGGTGTTTTAGGAGCATGCATAAACTTACTAATTTGATTTATGGAAAAAAAAATGTCTGAATGGGTTACCGTTAAATAGATTAACTTTCCTATAAGTCTTTGAAATTGGTTTATATTTTCAATGATTCACCGTCTTTGTTGTTAAGTTTACATTTACTATCTAATGGTGTAGATGTCGGTTTACATCCTATCTTTCCGGTCTCTTTTAGTAAATCAAGTGCGTATTTTTTTATGAAATAAAAAGACATTTGATGGAGTAAGTAATTTCAATGCCTAAAAAATATTTTAATAATCCTAGGTCTTTAATATAAAAATTCTCTTTCAATTATATTTTTATCCTTTTAATTTTTTGTAAATTATTACCCATAATAATTATGTCACCAACATAAACTAAGATAACGATAATAAAATTCTCACCCCTTTTTGAAAATAAAGAGTGTTCGGCACTAATAATTGTAAGATTAGAAGAAATTAATTAAGAGCATAATGTTCATACCATGTCAGAGGTAATTGCTTTAGTCTGTAAATTGTCTTGTTCAACTTACATATCGTGTTGACATTACCTTCCTTCTTATGCCTGGGAGGGGGAAGGGGGGAAGCGTCATGTAGACTTTTTCATCTAATATTCCTTGTAAGGATGCATTTCTCACATCTAATTAATATAGGATCCAATTTTAATTGACCGCTATTGAAAAAATCATCGAAAATTAAATTGAGAAGCGTGTATGATGGATTTATAATTAGAACAAAATATGTCTTCAATTTAGATTTTTAATGATTTATATTTTAAAATAAAATTATGAGAGGTGTTAAATAGGTAAATATTTTATAAATATAAAAAAATAAAAATTATTAATTTGTATAAATTATAAAAGTATCAGACCTCTAGAATCTCCCTCTTCGCCCCCTGAATATAGTGGTTTTCTTGTAAGTTGTAACTATTTTAATTTGTGAGAATTGGAGTAGAATTGAATGATGAATGTTCTTTACACTATCTGATTCTTACGAGGGATCGATGCACATCGGTTTATATATGTAGATTTATTGAAATGGTCATTGACGACTCATGCATACAAACAACAGATGCCTGCTATTTACGGTAGAAAGGAGTTGATTATATACCATGTGTTTCTTGATAGTCTATACTATGTGTTTGAGTATACCCTTAGCTACCAACTGGGTCTTATACCGGTCAACAATACCATCACTATTATATTTAATTTTATATACTTATTTGCATCTTACAATTTTTATTTCAATTGGTAATTTCAAGAGTGTCCAAATTTCATTTTTCTCCAAGGCTTTTAATTCATCTTTCATTGCCTTGCATCATTTTGATTCTCTTATGGTCTCATCATAGGTATTGGGTTCTATTTTCGATGTATAATATATAATTGAGATCTATCACATATTCTAGCGTGTCCCTGCCGATTAGTCCAAATGTTGCTTGTCTTATCCATAGATTGTAATTTTGTCATTCAACAGGATTGAGGTAAGTTTATCAGTAGTTTGAGACATTTTGTTTTTTTTTTTATTTTCTCCGGTGCTGATTTGGTCTTTTATGTTGATGCAGTTGTTGAATTTTGTTGTTACTGGATTGTTACCAGTATGATTGATGATGTTTCTTTTTGGTTGGTTTTGTGGCCTCTGGATTGTTATCAGTATGTTTGCTTTGTAGTTTTTGATGTATAGATGCTCCTAGTTGTTACCAATTGAGTGACTATCAGAGTTTGGTTGATGCTTCTGGTAGTTACCAATCGTTGTTGGCTCTATTGATTCTTTTATCATTGTGGAAATTTTTGAGTCGGGTTCTTGAATCTTGCTCTGATACCATACGGAAAATATTGGATGCTTAATTGTGATGAGTTTTTTTATTAAGTTCTGATTTACAGAGATATTACAAAATGACTTATATAGCCTTGTCTAACGGTAATAAAAAAAATAAATGGTACACTATTCTGTATCTAGAAAAAAGAATAAAAGATTCAAGTTGCTTTCCTAGACTAATAGCTTTATTTTGTTCTTAAACTAGCCGATGACGATAATAATCCTTATGGATCTGAGACTAATCCACCCGATAATCCCTTATATGATCATGTATCTCAACAGTTCTGTAAACGAAAAATGGGAAAACTTTGGTTCAATTGGTCCGTTATTTATGGAATACTTAAATATTCCACGACATGTAGGGTTGGAATAAGATGAGACTTAACCATCAAAATAGGAAAAATGAAAGACGCAACTATGATGCCTTCAGTAGAGTTAATCAATTAAACAACAATAATTGTCAAATTTAGATGATATTTTTGTTTGGTACATCTATATCTATATTTGTTGCCTACCATTTCAAATCAAAATAATTTCTTCGAGACAGACAATTAGCTTACTGTTGAAGTTCCTAGAGGCAATAATATTTTTTGTTTGTCACTAACTTGTCTTCTAGCCTACGGGTGTAAATATAACGATATATATATTATATTGTGACACCGAAAGTTTTTTCCCTTATATATGTCCTTTTGAAGAACAAAAACAAATCAACTCTAATTGATCTTATGAAAATCTTATATTACAAATTTACAATTGAATTTAAAATGAGCTCTTATAACTACAATAGCAAAATACTGTCATAACATTTTTCCGTAAAGATAGAAAAAACCCACCAATTTTAAATATATATATAGAGAGAGAGTAAAGATACAGTGAGCTTAAGCTCACGGAGGCTTTTCGTGAGGTTAACTCAAAAAGTATATCAAATCATCTTGAAATTTTAATTTATCATTCTCATTAAATTCTTTATATGAAAATCTATTGGGATGCAAATATTTAGAGTGTTTTGAGTTTTTTAAGTCATGATTTTTAATTTTTAAAAATCAGCTCTAAAAAAATAATAATATATTTAATATTTGAACATCATTTTTAAAAATTAAAAATGATAACTTAAAAAACTCAAAACACTCCAAATTTTTGCATCCCACGAGATTTTTATATAAAGAATTTAATGAAGATGATAAATTAAATTTTCGAGATGATTTGATATATTTTTTGAGTTAAGCTCACGGAAGGCCTCCGTGAGCTTAATCTCACGGTATCTTTACTATATATATATATATATATATATATTATAAATAGCATATGTATTGGAGACATCTAGTATTTCAGTTTTTTCTTAATGACCGAAATATCCCTAATATAACGATACATATTAGTATTTTAAAAATGAACGGTTGAGATTTCGGTCAATGTCATTTTTCCTCTCCATTTGCTTTGCTATTATTTTACCATGTATTTAATTGGATGTCTAAAAAAGAACTTTTCTATCAAATAAATTAACCATTAACTAACTTTATTTTTTTTAAAATGAAACTACCAACACTACAACTTTACTTAAAAAAAAGAAAAAAATATTATCTTTTATTAATCATATCTATATCTATATTATATTATACTATATTATAAAGAGTACACAAACTAGATTTGTCCATTAATATAATCATATAATGTGTAATAATAAAAATATTTATATTTTAATTTATAATTGAGATTGATTAATTTTATAAAAATGATAATTCAGATTTCAGTCAAAGTCATTTTTACTCTTCATTCAGTTTGCCATTTGTTTATCATATATTTATAGGTGATATGAAAAAAAAATAGTATATCAAATAATTAAACATCTTGAGCCACCATACTAAAAAAAATATTATATTATATATAAAACATAACAAAATAGAAACAAGAAACCCTAGAAAGATAACTATGGTTAATATATATTTTCTAAAAAAAAATGAGAGAGTTTTTAATATACATGCCCGTGAAATGCACAGGTTCTCTACTAGTACTTACAAAAATCTTCAATCGAGTTCAAATCATTATCCTAACATAAATGAGTAATTAATCTTAAATAATCAAATAACATAGCAATAGTATATATTATTTTATGAGATAAAAGAAATAGATCAAGTTATGCATACATATATATAATATTTATATAAAAGGGAAAAAATATTCGAAAATGAAAATAATTGTGTATTTCCTAAGTACATTAGATTCTTTTGTGAAATATTTTGTACAATAACAATTATCTTGCCAATTCGCAAAATCATTGAGAATATTTTCCTTCAGAAGAAACGGTGATTTATTTATTTTCCTTAAAATATCCTTCTATTTCTTTCTTTCCATATGTTCCACCAGGTGGAGAGATAAGTTGTATCCCATGATTTTTTTATAGAAGGAAATATGTTACCCATATTTTGAGAGCGTATGGACATCTCTAACTCATTCGCCTCGCATAGGCAGCATCTAGTATTATGAGGCCAACCTCTCTTCTAAAGGTTTGTGCCGTCAATAACATATTTTTTGATAGTAACCAAAAGAAGATTCTTACTCTGAGAGGTGTTTTCGCTTTCCATAATTATGTGGTAAAGAAACATCTCACTCCCGGTTCTATTAGAAACTCATATATAGTGGACTATGATGTCATCTCCAAAATAATGTGTTATCTATATGTGACGTTGTAGATGCCAGAAAAGTATTCCATAAAATATTAATGTTGGCATGAATGAGCTCTGATAACAAAGATGTTCTCTCATTGTATAAGAATATTATTGTTTTCGTAGCTCAAAAATTTTTATAGAAAATTGCACATTAAAGATAGTTTGCTGCTATAGCAAATACTAAATTCTAACTCCATAGATACCAAGGACTAGATAAGATTATTTTGATTAGGTCCTTCACGCATGCTTAAAAATCACAAAAGAAGTCTTTTGTCCTTGGGCTGTCGGCACCGAGTTTCTCAATCTAAATCAAAAATTAAATTAGGTAAAAGGAAAAAGTTCAACAAACCAAATCAATCTCCATCCAAGTTGGTACCATCAAATGGTCGAGCCCACCACCACTGACCGGCCTGTGCTATAGCCTAAGCCTATATATGTTATCAAAAAGAATATCATGATTCATGACATATGACATGCATTGTTTCAACTCATCATGCTCATGAATTTCAACCACTACAAGGTGAAAACTCTTGGCCGAAAAAAACCAAGACAAATCTAGAGGCAAATTAAAAGCTCCGTTCAATCACTTTCTCATGCGACATGATCATATCGCATTCCCTTAAAGAGCTAAATCCAAAATGATGTCCTTCTAATTCTGTACATATAAACCAAACTTCCATCCTTATCCCTTCCTTGTATTGCTCTATCAGTATATATATATATATATGGTTACGCCAGAGAAAACTGGAAATTATATGATGTATCATGTATCATTAATAAGAAGGGAAAACGTATATTGCATCAAATCAGTGCTAACTATCATCATGCATGCTTATATGATCATGAATTCGTGATGCAGCTTAATTTGTAGCTTGTGGTCCGTCTCCGGCATGTCTCAGTACGTAGGGACAAGGCTGTCGACGGCCCAACGTTCTTTATCTTATAAAAAAGAAATTATGAAACTTCATCTCATCAATTTTTTTATAGTTTGTTGTTTTTGTATTGCATTAATGAGAAAATCCATTACTTTTAGATGTGAGTGCTCAAATTTTAAAGAAGTAGAAGAGAAGGAAGTCATGCATTACTATGAAATTCTCAACAAACTCTATCAGAAAAAAAATCTTTAAAATCGTCTATTTAGCACCGTTGAAATAGAAGACTGATTCTAAAAGAGTTGAATGACAATGTGATAATTTGAGCAAAATATTTTAGAGGCGGTTTTACAAAATAACATGTTTCAATGGTAACAGTATCGGTGGTTGATAAGAGTTAGAATCAGTTTTCATGATAACTAATTTTGGAGCTCTATTTTAGCACCAAATTTTTGTAAACTGGCTCTAACCAAACTATTTTAGTATCGATTTTTATAAGAACCGACTCTAACCGAACTAATTTAGCACTAGTTTTTATAAAACTGACTCTAACCAATATATTTAACCATCAGTTTTTATAAAACCAACTCTAAATATTTTAAAAATGAATATAAATTATTTTAGAGCCAATTTTATTAAAAACGGTTCTAATTCAAAAAAACTTAATTAAAACCGATTTTAATTTGAAATAATTAATAGAGTCGGTTCTAATTCATAAAATTTAATTGAAACCGATTCTATTTCATATTAATTAAAATAAATTTCTAATTCAGATTAATTAGAACTGGTTCTAATTCATATTAATTAAAACCGGTTTTATTAAATCGGTTCTAATTCAATGATTTTAATAAAAACCGATTCAAGATAATTAATAGAGCTGATTTATATTAATAAGACTTAATTAACGTCGGGTTTACTAAAATCTAATTCTAAATAATGAGTTACAGTCAGTTTTTAATTTATACGGTTCTAAACGTTTAACTTTTATTAAAAACTTTAAAGCAAAAAATTGGCTCTGAAAATGTTAGAACCAACTCTAAAAAAATTCTCTAACATAATTATATCAACTAATAGAATTTCAACATTCTACTCTTACGGATTGCTATATTTTTTAATCTAGTCGTTCGTTGATCCCTATCCGACGACCTAAAAATCAAAATTCAGAAATTAAAATTCCACGGATTATCACTCTTTGTCATCCTATTTCATATGTAAAAGAGATCTTTAGAGAGAGAAGGAAAGAGAAAGAGAAAATAATGGCTGAATAAATTATTTTCTCTTTTCCATAAAACGTTAATGATGTTTGCTCAGAGATTTTAAAAAATAAGTAAAATTAATGTGAGCTCTCACATAGGCTTTTGACTAACTGAACTCAAAAGTATATCAAATTATCTTTAAATTTTAATTTATATGACTGAATAAATTCTTTGTACCAAAATCACATGTAATAAAAATAAAAATTTCTATTTTTCATGTTTTTAAACAAATGTTTCGAATTTCCAAAATTAACCAACTTTCATATAGAACAAAGATTATTTTATTATTTTTTACAACAATTTTAAAAAGATCTAAAATAAATACTTAAAAGTTCAAAATATAAATTTTTTGTATCCCATAAAATTTTGTTATAAAAGATTTATGAGTCACATAAATATAATTAAAAAATAATAATTTATTATAATATTTAATTAAGTTCACCAGAGACCTCCGGAGCTTAAACTCACGATAATTATACTCTAAAAAATATATTCTTTTGCACAAAAGAAATTAGGCAATTATACTAGCATAAATTAACACGACAAGTCCACAACTGTTAGCTGCAAATTGTTATTATTTCAAGTCGTAGAGTTTTTTAATTTTAGAAAAAAACAGTTAAAAAAAAAAGGAGGGAACGATGCACAATCAAATCATTAATTTCTCGATAAGTTCTCTTAAAGACAAAGAAACAACCGGTAGATGAATAGAAGAGCAGCAGGTGCCGGCCAGTTTATGTGAAATGCAGAAAAGCATGATAACTTGATTGTGGCCGTGTGTTTTGTTCTGGTCATATTTCAATTACTGTACTACCAAAAAGAGCTTTTATATATTTTTATTATTACTGTTGGCAAAGACAGAGTTTAGCGTTTTCCACCACTGTCTTTGGTCCTTAAATATCGGTTATTAATTTCTACTATTTCACAAAAATATTTTCGGCGACGAGTGCTAGTTCCACTATTTCACAAAAATATTCATTAATGAGAAAAATGAAAAAGTCGAGGATATTATTTTTTTAGTGCTATTTAATTTTTGTTGTCAACCATATTAAATATCATTCCGCATAATAAATCAACGCATATATTATTATCTATCTTAGCTTGATATGAAAATAAAAAATCCTTCGACTCATTATCAATTACAAAATTTGAATATACAATCAGGAACTGAGCCGGACTTAAAGCTAGAATCATGTAAAATTTCAGTGTAGGGCCTAATTTTATAATTATCTTAAAAGTATAGTATTTTTTTATATTTTTTATGTGATTAGTATAGTTTCGAATGCATATTATATACTATAACAGTTATATTGAAACTAAAATGCAATTTTGTAAATTTATTTTCAGGAGTATAATACTAAGCATGTCATAATAGCAAACTTATAAATATTATTCAAATGCTTTTATACTTTAACAATTATGTAACTAACTAACGGGAATATTTTACCTATGAGTTGTATTATATCTTATCCAGATAATTTATAACTTGACAAACAAAAGAACATCTCCGTTTGTGCTAAAAAACAGTACTAGTTGAATTAGTCAAAATAGATCTATCTGAGTCAAACAAATTTGGTTCACACGCCAGGGTTCAAAGAAACTACAATAATTAATAATAGTATCGTTATGTCACAGCATAATTAGATTAATTTTGCACGGTTGAATCCAAAGTGCTTAAATTACATACCGAGTCAAAAAATTATACCATATATTTTTTTTTTTATTGCTACTCAAACAATCAGGATACGAGTTTTGTGCAAAATGAACTTTGAGTAAGGTACACCATGTATGTAAAAAAAAAAAAGGGGGAACAGAAATCACAGTCCCAACTCAGAAGGCTTAGACCTCAACAATAGCCTTTTCAATGGACCGTTCCTGGCATGTAATGTCTTCGATTTGGATCCACAATGATATCATCTTTGTACTAATTGTAAAAAAACAAAAATAATTTATTTTTAGATTAGTTATCCTTTGCCAGGAAGGTACAAACTATTGCAAATAGACAGAGGTTGATAACTTAAAATATTTAATTTATTAAAGAAAAAAACTTGAGATTTATCTTTTAGTATATTAAGTATACATGATTTTTTTTGCACATTTTATGATTAAGTTTATTATACTTTTTTCATCATATAATAAATATCCATTCTGGTAAATTAAAACCAATTTGTAGGATAGCTGTACAATTCTCACCGATGTCCAGCATGGTTGCGACCAATCACAAAGCACAATTTAAGACCTTATACAGCCTGTTTGTTAGGTCTAATAAAAATGCTTTAAAGACCTTAAAGCTATTCAAAGTATCAAATGAACGTGATTTAAGGTAACGAAAAATTAAAATAGCTAGCTTCATATGTACTTTAAGTTTAAAGTAAAATTATCATTTTTTTCACACAAACTATTTATTTATATACTTTATTATTATCAAACATCATCATTTTAGGTGATTTAATTTTTATTTTGTTTTAATTTTATTACGTTTTAGTTTTACTATGTTTGCCAAACGAAGGTATATGTAGTAGATCAATTGAAAGATCTATTATACATGTATATTTAGGTATGTGTTGTTGAACTACATGCCAGTAGTAATTTGTGTCTTTTCTTTTTTTAAATTAGATGGAGAATTACAGAATCCATATTTAGGAGTCAAAAAATTAAGATAAACATGAATTCAGAAAAGGAAATTTAACTTTACACAAATGTAAAAAAAAAAAAAGTTGTTATGGTAGAAGAGATTAAAGTGCAAATTCAGGATTATCATTAATTGGGCTCTGGGCATATCAGCATATGTGTGAGCTAGGAGAAAACGAAGTTAGGACGAGAGTTAATTAAGTAATCAATCAGTCAGTGACAATCATTTGAGGGAAAAGACAAATGGGAGTAATTTAGAGAAATTAATCATTTATTAATCAGACGGCAGGTGTAGGTGTTTATATTAATTGTATTTGGAAAAATGTTGTAGTGCTAGCTAGCTACAGCGTACAGAGCATTGACAGGATAACAATCTCTGGTAGCGCACCATCAAAGTTCACTGCCTCACATCACATGATTGCTACTAATGCAGCCAGGCCAGGCCGTCAAGGCATCATGCAAAGATTTTTATTTCGTTATATGAACATCAAAAGCCCCTACAATTAATACCATACCTCACACCCACTCACAGCCTCATCATCTCAAACAGAACAATCATAACGTACCATCCAACCTACCAACCATGCCTCCACCTACATCAACAGGAACGCTACTGAGCAAGTTCAAGACCGCCATGGTTTTTCTCTCCATAGCCATGGCTATGCTCCTCCTTTTGTGCACCGCCTACATGCATGTCAAGCGCTCGAGCACGGCACCTCTATTGATTGTGGCGCATATCATAATTCTGTTTCTTGTTATCATATACCGGCGCAACCCTGACCAGATACCGCATCCGCCTTTGTTCTCCTTTCCAAGTTTATCTCAACAACCGCGATACAACCCTTTGGCAGTAAATAATGCTGATTTTCCAGAGACTGCTGTTGCTGTTAGTCTGCCACCTGTTATTCAGCAACATCTAGAGACGAACACAGTTTATGGTAGCAAGACTACTGATGGTGTGGTTTGGGAAAGAGCAGAATCGTCAGAAAGAATTTCAACTGAGTACCAAGAACAAGGCGTATCTAATTTATCAGACGATGATCAAGGTTTGCTAGAACTCTAAGCTAATTCTTACTCGGTTGTTACTTTAATTAGGTTCCGGACTAGCTACTAGTTAATTTGTTTTCCTTTATAAATTAATTGAGACCTCAACTCCACTACTAGCATTATCTCTCTCTTCAACAGATAGGAATATTAAAGAGTAGGCTTTCCTCTTATTATTGTTTCTCTAATGAAAATTTACATGACACAATAACAGGAAGCAGTGAAACAATGGATGAGACATGGCATGCCATCGTTGCAAGTGGCAAGGCAAAGGCAGTTAAATTATTTACCAGCAACCAGAGAGAACACAATCTGAAGCCTGAGATGAAAAAACCGACAACAGGAAAATGGAAGGAGAAAAAAAAAGTTACTGAGAGCAGCGGTTATGACTCGGGTGAGAGAAGAGCACGGGGCTGGAGGAAGGAAGATGCAACTGGCATATCAGGTGTGCAGTTGGCTCATCGCTCAGAAATGTTAATAAGGAAACACCACAATAATCTCAGAATTGAAAGAGAGGAGTCTGATCAGCGTCGCCTCGCACAGAGGCTTCGCTTTAGAGATTACCGCAATCCCATCTCTGCAGCTTGATTAGTTTAGTTTCACACCGGGCTGGCTAATTGATTGCTTCATGAAATTAAGAGGTAGTACGTATATATTGTTCTGTTTGTGAAGTAATTCAATTCGCATTTTAGGAAGCTCATCTGATGCTGCTGGCGCTTCTCTCCTTTCTTTACTTCACTAGATTTAATTAACTTTAAGCCTTTAGGATCAATATAATCGTTATTTCTTTTTGGAACGGAAGAAATGATGAGAGCCTTGTATAATATGCAGCTCAGAGTTGAATGCTTGGATTTCTCCTATTCTATTAATCGAGGGATTCCTTGAGAATGGTTATTAATTTTTACAATCTTGAAAATAATATTTCAAAGAAATTCAAACAAAAATTTTAACAATGGGAAAAAAAAATATATATATATATATATATATTATTAAACTTATAAATCCATAGTGTTTTAAATTTCATGTAATTTAGTTTTCATTAAATGACTTATCAAAGACCATTAAATTATAATATATATAAAATTATATAAAATTTTGATGGATTTTAATTAATCATTAAAACAATAACTAAATTTATGAAATTTGAAACACTATCAATCTATAAGTTGAAAGATATATCTGTAAATTTTTTTATTGTTTGAAGACTTTTTTTAATTTATTTTCTATGCACTGTATAAACACCGATTACTAAATCTAAATTTAAATATGCACAAAATTAATAGATAAATTTTGAGATGCAGTTTTTATATAAGAAAATAGGGCAACAGCCTCTATTATCTTTTCCTCGAAAAAAATGAGATACATAAAGGAAGAGACTCTGTCTCTGTCCTCTCCCTTAAGTTTCTGTAACACAACTTACAGAAAAGACACAAAGAATTGAATTGCGATATGCATTCTTAGCGCATGGAACATGATATTGATGTTCTTAATTAGTGAGGACGCTAAACAAGTTGCGTTCTTGGTTGATTTTTTTCTTTAAGAAAAAAAATAAGAGGTGCATCCAATGTACTGTGGATGGATCTTTGTAGTACATCCTTTGCAAAGAATGAAGTCTCAAGGTTTGAATAAGTTAACGACTATAAATATTTGTTGATAGTGGAATTTTGTTCTTTAATTGGACTCAATCTAAACCAGGCCATCAAGAACGGATGGCTGAGATTGTTGACGTTATATATGGTCGCTAGATATAAATCTAATTTGTAACTCAGTTATGTATGTGCTCAAATTTAATTATATTTTCTCTCGATTCTGCCTTGCATATCCGTCTCTCCTTGTTTATATCAGTGGTATCTTGGATAAGAGAAGACCGCTATTTATATATGATTCTTATTTAATTCAATCGAACTGTTTAAATCTATTGAAAATTGAAAAGGTGTTACCTTACGATCTCACGGATTAGGTTGGGTCAATTTATATGTTGATTTTTTTAAATTTTACATTGATTTTGATTAAATTACAGATCATTTGATTTTAGATCGAGTCGGGTCAAATTCTGATCTAATCAAATCAGTTTAGTTCTTTTAAAAATTAAATTAGATCGGGTAGAATTCAGGACCGAACAGATTTCTCAAATCATATCAAATTTTGTCTAATCCCTTTGTCTAGAATAATTAATACCAGTAGAGATTACTTAAACCCTAATTTTTCTACTAAAATAATATATATACACACATGCTATATATGTACCTAACATTTTGGAGTAATTAACCTGTCGGGTCAGTAAGCACAGCTGCTAAGTACTCATACGTGGAAACATCCTTTTGAAATTCCTACGTGTACCATCCTATAGCTAATATCTTCCCACACAAGAAAACCGAAAAATAAAATAAAATTTTGTAGTATATTATTTTTCATGGACCAAGTCGCATGCTGCGAAGACTGACTGAATTTATTATTTAATTAAGTTGACTCCACCAATAGGTACAAATACAATCCTAATAAAACTTTGTAGTATAGTCTTCCATGAAATTTACCTTAATTTCACCATAATTAATTAAAATGTCAATTAACTACTCTATCAATTGCAATCATCGTGTCTAATCATACGCTCCAGCTGCTATTAGTATAACCATAAATTTCCCATCTACTGCCTAGTCCACTTGGCCTAGTGCTATTCATAGTGGCTCAGTCAAGAACAGGGATCTTATCTCAAAATCAAAATAAATTCAGGGTGCCTGACCTCATAAATTGAAAAAAATAATAATTTATCATATTTTTTAATAATAATTTTTAACTAATTCGAATTATTATTTTTAATTGTTTAAAAATTTAATAGTACTAAAAAATTAAAAAAATTGTAAAAAAATAAAATTTCAGAAAATTATAAAAAAAATAATAAAAGTTGAAAAATAAATTTATTAATTTTTAAATAATCATTTTCATCAAATTAATTATGTATTTTTGAATAATTTAAAAATCAAATAATACACAAAAAAATTATAAAATATCAAAAATTATAAAATAAAATTTGGATAATATTTTAAGTTACCCTCCTCCTTTAATCCGGGCTTGGGACCGGCTATGTTAAAAAAACATAGGCGGAGTTATAACTTTTTTTTTGTTAGTAATGTTCTTTAAAAAAATAATTGAAATATTTAAAAATAAATAAAAAGATTGATATGGTAAGAAATACCAAACTCCTAGAAGTCATTATGCATATACCATAAATCGTTGTCTTGAATGTCAATTGGGTCGTCGGAATCATCTTCCAGAGAGATATCAGGGATATTGGTACCGCTTTCTTGAGTTTCTATAGCGGATGTTGCTGTCTCAAATGTGGTATCATGTTGCATGCGACTTTCAGCATCAATCCAATCTTTATTGCACACAAGTTGTTCGAAAAGTTTTGAACCCAATTTTGTACGCTTATCTCATTAGGATCTGTTTGCCGAACTAAAACATGATTCGGAAGGACGGTTGACACAGACCTTTGCAAAATACATCACGCGCCATCATCGCCAATGTTGGATAGGCAGTTGCATTCCTCTTCCAGTACTCCAGGATATCAATTTGATCATCTTCCATGCTTCCCAAACAATAACTCAGTAATTCGTTATTGTTTATTTGTTGATCTTCAAAACAATCATCATCTCGCAACTCATTTAGCAATCCGAGATGAACTATTACTTCTATACGATTAAAAATGAACACAATATAAGTGAATAAATTATGTAATAGAAAGAATGATGATTAAAATTCATACCTAATGTTGCGATCGGTAGTAGAAGGATTATTAGTATTTCGTCGGGAGTTATAAATGTTGAACATCTCCTCCAATAAGCTATTTACGCGATTATCTTCTTCATTAGTGCGTAGATGTAGATTTTGTTTGTACCTTTGAAGAAGCCTTACGGTGTATTTTTTCTTGAATGATGGATGAAGACAATTTGCGATAATTGTCACGGCGGGTACTTCCTCCCAATATTTGAGAAATTTTTCTTTCATTGCTTCTACGATTGGAGAAAGAGAGGAGTCGAGACTTTCTATATTTTCCATCTCACGATAAACCTTTTGAGAAAAAGAATATAAAAAAAAGATTAGATAAAAAAAGAATATAGAACAAAATGTGATAGAAAAAATAATATAGAAAGACAAAAAGATAAAAAGTTAAAAAAGATGAAGTTTAAAATGAATCAAATTAAAAAAAAAATAATAATTCACCTTCGATATACGATAAAGATGATGAAGTAACTCATGTGTAGACGGTGTATACGAGCACGATAGTTTGACGGTTGCGTGAAGAAGACAGGGAAGGATTTTAACATCTCAAGTTGGTCCCATTCTCCCTCGGAGATAAGCAAATGAATTCCCTCGGTTGAGTTATTTAAGGTTTCGGTTATAGCATGCTTGTAAGGAAAACAACGATGAAACATTCTATAGGTCGAGTTCCAACGGGTATCTACATCCCATGGTACTCTTAACTTGCTCAAACCCAACCGGACACATAAGGCGTGAAATTCTTGTTTTCTTATATTATTTGAAAAAATATGGTGAAGACTATTTTTAAATTTCACAATTAATGCATTAACACCTTGTGTTTTAATACCCGCCTTAATGATAAGGTGAAGAATATGACAAGCACATTTTTGATGAAACATCTTGCCATTCATGATAGGGTTTAATGAATTTAATCAATTGACTTTATATTATTACTTTATCGAATTTAATTAATTGAATTTTTTTCTTTTAATTTTTTTTATTTTTGATTCTAGTTTTATATAATATATTTTCTAATTAATGAAAATAATATTAAAATATAAAATGAGATATAATTAAAGAATATGATATAAATAATTAGGGGTTATAACGTAATAACTAAAGGATAATAATAATTTATAATATAAAATATATATTAATTAATTTCTCTATTTTAATAATTGAATAACATTAATTAATATATATAAATACCTATTAATCAATTTCTCTATTTAATAATAGAATAATATTAATAAATATATAAATATATATTAATCAATTTCTCTATTTTTAATAAGAACAATATTAATTATATAATATTATATATTAATTAATTCCTCTATTTTTAAATAATTAATTATCATAATTATAATTAAAATAATTAAGTGATAATGATTAAGTTAACTTAATAAATATAAATAAAATTAAGTTAATTACATTAATTAAAATAAATATAATCTTAAAACACGAACATAAATAATAATGCTCCCGTCTCCGAGTCCGGTATACCCTTACCTAACCAGACCCAACGCGAATAGGATACTCGCCAATTTAATTTATTTTGACTTTATAGGTTCTCAAAAATATCTTGACGACCCAACAATCAAGTACACTCAGGATGAGACGGTGGACGAGATCGTGGGCCCCACCGGAGACCGAGCAATCAGACGCTATCAGCCTTGCCATAATATTCAGGTGCGGATTGCACTGAGATTTATGATTTCTTAGGATATGACTTAAATTATATTTTCTTTTCTTTTGATATTGAAACTTGTTCATATCATCCACATTTCATTTTTATATGCATTTCATTTTGATCATTAATTAGACAAATATTTAAGGTTAATTAGTTGTATGATAGATTATCCTAGATAGAGTAATTAGTATTTAATAATTTAATATAATTAGTTATAAGATAGATTATCCTAGATAGAGTAATTAGTATTTAATAATTTAATATAATTAGTTATAGGATAGATTATCCTAGATAGAGTAAGTAGTATTTAATAATTTAATATAATTAGTTACATGATAGATTATCTAGGATAGATTATTTTAGATAGAGTAATTAGTATTTAATAATTTATATTAGTATTAATTAAGTACCTTGAAATTTTATTATGTAAATAATGTGATTTTTATTAATTGGATTGTTATATTGACCAAAATAAGCTTAATCGAGTTATCACTAAATTGAATTAAGATTGAATTTGTATATTATTTGTTTTTCTAAAATTTGTATGTTATTATGAAACTCAAGGAAAATTTTAAGTCAAAAATGAATATCCAAATTTGGGTTTGGGAAGAGTGTCAGTACCGGCTCGATTTTATATTAAAATACACTTTAATTTATTATTAAGGAGCTATTACGTGGTTACAGTGATTATTTTATCACTTTATATTTAGCAGTGACTATTTTGTCACTTTATATTTGTTCATAATTGATTCATTTCATTTCATATTATTTTCGGATAGTCTCCTTCAATTTGAATTTTTATATTGATAAAAATCGAGTCGTTGTTCGTTTCATATAGTAAGGGACTGAGCGGGATAAATTAGGGATGGTTTTGATAGTGAATGACGCTCTCTTCTATAGAGCACTGGTTGAGGTCGGTTCTTTTTGAAAAGAATTTATTCCGTAAAGTCATTCGTGTGATATGAGAGTTTGAACCCGTACCTATTATATTATAATATCTCAGAATGATTCATTTTGAGTTTATCCTTGATTTAAACTATTCATGACATTCAAGTAGTGCATTTTTTATAAATCTCTTTCGGTTTCTTTTTATACCATACTAATATATGATTAAATCAATTTTAATATTTAAACTAAAATAAAATTATGTACTTATATGTTGCTACTATATTTATTATAAAAAATAAATTTTTAATGGTTTTAAGTCTAAGCCCAGAGATTTATAACATCTCGGTGCTGGACCTAAAACCGCACTGAGTGACTTATCACTCACGTTTCCACGGTGGTTGTGGGGTCCAGGTTTTACAGGAGCGGGATCGAGTTTTTGATGAGAGTGCTAGGTGCAGTCCTGCGTGGTGACAGAGATGCTTCGCCGCTTCCGCTTGTGAGCTGGGTAGTGGATTAGGATCTATCGGGTTTCGAGTTTTATTTCTTCTTTTGGGGTTTTTCTTTGAGAGATTTTGTTGTCCATTCCGATGGAGCTAGCCCCGCCGATGTAGGCGTTGTATTCTATTCTTGTTACTCTGGACTGTTATTATTTTGTATTATTATTATTGTTTTGTTTATTCTGTGATTTTCTTATTTTATTCATTTAGCCTTTCGTACGCACGTCTCGTCGTGCGTACGTGGTGGGATTTAGCACCCCTGATCCGTTTTATTTATTTTGAGGTGTGACACAAAATTTTTGCTCTCTGAGATGAATGTAAATATTTCTTACCAGTGATTTTATATGTGTGTTGTCTTTTGTATTTGTATTTGTTACTCTGAAGATTTTGTTACATGCGCATGCGAAAATGTGTTAATTTTTATTTCTGCGCATTAGACGGATGCGAATTTGGGACTGATTATATTATCACTGTCACTAATCACTAATCACTAAAGAAAAATAAATGGAACCTTCGTTGCATTTAAATTATTAAAAAAAAAAAGCTGATTAAGTATGTGTGGTTGGGCCAGTCCACTTTTCAAGCAAGACTTACGAATGGACCTCTGTCCTATAATATCTCACAAAAGAGCATCTCCACTAACCCACTAATAAAAAATGTTTTTTCTTCCAATCAAAGAAAGTTGCTTTAAGTGATAATTTATCAGAAGTTACCAACTAACAGAGTTGGTTTATGCCCCCACCAAAAACCATATTTTATGGGTTTCCCTACCCAGGTAGCTACCTCACGAGTCAACAAGTTCCCTTTTCTCGTTCCTCTTCTTGAGTCTTGACTCCTGGGTAGGTTTCCATCAAGTTCCCATAAATGTGGTCATTAATTATTAAACAAGTTTATAACTATGACAAGAAATTGATGAAACTGTCTCAAGTCTCAACAGTAACAAGACACTGTTTTGCATTTACCTGTCTACGAGCCCTAAAGCAACAGATAAATTATAAATATATGCGCACCAACAATATTGAAAGTAGTGGGCAAACATGATAGAAATCCGGTGAAACGGTTTTGCAAAAAGTTTGTTCTTCATGCGTACATTTACTTTTGGAATATTGTAAAATGAATTAACGTCGATAAATTTACCTTAATCGATAATGATGGCAACAACTATGCCCATTCTGTTTTGCGCAAAAGACTAATATATGTTTCAAATAAAATTAATTTGGTCGAATAAATGCCAACACAATTTTTCAAAAAGTATATGCAACGATTGTTGGGAGCCGTTGCAACTTGCAATTTTAAAAATTTACAAATTAGTCGTTCAGCTTTTTGATCCTCACTATTTCCTTCTCCAACAGAATAATGGCTTGTTTGTTTATTTAATTCAGAAAAAAATAAAGGATTATGCATTAGATATTTAAATATGGAGGAGGGAATTAGTCGACTTTTTTGAAGTAGTAGACGAATAATCTACTATAAATTTTCATTAAATTAATTAGAAAAAGAGTATCGACCGGAGAAAAGAAGAAGAAAAATATAAAAGTCTAGTCAGAATTGAAATACAATCATCATCCCTAAAAGAAAAAAATAAAACAATAAGAAAATGATAGTGAGAGCTTATCTCATCACTTCAATCATCAACTAATCCATTTATAGTGCAGTACACTATAAATTGAACATTTGGGTTCGTTTGACTAATTAAGGAATAACCTTGGAAGAGTGAAAATTTTGGAAGAATGACATAATAGTGTCATTTTAGAAGAGTTGTAGAAGAGTGGTATTATTGACTAGTCAGAAGAGCGAAAATAATGTTTGACAGTTGTTAATCAGAATAGTTAAAACATGAGTAATTATGATACTAACAATGATGATGATAATAATAATATTAATAAAATAATAATAATAATAATAATAATAATAAAATAATAATAATATAATCAAAATATAATAATAAAAAATAAGAATAATCATAATAAATAATAATAATCATAATCATAATCATAATAATATAATAAAAATATAACCATCATCGTAATATAATAATATAATAATACAAAATATAATCATAATCATGATAATATAATAATAATGATAATAATAATAAAATATAATCAAATAATAATAATAATAATAATAAATAATAATCATGCTCGTAATCATAATAATATAATAATATAATCATAATCATAATATAATCATCATATAATCATAATTACAATAATAATATAATAATATAATATAACATAATAAAATAATAATAATAATATAATAATAATGATAATCATGATCATGATAATAATAATCATAGTTGTAATAATAATAATATAATAATAATATAACCATAATCATAATATAATAAAAAATACTACTAATAATAATCATAATTAATAATATAATAATAATATAATCATAGACATAATAATAATAATAATAATAATAATAATAATAATAATAATAATAATAATAAATCTTGATCAAAATCATAATATAATACAACATAATCAAACAATAATCGCTATTCCAACGAGAGCTAATCTGGTATACCACCCATAGCTTGGTATACCGGATTAGCACTTTTCTATTTAGTCTAAAATTCATTTGACAAATTAATTCATTGAAATAGAAACGTTATTTCTATTTTTTTGCTATTCTATGAAGTGCCAAACCGACCTTTAGCAAAATATATGTTATTGAAGTGTTGATTTGCAACTATAAAACCAACCATTAGCAGATGTTATTGAAGTGTTGATTTGCATCTATAACAATATATGGGCCGGGGTACTGAATATAATTATTGTTGAGGTTCTCTTACATAACAAAATCTAGAGCATCTAGCAGGATACATTGTTTGAACGAACGAATGGACTGGATAACTAGCTAGTATACTACGAAGTGTATGTAATTTACTATAATTAATAGGTCAATTACGCTGGGGTCAAAATAGGTATACAGATTTCAAAGAGTATATACAGATTTCAAAGAGTTTCGACTGCTAATAATTAATTATCCAAATTTATATTCGTATCCTCACCTCTGAATTCTAATTCAAATATTCAACCATAATTAACTATATCCATTAGAAAATCAAAGTGATGTATCGATCTCTAAAATGAGTATACAGATTTCAAAGAGTTTCGACTCCTAATAATTAATTAATTATCCGAATTCATGTTTGTATCCCCACCTCTAAAATTTGAGTAGATGTGTAGTTGTTTACTCATTTTAGATGTCGATACATCACTTTAATGTTAAAATTCTACTCAATTAAATGAAGCTAAAATTTAAGTGCTTTGCTACGGTTCACTTTTCAAATAAAGTATCATTTAATTTCACTTATACTAAACGTTTTAAATGTTCATAAAGAACCCATTTGGGTTTCAAATAGCATCATCGATGCTTCTTGCTGATTGTTGTTTCAGGCATCATCAAAGTATATATATTAGTATATTACTTATCAAAAGGACATGCATGAAATAACAAAAACAGCTTACTAATTGAAATCTTCAGGCATATCTAAAATTTATAACATACACCTAGATCTATACATTTACAAGATGATGTGCATGGCCTGATGGCCAGGAGCTGATCAGAAAGCATTTTCATTAGTGCCCATGCATCTTCTCGAATAGGCGATGCTGGTTAGACTCCTCTCTCTGGAGCTTTAGATAATCTTTTTGCTTCTTAATGAATGCCTCGGCACGTCGTGATAGATCATCATGTAGTATCACCAGCGCATCTCTATGCCTCCACCCTTCCGATTTCTCTTCTATCTTTTGTGCTCGCTTCTCTTTCTTTTTCTTTCCTATGACCGAGTTCTTCACCTTTGCTTTTGCTTTCGAACAACTCTCTCAAGAGATCTGTCCTCTCTTTCATTGTTCTTTAACTTAACTGGCTTTGCACTGCCACTCGCCAAAATTTTATTCCATGCGTCTTCCATTGACATGTTCCCTATATGAAAATAAGAAACAACCTAATTAATTGAGCGCTTTTTTATTTTTTGGGTAATACCTTAATTACCAGTTTGTTCAATTTGACTTACAGCATAATATTTTATATTAAAATAAATAATTTTTTCAACTTAATATTAACATCTTAGTAGCAATTGCTAGAATATTTCAATCTTTTCTATTTGTTATAAGAAGTTCTATATCGATCAGCTGATGGTATTAGAATATGTCAATTGTTATCAGAAAAGACGATAACATAAATCAGCTGAGTGGTCAATCTATACACTAGAGGAAGTCTACAAGAGCATAAAATAACAATGAACTATAACATACCTTCCTGATCATCTGAGGCCTCAACGCCAGCACATATATTTCGATCAGGTCTTGGTGGCGGTGAGGCAACAACTGTTTCTGGTACTGCAAAATCTTTTTTAATAGGTGGTGCACCAAAAAATTTTGGCAGAGATATGCTGGGAAGAGAAACAAGGGGCTGAGAGAGACTACGAAGCGATGAAAGAGGTTGAGAAAGAGAGATGCTAGCCAGGGAGACGAGAGGTAGAGAAAAGCTAGGAAATGAAAAGAGAGGAGCTTTGTGTACTGTATGCTTTGAGTTGATGCGATACAGAAAAAAGATAACGATCAGAAGCAGATGGAGCGAGACTAAGAGAGAGTTGTGAGGAGAAAAGATGAAGCGCTTGCATGTTGTGTACAGTAAAAGTACGACCCTTGCCATGGAGAGAATCAGAGTGGTCATGATCTCTCTCGGGACTACTGATACCAGTGCCAGTGATGTTTTTAAATTTAAAGGTATCATGTCTTCTTTGGTTTAGTTAATTAAGGTATGAAATGGGAAAGAAATATATATATAGTACGTACGTACGTTACTTGGGAGGAGAAATAATGGAGAAGATAGCAGAGCCTGAGGTCAATGCGCGCGGATGTAAAAGGAAATGTAAAATGCGGTTGATTTGGATAGATCGAATCCGGGTAGTAGCTTTAGTGCTTTACAAATTACAATTCCACGAAAGATCGGAGAAAAACAAGTTTGCATGCTATATGTTATATTTTTATAGACATGATCATGTCCTATGTTCAGCTTCTTAGAAACTCCTGACCAGATTCAAGTTGTGTGACATCTCTATTATTATATTTTTATGAGTTGTGTAATTGTATAAGAGCTTAATATATAGATAAGAATTGTGAAGCTTGTAGAAAAAGCTAACCAATAATAGCTCACTCCCTAAATTCACACAAAATATAGAACAATGTTCCTTTTTTTTTATTTTTTTAATACAAATAGTGGTGAAGTACTTCTAATTTATATTTATTAGTTAAAAGTTTGTTGTGTGTCGGTGTCATTCTTTATCATAATCCGTTTACTGAAAATGAAGGTCTTTCTAACTTTTAATTTAAGTTTGACTTGAGGAGGTGACTTCATATACGGACTTAACCAAGTGTCAAATATATTAGCATCCGGTCGACAATTATTTTTAATTTTACATCATAGTTATAATTATTAGGAGTTTATGACAGAAAGAAAAGATCGGGCTGCACCTTAATTTGAATAAAAGTAAATCATTAGTAATTGCCAATCTTAGTTCAGTAATCAGTTCCCCATGACCTTTTTCTTTTACTAGATTGTCTGCAAAACTTATAATATTGCCATCAGCATATATTTCATCAAGGGAGTCAAACATTAAGTCTGAGGGGTAAAAAATTTAATTATTAAAAAAAAAAACCCAACAAAACAAAAAAATGTAACCGCGTTGTTGTATTAGAGAGATTTTTACAGGTAATTAACATCACATAGAATGGAAAATTGAAATAAACTTTTGATCTAGCAGAAAAGATAATACTCTATTTAAAGATCATAAATTCACAATTTGAAATCAAATTGAGATCTAAGAAATTTACTTCTACTTTATATAAACAAATTACAGCATACACGGATGATTTCTGAGAACTAACAAATTGATCCATAACTGTCGCAATTTTATTACAAATTTGTTTTAAATATTTAAAGTTAAAATTAACTTCATCTCTATCTCGGAAAAAAAGAAACATTACATTCACGAAGCACTGATAGGGGACAAACAAACGGCAAGGAGCTTTCGTTGAGTAGGCAAGTCTATATGTTAACATTATGGGGCCTTAGATGTGATATCATATCTGGTACATCAGGTGTATGATGTGCTCCTTTTTTTTCTTCAAACCCCCAATCAAATTAGTTAAAACTTGAAATACAAGTCTCTTTTAATTTAAATAATAATTAGTTCCGCTAGAAGACAATATGAGAAGTACATTTTCTCTTTTCTAATTAAACAGAAGTTCATGTTGGGTCCACACATCTTGAGCTTAGACTAGTTGTATCTATATCATGAATCTAGAATATGCTTTTGAACTGCAGTTATCAAGAGAAGAAAAGATACATGCATTGTAATATTTCTATGGTAAGTAGTAACCCAAGTGATTCAGTTCACACTTATTTTTTGAGTGAAAATTCAAACAGATCTGAAGTTTTGAATCCTATTTCTAGTTATTTCATTTTTTTGCCCTATTGTTTCATAGCGTGGCAACTGATGCATATATATAATTAAAATTTATAGTTATTACTATTTTTAATTATAATATGAAATATAAAAAAAAAGTTACACTATAAATTAAAATTCAGAGTTATAATACAAATGATAAAAAAAATCATTTGCGATGACACATCAGATGTGGTATGATCGACGGGCCATAAAGCTCATGTGATCTGATCAAATGCACATGATAGGATCCGTGACCTCACCAAACCACAAATTTCTTGCTTAAGCGATTGACGCAGTTGATTACCCAAGTAATATGGAGTTATAGTTCAAAAAACGAAGAAAAAGAAACGGAAAGATTTGACTTGTGAATGGAGTTATAGTTCAAAATGGAGTCATGTATATATTCTGGTGCTTGTGTACTTAGTAACTTGCGTTAATCAAGTCCTAGTATCACTTGTGAATATACGCAAGAAAATAAATATGAAAAGTTTTCAAATTCCTAAGTACAAAATTCAAGGAAATGAAAATTCTTTTCTGTTATTTTGAAAAATTATGATTTACTCTTAAAATTTTTGGTCTACCATGATTTTTAAAATCATTAAACTCTCATTGTTTTTTTTCTCAAATATATATATAGATAGAGAGAGAGAGAGAGTTATGCTACGGTTAGTCGCGGAGTACAAAATATTTTTGTACTTCGCATCGTATCTTCCATTTTTGAATTCAAAACACTGATCTGACCGTTAAAAATGTTCTCCATATTGAAATATGTTTGGAGACCAAATTTTATATTTTTTAGAATTTGTTTTCTATTTTTTTTAGGGGATGAAAATGTATTGAGTTTATGATTTTTAATAAGAATGATTTTCTAATCCTCAAAAAAATATAAAACTTTTTCTAAAAAATATAAAATTTGGTCTCCAAACATATTTCAATATGAAGAATATTTTTAATGGTCGGATCCGTATTTTAAATTTGAAAATGAGAGATACGACATGAAGTACAAAAATATTTTGTACTTTACGACTAACCGTAGCATAACTCTATATATACTAGCTATATACCCGTACGTTGCAGCGGACTCTTTTATTTAAACATTAAAGCATTATAAAATAAAAAAAAATCATATTTATTTAATATTAAATTATAAATTCACCAAATTATAGAGAAAACCTATAATAAAGACTATATTTAATCTTGGATGAGACTTTTGCACAATATGAGTTAATGATTCATGATTTTTATGGCAAGAAAAGTAAATTATTCTAACATATATTATCACCATTAATTTCTTACCAAATATGCACAAGGTTTCTAAATAAAAAAATAATATTATGGAAATAATAGTATTTAAGGGAAGGAAATGGAGAGAAAGAGGGGATCAATGGACACGATCACATACGTTCGATCAATCAAAGTAAACATTAGCCGTCTAATTGAGGGATAAAATGGGTATAATAAAAAATTACCATGACAAAAAATGGATCCTCCAATTCTTAGATGCTTTATATAATAGTATAGATATATATACTTTCTAATTAAATGTTATTTTGCAAAACTATCATGATTTTTCCGTTTATTATTTTGCATTAACAAATGGGTTCAAATTACTGAAAAATTATGACGAAAGAAAACTAAAAATGCCTAAATAAATAGATTTGACGCATTGGATTGGATTATCATTATTTTATTATTTTTTATCCAACGGACCCACTTTTTAAATGGATAGGGAAAGTTCAACAACCCCAATTGTTTTCTGGAACAAGTTTCTAAAGGCTCCACTATTCGACTATTCCACTCAATACGGATGAGTTACAGCAAATTAAGAAGTTGTTGCTCTTGCTCATGTGCTTCGAGGTGGAATCATTATCCATAATGGCCATATGAATTAGGACCATTATACCCTCTACTCTTTCTAACTCCCATAATGGCCATATGGTTGTCAATCCAAAACTCCATGTGCAAGTTAGAATCCCTCCCAGACAAATATAACGTGGATAATGATTGCATGAGATCCTAATTGGATCAAAACTGCGAGATTGCTCGGTGTATGACGCTACCTACGAACACACAGCGTTGCGAAAAGTGGAAATTAAAAACCCATGAAAACGCATAGGGGAATTATCAGACCTGATGAGATATGAGCTGACGATGTTCACTTACCAGCATCATCCACATCATGTCTTTTCAACAAGTCCTACGAAGTTGCAAAAAAAAAAAAAAAAAAAAAAAAAAAATCAACAAGGGATAAGTTAGTTCACCAGTCTTCTAATTAATTACTGTTATGAACATTTAATAACTGATCCGAGGCAGTTGTATGTTCCCCAAACTCTCGCGTCAGAAAATACTGCCCAGGTCTGATTAACAGTACAGAGATAAGAGTACGAAACAAGAAAATATTAAACAGGCCTCAAAAAGGCTTGGTCTAATTAAGGTGTTAATGCCTCATCGAGGCCCAATATTTATTTACTCCATTTATTACACTACTGGAAAAAAGGTTTTCGCATCGGCCATTATTCATTGGCATCGGTTTTTAATATTTGCATCGGTTTTTTAAAATATTCGCATCGGCAGAGTATTTTCGCATCGGTCACGCTGATGCTAAAAATGATTTGCAAAGCCCTATGCCAAATATATTTATTAGGATCGGTTTCGCCGATGCAGATATATTCATAAGATATGTGTTCATGTGCATCAGCCTGATTGAGGCAAAAAAAAAATTAGCATCGGACCAGTTGATGCTAATATACCACTTTTTTAACAATTCTTCTAAAATATTATTATTTTTTATATCTAGATTTGTTTTCAACACCACATTGCAATACCAATTTAATGTCTAGCACTAAAAATACTAAAAATACAGTAATGTATGTAGAAAAGGGACTTATTCAAGTAACATATCATTAGTAATATAGTATAAACTTTTTTTAATACATGAAAAAGACTATAATTTATTAACTGATAGTCTCTAAATATATTTTTATCGACAATCTTAAACTATGTTACTTTTGAAAAGTGTTATATTATAATTATTATTGAAACATTTAAAAATAATTATAACAAATAAAATATGAAGTTTCAAAAACAGTTCAAAATTCATTGAGCATGCACTTTTGAAGCACTAATGGTTATGAACTGGACCTAACGTACTAACTAAATTTGACCATGCACTTATTAAACTTTATACATAACCAACTCATCAAATTAATAAATATTTTAATTATTATTTAAATATATAAAGAGAAATATATCAAAGAAAAATTAGATCATAGAATTTGAATGAATATTTATTATACATTAAGATGCAATAAACCACTAATAATTAATTATAGTAACCACATTCTAAATGAAAATTAGAAAATTAAAATCATAAGTAAAATTTTAATGTTAATATTAAAGTTAAATCATCAATAAATTATGCACAAATAAAATAATAATAATAATATACCGTAAAAAATATAAAAAGCTGGAAGAACTAAGCAAACTCTAATAAACTCATCACAACCTTTAATTTGACCATGAGTTCATCTCTATCGTTGAATTGATTCCAAGGCTCCAAAATCCAACTTAAAAACAAACCCTAGCCGACTTTCTGTCATTGTCCATTTCAGAACTAAGAACGAGAGAATGACAGAGAGGGTCGCATCCTTCCTTCTATCGCCATGGCATCCTGCCTCTCACTATGTCGCGTCCTTTCTTTATCGTCTTCGTGTCCTACCTTCATCGCACTGCCACGTTCTGCCTTCGTCGCACCGTCGCGTCCTGCTTTCATCGTCGTCGCGCCTCTACTCCTCCTCGTCGCGCCTTGCCCTTGATCATTGTCGTCTCTACTCGCAACAACCAATGTTACCGCAGTGTCATGCCTTCTCCATAGCAACAACCACAATCACTCGGTCGTCGCCTCTCTATAGCATCAGGTGTCTGATGAAATGCCTAAATTAGGATTTAACTCCCTATATTCATATCTAGACTTTCGTAACTTGCTGCTGAAGTGGGTAGTCAATAGTCATTATAATTTTCTGTAGATGCAATTGCAAAGTTCCAAAAAAATGCATATTAGAAAAAATATATTTTTTTTCTGACTCCTTTCTTATTTTTTATCTTATGATAGCTAAAACTTGAACTTGAAGGAATACATTATACATGTTGATGAAGATAACACAATCTCAGATTCAGATTTTCTCATTGAGGTAATTTGGAAGAAAGCAATTTATTTTTCATATTAGTATCCTCTCATTGAATGTATATTTTTCAAAGTGTAATGACTAATGGTCATTTCAAGCTCTAATTATGTTATCCTCTCCGCGGATGATGAAAATGCGTGAAGCAGTTGAAGAAACCAAGGATTCCCAATCTCTAAATGAGATATAATCTCAGGTTTGTTTCAGAACTGAAAATCAAGGAAGTTTTAGCGTTATAGTTGTAAACTTTTACCGGTATTGCATATGTTATAGTGAATGTCTTATTTTTGTCCCGAACATGGTTATCAGTCTGTGCTTCAGGTCTCTTCATGTCAACTCTAGAAATAATTAGTTGAATTTGCACAAAAATTGTGAGCTACTTACTAAGGAATTGCTTTATATGAATAGGTAGAGAAGAAACTGGAAGAATGGTTGAAGTTTTTTAAGGAAATATTTTCCAAGTGGAAATGGGGTTTTGCAATATGGGAGACTTCTTTTATTACAAAACTTCTTTCCTCATTGATTTCTTTACTCTCTTTTTTCTTTTATTTGATAGAAAATTGATCTGACATAATAAGGAATGTACCGAAGAAAATTGATTTGATAACTGTCACATCCTACCTTCGTCAATTTTTCAAATATATCAACTAACTACTACCAAATTGTAGTCTTTGTGCGCAAAGTAATTGAACTACATAACAAGTACTTAAAATCTTTTTAATATGCAGGTGATGAAGATCCTTGCTTATATAAGTGACAAGGAATTTTTTTGCCGAATTCTACAGGTCAACTATCTCTTCCTTTGTGTTGGAAGATAAGTGATGGTTGCAGGAACAACATTTTTCTATCTAGTTTATGTTTTCTATTATTAAACTTGTTCATAGCAAACTTGAATTAGATAACTTGTCATTCGATCACTGTTGCATTTTTCCTGTTATGAAATGAGATGTCTATTGGGATATTGGCACTTTGTCTCGATTTATTTAGTTATTTATTTTGTTTTGTATTATTAATTCATATTTATTTTTTATTGTAGGATCTGATAGTAATGTATGGATCAACAAATTAATTGGAGTAACAAGTGCTGCTACTTTCGATTTATATAGAGATTTATTATAGTGTCTAATTTTTTTTCATAGCAAGTGATGGATTTTATTTAATTTAGATTGTATTTGTTTGGTTTTTGAAATTATTGTAGACATATTATAATTTAATTAAATCTTTGAATTAAAATTATTATTCGTTTGTGTTGCATAATATTATAATGAATTTGAATAAAAAAATGATGCATGATGAACAATAGTAGCACATAATGTGGAAAATTAATCTACATCCACTTTGCTGATGCAAAATAGTGTATTAGCATCAGCCAAACGGATGTTAAAAATACTTTTGCATCAGCCAAGTGGATGCTAAAAACTAATGTTTGTGCATATAGATGGATGCTTTTATAGTCGGCTTAACCGATGCTAAAATATACCGATGTGAATGTATAGGCCGATGCCAAAGTTGTAAAGTCGATGCGAATGACTATCTAATGCGATGCCTACAGCGTCGGCTCTTTAGCATCGGCTGCCCGATGCAAAACATGTATAACATCGGCAAAATCGATGCTAATAGCTTTTTTAGGCTGATGCTAAAAATGTTTTTTCCTATAGTGTTACAATTATATATATATGACTTGTGAGACAGTGTTGAGAATTATGATGAAAGCTTTTTGCTATTGATTATTCACTGTTTCATATGTTTACAGAGTTTACAAGATGGTTTATATATTCCCTATGTTTCTAACGGTTATTATCTAACGGGAAAAAATTGGTACAACACTGTCACAGCTATTTACAGGAAAAGATGGAAGTTGCTTATTTATACTAGTAGCTCTCTTTTAATGATGATATTTCCTAAGGATTTGAAGCTCAATAATCCTAACTAATCTAGTTTAATTATTTTCTTCAACACTCCCCTCAAGTTAGGCGTGTAAATATCAATCATCCCTAACTTGATCGTGTTATCATTGAACATTCTTGGTTCAAGTCCCTTCGTAAATATGTCGGCTACTTGGTCTTTACTTCTCACGAACAGTGTTTCAATTTCCTTTGAATGGATTTTTTTCTCGAATGAAATGAAAATCCACTTCGATATATTTTGTTCGCTCGTGAAACACTGGATTGGATGCAATGTGACAAGCCGCTTGATTGTCACAATGCATCTTCATTGGTTTTTGAGTTTTTATCTCGAGATCCGCAAGGAGTTGCTTGATCCATATCAACTCGCTTGTCATGGATGTCATGGCTCGATATTCCGCCTCGGCGCTTGATCGAGCCACAATATTTTGCTTCTTGTTTTTCCATGTGACTATGTTTCCGCCTACAAATGTGCAAAAGCCGGTCGTCGATTTTCGATCAAAGCTTCCGGCCCAATCTATATCGGAATAGCCACATATTACGTTAGAATCATTATATTTCATGCATATTTCTTTCCCGAGTGTTCCCTTTAAGTACCTTAACACTCAATTTATGGCTTCCAAGTGTTGAGTTCGAGGTGAATACATAAATTGACTAATTTGGCTTATTGAAAAAGAAATATCCGGTCTTGTTACGGTGAGATAAATCAATTTTCCAACCAACATTTGAAATTGGTTTATATTGCTTAATGGTTCACCATCTTCGATATTTAATTTGTTTTTGCTATCAATTGGAGTGGAAATTGGTTTACACCCTATTTTTCCGATTTCCTTCAATAAATTCAAGGTATTTTTTTTTTGTGAGATGAAAAGTCCCTTGGGTGAATGTGCAATTTCTATCCCTAAAAAATATTTTAAAAGTCTCAAATCTTTGATATCAAATTTCTCTTTTAGTTGTATTTTAACCCTCTTTATTTCCTCCAAGTTATCCCCGGCTATTATTATGTCATCACCATATATTAACACAACAATCATGAAGTTAGTACCTCTTTTTATGAATAACGAGTGATCGGTATTACTCATTTTAAAATTATAAGAAAGTAAATGAGAACTTACTTTGTCATACCATGCGCGCGGAGATTGATTAAGCCCATAGATCGACTTATTAAGCCTACATATTAAATTAGAATTATTTTCTTGCGTATAACCAGGTGGTAAAGACATGTATACCTTTTCTTCAAGTGTGCCTTGTATTTTTTACGTCCATTTGGTGTAAGATCCATTTTTGATTTACTGCTATGGAGAGAAATTCTTACGGTGTTCATTTTCATTTTCATCTTCTATTGAAACTTCTTCCTCGTTGAAATTTTGAGAAAATGGAAATATAATCTCATTTGGTTTCTTTTGAATTTCATTCTCTTCTCATATTTTTTTATGATATGGCTCATCTTCTTGGAATGATACATCTCTTGATATAAAAAAATTATTTATGGGATCATACCATTTATAGCTCTTTTTTGTGAGGAGTATCCCAAAAATATTATCTTCATTGATGTATAATCTAATTTATTTTATTTATTTTTATGTACGTAATATGTACATCCAAATACTTTCAAATGACTTATGTTATTTTCTCTTGGTAAAGAATTTCTAATGGGCTTTTAAAATTCAACTTAGCGCTAGACAATCTATTAATCAAGTATGTCGTTGTGAGAGTGGCATCCGACCAAAAAATCAATGGAACGTCATTTTGAAATAAAAACACTCTTATCATTTCGAGTAAATTGATGTGTATTTTGCTAAGCTAATAAATACCTTAATTTTACTCAATTTCAGCCGCAAGCGCATGGCCTAGTCAAGTAGTAATTGGGGTGTCGAACCACAAGGACAAGGGTGTATTACCAGTTCTAACAAGTTTCACTAATCTAGACAATCAAAAGAGAGTTTTGATATCAAACTAAAAGTAAATAAATTTAACAACAACGACTGAAAAATTTATCAAATAGAGGATTCTAGGAGCTTTCGGCTTCACTCTCACTCGTTTGGTCAATTCACTCTATTTGATCTTTCAATATGTTCTAGTGTTTGTCGGGGATTCAATCTAAAATTTAGTACCAAATTTACACTTTCGTAGCTTGATACCGTACCTAAACAATTTAGGTTTCACGATTAAGTACCTCACCTTACAAGTCTAAACCCATTAAGATCAGTGAATCACTTTGGCATAACCTAGATTTTGTACTTCGCCTTTCGGTACCTCACATTTCTAGGGTTTCCTCGATTTTCCCTTAGGTAATAAGTTTCATTATTAAGTACTTGGCCTACGACCTAAATCACTGTTTTGGGTCAGAAGATTCAGTTCCACTTTTCGGTTTCCGCTTTCACTTCTAGGGTAACATGCAGTTGATTAAAACTAAGTATTCAATTTAGACAAAACAGCAATCACAAACAACAAGAACTAAAAGATCAACACACGAATACAATTAAACCATTTGAGTTATCGAGTTTACATCTAGACCCCTAGAAGGGTGTCTAGCCACAAATCATGTCAAAACTCTATGAAATCATGTTTAGCCACAAATCATAATGCACGAAAATAAAAGGGTTTATTTTCGTGCATTATGGTACTGTTGCCTTCTGGGTGAATTTGCTGTTCGGCTCAACTGTAAATGTAATGCACTTCTATGAAAAAAAAATGAAAAAAATGGATATTATTGCTCATAGGTTTCCGGACTTCGGTTGGGAACAAATTTTTAGAAATTCATGATAAAGATGCATCAAAATTGAATAACCACTTTGTGAGTTGTGACCGTCCGGTTGTTAAATGAATATAATACTCACCTGTTTCTTCCTCACAGCTACCTCGTAATATCCACTCTATGGTCACCAGAACCAAGGATAGTACTCGCCCAGCCAAGAAATTTCCTGACTTCGTTGCTTTTCATTCTTCCATTGACCCTGACCCGACTTCTTTCACTCAGGCAGTCAAATCCTCTAACTGGCGCGATGCTATGGCAAGTGAAATTAATGCTCTGGCCATGAATAACACCTGGACCCTGGTAACACCTCCGACTGATCAGAAGATTATCGGTTGTAAATGTAGGGATTCGGAATGCCCAAATCCCATTAATGCTCAAGCTGCGGAAAGACCGTAGAACAAAAATTTTACTTCTACTTAAGTTAGGGATTAAAGTATGTCGGATAATAACCGAGAGTTACATACATTTAATCCTTTACAAAAGACGGTAAAATATTATTTTACTTCTAACTTAAGCTTAGAGTTAAAGTGATGTGTCGGATGATTACCGAGAGATACACACCTCTTTAAACCTTTATTGATCTACTCCATAATTGATTTCTAAAATATTAATCTACTTAACAATTAAATAGATTAATATAAGATGTTATACCTCGCTTCCAAATTTCAATTGGAATGAAAATCGGCTTGTCTCGGAGCACCAAACGTCTGATGCCTCTGTAGGTTATCCACCAGGACTGACCAGAGAGCGGTTTATTTCTTTTGCCAAAAATACCGTAAACCGCGGTTTCTCGCAAAAACACTATTCACCCGAGAAAAGACGAAATAGTACTATTCACGACTCGCATGAATTTCGTTTCACAAATGTGCGAAATACCGCAACTTTCGTAAAAACACTATTCACCGATCCCGTGAATTACGAAACAACCGTATACCGAGAGAGAAAGTGGAACTGATTTGGTGGAACTTTTTCTCTCACCCTACCCCTCTATTTATAGAAAAAGTGGAATTGACAAATTACCAAAATGCCCTCATGAATAGTAGGAGGTTTCAATGTGAAAAGACCAAAATACCCTTAAAGTTTATCCATTTACCAAAACGCCATTGGGCTTTTTGGTCAAATTACCGAAATACCCTTGGGCTTTTGGACAAATTACCAAAATACCTTGGAGGTCATCATGGGCCTTTTTGGGCTTTTTCAATTTTGGGCTTTTTTGGGCTTTTCTGATTTTGGGCTTTTAATTATTAATTAAGACTTTAATTATAAATGGGCTTTGGCCCATAATTCAAATCCATAATTAACATTTAAAATCCAAATCAAATATATATAATTGTCATCTACAATTATATTTTTCTCGGTTGTTGTTTCGGCGAATTTATACGACGTGTCCAACACGTTATAAATTCAATCGATTTTTGCTTCTTGTCATCTCTATGATAAATATAATTATATCATATATAATTAATTATAACCATCTTATTATTAATTATAAATAATTCATAATTAATCAATAAGATTCTCCGATTAACTCCTATACTATAAGTGACCCGACAGGATCCGTGTTATGTTGGTAAATAGAGTTAAAACCGTTTTAACTTCTATAATCATAGGAGGCATCCGCGAATACACTATGACCATCCAATTACACGAGATGATGATGTACTGTACAATATCATGATCCAAGAACTATTTACTTGTGTTTAATTCTTTTGTCTCATAGCTATCGATCGGTTTCAAGGTAGGTATGTGTCATCCTTGCAAACTTAATCTTTTCTTGATCCTAAATAAATTATCAAATATAATTACTCTTGTAATTATACTTGCTAGCGATAATCTTACTCTATCAAGGGGCCCAGTGATGCTATAACTCGTATATAAATACGAGGGACAATAGTACTTTTGGCAAACCATCTCTTCCTCCGCATAAGTTATGTATACCGAAGAGCTACCTTTATAGCCACCTTTTACGGATAACGTTTGGTAGAAATCACACACATACGTATCCTATGTAGGAAAGATGAATACCTCATACTTTAGAATTTAACACTGAATGAAAACATTAATGACACGAACATAATTCCATTTAATGTTTCATTCGGGGTCTGTCAAATACGATGTTCCTAGAACATCTATCTATGTGATTAAAATGACAACTCTTTGTCTATGGTCTCGTAAAACTTGACCATCATTTAATCCACATACTAACCGATAACGGTTAATTAGTGTTCCCGCTAATTACCTTGGTTAGTGACTTTTAAGAGTATATTCTATATTATGAAGTTTCACAATTCCAGGTCATGAACTCGGAATGATTCATAAATTCAATAATACTCAAGGAAATAAAATATCGTTTAAATATCCAATTCATGAACAAAGCTTTATATAACAAATTTATCGTATTATTGACTTCAAGATTATTACAAACTAACAATCTCCTACTTAAGCTTGAGTCAATCATATTGAGCCATGCCTTATACAAATCTCTTTATTCTATAAATCTCTCGCATTTAAAGGAAAATCTCACAACTATCTCCTATGTGTCTCAAACCCATAGAAGATATGTGCAACTAGTGCTTGGCTTGAGGTAGAGATCTTACAAGTGGATCAGCAATGTTGCCGACGGTGTCAATTTTACAAATCTTTATGTCGCCTCTATTTATGATTTTTCATATGAGGTGATAACGTCTGTGTAACCACTTACCACGAGCTCCGAGTCAACACCGTAGATGAGAAATATATCATTAGTTCTTCTTAAGTACTTAAAGATATTCTTTGCAGCATTCCAGTGCTCCTAGCCTGGATTAGCCTGATATCTACTCGTCACACTCCAAGCGTACGAGACATCAGGGCGAGTGCACAACATGGCGTACATGATAGAGCCAATAGCCGAAGCATATGGTACTCTACTCATCATGCTTCGCTCATCGCCTGTCAAAGGACACCGAGTCTTGCTAAGTCGTGCACCATGATTCATTGGTAGAAATCTTTTCTTAGAATTCTGCATGCTGAACCGATTCAGCACTTTATCAATGTATGTGCTTTGACTTAATCCAATAAGTCTCTTAGATCTATCTCTATAGATCTTTATGCCTAGTATATAGACAGTCTCGCCCAAATTTTTCATTGAGAACACTTTCTTTAATGAAGATTTGGCTGATTGCAATAGGGGAATATTATTTCCCATTAAGAGTATATCGTCCACATAGAGGATTAAAAAAGCGATGACACTCCCACTAGTTTTCCTGTATACACAAGGTTCTTCTTCGCATCTGACGAAGTCAAACTGTTTGACTTCTTCGCCAAATCAAAGATTCCAACTCCATAATGCTTGCTTCAATCCATAAATGGATTTGAGAAGCTTGCATATCTTTCCAGCATTTTTTGGATCCTCAAAACCCGTGGGCTGTATCATATACACGTCCTCTTCCAAATTTCTATTTAGGAAGGCGGTTTTCACATCCATCTGCCATATTTCATAATCATGAAATGCGGCTATTGCTAGGAGCATCCGAATTGACTTAAACATAGCTACGGGCGAAAAAGTTTCATCATAATCTACGTCGAGAATTTGTTTGAAACCTTTCGCTACTAGCCGTGCTTTGTAAACAGTCATATTACCATCCATGTCTTATTTTTCTTTTAAAAATCCACTTGTTAGCTATGGGTTTTACCCCAACATGTGGTGCAACCAGGTTCCAAACCGTGTTGTCATACATGGATTGTATTTCGGATCTCATGGCCTTTAGCCATTTATCAGAGTCGGGTCTATCCACTGCTTCCGCATAGGTCAGAGGATCTTCAGCATCAAATACTGAGACTTCATGCAGTCCCATGTACCTTTCAGGTGCACGGACTGTCCTATGTGACCTTCGTAGCACTTGTTCTTCGGGCTGTCGAACTTCATCCACATCAGTATGCGGATTTAGTTCTATTTCAACTTGCGTTGAAGTAGATGAGCTCGGGACTAGAACTTCTTCCACAACTATTTGTAGATTTGGTTCTTCCAAATGCTCATTAGCCGAAGAATCAAGTGGTGGGTTTATCTGATCAGTATCAGATATTATATTGTGTGATGTATCTTGAATTTCTTCAAGTATTACATTACTCCCACTACTTCCTTTTGTGAGAAACTCTTTCTCCAAAATATACCATGACGAGCAACAATTATCTTGTTCTCGGACTGATAATAGAAGTAATATCCTTTCGTTTCCTTAGGATACCCTACGAAAAAAAAAAAAACACTTGTCAACTTTGGGTCCAAGTTTGTCAGACGTCGGACGTTTGACAAATACTTCGCAACCCTAAATTTTAAGATAAGACATATTTGGTACCTTACCAAACCATAACTCGTATGGAGTCTTTTCTACTGACTTGGATGAAACCCTATTTATTGTTAGTGCAACAGTTTCTAGTGCGCGTTCCCAAAACATTTTTGGGAGTGTGATATTACTCATCATAGAACGAACCATGTCTAACAGAGTTCGATTCCTCCTCTCAGAAATGCCGTTCCATTGCGGCGTTCCTGGAGGTGTGAGTTGTGAGACTATCCCACATTTTTTTAAGTACATTGTAAACTCATAACTCAAGTATTCGCCTCCACGGTCTGACCGTAAGGCATTAATACTTTTATTCAGTTGATTTTCTACTTCAGTCTTGAATTCCTTGAACTTTTCAAAGGATTCAGACTTATGTCTCATCAAGTAGACATAACTATATCTACTGTAATTATCAGTAAACGTGATAAAGTAGCGATCACTGTTTCTTGTACAAGTACTCATTGGTCCGCATATATCTGTGTGTATAAGGGCTAATAAGTCACTTGTCCTTTCGCCCTTCTTGGAGAAAGACACTTTGGTCATTTTTCATGTAGACAAGATTCACAATATTAAAATTACCAAGAAGTCCAACTTCATGTAACTTTTGATGCGTTTCTTGTTTATATGATCATTGCGACAATGCCACATGAAAGTCATACTTTCATGAGATGCTGAGTCATTTATTGATGTTAAATATGGGTTTGTCTATTTCCAATATATAAAGACCATTCATCATAAAAGAAGATCCATAATATAACTCATATTTGTATATTGAACAACCATTGTCCTTTATAACAAAAGAAAAACTATTCATCTCTTGACATGAGATTGAAATAATATTTACGGAAATACTTGGAACAAAATATACATTTTCAAGTTCCATTATAAACCCGCTAGGCAAACACAACTCTATACTTCCGACTGTTACGGCTGCACCTTGTGCACCGTTTCCAACTCGGAGTTGTATTTCCTTATTGCGTAGTTTCCTCCTATTCTTTAGTGCCTCCATATTTGAACAAATATGAGCACATGATCCAGTATCCAATACCCAATCATGAATATAGATAACAACGTTAACTTCAACAAAAAAATATCTGAGGTTGAATTCTTGAGAACATTTCTTGTCCTCACAACCTCTAGATACTTAGGGCAGTTCCTCTTCCAATGACCCTTGCTTTGACAGCAAAAACAGTCAGAGGTAGAAAAGGCTTTTGCCTTGGGAGTATTCTGATTAGGAAGCATTTTCCCTTTACTCTTGTACTTAAGTGCCACTTTGGGAGTCACTTTGCGTTTTGTCTTTTTAATCATACTTCCACCTTCTTGGATCATGAGGTTAGAAGAACTCTTCTTCATCTCCCCATCAACGATCCACAACATCCCTTGGAGCTCCTGCAAGCTCTTGTCCATTCCCAGCATATAATAATTCCTGATGAAATTAGAATGGCTAGGAGGGAGAGAGTTCAGGATAACATCCGTAACAAACTCTTTGCTCAACGACCGTTAAGCTTCTCCAACTGCTCAACATCGCTCGTCATACGGAGCATGTGAGTATCAAGAGAGCTGCCCTCAGTCATCTTATGACTCAGCGGAGATTTAGTCACCTTAAATTTCTTGATCAAGAAACTTTGTACATCGAGCTCATCTTCTTTGTGCTTGTTGTACATGGTGACTTCATTCTTGTGCGACCTACTTGCGAGTGTGTGCGGGGATTAGTGTGTTTAAGGACGTACTCGAGTTTCTCATGTCTTAGTATGATTGTGAGCGCACGGAACGTATTAGTAAGAGTTTCTTTAGCCATGTGCTACAACGTAAAATGTAAAGATTTTTAGTTTTGTTCATGTAATGTTTTATTCCAAATAAAACTCCCACTACAAATTTGTTCTATTCCCGTTTGTAGTTAGGACCAAGATCCTTATTTTCACTGATAATCAAGTTATCGTTGAATAACTCGTTTATTAATTATCTTAGGTAAGCAACTCTTTACTAATCACATCTCTATGTGATTCTTGGTTTCGCTAAACATCATATGTTTTAACGAAACTTTGCCCCAAGCCCAAAACTGTTTTGGAAATCATTGGTAAGTAACCTCACTCTATTTGGTTCGTTATGTCGGACATAACCCTCAAAAACCAAAGGTAAAAGGTGACGCCTACTGAGTAGGTCACGTACGCGAATGAACAATGATATGCGAGGACGAGTAGGTAGGGCATATTACTTAATTTTTCGGGTTTAACATCGTAAGCGATCGGTTTGTTAAACTAACTTTAAACAGAGACTTACGAACACGTAAAGATGTCTGCCAGAAAGACCACTGAAAGTTCCTTTTCCAGTCTTTCTTTGACACAACCTTCCTTCACGGTTTCTTAAAAATGATAAATCTAATTTACACATTTATAATTAGTCAGTTTATTAAGCTGACTTTAAACAGACTTATGAACACGTGAAAAGACGTCTGCCAAAAAGACCATTGAAAGTTCCTTTTCCAGTCTTTCTTTGACATAACATTCTTTCACAGTTCCTTAAAATGATAAATCTAATTTACTCATTTATTATCAAAGCGGTAAATCCAATTTACCAGCTCATACAAACATTTTATATATATACATGAATCAGTCACGTATATAACTACTATCTATCCAATAGAAGTAGCTTTGCATCTATGATAAGATACATTTCATATCAAAACAGTAAATCTAATTTACCCGCTCATATAAACATTTTATATATATTTATACATGAATCGATCACGTATATAGCTACTATCTATCCAATAGGAGTAGATTTGCGTTTATGATAAGATACATTTCAAATCAAAGCGATAAATCTAATTTACCGGTTCATACAAACATTTTGTATATTTTTATACATGAATCGATCACGTATATAGCTACTATCTATCCAATAGGAGTAGCTTTGTGTTTATGATAAGATACATTTCAAATCAAAGCGATAAATCTAATTTACCGGTTCATACAAACATTTTGTATATTTTTATATATGAATCGATCACGTATATAGCTACTATCTATCCAATAGGAGTAGCTTTGTGTTTATGATAAGATACATTTCAAATCAAAGCGATAAATCTAATTTACCAGTTCATACAAACATTTTGTATATATTTATACATGAATCGATCACGTATATAGCTACTATCTATCCAATAGGAGTAGCTTTGTGTTTATGATAAGATACATTTCAAATCAAAGCAGTAAATCTAATTTACCAGTTCATACAAACATTTTGTATATATTTATACATGAATCAGTCACGTATATTTCTATCAGTTCTCAATTCTTTATTTTGCAACTACATCTTTGTTCTTTATTTATACCGTAAAAAGCATATAAACATTTTATATGATTTCAAAACAGTTAATTCCTTCTGGTACGATAAAGTAATTTGATAACGTGACAAAGTTCCTTTTCGGCCAGTTATCAGGACACGTAAAAGGGGCTCCCAGGAAAGATCGGGGTCACGAGGACCACTTTAAATTCAATCTTTCCTAGACAGAACCATCTCTTTCGGGTGTGGAGATCAACAGCTCTTACTCAGGTACTTTATTGCTTCATCACATTCATAGATATACTTCTCATAACCAAAAATTTTCGAAAAAACAAAAGAGTTACATTTGTCATGCTTCGAAAGCGCAAAAGTAATTTGGTAACGTGACAAAGTTCCTTTTGGGCCAGTTATCAGGACACGTAAAAGGGCATGTCAGAAAGAATACCGAAGGTATCCACTTCCCATCTTTCTTTGACATCACCTTATCTTTTATGTGTGGAGATCAACGACTCTTACTCGGGTACTTTATTGCTTCATCACATTCTTAGATATACTTTAACACAATCGAAAGTTTTCGAAAAGAAAACGTAAAGAAAGTATAAAGAAAGCTTAAATCTAATTTAACTTTCTTAGTCGACGAGCCGAACCAAGAAAATCCAATTTTATTTGGTTTGAACTTTAAGTTTACAAATCTAAGAATTTAAACCGATACGGGGTATATGCATCTTATTTGCATAAGATATAACCTTTTAGAAAATCAATCGGCGGGAGAGCCTTTGCTCGATACCTTTTGTAGGGATTCGGAATGCCCAAATCCCATTAATGCTCAAGTATGCGGAAAGACCGTAGAACAAAAATTTTACTTCTACTTAAGTTAGGGATTAAAGTATGTCGGATAATAACAGAGAGTTACATACATTTAATCCTTTACAAAAGACGGTAAAATATTATTTTACTTCTAACTTAAGCTTAGAGTTAAAGTGATGTGTCGGATGATTACAGAGATACACACCTCTTTAAACCTTTATTGATCTACTCCATAATTGATTTCTAAAATATTAATCTACTTAACAATTAAATAGATTAATATAAGATGTTATACCTCGCTTCCAAATTTCAATTGGAATGAAAATCGGCTTGTCTCGGAGCACCAAACGTCTGATGCCTCTGTGGGTTATCCACCAGGACTGACCAGAGAGCGGTTTATTTCTTTTGCCAGAAATACCGTAAACCGCGGTTTCTCGCAAAAACACTATTCACCCGAGAAAAGACGAAATAGTACTATTCACGACTCGCAGTAATTCTGTTTCACAAATGTGCGAAATACGCAACTTTCGTAAAACACTATTCACCGATCCCGTGAATTCTGAAACAACCGTATACCGAGAGAGAGAAAGTGGAACTGATTTGGTGGAACTTTTTCTCTCACCCTACCCCTCTATTTATAGAAAAAGTGGAATTGACAAATTACCAAAATGCCCTCATGAATAGTAGGGAGGTTTCAATGTGAAAAGACCAAAATACCCTTAAAGTTTATCCAATTTACCAAAACGCCATTGGGCTTTTTGGTCAAATTACCGAAATACCCTTGGGCTTTTGGACAAATTACCAAAATACCCTTGGAGGTCATCATGGGCCTTTTTGGGCTTTTTCAATTTTGGGCTTTTTTGGGCTTTTCTGATTTTGGGCTTTTAATTATTAATTAAGACTTTAATTATAAATGGGCTTTGGCCCATAATTCAAATCCATAATTAACATTTAAAATCCAAATCAAATATATATAATTGTCATCTACAATTATATTTTTCTCGGTTGTTGTTTCGGCGAATTTATACGACGTGTCCAACACGTTATAAATTCAATCTGATTTTTGCTTCTTGTCATCTCTATGATAAATATAATTATATCATATATAATTAATTATAACCATCTTATTATTAATTATAAATAATTCATAATTAATCAATAAGATTCTCCGATTAACTCCTATACGGTGTGACCCGACAGGATCCGTGTTATGTTGGTAAATAGAGTTAAAACCGTTTTAACTTCTATAATCATAGGAGGCATCTGGCAGAATACACTATGACCATCCAATTACACGAGATGATGATGTATCTTGTACAATATCATGATCCAAAACTATTTACTTGTGTTTAATTCTTTTGTCTCATAAATATCGAGATCGCCTTCAAGGTAGGTATGTGTCATCCTTGCAAACTTAATCTTTTCTTGATCCTAAATAAATTATCAAATATAATTACTCTTGTAATTATACTGCTAGCAGATAATCTTACTCTATCAAGGGGCCCAGTGATGCTATAACTCGTATATAAATACGAGGGACAATAGTACTTTTGGCAAACCATCTCTTCCTCCGCATAAGTTATGTATACCGAAGAGCTACCTTTATAGCCACCTTTTACGGATAACGTTTGGTAGAAATCACACACATACGTATCCTATGTAGGAAAGATGAATACCTCATACTTTAGAATTTAACACTGAATGAAAACATTAATGACACGAACATAATTCCATTTAATGTTTCATTCGGTTCATCAAATACGATGTTCCTAGAACATCTATCTATGTGATTAAAATGACAACTCTTTGTCTATGGTCTGTAAAACTTGACCATCATTTAATCCACATACTAACCTGATAACGGTTAATTAGTGTTCCTGCTAATTACCTTGGTTAGTGACTTTTAAGAGTATATTCTATATTATGAAGTTTCACAATTCCAGTCATGAACTCGGAATGATTCATAAATTCAATAATACTCAAGGAAATAAAATATCGTTTAAATATCCAATTCATGAACAAAGCTTTATATAACAAATTTATCGTATTATTGACTTCAAGATTATTACAAACTAACAGTAAATGGGTGTTTAAAACTAAACGAAAACCTGATGGTTCAGTTGATCGCTTCAAAGCCCGTCTCGTTGCAAAAGGATACAACCAAGAGCCTGGTATCGATTTCGAAGAAACTTACAGTCCTGTTATTCGGGCGACAACAATCCGGGTAATTCTATCTATTGCTATCTCCTCCAACTGGCAAATCAAACAATTGGATGTGTCTAATGCGTTTCTAAATGGAGACCTATCTGAAATGGTTTTCATGGAGCAACCACCAGGCTTTATCGATTCCAATTATCCAGATCATGTTTGCCTTCTTCATAAATCTTTGTATGGTCTACGACAAGCTCCTCGTGCTTGGTTTGAAAAATTGAGCTCTACTTTGATCAATTTTGGATTTAAATCCTCATGTTACGATCCATCTCTTTTTCTGGCACATCATGAAGGTCATACTTTACTGGTTCTTGTTTATGTCGACGATATCATTGTCACTGGTAGCAGTCCACAGCAAGTTAAACAGTGCATTACCCGTTTAAGTACTTCTTTCTCTATTCGAGATTTGGGAGACCTTAATTTCTTCTTAGGTATTGAAGCCACCTTTACTTCTGATGGTCTCTGCCTGACACAGTCCAAGTATCTCACTGATCTCCTTAAACGGGCTAATATGATCACCTGCAAACCTTGTCTGTCTCCGATGTCGTCCAGCAACACTCTCACCAAAGAAGGTAGCCCCCTTTGCTCTAATCCAACTCTCTACCGTAGTATAGTGGGTAGTCTTCAATATGCGACCCTGACAAGGCCTGACATTGCCTTCTCTGTTAATAAGGTTTCACAATTTATGCATCACCCTACTGAAGATAATTGGATCGCTGTTAAACGCATCTTACGCTATATCGCATTTGGGACATTGGATTATGGCCTTACACTTTACAAAACCTCCCTCTCCAAATCCATTCTTACAAAGGACTCGATTGGGCGGGCAACCTTGATGACGGACGATCTACTTCGGGTTTTTGTGTGTATCTTGGTTGTAATCTCGTGTCTTGGTGCTCTAAAAAGCGACTACGGTCTCTCGTTCAAGCACCGAGGCGAGAATACCGCAGCTTTGGCTCTAACTTGTACCGAGATCATGTGGTTAGAGCATCTCTTAGCCGAAATTCAACTTCCTAATCATACCCTAACATCTACTTTATGGTGTGATAATATTGGCGCTACGTTCCTTGCTTCCAATCCAATGTTTCATGCTAGAACGAAACATATCGAAATCGATTATCACTTTGTCCGCGAACGAGTTCTTTGCCATAAGCTAAAGGTTCGGTTTGTGTGTTCAACGGATCAACTAGCCGATCGTTTAACTAAACCATTGCCTTTGCCTCGGTTTCATTTTCTTCGTGGCAAGCTCAATGTGCACAAGACCCCATTGGCTTGAGGGGGGTGTATTAAGACACATGCATAATCACACAAGATCAGGAGTGTCACATAAGATCAAACCGACTAAATACAATTATCTCAGTTAGTTAGAATGTTTGTTATATCATTTGTAATAGGTTAAGTTTGGTTAGAAGTGTTGGCTATATATACATAGATGTACAACTCAAATTGATTAAGATTGATTCTTACAACTCTTTAACTTCTTGATATCATTTGTAATTTCTATTATACTCTTATGTTTTTCCATGTGATAATAGGTATCCACTATCCAATTTAGCATGAAGCAACCGGCCTAGGGTTGTAGTTGGGTCTCCGGCTTCTGAAACCTTCCTTGCCTCAGGCACAAGCAGACAGGTCACGAGAAAAGAAGAAGAAGAAGAAATATGTACTTGAATTATTGCCTTCTGGTACATGTGAGAATGTGAGAGATCCCTTCTGTTCTAAATGGCTCAGACGTGGATTTATCTTAAAATCACTCTGGTTTTTTATTAGCACATACGTTCGACCAAGAGAAATTATAAGGCTGAGATAGATCGAAGAAGAAAATTCATTTGGATTAGGCCGGTCCCAAATGAAAAAGGCTACAACCAACCTTTTTCTTCTTTTATTAATCTATTGGGACCTTCGTAGTGTCTCCTAGATCAAATCGGAAATATTTAAATGATACAATTCCAATTTTATCCTTGGGCTTGGTTCAGATTTTTCATCTTCTGGCTAATAAATGGAGCGACTAAATATTTTCCTTTTTCCAAATAGAACCAAGGTCAAAAAGGTAAATTCAATATTATTATATTACCATGTTAAAAAAGGTTTCCGTAACGAAACGTAATCAGCTAATCATATCCACCAACCCGTTTGAATATTGGCATCCTCAAAAATTAAAAGATGGTTAAAATATTATAAGCAAAAAAGAGAAAGGAGAAGACTGGAGAGGAAAGGAACGAAAGAAACACCACACACAAGCAAGCACAAAAGAATTAGGTGGAGGCACGGAGCAATTGATTCCTCTCCCACTGCATGCAATTGATTCGTTGATTTTGTCCCGATTCATCTATCAAGATTTAATTTATCTATAAGCTGTCGGCTTCTCTACGACTAATCAAGTTTCAATCTCTATTTTTCATTTTTCATCAAGTGATTTGACCTCAGGAGGATGTTTCAGATCCACCGATCGCATGGTTAATTATGTCATTTTTTTTCCCAAATATTACTTCGAATTTTCGGAAAATTTTGGCACAAGCGAGCATAAACCGTTAGTTTGATTTCTGATTGGCCATGGCTTCGGCGGAGGTCACAAAGAGAAGAGCCGTGAAAGCTTCAGCACGTGCTCCTCGTGTGCTTAAGCAGGTACGGTCACTCCCTCCCGATTTGAAGTCAGCTACCCGCTCTACTTCTTCAATGTCGCCATTGGGAGATTTGGATGAAAAGAACTGGGAACCAAACGAGGCTGAGTCTCCATACAACTCAAAAACATCTTCGATGGAAAGTAGAGAACCGAAAGTGTTGGAAGAAGATGAAAATGGTGTTGATTCATCTTCATCTAGGATCTCTTTTCAAATTGAGTCCAAATGGGACGACCATAGTTCGTATGGTGCAAAAAAGGTGCTTGAATTATTTAAGACAGTTTATCTCTTAACAAGGGTGACTTAGCTTCCTGTGTCAATAAATTCATTTGAGCCCCAAAAAAATCATTTGAGTCTGGTTTAATTTATTTTGTGTGATTAATGCAGACACCACAAGCTTGGTGTAAGCTGTCAAATGGCAATTGGGCGCTTGGGAAAGTGCTTTCGACCTCTGGATCAGAATCTGTTATTTCTCTTTTAGAAGGAAAAGTAAGTTTGTTACTGCTTCTGTTAAAGATTTGGTGCCACTGTTCATGCCAGTACATATATACTGCTGCATCTGCAAGTTGTTTGATACACCAACAGAACTAATATATTGTCTGGTTCATGGTTTGGTAGTCTTTACTTACTGCTAAACACATCTACTGGGCACTGGCCAAGATTGGATGTTGGGTATTTAAAATTTTAATTTACTGTTAGTCTGATCTATCTTTTCATCATTTTCTCTCAAATTCAGGTATTAAAATTGAGTACAGAAAGTCTCTTACCAGCAAACCCTGAAATTCTCAATGGAGTTGACGACCTCATGCAACTTAGTTATCTCCACGAACCATCAGTACTGTACAACATGCAATATAGATACGACCAAGACATCATATATGTGAGTACTCCATATACGCATTAGGTCTTAGTAAATCACTAAGGATAACATTTTAAGGATCTTTCATATGTTCTATTAGCTTGCTGCTGGTCTGAGTTGGTCCAAAATTTTTTTTCTTTAAGATATTTAATTGTGCAAGTTTAGGGTTAACTAAGTCTTATTTATAATATTGAGGACAATTTAAAACGAAAGCCCTTTTTGTGCATTTTCTTATTTTAGGCATTTATTGCAACCTTTTGGGTTAGGGGGAGTATATACCTTGTTTTTGGAACTGGTATGACAATGTGCTGGCTGGAAGAATCTTTGTACCAAATGATATTAGGGGTCCAATAGGCATGTGCTGGGTTAGGGGTCCAATAGACGTTTTTGGTGCCCCGTCATGACCATATTATTTTCTACTCTAACATCTTCTCTTGTCAATGAATTATATGGGCCTATTTTAGTGATGGTTTTCAAATCAATTAGAAGAATCTTTGTACCAAATGATAATGCTGTAGACATGTTGTTAGGTGTATAATGTTTCGGAAATCAAAATCTGTAACACTCGAGCATCAACCATAATGAAAACTGTTAAATCTTGGCTCATTTCAATAAGCACTAGAGAATTCACCAATGCTCATCCTTTTCTCATATACTTGGTTTACAATGTTCAGAATTGCTGAAAACTATATGATGATTGTTAATGTTAACAAATGTCAAGTAGATCATTGTTAATGAAATAACTTGCAAGAATATGTTTAATTCTTACTTTCTTTGTTACTTAGACTAAAGCAGGTCCAGTTTTAATCGCTATAAACCCTTTTAAGAAAGTTCGGCTGTATGGAAATGATTTTATAGAAGGTTATAAGAGGCAAAAATTGGATAAACCTCATGTATATGCTATAGCTGATGCAGCAATTAGGGAGATGAAAAGAGGTCAGTTGATTTTGCAGTATAATTTGCCATTAAATTTTTGTTTTAAGATATCTAATATACTTTTTTTTAATGTGCAGATGAAGTTAATCAATCTATCATAATAAGGTAAACCAAAAGCTTTACATTATTTCCCAACCCTTCTCCTTTTTCCATCACTGTGCTTCCATGAAAAAAAAAAGGTTTAAGTTCGAATGCATGACCAGATATAAAATAAACATGAAACCTTTTTTACCCTTGTAGTGGTGAGAGTGGAGCTGGTAAAACAGAAACTGCTAAAATTGCAATGCAGTATTTGGCTTCCCTTGGTGGAGGTAGCGGCATAGAATATGAAATATTGCAGACAAATCCGATACTAGAAGCTTTTGGGAATGCAAAAACAGCCAGAAACAACAACTCCAGTCGCTTTGTAAGCTCTCTCTCTCTCTCTCCCCCCCTCTCCTCTGATTACTTCTCTCTTGTTCACTCCCTCGTCCCAGTGCAATGCACATTGCTTTTACATCTGTTAATTGAACTCTTTTTTTTTTTACTTTTTGCAGGGGAAGCTCATTGAGATCCATTTTGGTATTACCAGTCGGATTTCTGGTGCAACAATACAAACATGTAAGATAAACAGTTCCCCTTCAGTATAGTAATTTGACTTAAATGCCCTTCTAGTGATTACAATGTTCTAACTTCTTTGTTGTTTTTAAACCTCTTATGAATTGTGGATGGCTTGTGCTTAAATGGCAGTTCTCCTAGAGAAAGTAAGTTATTTGCCATGTGCCTTCATTTTTTTTTCAAAGAAAAGCTTTGTTCATATAAATTTTGCTCCTCTCTCTTTAAATTTCTGCAGTCAAGAGTTGTACAATGTGCAGATGGTGAACGATCATACCATATTTTTTATCAGCTTTGTGCTGGTGCTCCCCGATCACTTCAAGGTACATATATTGTTTGAAGTGGTTTCTTTCTAAAGTAGCTAATATAGTAACATATCTACTCTTTCTGCCTTCTCCATCTCACATTCCTTTTTAAAACAGAGAAATTGAATCTGAGAAAAGCAAAATTTTACAAGTACCTTAATCAGAGCTCTTGTTGTTCGATTGCGGGGTAGATGATTCAGAAATGTTCTTTACTGTAATGGTAAAGCCTTGTTCTTGCCCGTCATGTTTTTTAAATGATGTTCATGAGTAATTTACTCTGCTTAATATATTATTTGACCTTTTGGCATGTAGGAAGCCATGAATGTAGTACACATAAGCAAGGAGGACCAAGATACGGTATTCTCGATGCTTGCAGCTGTTCTATGGCTTGGAAATATATCATTTAAGGTGATCGACAATGAAAATCACATCGAAGTTGTTTCAGATGAAGGTATAGTATTGTCTTCATCACAAGTTATATATAACAGCCTTTTGTTTGCAAAATAAATTGTATTGCTTTGTTTAATTGTGGAAAGTTTGATAATTGAATATCTAAGTTATTTTAGATATTTTATTGTCATTAGCTTTCTCTTCAATGTATTTATGCTTAATGATTATTGTTGTCTATAGGTGCACATACCGTTGCAAGACTTCTTGGGTGTACTTTTGACAGTCTAAACATGGCTCTTTCAACCCGGAAAATGACTGTCAGAAATGAAAATATAGTGCAAAAACTTACTCTTGAGCAGGTCTGATGATTTTCTTAATCATTTAGATTTCGTCATGCAGTAATTCATGGTAGTTCATAACTTGAAGTCATTATTCACAAACGTTACAATATCAGAACTCCATACATGCTCTCTTTTTTTCCCTACAAAACATGTATTATACATATGGGTCCAAAGCATGAGGAGTTCTTCTGTCTTCCCTTCCTAAAACCATTAGAGGTACCCAAATAACCGATGTGTCATTTTTAATGTAAATGGACAGGAAAAGAGGGGGTAATGTTGACTAAAAGAATATAATGGAAGGAATGTATCTATTATTTATTACATCTCAATTTTAGGGGGGATTTCACATATTTCTTATTTTGGGTCTGTGCAAAATTTGTTGTTGTTCTATAGGAGCACACAATACCACACACCTTGTTAGTTTATTCTCTTGTTCTTTTTTCTATCAGGCAATTGACTCCAGAGATGCGCTTGCCAAGTCTGTATATGCGAGTTTGTTTGAGTGGATTGTAGAACAAATAAACATTTCACTTGGAGCTGGGAAAAGAAGAACTGGCAGATCTATAAGTATACTTGACATATATGGCTTCGAATCATTCACCAGAAACAGCTTTGAACAATTTTGCATAAACTATGCAAATGAAAGACTTCAGCAACATTTCAACCGGCACTTGTTCAAGCTTGAACAAGAAGAGTATATTGAAGACGGCATAGATTGGGCTAAGGTTGAATTTGAAGATAACCAAGACTGTCTAAACCTGTTTGAAAAAAAACCTCTAGGGTTATTATCGCTTTTAGATGAAGAATCAACCTTCCCAAATGCAACTGATCTTACATTCGCAATTAAGCTGAAGCAACATCTTGATTCTAATCCTTGTTTTAAAGGGGAGAGAGGAAAGGCTTTCACTGTCAATCATTATGCAGGAGAGGTTATGTATGATACCTCTGGCTTCTTGGAAAAAAACCGAGATCTATTGCACGTGGACTTGATTCAACTTCTTGCCTCTTGTACATGCAACTTGCCCCAGGCCTTTGCAGCTAAGATGCTAGTACAATCAGATGATTCTATATCAGGTCTTCTTAGATTAAGTGGAGCTGATTCACAGAAGCTAAGTGTTGCAACCAAATTTAAGGTACTTTATCATATTGTTCTTTTTCTTTATGCTCATTAAATCAAGCATTGTATTAGGTACTTGTTCTTATGGTGTCATGTGATGCATCCAGTGATACTATTACAGTTGAGTATAAAACCAAGTGAAAGGATAAAGAAAGCAAGTTGAACTTAAATTCTTCAGCAATAAATGTAATGCTATAAATGAATCAACAATGATACTAGGGGCAATTGTTTTGTGACATCTTCTTAAGTTGTTTTGTGAATCAACTTAAGTTGTTTTGTGACAACTTAAATTCTTTTGTGACATCTTCTTTTCTATTATTATTATTTTTTTTCTAGGGGCAATTGTTTCAACTGATGCAAAGGCTTGAGAGTACAACTCCTCACTTTATAAGATGCATAAAACCAAACAGTCTACAACAACCTGGAATTTATGAGCAAGGTTTAGTTCTTTCACAACTCAAATGTTGTGGTGTGCTTGAAGTGGTACGCATATCCAGGTCGGGGTATCCAACAAGAATGACTCACCAAAAGTTTGCTCGGCGGTAAAAAAAATATCAAATAGAAAATTTGATTGTTGGATAGTATTTTTCCATGTAATATTAATCTTCTCGTAATAATACCAGGTATGGATTCCTTCTTCTCGAGAGTGTTGCTTCACAAGATCCACTCAGTGTTTCTGTTGCAATACTTCAACAGTTTAATATCTTGCCTGATATGTACCAAGTTGGGTACACAAAATTGTTTTTCCGAACGGGTCAGGTGAGACAGAATATTGCTAAGCTTGTTGTGCAAATTGTAATCATTGTTTTCTTTACTTATAATATATTTCCTTTCTTGTTGTGTTTTGTGGAAATAGATTGGTATACTTGAAGATACAAGAAATCGCACCCTTCATAGTATTTTAAGGGTTCAAAGCTGTTTTAGAGGGCACAAGGCACGCAAATATGCCAGGGAGCAGTCCCGAGCAATTGTGACAATTCAAACATGTAATCATTCATATACTTTAATCTAGTGTTTGGTAAATTCAACTTATCCTAATAACAGCATAATCTGAGATGTTTAGCTGCAGATGAAGCTCAATCATTACAAATTCTTATGATAGAATTTTCCCACTGATTGTTCAAGTCCATTGCACCTCATATTAGTTTTTTAATCTTGCTCAAGTTAATTAATCAAAGTTGATTTAAAGTTAATTCATCAAATAAAGCTCATTGCACTCTTTAAGTTGATTTATTAGATAAGACTAGAGACAAACTTGCCATAATTTTCTTTCTTGATTTAAACATCATTTGAAGTAAATAGTGACGACTAACGAGCTTTTTGCCATGTCAAGAAAACATGTTGTGATTGTCACAGCAAAATGTGCACCTATTATCTATATGCCCTTACAGATGAATTTTACATCACACATTTTAGTATTTCGTCTGTTGATTGTAGTTATAAGAGGTGCAAATGCAAGGCACATGGTTTCAAGCTTGCTTAAGAAAACAAAAGCCACAAGTATTATCCAGAAATATTACAGAGGATGGGCTGCTAGGAAGAAGTTTGCCAAAATCTATGCTGCTTCAGTTGTAATACAATCTGGTAATGATTTTTTCCCATCCCATTCCTTGGAACAATTCTGGACGTTGAGTGCTGGTGTTAAAGATAATATTTATGGGTTGATTATAATTGGATCATGTATGTTATATGGCAATTAAATTTCTTCTGTTTATGGCAGTTATTCGTGCTAGGCTCGTCAGAAGGTGCTCCACTGATGTTCCACTGCTGAATTTTACAGAAGAAATTGAAGCAAAAATGGTATTTCCCTTGTGTTTCAAAAAGAATTCTGAGAACCAAGTTATTCTAGTATTTTACTACCACAGACATGCTTGAGTCATCTTTCTGAAAAGCTTGTGTTGTCAGAAACCATTCAGTTTGGAATGTGCCGTGGCAACTAATTTCCTGATTTTTAGACTGTTCTATTGGTTTTTACGTTGGTGCATGTTTTTTTATCATTCCTGCAATTATCTCATTAATAAAGCACATTGTTGAAATTTTCAGGCAATAGGTTCTGATGAAATATTGGTCAAGGCATCATTCCTCTTAGAGCTACAACGAAGAGTCATAAAGCTGAGGCTTCACTAAAAGTAAAGGATGAACAAAATGAAATGCTACAGCAAAGACTACAGCAGTATGAAAACCGATGGGCAGAATATGAGAACAAAATGAAATCAATGGAGGAGATGTGGCAGAAGCAGATGCGGTCCCTCCAGTCCAGCCTTACTGTTGCAAAAAGGAGTCTTGCAATGGATGACCCAGCACGTGTGTCAGATGCATCAGTCGACCAGAGTTGGGACAGTGGGGCCCGTATGCATACAGATGCTGGGTCCCGTCCCAGCATGAGCACTGGTGCAAGTGTAATTACTCGATTGGCTGACGAGTTTGAACAAAGGACTCAGGTATTTGCTGATGATGCAAAATTTCTGGTTGAAGTCAAATCAGGTCAAGTTGAAGCTACTATTGACCCGGATAAAGAATTAAAGCGTTTAAAACAGAGTTTTGAATCATGGAAGAAGGATTATGCTTTGAGGTTAAGGGAGACTAAGGTCGTTCTGAATAAAATCAGTAGTTATGAGATTAGTCCGGACAAGGCAAAGAGGAAGTGGTGGGGAAAGTTGAACAGCAGTAAATTTGGGTGATTTATTTTATCATTTATTTGTTGGAATGAACGGTCAACACTCAGGTGATTAAACTACCAGCCATATGGTTGTAATTTTGGTTTTTTATTTTATGCGTGGGAGGGTAATTGAGTTAGGTTGGGGGGCTTCTGACATGATCATTGGACCAACTTATTTTAGGGTCTTTCATGTGGCCTATGGTAGGCGGGCCCCTAATATCAAAGGCGTGAATGTAATTATTTAGTTAGTAATGAGTTTGTTAATTGGCTAAGAAATGGTGGTTGCATTTGCCAAAGCTTTTCTTATGTTAGTTTTAAATTCTGTGGTGCTTGATGTATCGTTTTTTAAGCGTGTTTAATGATTGGAAAGGTCGGCTATTTATTATCTATGTAGTTAAATTATTGCAAAGCTTTCACTGCACTTGCCTTTGTAGTCAGAAGACACAGTTAGATCATATGAGCATTTCGCAGTAAAATGCTGTTACGTTGGCGTAAGGTCTCAGCAATAGCAGAACTGTAATTATGGAGACGATACATAAAGTAGCTTTTGGTACACTTAAAAAGAAAAGAAAAAATGTTATGCTTGGTGAGGTTATCTTTTATGTAGGCCCTTTTTAGGCCTGCTAAAATAAATCACAACCCTCTCTTTCATCAGCTTTAGCTGCTTTGCTAATTGCTTTAAAAGAAGATGTACTCATCAATAAGTGTCGCCATGAACAAAAACATCATCATAGCTAAATTAAACCTTTTACTTGTCATTTTGCAAAATTAAACCCTTTGTTAGTTTCTCCTTCGGAAGCACCGAAGCAGGCAGCAGAGGGAGCTAAAATATAAACAAATATTACACATTAGAAATATCGCAAGATATCTTAGATTTTAATACATAACATAAGCATATGACTTGGAGTAAAATATATTATAATTCTTACACATTGGAGATGCTTTGAACAAAAATTACCCTTTATGAATAATTACTGTTACAAATTTGGGTGTTCATAAAGTTATTAAAGCAAGATAATTGAACCAAAATATTTGAAATGATATTTCAATTTTTTTTTTCAAAGACGACGCTTTGTATCCAGTACTAATTATTCAGTTTCTTTAACATTTTTATTCTATGTTGCTCGTTAGGGGTGTCAATTATTGATCCGACCCGACGGGTTAATCCGACTGGATCCAAACCCGATCCGACCCGACATGACCCGAAAATAATGGGTCGGATATTGATTTTAACTTTTTTTATTCAAATCGAGTCAGGTCGGATTCGGGTCAACCCGACCCGACTAATTATATTTTTTGAAGTAATTTTATGATTTAGTACTAATTAAAGCTTAAATATACACTAATTAAAATTAATTATAAATTAATCAATATTTTATTACTTAAAATTACATAAAAATAATTAATAAATATTTAATTATTTTACACGGATCGGATTAGGTCAACCTGTGACCCATCGGGTTGAATATGAATCAATATTTTTTTACTCGAATTTAATCGGATCGGGTTCAGATCAGTTAAAAAAAATAATAAAATAATGTGACCAGACCTGACCCAACCCATTGATACACCTACTCGTTAGCATAAAATAAAGTTATGATATCTGATGAATTTTTCATGTCCATCCATCCAATTGCATGGATTTCCTATTTAATACATATAAAATTTTAATAAAACATTTCAAATGATTAAAAAAATCAGAATAGGAGGCTTTTGAATATAAATTCCAGCTTTCAAGATGTGATATATATTCTTCTGATCCTAAATTCATTTCTTAATAAAAAAAATTAAACATATGTTAACCGTTCCTCAAAATCTTTTAATTTTCATTTTTATATATATGTCAATCTCCTAGTTGTTATCATTTTTTTCTTTTTGAGAGAAGGTTATTGTCATTTGTGTCTGTTCACAAACCGTACCAGATGCGTAAGGGTAATCCGGTAATTTTGAAGTTTTGGATGTATTTGGAGCGTTTTTAACGTTGTCCAAATAGGGTTGCATAAAAAATTTGGGCTGATGCCTCAACTCAGATTTAGTTTCGCCTCGAGCTAATTTGACTCGAGCTAATCCGATTCGAGCTATTCTGGCTCGATCGTTAAATGAACCGAGTTTGAATTGGAATTGACTCAGCCTGTGACTCGATTTGGTTCGAATAATAATACTTTATACTTATTTTCTATCAAACTCTAATCTAATAATCCATCTCTCATTATCTCTTCATCTCATCATCTCAACGGTTTAATGTTTTCTCTTACTCATTAGTGACTTGACTTGATTTTTTTTTTGTTGGTTCATCTATTCAAATTAGTACAATAAATGTCATTGAAAACATAATTTGTTGATATATTAATTTTGTACCAACTCATGTATCAATCTTGTAGATGTATCAATCATATAGTTGTGAATGTGCCAAATTTAAATGTCAAACATAGTCAACATATATACATTGACTTGTGAACTAGTTCAATTTTTATAAGCCGAACTTGAGATAAATCTGGCTCATTCAAACTCAACTCATTTGTAGCCTTATATAGAGATGACAATGGGCCGAGTAGGCGGGTAAAACGTCAATCTCTTGGTCCGGCCCGTCCATCAAAATCACATACCCGTTCTGCCCGGCCCATACCTCCGAGTCTGAAAATCCTGACCTGTCCTACCTGCGGGCCAAGTTTTTCTGGCCCGGGCCGGCATATCCAAACCCATTCTGCAGTGCAGTTTTTTTAAATTGGCTAAGAAATATATTTTTGTTGAGCATCTTAGATTATGAATTTGAGAAAATTTAAAATATCAAAGTTGTAGATTTTATTATTATGAATCTATAAAATTTTAGTTCATATTAATATGATTTTTCAGTATAAAGTTATAATTAAAAAGGTATCTAGAGGTCTAAAAAATTTCAACAATTAACCTTCATAATATGAATTTTTGAGATTGATATGTTCTGTTTTTGAAAAAGATCAAAATATAAAAATGATAGATATAGTTGTCACAGTTTTAGAGAAATTAATTTTCTATTGATTGAACTTTCGAGTTAAAAGATATAATTAAAAGTGTATCAAGATGTCTATTGAATTATATTGTTCACATTTATAAATTTTAAAAATATTAGTGTTTTTATTCATATAATAATATCATAACTAAATAATTAACATAATTTAAATGATATTAGTGTTATATTAATATTTTACGTAATTTTTAGAATATATTGATTTCTTCACGACTAATCCCCGATTTGTCAGAAACCCTTGCTGCTATCACTCGTCCTTTTTGTCCTTGAGAGATTGAATCACGCTCATACATATATTTCCGTAATTTATACATTTCTCTCGCTCTCGCTCTCGCTCTCTCTCTCGCTCTCTTTCTCTAGCAAATGGAACCGGGGGACCCAGTTCTGGGTAACGGGAAGCTCCCACGGCGGTCAAGGGGGCGTCCAGGACGGCCCAGACTCTCCGGCGGAGGTGGAGGACGTTTCGCTCTGCCGCCCCAACCGACTACGCCACCGTGCACGGATTTTGACATCGCCTACTTCAAGGCATACTCCCATTTGGGGGTGCATGAAGAGATGCTTAAGGTACCTATTATCAGCCACTTATACTAGCTAATTAGATAAGATAGTGAGCAGGATTAGGTCATTGATTTCTTCACTGATTAGGCAGCTAGTTAATTACGATATAGAAAGAAATAGGAAAAGATATATGTTACAATGTACATACTGGTTAAGTAGATCATTTACTGCTTCTTGTGGGATCCATGAGAACTTGGTGTCAGTCGGATGCATGTCCCTTTTTAATTAGATGTTGGAAGCTTCCATGAGTATGTACTCTGTCATAGGCCACTTCTGTATGAGTAGTTCATCATTCAAGTGCTTGAAAAGCAGAAAACGGGTTATATCTAGAGAAAGTTAACTACCTTTTTTCCATATTTGTATTTATTTTGGAAATTATGTCAACCTAGCTTTATAATGGGCTAATATATTGGACTCCTACAGGATCGAGTTCGAACAGAGAGTTACAGAAATGCCATTAGACAACACCAAGATTTTATTGCTGGCAAGGTATTCCTGTAGTTATTAATCATCTGACTAATAACTTCCTTTTATGTTTCTAACAAGAAGTTGCTTCCCATAGGTTGTCTTAGATGTTGGCTGTGGGACTGCTGTACTCTCTATATTTTGTGCCCTCGCTGGTGCTAGACGGGTAATTATTGATTTACCTCTTTCTGTGAAATTAGGGCATGTTTTTTTATGTTTCATCTATCTTGGATCATTGATTTATGGTTAATATTGACTAGACTTTGGTATATTCTCCTGTCAGGTATATGCCGTTGAGGCAAGTGACATTGCTGCTCAGGTAGAGCTTTTACATTCATTGTACTTGCTAATTTAATTCAGTTTTGCTTGTGATATTTGCCTTTGGTAAAATATTTATTAATCTGTTTTTTTATGCTCCTTTCTTGAAAAAAAAAATCTCAGGCTGCGGATATTGTATATGAAAACAATTTGTCTGATAAGATCATTGTCTTACATGGACGAGTTGAGGTATTGACTGTGTTCTTCTTGTGTTATCCTTTTTTAAGTTGGTATTAATGAGCAGAAATGTACTTTATGTGAAGTTTGTACAAGCAGTTTTCTCAGTTTGACATATATTAATTATTTTCAAATACTGAATCTGGCAGGATGTGGAAATAGAAGAGATGGTTGATATCATTATATCTGAATGGATGGGGTATATGCTCCTGTATGAGGTATAACTTGTGAACTGTTGTTGTTACAAAGAGATGTTCCTGTGCTTATTATTACAGCAAGCTTTTTTCTTTTAATATTAGAGTATGTTGGCTAGTGTGATTTTTGCAAGGGATAAATGGCTCAAGCCAGGAGGGCTTATTCTGCCCTCTCATGCTACAGTAAGTCCTGAATGTTTATTTATTCCACTTATTAGGTTTTTGCATACATCCTGCAAAATTTACATAGTCATTCACATCCTTCTATAAATTTCAGCTTTACATGGCACCAATTACAAATCCTGAAAGATACCATGATAGCATTGATTTTTGGCAAGATGTTTACGGAATTAAAAGTAAGTTGAGTTATGTCAATCCTGGTCCTTTTTCATATATGCTTGTAAATTTTGTACAGAAATAATTAATTATCACTGTTATTTTGCATTTTGATTATGTCCTGAATATCTAAATCTTATCAGTGTCCTCAATGAAGTCGCTGGCAAAACAATGTGCATTTATTGAGCCCTCTGTTGAGACAATTACAGGAGAAAGTGTTCTAACATGGCCATGTGTGGTATGAGTTCACTTTATGAGAGCTTCTCAAATATGGATTTGTATTTTAGTTGTAGTTAAGTGCATCAAGTGAGTAGGCCTGTGTGCTCCCAACTAATTTATTCCCAGCACTTTTTTTTTGTATGTTAATACAAAGTACATATTACAGCTTTTGGACAAGAAAGTATGTTAGGTGGGTTGCTTTATAGATTCAACATCTGTTGGCCAATTTGACATTCACCTAAATTTCATGGTGAAATTTTGTGAGCAGGTTACGCAAGTTGATTGTTACACCATACGAGTTGAGGAGCTTCAATCTATCACTGCACATTTCGACTTCTCATCAATGCTTCAAGGTGAGTACAATTACCGAAAGGTTGATTCTTATGGAAATTATTGGCTATATTTTCATAACTTATTAATCTTTATTTTACTTCCTTAGCTCCTCTTCATGGATTTGGATTTTGGTTTGATGTTGAGTTTAACGGGCCAATCGGCACTGACGCAAACCTTGATGCTGCAGTTGTACTTTCAACTGCACCAGAAGATTCTCCTACTCACTGGCAACAGGTTTCTTCATATTTTTTATTGTTCTTATTTTGTTTTTTCTTTCACAAAAATATTTCAATGCTAGCATACAATTGAAAGAACAATTTTATATATTTGGGCATACTTTTCTTTTTGGGATGAATTTACTTATGTCACCTTTTGCATATATGATTTATAATATACTACCTACATTCTTGGACTCCATTTAACCAGAAGATTTTTATTTTTTTCCTTATTGTTTGTATCAGACGATCCTGTATTTATTTGATCCAATAGAACTAAATAAAGATCAGACAATAGAGGGCTCAGTCACGTTGTCACAATCCATCGAGAATGTACGGTTTCTAAACATTCACATCCAGTACTGGTGAGTGCACAATCCCGACATACTGATCTAAATCAATATTTTAATCATGCTTGCTGACCTCCTTTTGCTTCTCATGTGACAGTTGTGGAGGTAGATCTTTTGTTAAACAGTCTACCATGCGATGACAGAAAAGCACTAGCATAATGTGACTTAGTGTACCATGCAATGACAGGGAAGCTCCACTTATATGTAACTCAGCTACATTTGTGTTGATTGATCTGACTTGGTGGCGACTGTGATATGTGGAACCACCAATTATTGCATTCGTGGACTTGACAGCTAGCAAATTATAGCAATTTATGCTTGCTTTAGTATTCTCCAGATTGTTGCAAATACGCCTTTAGGATGATGGACTGATTTTAACTAGCTTGTAAACTAGTCGAAGTTTGCAGTGGACATGGATAGGTATGTGAAACTATTATTTGAACTGCTGTACCAATGAAAAACATTTCAATGCTCCAGTTAAATTGAGTGTCGAGATGTTGTAAATTGCTGAATAATCGAGGCATTCTTTAATAGTATTATGTAGATCATTTCAGAGAATACGCCTGTGCGCTTCCAACTAATTTATGTAGATCATCTCAGGGAATTGGGAAACCTCTAAATTCTTTCTTTGTAGTTCATACTAGTCCTGTTGACTGACAACCAGAGGCAGAGAGAAGGGGGTTGTGACACCGTCATAATTTACTTAAATTAATTCTTATTAATTTAACTTGTACTTGTAAGATATTTAACTATCTAATATCTTTCATAATTCTATTTAAAATATATGAATCATTAAAATTTTAAATTACATATATATTTTGTTCTAATTATAAATTCATCATATTAGCTTTTTAATTTGAATTTTTGATTATTTTCCCCCTTTTTAATTGATGATGAATGATAATTTATTTTCTTTGATTATCTCATAAATTAACTCTTCTCTAATCTTTCGACATCCACAAAATTAAAATTCTAATTGTGCCCCTACTGACAACAGTCTTCAAGTGATAAAACTTGCCATGTAAGAGGAGAAATGTTATACATAATAGAATATGGTACTCGTCCCTACTAGAATTACAGGTAAATACATCACGAGATGAACGTATTTTACATATAAGAAAAATTAAGCTCAGATGAAAATAAAAGACGGCGACTAGGATCTTCTTGAGACACCATTGAAAACGAAGACCCTGAACAAAAAACTAAAAATAGTGGATGTCAGGAAATGCAAAAAGTAGTAAAACCTCTGAAAAGTTGCAAACTATTAATACATGATATGTTATTGTTACCACCCTACAAGACTTGATTCTTTTTTCAGATACCTTTAAAGAGGTGACTGTGTAACCAAAAAGATATCATATCAAATTTGTACAATTTCAAATCTCAGATGGGTCATATCTACCAAGCAATCTATAATCTATAATATAAACTGTTTAAATTTAGTGGCTTCTAGTTAGTGAAAAAAAATCAACTCCCGCTTTGGGACTGATTTTGAGGCAAAAGATATTTAAATGATAAAGAAAAAAATCCACAGCTTGTTTTTCTTTTCAAATTTTTAACTTCCTGACGCTATCACAGCAGACAAAAATTAAGACGACATGATCATCCCAGAAAATGCATCCAACCATAGTTCTCACCTCTCACCTTTACTGCCCGAGAAGCCAACAAAAATTCAGAAGGACAGTCTCCAGAATGGAGAAGTTAATAAAATAGCAAAATGACAAGTAACGTTGCAAAATCAGAGGCCTTCCCACAATTGTATCCTGCACACCAGAGGCATAGATGACCATTATATTAGAGAGGTTAGAATATTTATTTTAGTGCAGTATGAAATTAGCTGCTGCATCAGTCATACTCCACACGCTTAGCTTAATTCTTTTATTCATTTTTTTTGCAGGCCTGCCAGCATAAGTTCCATAATTGATAGAACTATAATAAGAATTGTTAGACCAATCAAGCATAAGTTCCATAATTGCTTGATAAACATACCTCCTTGAAAAAAACAAGACATAAATAAATATTTTGCTCAGTCATCATCCTCGTCGTTATTATTATAGGCATGATTAATTTTTTGAGCCCGGTACATGTCTGCAACCTGTAAAGGAAAAAGTCCACTACTTTCAAGAAGTCATGACAGAAAAACAAATGAGGCAAAAAAAATGCAGATCTCCTTCAGATACCTGGTCTGATGTTGTGGCTTGCTCAGGGTTTTTGTCATCTCTCACACGCAATAGCCTAGGGAACCGAAGTGAAATTCCCTATGAGAAGTAAAAAGAATATTCTTATCTAAAATTGGATCTATATCTTTTGGTGATATTTAGATGAAGTTTACAGTTCTACAAACCTTATTGGGATCCACAATACCATTAGCAGCACGGTGAACAGGACTAATGCTTAAATCAGCAGCTTTAACCTCCCAAACCTTTTTCTCATACGAAGGAAAAGGATATCAGTAATAAATTAAAGTCTATTTGACCATAGTTGATCTTCAAAAAAATTAATTGGTTTGTCTGAATCTTTTCTATTCTTTTCACATCTTTTCCCACTTGAGTTATTACAGTTTTCCATAACATATTACTGGAGGTGATGTTCAGAACAACAGCACTGTTGCTTCAAAAATAAATAAATAAATAACAACAGCCCTAATATTTTATGGAGCAACTAGTGAATAGTATCTTTACCTCTGATGGCTCGAACCACACATCTGGGTTCATTGTATCAGCATACCTGTAGTATGCCTGCGTAGGTGAAAAGGAGAAATAATACATGAATAGAGGACTTAACAGAACCACAAAGATAACAATCAAAAAGCCTTGATGTGAATTTTGAACAAATTAAAATCACCTTTGGATTGGTAATCACTTTACCCCGAAGGCTTGCAGATCTCTCCTCCAACTGTGCTTCAGAAAATCCCGTACCTGATTTTAAAAGAAGATAAAGAAAGAATTATTCTCTGGGAACCAAATGACATATATCTTTTCCTTTTTGGATGAATAAGGAGGCTCAATTGTTACCTATGTTACATATCGTTTGGTATTCCTCATTTTGCTCATCATAACAAGCGAGCAAAAATGATCCATATACACCTACAAAAGTTAAACAAATTATAGTACTTTCAGACCATGGAAGTCACCACATCAACCAAACTAAAATGAAATGTGTGTCATATATAGTTATGAACAAAATCCTGTATTTACCTGTGCGTTTGCCCCTGCCATGGAATGCAGCGATAGGCACCAAATCCAATGAGTCCCCTACACTGCAGAAAGAATAGGGAATTATAAAATAAAACAAATCTATAAGAAAATGAAGTATAGCACCATACATTTAAAAAGTTGTCCCAACTCTAAAAAATGGGATTTATCCAAAGTGGAAAGAAAATCAACCGAATGAAGGCATATTATGTACCTATCCATATAGTCTTTCTTCAATTTCAACCAATTATTTGACCGCTTTGCAGGTTCATATGTTGCATCCTTGTCCATTGTTTTGATAATCAACCCTTCGCAACTTTGAAAAGTAAACATAATATATATGAGAGAATATAACAAGTAAAACATATATATGAGGGGTAAAAGCACAAGTACACAATGCAGACTAATTCTATTAAGACAAATTGGGGGATAACTACAAGACAGTACTTGCAAATAAGAAAAAATTAAAATAGCAACAAAGCTACTCTATAATACAAAATTTTCATAATTAAATTGTGCCTCAAATGCATACCTGGAATTAACAGCTGTCTCAAGGAACTTCTGTATCTCCTCTAAGTCATTTGATGTTATTGCGGTGGCAAATTGAAATATACCACGTATTTCCTCAAACGAGTTGTAAAGATGCTGTCAAAGGCACCAGGAAATATCTCAAAAGTCTAAAGTAAATACCTTTTGCAAGTACTATATTCTCAGATAATCCAAAACATGTCCAAATAAAACTTAGAGCTAGGCAACTCAAATTAACTTTTGAATTTATGTTACCTCTCGACGAACTTTGAGTAGCTCCTCTAGTAGAGGTTGGCCATTTAAATATAAAATGTCAAAGCCAAATGTACAAACTGACACTTTTATATCACTTATAACAACCCCTTTACGGGCTCTAGTGCTAAGGACCTGCAAACCAGAAAATTAAGGGATCAAAAGGCGATCATAATATTTAACCAAAAGAAAACTGGGGCTCGGTTAATTCAAACAGGTACATTAACCTGGAAAGGCAAGATCCTATGCTTTTCTTGATCATAGGCAACAATTTCGCAATCAAGCACAAAAGTCTTCACGGAAGGTTTCTTGAATCTGTACAAAGGTACACCTAAAATATCACAATTGTTCCCCAGAAGAGTAATATTATAAAAAGATTAAACTACCTTCAAATATAAAGAACACAAAATTGGTCAGAGCACTAAAAAATATAGAAACAAGAAGCTAAAATTATCTCAGAAACAGTATGGGGTACCCCTCAATAAATATTTCAAGTTCACCAAAAAATGATACCTTGATACGGCATTCACCACATCTGGGTACTTTCCAGTGTTCCTTTCAGCATTGCGACTGTAAATCTCAACTGTACCATCCTCCATGCAATGTATCTTCTCTCAAAAATATATGAAGAAAGGATCATTGTACAGAAAAGCAAATTATCATAGCATAGACAGAACTAAAAAAATAAGATTTACCAAATCCACAATACCTGAGCCCGTTCACCATCATACTTGTATTCACATGTAAATTCTGTGCCCTGAAACTTATCGAGGATTTCTGACACAGCTTTTGTTGGTTTTGCCAACATGGGACCCACAGGCACACCTAGAGAGAAGTTGCATGTTTCTTGAAGCTTCCACACACCAACTTCGAGAAGTGCTGGCACAATCTTGTCATAGATTGGTAGAACTGAATATACTTGCTTGATGATTTTGGCAGCCTTCAAAGTTCATACAACTAAGTTGTGTTAACAGGAAGTATATCATATAATTCAAAATAATAAGAAGGTTACATATTTCAAAAAAAAAATTGTAATAATAGATAAACTCGTCTCCAATTATATTTATTACTTCCAGCATTTGATCTAGTTGGGTACAACCATACCCAATAAAATGAAACATAAAGCTGGTTACCTCATCAAAAGAAGCTTGGTTTTTTGAAGATGATTTTTCAGAATAGACAGAAGCTTGTGCAAGTGCAACTAGGACAGTTTTCTCAGCTAACCCAATTCGCATTTTAGACTGCAAAGCACAAAGTAAACTTGACATATACATATTAAAAAAATAACAACACAGAGACAAGAAAGGTAAAAGAGACCGTGAAGAAGACTTACCTGAAGCAGGCGAATGATATACTGGGGCTCACAATCAGTAGCTGCTACCAGGAGTGCTTTTATGTGTTCCCTTTTCTTGTTTTGACTATCCTTTCCAGATTCCTAATTGGATTAAAATATATATATATATATTTATTGCTATTTTTTTTCCATCTTATGATGCACATGTAGACTCACCTAGCAAAGTACATAATACATCAGACAAGGTTGCCCAAAAAAATATCAACAAACTTAGAGAAGAAAACTGAACTGTCAAAAAACAGTTGAACTCGACAAAGAGGGAAGCTAAACCAAGAATTTGGTCCTGTAACAGGCTAGCTGTACCAGTAACAGTCAAATCCCCAATGCCAGTAAATCACGGTAAACAAAAAAGGGACAAAGTTATCCAGCATAGCTCCAGAAAACCAAACTGTACAAGATCAATATTCAGAAACTCCCCCACCATTTAAGCACCCAAAAAAATAAAGTGAGAGAAAAAACAACTCAGTGCTGTATAATAAGTAAAATCCCAGCCAATAAAAAGAACGACTAGGAGAAGTCTCACCTTTGCAATTGTACGAAAGGTATCCAGCACCTTAGTGATTGTCAAATTTTGAGATTTCTTCTTCTGAGAATTACCAAAGTAAGAAATCATCCTTCCTTGGGATGAGCGGCTCATTTTAGCTACAAGGCCCAAATCACCAAGTTCCTGCCATGTCGTTAATTGAAAAATTAGTCTAATAGAGATGAGCAATTCAATGGCTAAATGCAACTAAATATGTTATTTGGATACAAAACTATACTTTCAACTTGCCTTGAGTTGTTTTTTGACCTGGTCATCATTCCTGCCATAAGCCTCCCCAAGTGCCTTTATTAGAGCTGCATCTCCAATCCCCAGTTCTATACCTTCATGGGGTGGTGCAATTCTATTGGCAGCAAGGTACACAGTTGCAAGAAGGTCCCCTGGTGTAGTGGCCATGACTGTCCTGAACACGTTTGACAAAATGTCCGTAATAACAATTCGACCTGATTCATTTGATATGAGATCAAGTGCATATGCCAAGAATCGAAATGGGACCGGCTCGCCTGGTTTCCAAAATGCAGCTTTCTTCGGGTCGAAGTTTTCACCTTTTTTCTTCAGCTCAAGACCAGCCTTCTTCTCTACAGAGGGATCAGGTTCTGGGTCTTTATCTTGTACTTCTTTTTCTTCTTGGCATGGTTTCAAGTTTTTCTCTTGTGCATTGTTGGATTTAGAGCAAGCTGCTAGGGTTTTGGGTTTCTTCGGTGAGGAAGAAGTGGCCGTCTCTTGGGACTTAACCTTATTTTTGACCGAACTCTTCAGTTCCGCCTCCACAATCGAGTCCTTCTCCTCTGCTAAAGCCATCTCTACCGTTTCTACATTTTCAGCTTTCTCATTTACCATCTCCTTCGGGTTCTCCATTGAATTCTCGATTTGCAAGGTGTTAACATTGGGAGGTTCTTCTAAATTTTTGGAATTCTCTTTCGTGCCAAAACACTGTTCAAGGGTTTTTACCTTCTTGGGTTGGAATGAAGAAGAAGAAGGCGCTCCTTTGCTGCTCTTTTTGGCAGCGGCACGGGCATTACCCATGAGCACGTCATTGATGGAGCGCTTCCCTGACGAGGAGGACATGGCGGCTGGAGGGGAGAGGCTAAGACGAGGGAGAGAGGTGGAATTTAGGGTTTTAGAGAAAAGGGGGGGAAGGGAAGAGCGCTGACATCTGAGAAAGAGGGAAAAGGAAAAGGGAGGTGATCGAATTGACAACATGAACATGTTACGAAACGTGAATTGATGAATGATGAATCAATGAAAGAATGAAAATTGACATGACCTTCGAGGGGTCCGTCTTTACCCAATTGGGCCGATGGGCCTTCGAGGGGTCCGTCTTTACTTAATTGGGCCGATGGGCCTTCGAGGGGGCGTGGCTTAATACGGTTACTGATATGCAGCGAGCCTTCATCAGCTAATTCAAGAACCCGGCTGAGGTTGTGGCTCAAACTTCAGTCGGAAATTCAAGATTCAGCCTTCGTCAGCTAATTCATTCCTACGATATTATTAACGCTTCTCGGCCTGGTTCGTATTTGGAAGCGGCTTCTCAGTCTGGTCGCCCCACGTTCTCGTGCTTCGTAGGATTCGCCTGATCTATGTCTCAGATGTGCGGTGAAAGGGCATCAGTTGTTTTACGTGTGACAAATTAGAGTATTTTACAAATAGATGTCTTTCTCGTTCTTCTCGCCAGTCGTCTCCTTTACATCTTGTTGTTTCGTCTTCCTCAGCTTCTAAACTTGCTTCTTCTCAGATTTCTCTTCCAGTTGCTTCTTCTTCGATTCCTCCTTTAAACTCTATTCTTAAGCCTAAGATTACTTCTTTCCCTTTTTTCTCTCCTATTTCTTCTGGTCCGATGGGGTCTTATTCTCATAGAGTTATGCATTTTTTAGAAAATGATATTTCTGCTCGGTTAGAAATGGAGGTTGCTAATGGGGTGGTTTTAAGTTCTGATACTCGTCTACATGCGGGTGATCTCTCTGCTCTTCGTATTTATTTTCCGACTACGGGTCATCAATGGGCTGTACGTTTGTACGTTTTTTAGGGGTAGTCGGTTCTTGATAATGGCTCCGGATGCTTGGCATATTCAGGCGTTGGAGAGAGGGTATGTGTTGCTGGGTGATTTGAAAGTGGGGGTTCATCCTTATGCACCGGATTTAGATATTGGTCAACTTTCCGGTTTAGGGCTTGGGTGTGTATTTTGAATTTGTCAGTGGGTCTTCGTATTAGAGAAGCTCTTGCTTTTTTGGTTAATGTCTTTGGTACTCTAGTGGATTGTGTCACTTCATATGTGTATCCTACCGATCGCCCTTGGTCTAAGGCTCTCATTGAATTTTCTCATCTAGAGGTTTTGTCTCATTTTCTGTGGTGTGAGAACATTAAGAAGAATGGGGTTAAGCAGGTTTTTCGGCCGGTTTTTGAGGTTGAACAGATTGTTCCTTTACCAGTTCAGACAGGGTCTCGATTTTCATAAGCTATTCTCAGGCTTCTTTTAAACCGCATGTCTGGGCTCGTTCTGGGTCGTCTAGCGGGGGTTCAGTGCATCTTGGTCCTTCTAGTGGGGGTTCAGTGCTTCTTGGGTCTACTGGTGGGGGTTCAGTGCCTTTTGGGTCTTCAACTTAGTATGAGGGGGGTTTGTGGTGGCTGACAAGGCTGGGTTGGTATGTTTGACAAGGTGGTGGAGGTCTTGATAAAGGGAAGGGCAAACGGGTGGTTGATGTTGATTTGGGTTCTTCCATGGATGGTTCAAGTTTTCAAAGGTGACTATTGCTACTCTAGTGGGGTGTGGGTACTGAGGAGGATGAAGGGGTTGGTTCTGGTTTGGGGTCCTATACTGTGGGCTTTGGGTTTTCTGATTCGAGTGGGCCTGACTTAGTGCCGGTGGGTCCGATTGATGTTCATGCTGAGGATGCCTTGGCTCTGGTACCTTCATCTGGTAGGTCTGGGGCTTATAATTTTCAGCTGGTGGTTCAGCCGATGGATTCTGACAAGCCTAAGCATGTAGGTACCTCAATTTTATCCCTGTTTAATACTTTAAATTCAACAGATGTGGTTTTTTTTTATTGAGGATTTGGGTGTTACTTTTAATTATTTGAAAACTCATAAATGTTCCATTATTGAGGAGGTTCAGTCTCGTGAGTTCTTTGATTTTTCCAACTTTATTTATAACTTAATTAGTATTCTTTAATCTTGTACTTTTGTTTCTTTGGGGCATAATTTGGTAAAAACATGAAGATTTTATTTTGGAATTGTAGGGGGTGTAATTCCTCGGTGAAAAGGAAATTTTTAAAGGATTTGATTACTACTCATCATATATGATTTTTTATGTTTATAAGAAACTAAAAAATTTGATTTTACTTCTAGACAATTACATGCAATCTCTCTTGTTTATAATTCTTGGCATTTTTTACCTGTTGTGGGTCATTCTGGAGGTTTATTAATTGGTTTTTGTGATAATATTGTTATGGTTCAGGGTGTTTCTATCGGGTCTTTTTTAATAACTATTTTTCTTAAGAATATTTCAGATGATTTTGTTTCTGCATTAACTAATGTTTATGGGCCGGTTTTGTCTAATTTGAAATCTTCTTTTTAGTTAGAGCTTCTTGATTTATTTGCTTTAGGTATTGATAATTGGGTTGTAGGTGGTGATAATAATGCAATTAGGACTCATTCTGATAAGTATGGTTGTAGTTTTGATTTTAGATAAATATGTATGTTTAATGATTGGATATCATCCTATGCATTATTGGATCATAAAGGGTCGAATAGAAAATTCTCTTGGGCTCAGAGTGGTTATAGTTCTCATAAGACTTTACTTGATCGAATTTTCTTAACATCTGGTTGGGAATCACATTATTCTTCGTTTTCTTCTTACTATTTATCTAGATTTTTCTGATCATGCTCCTCTGATTTTAGATACTGGTATTATTGATTTTAAATGTTATTTTCATTTTAAATTTAAAAATTTTTGGTCGGAAATAGATGGTTTTAAAGAATTAGTTGTTAATTGATGGCATGAGGTGCGTTTGGGGATTGATAGGGCTCGTTGGTGACAATTTAAATTAGGGCATCTTAGACATAAAATGAAGGGGTGGCATTTTAATATTAAAGGGCTAGTTTGAGGTCAAAAAAACATATTTAGAATCTAAAATTCAACAGTTAGAATTTCTTTAAGATCAAAGAGATTTAGTTTGTACTGCGTGGGATAAGATTTTTAATATTAAAAAGGACCTCTTTTAGCTATACAATTATGAAACAATTATATGGGCTCAAAGGGCTAAAGATAAATGGATTAAATTTGATGATGCTAATACAAAAAAATTTCATAGAGTGCCTTCTGCAAATTATAAAAAATATTTGATTAGTCATATGATAATTTATGGTCAGGATGTTAATGATTTTTTACAAATTTAATCTCATGTTGTTCAATTTTATAAGGATTTGTTTGGGAAAGGGATGTTACTTAGGGGGCATTTTCTCTAGAGGTATGGGATGAGTGTGAGAAAAATAGTATGGAAGATAATTCTTTTCTTACAGCATCTGTCGCTGAAGAAGAAATACATGTAGCCATTTTAGTATGGCTTCAGATAAGGTTGCTGGGCCATATGGGTTTTCCATTAGGATTTATCAGTATTTTTGGGATTTAATTAAATATGATTTAATCTTACTTTTTGAGAATTTTTATAAGGGCACCTTGGATATTTCTAAATTGAATAGAGCTTCAGTTTGTTTAATACCTAAGGTTAAGAATGCTAGTTTAGTTATTGAATATCGTCATATTAGCCTTTTAAATTGTAGTTATAAGATTTTTACAAAGGTACTAGCTATACGTCTTCAACATATTTTTTCTAAATTATAGGTCTTGCACAATTAGCTTTTTTAAATGGTCGTTTTATTTTGGAAGGGGTGATTATGACTCATGAAATTTTGCATTTTGTTCATTTGTCTAAGGAACCTGGTATTTTATTTAAGGTGAATTTTTAAAAAGCTTTTGATTATGTTAATTGGAATGATTTAATTTCTTGTTTTCGACAAAGGGTTTTTTTCTGAGAAATGGATTACTTGGATTACAAAGATATTATGGGAGGAAGGGTTAATGAGATTATTAATGGGGTATCTAGTATTTTTTTTAGTGTCGTAGAGGGGTTAGGCAAGGTGATCATCTCTCTCCTTTGTTGTTTATCTTGGCTGCTGAGGGTCTTAATAAATTACTTCAACAAGCTATTAAAGGCAATCACATTAAAGATTTAGGACCTATTTTATCTAATGGTTCTTCAATTATTAATTTGTAATATGCCGATGATACTATTATTTTCCTTCAAGCAAATAAGGCTATGGTTGAGAAAATTAAATGGATATTTTATGCTTTTCAAGGAATTTCTGGGTTGCAAATTAATTTCTCAACGACTAAATTAATTCCTTTAAATATATCATCTGCTGATGCTAATTTCTATTGTAATATATTACAATGCAAATTGGGTAAATTACCTATCAAATATTTGAGGGTTTGGTTACATTGGAAAAAACCAAATAAAGAGGCATGATTAGCATTGATCAATACTTTTCAAAATATATTAGATTTTTAGAAAGATAATTTTTTTATCTATGAGTGGTAGATTGGTTATGTTAAATTATGTTCTTTCATCTTTACCTCTATATTTTTCTGTCCATTTATCGTATTCCAAAATGGATGTTAGTTAAAATTGATAGATTGAGAAGGAATTTTTTATGGGCTGGGTGGAGATGGCTCATACTAAAAAAATGCTTAATTAGTTGGGGAACTGTCTGTTTACATAAGGAACATGGGGGTATGGAGGTTTTGAATTTGAATCAGATGAATGTTGCTCTTCTTTTTAAATGGGTTTGGAATTATTTTCAGGCTGATTATTTTGGGCTGTGAAAATTGGTTATTCAGATTAAACATAAGGATAGAGTTGGACATTTGTCTTTCTTTTGTAAATATATTTGTAGGTTAATTCTTTATATGCGTTTGTGTATGAAGAAGGTAGTTGGGAATAGGCAAGATATATTATTTTGGCTTGATAATTGGTATAATGATTCTGCACTTTCAGTTTAATTTTCTATTTTGTTTATAAAGTCCAAGTTTGTTGGTAGTATTTCTTTAGCACAAGTTTGGAATGGTGGTAATATAAAAATTTCTTTAACTAAGGGGGTCAGTTTGGAACTAAGGGGGTCAAGGGAAGATATATTTTTACATTGTATGTTTAGTTTTAGATTTTGGTATAATTTTAATAGATTTAATACTCGAGGACTTTTTTCTTGTTGGATTCTTTCTCAGGGATGTGGGAGTATACTTTACATTTATCTTCTTATGATCGTGTATTTGCACAATCGTTGTTATATATATATATAGATGGTAGGTTTGGAAATTATGAAATTATGTGTTTTTTAATGGGGTTGTGATTACTAATTTTCGTTCTTTTTACTTTCATGTTCTATTTCAATTTTCTTTATATACAAGTTTAACTACTAATTTGGAGTCGTTGTTTCATTATGATGAAGTGCTTTTGGATTTGGCGGATGTTTAGGGGATACAACGCTTGACTCTATAGATCCATAAATTCATAAAGTCTGTTATTTGAATAATTTTGTTATATTTTGCTACTAGATTTTACCTGTTGATATGTTGGGATGTTTTGGTTTGTTGTCTTAGCTGGTATAGGTAGTTATGCTAATTCAGAACTTTTAGATGTTATATTTTGTAGGATTTGGCTGTCTTGTTATTAAACTCTTGTGATGTTGTTTCCGAAAAGAAATGGAAACAGACAAATAGTTGTCTACTTTTATCAACAAAAAAATATAGTAGTAATCAGTATCTCTATGTCTATCTCTATTTTTATTTCTATCTCTACTTCTTATTAAGCTCGTAAGTATTCTAATTATGCAACGGTTTAGATTTTTTTATTAAAAAATACATAATATAAACTCGGTTCACCTGTCATCGACTTGGTCTACACGATAACACAGACCAAGTGCATCTAGCGAAAACCTCCATACCACTCCCTTATTCCTTTCTCTTCTCTCTAGCAAAAACACCCCATTCACCCGAACCATAATCTAGTGTTGCGCAGAACGTGGATCATTAGATCACTTTGTAATATACATATACACGAATCACAAAGTGATCCAATAATCCATGTGCTGCATAGCACGAGGCAAGACATTAGTGGATCAAGATATCATTCACCCTATCCTTCCTTTTTTCCCCTCTTTCTTCGACAAAAAAAAAGAGTGAGATGGAGAGGTAAAATTGTTGAATAAAAATCCGAAATACCACAAAAGCAAGCATTGTCAATAAAAAATTATGAAAATTCAAGATCAATTTTGCAAGAACTGATGGAATTTGTGAGAAAAAATGCCTAAGCGAATAACTCAGCATATAATTAACTCGGTGACTGACAATTTCGATCTGACTCTGCCGATTTTGCAAACTCATGGTCGTCAACTCCACTGCTGGTTACGCAGGTTACGATTAACAACGAAAAAAGATGAAGAAATTCCAATGTCTCATATTTTCAGTATATCTTGAATTGATCTAGCCGTAGAAAGCTTCAGCGCACACAGTAAATTTCATGTAAAGGTCAATAATCGTAGTGAGTAGTGAGTAGTGAGTGAGTCGGTGCCTTGCCTTCCCGCTCCAAAGCAGCGCTGCCTGCATGCGTGAGCATGACTGACCCTGACCCCACGCGACAAGCTTTCTTCGAATCAATATTGGCCGTTGGATCACGACATCTGAACGGCTGAATTGCTGAAGCTATGCCAGCTCATAGCTCATTCACTTTCATTGATAGTTTGATGATTGATACAATGTCTCTCAATCATTTTTTAAGCTCACATAAGATATACCATGCATGAACCCTGACTCTCAGAATGAGAAATGAAACTGTACAAATAAGGTATTTATTCTTGTTGTCCACTTTTTGTATCAATAATTAATAAACAGATAATAAGTGTCATTACATTCAGGCAACACAAAAGCCTACTCAGCAGGACGCCGCAAGTTGCAGCATCATGAATTTGCGCTCACTTTTGCTTTCGTTTTGGTCTATAAATTATACCCAGAAGACCCCTCTACCATTTCAATTTAACTTCAGAGTGAAAACAACCAACAAAGGTTTAAACTTTAAAGTTATACAGAGAGAATGATAAATCGCCTGTTCCCTGTCACCTTTACTCTTTTGTTCCTATCAAACTCTGGAACACAACGTTAGTTGATAAAAGAACAAAATAAAACATAATTTAGTACCCACCAATAACCTTTTATTTTACCTACCAAAAGGGGAAAGGCTACATAATTTTTTCGTTTCATTTATCACGAGGCGCTGGCATTTCAGTGCTTCTAAGTTCCAACTTCCAACGCTTGCAACGGCCTTCAGACTTGGGCACTTAGCTAATAATATAATTGAGCATCATGTATCTCTTTTTTTTTTTTTTTTTTTTTTTTTTTTTTTTTCCTTTTGGTTTTCCCTTTCTCAGTGGAACATAGTAATATTTACAGTTTGTTGTTGTTACTTGTTAGTGAGTGGAGTAACCCAGAAAAACCATTACCACTTCATGTCATTTAGACAACTCGTACCCTTGGATTCAGGCCGAACGTTTCCTCGTACAGTCAACTGAAGCAACAAATTGAATTGGATGGCAACGCAGATCTTATATATTTGACCAATTAAAAGAAAAGCACCGTCATCACAGAGGCACAAAGTAATAGGCAATTTTGGGAACCCATGGAGCCAGCTTTTGCTATCACAACGTTGCAACAGATTTAAAACATACGAATTATACATATTTATAGGCTGCATAAAAAAGATTAGGCTCCTGACTCAACTCACAATCAACTCAAGCTAATCTAATTCAAACTAATCTAACTCCATAGATAAATAACTAAATCTGAGTTGGATCTCTACTCGAATAACAATGATTTGTGCTCTTTTTTTCCGCCGAACCCTAACTCAGAAACTCATCTCTCATTCTATTTCACCATCCCAACAGCTTAGAAAACACCTCTTACTTGCTCATAACTTCACTCATACATCCAACTCTATTTCTTTTTATCAGTTTACCCGTCCAATTAGTACGGCAAAAATATCATTGAAAACATAATTTATTAATATATCAACTTTATACTAACTCTTATACTAGTATTGTAGTTTATAAATAAATCAAACCTAAATATCAAATAAAATCAACACACATGCATTGAGTCATGATACAAGAAAGACAACTTTTAACTACTTAACCAAAGTTCCAAAATTCGAACTAATTAGTTCAAAAACATTTTTGCCAAATGAGAAAACATAATCAAGTTCTCAGCTACCAAAATTAAATCCACATACTAAATATCACAAAAAACACATCCCTCTCACGCCCCTCTTTATTCCCTCTTATCATGGACACGGCAGTCAAATAGCAAAACCTGATTAAACTAATCCATTAATTCTTACATTTGATAATGATATCACGACAAACTTCCAGTTAAAGTAAAAGCTCAGCAATCTGTACTGCATTAAGCGCAGCTCCTTTGCGTATCTGATCTCCACAGACCCACAGATCCAACCTGCGGACATAAATTCAAAGATGATTATGCATTTGAATTGGCTCACTAAATTATCACAAATTATTTTATAGAACTGAATTTTGCAAAATACATATGGAAATATAGCCTCCAATGCAATTGAATTGGATCACTAAAATTATCACAAACTATTTTATGGAACTGCAATTTGCAAAATACATATGTAGATATAGGCTCCAATGCAACTTACCCTCGGTTATCATCTCGTGAGATATCCTGACGAATCCTTCCCACTGCAACCTCATCTTTGTTTGATACCTACATTGATGACAGAGAGAAACCCCATATTAAGAACAAAGGTCGGTCTCTGCACGCGAACGCGCATGCACGAGCATGTGATGGAATTGAGAGGGAGAGAACATACCCCCAAGGGCGTTGGGAAGCTGTTCAATTCACGGCCGTCAATAATGACTACACCAGGAGCTTTTTGTAGTATCTGCCTTGCAGTTTCCTTTTCAATAATGATATAAAATATTTCAACATTTTAGACTTGCTCACAAATAGAAGATTAACCAAAAAAAAGGTTGTGTGCAGAAATGATGAATTTTAAACCTCATCCAGTGGATCTTCAAACTGAAGATTAACACTCTCGCCATGTGCACGCATGGTAGCCACCCTCATGCAAGTTGCTGTGACCTTCACCTCATCATTGTTCTAAATATGTTTCATTTATAAGTGCAATTAGGCATCATACACCACAGATGTACGAGTAGTGATACTTTTCCCCAGTAAAGAAAAGGAAGAAAAGATCAGCCAATTTTACCCAAATTTTGTGTGTTTCCTTGACCAACTTCATTTCTTCCTCATTGTATCCATTTGAAAGAACTGATGAATTATGTGAAAACACATTGAAGGCATACTGCATCAGAAACAACTAGCAGTAGTCAGAATCATGCTAACTGCAAATCTAGAAATGAGAATATGAGAGAGAGAGAGAGAGAGAGAGAGAGAGAACCTGTTGCTTAAAAATTTTACATGTCGGTTCTTTGCCTTCAAGTACCTAAAGGAAATAAATCAGAGAAAGATGTAAAATTGAAGACACATGGTACAAGAATACAATGCATTTGGGGGACAATATCCTCAAATGAATGACAGATTGAAATCTACAAAGTGACAAAAAAGTACACATAAATAGGAAAGGAAATACCTCACGGGTCTGCAGTGCCAGTTCTTCCATTGCAGCTGCACCTGCTCCACTAGCTGCTTGGTATGTACTAACAACCATTCTTACAACCTGACATTTATAAATAACTAAAAGTATATTATATTCCAGCAATAGCCTTCTTCATTCAATCTTCAACTCAGTTAACAATACAGAGACGACAGGTGCAATTAAAGGAGCTTTAGCCAATACAGTAGTTTGCAATCCGATTCTTGTAAAACATTTATTTATTTATTTTTCGACTGGTTGACATGGTCATACGATAACCATTTGTGATCAGGCATATGGTCCTCCACCAGAGAAGATAGAAACAACTAACAATATTGAAAATGACATGGGCATACATTTGAATCAAATCATAGGTTAAAGACCTCTATTTATGATTGTCATTATTTATGATCTGTATAACAAAAGCTGATCTCATTTTCCTGGCACCAATGACTTTGGCTGACAAGCTCCTTGCGTAGAGTGTACACAAAGCAGTGAAACACATCAACACCATAAAGCAAATAATAGAAAATTCAACCTTTGCATGTCGATGAAGTGGAGTCACCCCCATCAAGCAAATAATAGTCGAACAATTTGGGTTAGCAATGATGGCGCCCTTACCGTTCCTCCCCTTGAGCGTAATATGACTCATCGCCTGGGGATTCACCTCCGGTATGACAAGTGGGACCGTTGGGTCCATTCTAAAGGCAGAGCTGTTATCCACCACAATTGCTCCCTTCTCCATGGCAATCGGTCCAAATTCGCGACTAATCCCTCCTCCCGCACTAAACAAGGCTATATCAACCCCGTCAAAACTCTCAGGCACGAGCTCCTCTACCGTGTAGGTCTTCCCTTGGAAAGGGAGCTGCTTTCCAGCGGATCGACGACTTGCGAGGAGCTTGAGTGAATTGTAAGGGAAATCGCGCTGAGAGAGTACTTGGAGGAACTCTTGACCGACAGCACCGGTGACGCCCACGACGGCCACTGTGGGACCGTCTTCACGAAAAGCCATGCGGACAGTAGAGGAGCGCCGGAGAGAGAGGCGGAGGCGGTGGCAGGCGGAGAGACATGGCGGTGGGCTGAATAGGTGGTGGCGAGTATAGACTGTTGAGTGCATTGCGAGTGTGCGAGTGTGCGAGTGTGAGGGGGGTTTTGCGGCGGGGGAAGCAAAATACGAGAGGGACGGAGGTTTAGGTTATATAAGAATAAGAATAAGAATAAGAGGTTGCTGCTTCTAAGTTCTAACGTTGTATATATATTAGACTGAGATAGAGATGGCACTTGCCACTTATCTTTGGACATTGCATTGGATCAGCAGCACACTTATTTTGACACTTCAGTGTTGCTATAAATGTCTGCACCTGCACGAGATAGCCGGTTTTGCCACTTCAGACAACCTGTGCGCGCAGTTGCGTCTAATTCTATGGATTCTTCAAAATTTTCGACCTATTGATTTCCTCATCTTCTCATTCTGTGTGCTGGGAAGATATTCCCTTCCCATCTCTAAATAAATAAAATCTCATTTCATGTAGTTGGAAAATTGCAATATCGAGTAGGGTGTCAACACTTAAAAAGTAAAGAATACATATAGTATTCAAATTACCAGTATAGTTTGAAGTGGGACTTCTTAGATACATAATTATTAATTTATCATCATATATACAAGTAAACAACACGCCATTTACTTATTATATCGTAATCATAAATTCATATGATTAATGAAGTCCAATTGAAAATATTCTCCACAAATATGCATGATAATGATAATAAGAAATTTGATTTTACTCGGTGAGAAAATAGAAACTGCGCGGCAGTAAAAACATATCCTCAGTAGCAAAAAGAGAAATCAGGGAAGTGCTGTTTCACATCCGCTTCTGTAATTGCAAATTTGCGGTACCTTTTGTATTAAAGATGAAAGATTTAGACCATTCAATTGACTTGTTTGGATCATCAAAGATTTTAGTAAAAGTTTACTAAAATCGCAACTTCATTTACAACATCTCGGAGTACATCTTGTAATTGCATTGTCGTTGCAAGTGGTCAATAATTGACACCCCTGATACTAACCCATGAGAAAAAAAATTTAATCATCAATTACCTAGCAACCAAATAAGAAAACAGACACCAAACTCTTAACAGTAAAAGCCAGATAGAGCTTGGGGTTACTTGTTGATATTAAGGCCCCAGGCCCCGGTAAAAGATGTAAAACCCAAATTATACAACTAAACACTAGTCAGGAAAACAACAGTCAGTTATAATTATGACCCATATCCGAATAGAGGTAAAATGATCTCCCTGGTAAAACAAATGGATTATCTACCCACCGAGGAAGCAAAAAGATAGGAGCACTACAGACCAGTGAGAGCACGGGGTCGGTGTACAATGGTCAAAAGGGACATGCCAGTTTGGGCAATAGCTCTGACCACATTCTTTTTTGCTGTCAAAGTGGGAGCCCGCCAATGGTCACCAGTGCCAAATATAATCTTGTTTTTTGAATCAACCTTCCCTGTTGTTTGGAGACTAGTAACCCTCTTTGACGGATTGTCCGGTACCAATCTGCAAATGAGAGAACTGGTTGCTAGAATACAAGCAATTAGAAGTAAATGACCCGAAGTAAATGGGATGAAAGCAAGAAAAAAAAATGAATGAATTGTTGCTCATTATAATAGCAGAAGATAACCTAGGTCCTTATCATAGGACACTGTTAGCTAGAACCCAGTACATGTGAGTCGATACAGGTGCACCTTACATCTGGTGGCATGCACTAATGGTCACAACAAAATTTGGATAAATCAGGCTTCCGTGTCTCCAGTTTTGCATGATGGCACTATACAGCGAGCTTCACTTTCTCTAACTATAGCAACTTATGATTGGCATTTTGCAAAATTATTATGAATATATATATATTTCAGTAAATAAAAGATCATCATGACACCCAAGAATTAGGCTACTGAGAGTTAACTATTCTACTGAAACTATATCATTAATGAAAAGGACTTCCTTACAGGAAAAAAACTTACACAAGTTTTTCCAGAAGTTCCCTTGCTCTGTGTTTCTCTGTGGGGCCACCACATTTGGAAACGAGTTCCTTAAACTCCTCCAGGGCACTTTGGCAAACTATTCCTTTCTTTCCAGCTAAGATCGTATTCACTTCTTCAAGAATTGGCTGCTCAAGCTCTGATTTTGCCTGAGCATTTAAAGATTCATACTATTCGAATGAGAGAAGAAAAGGGTCCGAGGTAATATGCAGAAAAGATGCACAACTGACGAACTTAGATAATGTTTTGTACTGGGTTCAGAGAAAATATCACAAATTAATCACCATGCTTTCTAAATAAAACTAAACAACTTTATTGTCAAGAAAAAGAATCTAAATGCTTCAAGAAAAGGGTCCAAGGAGGTAATATGCTGAAAAGATGCACAACTGACAAACTTGGGTAATGTTTTGTATTGGATTCAGAGAAGATATCACAAATTAATCACCTTTCTTTCTATGTAAAACCAAACAACCTTATTGTCCAGAAAAAGAATCTAAATCCTTCAAGAACATACCCAGATTCTGCATTTTAAGCACATTCCAATATTATTTCAATTTGACTCAATCCAAAATTAAACACACACACACACACAAGAGGTTATGCAGTAATAATGTCCAATTTACAGCAATGACAGAAAATAACATATCAAATTTAAGGGAAGTCATACATTACCTGACCAATGACAAACTCATAGTTGGATTTGTACTTCTCTATCATCTTCTCAGATGGTGCCTCTAGCAGCTGCTCTGCCTCCCCATTACTTATCCCCGATACAATAGCAATCAGAGCTGTAGTATCAAAATTAATCACATTTCCCAAAGCATTACAACATGGACTTGTTTTTAATGTCAGAGAGTCGAACCCAGTACTTAAATCCAACTCTACTTGAGCCATGGTTTCATCAATTGATACACTCTGCACAGGACCATCATCAATTTGAATCTCAAATGCTTTGTAATCTAAAAGTCGTTTCGAATCGTCACTTATCCCAACCCATTCATCATCCATTTCATCAAACACTATCTCTAACCCATCAGCAAAATCACTCTCAACAGCCCCAATTTCATGCACAAAATTGTTTCTCACCTCCTCTCCAAATCCACGTGCGAATACAAACAAAAGCTTATTGGGTCTGAGTGGACCAGCCCCATCGGCAGCTGCAATTGCGCTCTCCACACGATTACGCAGCCCCTTATCCTTACCACCAGACGATCCAACCCAGGAAACATAGTTAGGGTTCCGATCAGAGACAAAAACCCAGGTGGGATGTCCACGGAAGGTGCACATGATATCCACGTGGATAGCATGAGTCTTGGAGCTCACGTGACTTGAGACTCCGGAGACAGACTGGATGAGCGGGTGGTGGATGACGTGGCAGAGAGCGGAGAGGTAACCGAGGTTGGAGCAGAGAGGGGAGCTGGAGTCGGGAGATAGAAGGCGGCGACCGAGGTGATCGATCTCGGCCTGGATCAAGCGGTTGAGAGGAACTTGCAGGTCTGGAAAAAGCTTGGGTGAGCTGCGAATCAAATCCTGGAGCTTATGGCACTCTGAAATGGAAATGTTGAGTGAACAGCGATCGCCGGCGTGAGGCTCCGCAAGAGAAGGCGGCGATGGTGGCGCTGCCATCGCCGCAGATGAGTTACCCGGCTGTGCAGATTGTGAAATGGATCGGCTCGAATTAACCACACGGTCGCGTGTCTCGCATTGCACCAGGACCAGGTTCGTACAACCGTGTGGTGCATTCGCTCGCATATATAGTTTGGGACATGTGGGTCCCATTGTAAGCCTCCTCTCCTCTTTTTCAAAACTTGAAGATCAATAGATCATAGATTAGTTTTGGGCTTTATAACGAGGTTTAACATTAGGCCTGTAAAAGCCTGTTGAAATCGTTTATTTCCCTCCCAGTCGCCACTTCTTGATTCGAATTGTTTTCCCGTTTTGATAGAACAAGGCAAAATATATTCGATTGCTTTTGGAGCTCCGAGCCCTAGAAGGCTAGAACAGCAATCCGACAGTTCTCCATCTGGTACCCTTTTTCGTTTCCTTCTCAGATCTGCCTCTCTTCTCCCTTCTTCTAACTCCCTATACCAACACTCGCATGCACGCACTGTCACTCGCTCGCTGGTTCACATGAAGTCGATACTTAAGTAGTGCTATTATGGCGTCTATGGTAGTATGGTTAGTCTTTACCTAGAATGGGGCATCTGATGCGCCTTAATCCCAACTCAATTTAATTGTTGGAATTGCAGATAAAAATCCATGAAACTGTAATAAATTCAATTGTCTAACTTGTTAGAATTACAGTGTTTGTCATTAGTTATAACTCATAGCTCTTTTTTTCTTTTCAAAAATGGTAAAGCCACTGATTTCATTATAATCAGATTTTATATTACAAGCTCACTCCTAAATATTAGCTAAATATCACCTAATTCCTGTTTTTGTATTTTATTTGCTACCCCTGACATTGATTGCAAATGTTAGTTTTAACCGTTCTTAGGTTTTACTGATATTGATAGCTGTTACTTCTTGATACTACCTTCTTACAGTAACAACTCTTTGTTGTTTTAGAAATACATGGATCAAAAGGATCTTAGCAATGAGAATTGTTTGCAATCCCACCTTGGTTCGACAAATTGTGAGGCTAACATCAATAAACAGCTAGAGAACTTTGATCCTACATTTTATTCCCAGAGCAAATTTGAATCTCCAACACCAGAGAAGCCAGACTGGGGAAGGAAGGGCATTGTAATTACATCGCTTGCGAAAAATCTGCTAACTGAGAATTCTAAGGATCAGAAAGAAAATTCTGTCAAACTTTCAGACAAGTGAGTCATCACTTTCTCAAATATTGTTATCTCATTATCTCATTGCTAATTATTATTTTTTAGCTTAAAATTTACTTCCTGACTGCAGTTACAAAATTCTAGTTGATCTTTTCAATAAAATGGATACATCCATTAGGCTTCTACGCTTGCGTAAGAAGACAGCTTCTTTGAAAAATATCTCTGCTCAGGTCCAGGTGCTTGCAAACAGGTAGCTTAATAGTACTCAAAGTTTAGAATAACATATCATCTTTCACTTTCATGCCTTTCATAGGTGTTACTGTGATGAAAATGAAAGTTTTCTTGTAAGGAGAAGAGATTCAGAAGCAAATATACTTCCAGAGTTCCAGTATACTATTTTGAAACTTTAGATACACCAAAGCCCCCAAACAACTCCCCAAAAGGATTTTCTTATGTATATTAGGCTTTTGTTATAGAATATTTTTATATTCTTAATTGTAACTGCTAAGAACTTCTGTCATTTTTTAATGTATGCATTTTCCTAAGGGTGACTATCCCTGACCCTCACCGTACACTAGTCTTATGGGTTAATGAGTCTGTTCTGAGTGTCTTTTTCTTCAGTCGCTGGACAAGATTTGACTATTGTGCATGGTTTCAGATTTCTTACATAAAGAGGCACTGTTCATAAGTCTTAATATAAATGACTAGGAAAGGCAGAAGCATGTAAAATTTAAGTTCACAATGTTGTAAACAAACTGTCATGATTTGGACATTTTGCACCTGCCATCTGATGGGTGGGTTTGTTGACTGTTTCATTTTTGCTGGAAGGTTAGACCTGACCCAAACTGTATAAACCTTTTTCCCCCTTCGGTTTAGAATGTAAAATGGGCAGAATCTAGTCAATCTTACCTTCTTTTGAGCTGGTCTATAGTAAAAATGCATGTACCTAGCCTGAATCCAACACTACTTACCCATTGCTGACATTATCATCTACCTTTGTATTGCTTTCTTTTTCTTTTTCAGAAAATTGTTGGCTAGACATGTGGCACAAATGAAATATTTACTGCCAGATGCTGTCCAGATAGAGAAGATATTCTCACACGATGAAGAAAGCTTGCTCATGTATCCAGATTTAAAAATAACTCTAACAACAGACTTCCTTGAGACTTTACATCCGAATCAATCTCCTTCAATGACTCTGTGCAAAGCATTTTATACAAGTGTTTTAAAATTTTCTAGCTTGCATCCTAAGGTAGATAATTCTTTTATCATTACTACTCTTGGTAAAGTATTCTTTGGTTATTGCAAAATGTGACCTACAGGAATGAAGCTTTCTGTTAAATGCCAAATCCATGTATTACATTGGCCAACAATTGTGCTTTATACATACTTTCATGCAATCCCAACCCACTCCAGTCTCTCTTAAAATAGGAGCATATATGTTATAGCATCCACCTCTCTTTTCCCTGCAGGTTACTGAAATTCCTGAAGCCATTTTGCCAGAACCTTTCAACACGAGTGCCAAAAATTCAGAGCAGAAGAGAATCTCTACATTATCATCTCCGCAATTACCTCCAACTATGTCATCAGAAGAATCTTTGTTGAATGTTTCCCATCTCCCTTCATCTCTCTGGAAATCCACATTCCAGAACCTGAATAAACAAGCTGAGACAACTCATGCCAGTGAGCTGATACCTGCACAATCTGAAGATGCAAGAGATTTAACTGTAGTTTTAAGTCCTTTTCCAGTTGTCAAGACAGCCGTTGTTATGGAAGCTGCCACTCCTAATCGCGAGGGGAAGTTGGTTGATGCAGTGTTGATGGAAACACCAGATCAACGGACTCCGCAGAGGCCTTTGCCTACTCCTAGTGATAAGTATGCAGCTGAAAAGAATGACAGTAAGGTTACAATTACCAAATCAGCTAGGAAGTTGCAATTTCAGGCAGAGTTTGAAGCTGATAGACCTATATCTGATGTGGCTACTGCAAGTTCTTCTCTGGTTGACAATGAGGTATTATCATAGACCCGTGTTAGACCCCTCTTCTAAAGGGAAAGTTAAAAAATTCCAGCATTAATAAAAATAGAAATTTTCTTTTCATTCATGGCAGGTTGATGGTCATTGCATTTACTCTATTGTTAAGTTATTAAATCTGCATGATGGAATGAATTTCTTGGTTGTTTGGATTTTGCTCACATTACAAGTTTGGTGTCACAGTGTTAACATTGGTTTATTTTTAAATTCCCAGGGATGTGTGGGCCTGAATGAAACAAGTGCCTCTATAGGGAAGGAGAAGCTTTCTTCTTTACCTTGCACCTTTGATGTTGTTTGTCTCATTTCTTGGTCAAAAGATTGTTCGCTTATAACCAAAAAGGAGCTTGTGCACAAGATATTTTCCAACAATCTCGAGATTGAAGAGACTAGTAAAATCCTTATAATCTGTTGCTTCTATTTGTAAAGTATTAAGTTAAAAAATATTGTGGCGTATAGCAGTGGTAAAAGTTATTTTCTTTTCTTTTCATCTCATGTAATGTAGGTGAGATAGAAGAGCACTTGGCTACTTTGGAGGAGCTATATCCTGAATGGATCTGTAAAAAAACGGTGCTCGATGGGGAAGTCTTTTACAGGTAATACATTGAGTGCCCGTTCGGACCCCTCCCACTTAAGTGGAATGCATGGGAATTTGGACTCAATGGGAAAAAAAGATTCATTACCTGTTTGGCTGTCATCTTTGACACATTTGGTTTGATTCTTTACCCACCTCGGTTCCAGTTCCTTTGTTAATTTGTGGGCCAAAAAAAAAATTAGCTCAGAGTGAATAATTTCCCCCCATCTGTTTCCATCATTTTCACAGAATATTCATCTCTCTTGAGGGGAAGTGCACAGGAACCCATGAAACATCATTGAGGGAACCTACTCATATAATTAAATTCCCACAAAAAAATGGCCTGCCGAATGGGGCCTAAAGATCTAACACTTCATAGTTTTCTTTTCCTATTTGGTGCACTTTCAGTTATTCTCTGTATTTTGTGTTGAAAGGGAGCTCAGCATAAAACTATGGCAGAATTATCTTGTTATCACTAGTTGATTTATCGCCAGTCAATGCCTTCCTTTTAGTTAGACAGATGTTCCTTCAGTCTTATCATTCAAGTGTAAAATCTTTCTTTTACATGGCTTTGCAGTATTAAGCACATATCTGATCCAAAAGCGGTTCGGGCAAGACTTGTTAATGCAATCTGATTTCCTGTTGGTCACCCAAGTGCCAAATTTGAAGTAAAGAATTGACTACGACTATCATGTCATTCCAGCTTATGCATTATGATAGGTTTTTTGTCACTTATTTTGTGTACCTTGTAAGGTGAAGTAAGCTGCAGTGTCATTCGGTCTCTAAATTAGAACTTCAGGAATTACTAACCTGATCAATTGTTGGAATGGTTAGCAGAAATTAGAATGGTAGAGCTTTTCTTCCTTTTTTTTTAAGCGGATTTGTTGATATAGTCTAGAAATGACAGCTGTATCTTCATTTCATCGTTCTTCCACTCTCATTTCTTTTCAATTAATATGTCAATACAAAACGCATTATGAGACCGCATGTGTCAAGCTTACTTTTTGAGGTAAAAGAATATTTATGTCAAATGTAAATGACGGACGGGTTTACATTAAACGAAATTGACATATATAAACGATAGTGCGAGAGTGTAATGTATTATGGTTACTGGTCGGTTGACGATCTTGGGGCGAAAACTATGGTATCATTGATGCTTGATTATTTGATTAGTATAATGGATATAATTTAATTTCTACCATCGTTGATTTTGTGACAGAAGAATATTATGTCATTGGACAAATTCGGCTTGGCCGCAATTGCATGTGAATATGTGATCATACTGCTGTGATTTTTTAATTTAATTGTAATTAATCCAATTTTTAATATTAAAATTAAAAAAAATATATAATTTTAATATTAAGAATGGCGGTGTATCAGTGACAATGATGTTTTGCAAATGTATCAGTTTTATTGACATGTTTGTCCAAATATGCCAATAAAAATGACACACAACCATTGACGGACAAAAATATAACAGTTGCAATTGCAACTTTGTGAGTTTATAAAAAAAGTTTGATCGAAGAAATAAAAAAAAAAAAACTAAAGGCGCCACTGTCACTAACGTTTTTCAAATGATGATATTGTAAAAAAATTAAAAAATATATATAAAATTTGATCTCAAAAAATATTTTAATATGAAGATTATGTTCAACGGTTTGAATCGGTCATATGAAACACAAAAGATTTGATGCTTCACGAAACACCATAGTCTATCTCTCTATGTATATATCTTTTTGTTAAAGTTTGACAGACCTCTGGAATGGATGATTTGCTATTCTCTCTAAGAACTATTAATTATATATTTTTCATAAATTTTCAAATTAAAAAATGCCGGGATGAATTTGTGAAGGTCGGATTTTTTGTCAGGCCGGGTTTAAAGATCGTGCCCTTATGGGCTATGTCTAGGTACACGTTAATTGTTTATGAGTTTAAATCCTTAAAGTTGTGTGATGGTAAGAATGATTAGGACAATGTCGGTTTAAATTTAGGAGGCAGTTATTTCACATCTTCACGAATATGAAGTATTTCAGAGAATGCGAATTCATATCATGAGCATCTCAAATCCTTATTTTATTTATAGTGTTGTTGTTTTGTTATATTTTTTTGTCAGGATGCGACATGAGAAGCATTAGAATAGGATTTGCGATGGATTTTAATTGTTTTTATCTTAATTTCATCGCCTATATAAGGTGAATTGTTGTGCTATGATGGATAGAGAAAAATAATAACAATGATTTTGAGTTCCGATTCTTCAAATTGGTTAATTTTCATTGAATTCTTGCAATCTCACTCTCAATTTACATTGAGAGTGTGACATTTTCAATCGTAATAATTTTCATAAATTCAACTCTCAAACTCGGCCATTACATCACCACCGTTATTTTTGTATTTATTATTAGTTTTTTTCCGTTCGCAATTCCAGCTTCTCTTTTTTTTTCTTCTTTTATTATTTTGAGTTGTATATCTTTTTTATAAGATTGTCATTTTAGCTAATTATTTTCATCAATCCATCTCCAGATACTTTTGTTTCGATGTCCAAAAAGTTATCAGTGCTTAATACTTAATAGTAACAAGCTTAATTTGGTTTTGATTTAAAACTTAAAAGTAAATTGACTTAAAATTGAACTGAAAGATTTTTTTTTCCATCTAATGGCAATATCAATAACTTTTTGTTTGCTTCTAATCATCGACACTCCGAAATTCTTCAAGTTACTATAAGATATAAAGTTTTGCAAGTAAATGAAGTCTGATTTTATGAAATTAGAAGGTAGAAGGAGATGGAATATATATTTTTTTTTATAGAAAAGATGAGAGTCAAGCTATTAAATTTCATAAATATTAATAATGGACCTCATCTGGATTTCAAGCATGCAATCTCACACATTGAGAGTGTTACCTTTGTCATTAGATTAAAATCTGGTTCTCGGTGGAATATAAACTTAATTAGCTTATTTCAAATAAAACTATATATAAAAAATGTTCAATTTTTTTTTTATAAATCGATGTTTTAGCTTGTATTGAATTGAATATAAATTTTAGTATATTAATAACAACACAAAATTGTTCTGATTAATCGGTTGACATACATCCGACGAACAGATAAAGTTTTCATAACACTGGTGGACACATATTTTTTTTTTCAAAAAAACACTTCTGCAAAGTAAAGGAAGCTGGCATGGGGATTTTATAATTAATGCCATTTATCAGGGAAGATTAGTGTTTTAAGTTTGGACTGTACCGTATTGTGTCGTGTTAAAATACGTCGTATCTCGTGTAGTGTCGTACCATTTTTTTTCTATTTTTTTTATTTTTCCATATCGTGCTTTGCCATATCTAAAAAATGATAGAGGAGCGGCACAACATGATTATGACAAAGCATAAATAAGACACGTTGTGTCAACTGTATCGTACTTAATCATGTCGTATTCAATCGTGTCACCAAATTTTTTCAAATAAAAAATAATAACTCTATTAGCCCAACTTGAATCATTAGAATAAAATCAATGAATAAAATTTATTTAAACAATACTCCTAAAATTTAAAATATTCTAGTTTAATTAGTTCATTTATTTTAGTTGAAGGATAAGGACCATGAAACTTTTAAATATACATGATTAGGTCATATTCAACGTATGATAGGATATATCTGTGTTTCTGTATCATATCGTGTTATGTCTAAATTATATACCGTTGTGTGTTGTGTTGTGCTGACTTTTTAAAAAATGGATACGATACGATTAAAACACATATCCAAAACCTATTGTGCCGTGACATCCCATGTCGGATAGCCGTATCGTGCCACTCTCAGACTGTGTTATTATGTGTACCCAGTCACGGTATGGATCTAGAACTCTAGAGAATATTTCCAGCGTTCACACGCTCCCACCACATTGCAAGTGGTTCGTGAATTGCGAACCATGTTGAATTCCCCGCAATTGCTGTTTATTTTGTATAATTATTTTGATAATAATATATGGCTTTCATCTGAATAAAACAAATAAACAATAATATATATGACTTGGGTTTCATGATCCTTGGATCTAAATATCATATTCATCGATTAACTTCTTTGAACCCTTCTACACGAAATATCATATTCATTGATGAATTAATAGTCAAAATGCAATTAATAATTCCAATAAAAATATCTGATCAAAATAATGCATAATAACCATATAATACTAAATATAAACAGCTCGTATAAACAACTGCACCTAGTAGAGACTGCCAACGGCCTCTATCAACTACCAGCACACCTAAAATACGACAATATAAAATCACAGCTTGAAGCTGAATTTGCAACTGCTACTCTTGATATTGATCTGACTGCTCACCGTCAAACTATCAATAACCAAGTTGCACCTAACCTTTGAAGTAATCTTCCATAGTTTCAACGCACCGAGCTTAACCCTTACCGGTACATCCCCCTTAAACTCGATAGGTATCGTACCGCTCTGTTGCTGCTGCTGCAAGGAGTTCATCACCTGACCACCCAACTGCGCTCCACCTTCCATCACCACAGTTAAAACAGTTGTGTTCTTGTGCCCTTGATAAAATGCCGGGAATGACCCTCGGGCCAAGTCGTAGTCAGAATACAACACGCTTAGTTTTGATCCATCCTCATAGTATATGCCTATCCCTTTGTTGGGGTTCTCTGCTCTAACTGTGACGTCAAAGGTGGCGTTTGCGAAATTATTCGTGTCGACACTGAATTGGGTGATCGAAAATCTGTCAACTGAATATTTCGGCACCTTTGGATCAAAAATGAAGTACAGTGCTGCCGCTGTGGCAGCTATAATAATTACAAGAAGAATGAGGAGGCACATAGACCAACAGATGCACCTGCAACAGCAGTTACCATGACGCTGTTTCGGGGGATGCAACTGGGATGGGGGATACTGTCGTAAAGGTGGGTATGGGAGTAGTGCCGGATCGGGTTTGTCGGATCGGGCACTCCCTTGGGGCACAAGAGGCGCTGTTGGTTTGGTCTGAGCCTCTAGGTCTACTGGGTGAATTCTCTGGTGATCTGTCATGATATCTGATAAGAACTCAAGAGATTTGATTTGGGTTTTGGATGTTGGATTTGTGATCTCTCCTTCGTGTGGGAAGGGTTATGAGGTTTATAGGGAGAGAAAGAGATGGTGTGAGCGTTATACTCGGTCTCTTCTGAGAGGTTTCTTGCTCGGTAGAGTCTTAGTTGAGGACCCCACAAGTTTGAATATAACAATTAACAAACATATAATTATGCTTTTAATATGTTTTGTTTTTGTTTTGTTTTAGAAGTAGCGATGCGATTGCTGCCACGAGCACTTAATTAAGTGACAGTGATTGTGTTGCTTCATAATTATGGCTAGTTTTGTGGCAATTGGAACTAATAAAATATAAAGAATTAAGAGTGTGTACATTTAGGGTGTCTAACGTTTCAAACAATCATAGAAATGATTTTTTTTCGTAAATCGTTTCGTTAACGAGACGCAAAAAAAAAAAAAAAAATTGTTAACCGTTTCGTTTATTAAACGAAACACGAAACTATTTTATTAATTATTTCATTTCTAAATTTACACTGAAAATATACATAAATGAAAGATAAATTTCATTTTGTTACCTATTTCTTTCTTTGCACGGAACATAAAATAGTTTTTAACTGTTCCATTTAATAAATGAAAGAAAAAATATTTCGTTAACTGTTTCGTTTACCATGAAATGAAACACGACGAAACACATTTCGTTGATGGCCCTATTTACATTGTGCTGAAATTGAAATATACGATGTTTAAAGCGCATAAGGGTGTCAATTGGTCGGGTTCGGGTCAAATCCGACCTGATTAAATTATTTCATTATTTTTTTGACTCGACCCGATTAAATTCAGATAAAAAAATCTTAATCCATATCCGACCCGATCGGGTCACGGGTCGACCCGACCCGACCCATGTAAAATAATTAAATATTTATTAATTATTTTTATATAATTTTAAGTAATTAAATATTAATTAATTTATAATTAATCTTAATTAGTATATAATTAGTGTATATTTAAGCTCTAATTAGTACTAAATCATAAAATTACTTCAAAAAACATAATTAATCGGGTCGGGTCGGGTTGACCCGAACCCAACCCGACTCGATCCAATTCGGATCAAAAAAATTAAACTCATATCCGACCCATTTATGTTCGGATCATATCAGATTTGGTCGGGTTCGGATCAGATCGGGTTAACCCATCGGGTCGGATCAATAATTGACACCCCTGAAAGCGAAGAATGATTGGGGGTATTCAAACAATATAAATATCTTTATTAAAATAATAATATTGATAATATACAGTAAAAAGTGTGTACCGTAGGTCCAAATCTATTATAAAGTTGCCAAAATAACTGCAAGGAAGCATTTTTTTTTTCCTTGTAGTCCATTTGACAACAAATTTTAACAAATCATTGCCACAATAGTTACAACACATATTGATAATATACAATAAAATGTTTAATAAATTATTAACTTATGATTACCATAAACTAATAATATTTAATTATTTAGCATATATTCCCCACCAATGATATCTTGGTACCTTACTTATTTGGCAACAAAGTAATAAAAGTACGACTAAAATAAATGTATAGTTAGAGGGAAGGGATCACTTGACAGTGGTTATTTTGACAATTTTGATAATGAATTTTGAAATAAAAATGAAAAAAAAACTTATAGATATGTTCTTGTATTTATAGATTGATGGTGATTCAAATTTCATGTAATTTCATTATCATTTGATAGTTCATCAAAGACCGTCAAATTATAACCGTTGTAAATTATATAAAATTTTGATGATTCTTAATGGATTGTCAAATGATAATGGAATTGTATGAAATTTGAATTATCATCAATTTATAAGTTACAAGAACATATCATTATGTTTTTTTTTTATTTTTAAGATTTTTTTCATATTTATTTGAAAATTCATTATCAAAATTGTCAAAATAATCCATTGTCAAGTGATCCCCACCTATAGTTAAAATTGTTCTTATTTAAGATATGCGATACTTCAGTGATCGCTTCATATCACGATAAAAGAAAAACAATATTATTTCCAGTATAATTTGAAATATCAACAAGAGTCAAGCAAGTTCTGTTAAACCACAAAATTTAATTAAGCAGTAATGATAATTAAGATAATAATTAAAATGATCTATTGTAAATTAACACTAATTTAAAACCAATAAAATAGGGAACATTTATATATTATTAAGTAAATAAACTTTAAAAATTAAAACATTTATATATATATATACATATACATATATATATATATATATATATTAATCAAATTTAAATTGAGAGTAAATCAAGTGATCAATCAGATTCTGATAATTTATTTCTGATGCGTAGGTGATCACACAAATTCGGCCACAGAAAATCCCTCGATTTATCTCTCCTCATTAATATCCACTACCCATCTCTCTCTCTCTCTCTCCTCTCTCTCTCTCTCCCGCGTTTTCCACCACCCCACGCACGCATTATCGCTCTCTGTCTCTCACTGTCTCTCGGTAGTCCCTCACCCTTCCCCTCCTTTTCTTTTTCTGACCGACACCGAATCCTCTCAGATCTCCCACTCTCTATTTCTCTTCACCGATTTTTCCCCTTTTTGATTTTCCCCGGCGACAGAAAAATCCTCCCTCTTTTTCCCTTCCTCTCCATTTCCGTAGCCGGCCTCTCGCAACCCTCCCTCGCCTCACTTCTGTGATCGCACAAAGGGGCTCGCTCCTTGGCCGGCTCTCACTCCCTTCTCCGTCTCACCGGCGTGCACCACTCACCCCTTTGCCGAAAGGGCCGACCAACCCTAACACCCGAGCCCAGCACCACACACCACCTCTGACTGACCCTTGCCGTGTTGCCCGAGCTAGTAGCCTCTCCCCGACCGAGCCCTCTCTTTCGTCCCTTGTAGCTCGTAGCCACCTCGGCGAGGTCATGTGATCTCGCCCTTGGCCGCCGCTAGAGCGACGCCGCCCGCCCCAGCGTCCTTTGTACGAACCTGTCTTCGCTTTCTTCTCGACTACCCAAACCGAGCACAACCTTGTGTCCGATCGGGTAATTTCTTTCTTGTTGCTTGGCGTGTGGGCCTCTATTGTGCCTTGTGGTCACATTATGCGTTGAATTAATTGATTTTGTACCTTTGTGCCTTGTGTCCGATCGGTTTGGTTTGATGGTTTGTGTTGATTTCACCTTGTCTTGGGTTGCTTTGGTGCTGTTCGGTGTTGATTGGTAATCTTGTTATCGGATATGTTAGTTGTGGGTTAGGGTGATCTCGGTTCATTTGGTACACATGTTATTGTTATGAGTATCATTTGCTAATGCTGCCACCCTTGTCTTTCTGATGCGGTTACTATCTTGTTATTCTAACTTGGATTGTTGACGTGCTTTGGTACACTGGTACCATTCGGTACCAGTGAAGCGAGGCCGTAGTCAAGTGCCTTGATCCCCTTGGTTGCTCTTGCTGTTAACTGACTTATTATTCTTATTGGTTGCTACTTGGCTGCCTAGCTCGATTTTGAGCAGTTTGTACCCTCTCTTGTCTGTGTTGTTGATTGTGATTGTCCCTGTTAGTGCCTAGCGGGTTCTGATTGGGTCTTGTTGGCATGGCTTGATTCTCACTATCTGTGCTTGTTGTTATACTAGCACCCTTGTTGTTGTTGTTGTGGTAATAGTTGCGATTCTGGTATGGTGCTCCCTTATCAGGGACTGAAGTGCAAAATCAAATGAATATAAGGGCCTAAATGAACTAATTGTGGTAATAACTCTTTTAAGGGTTATATGCGCAAAATTCAACCCTTACGTACAATCGAACCTATAAGAATAGTCGGAAAAGAAATTGATCTTAATTAAGTGGGCCGAAAGGTTAAATTGGATAAAAGTATAATTAATTAATTAGCGAGTGCCGTAAACTAAAACGTGCGCAACTAATAATTAATTAATACTTAAAGATGAATAGGGAGATGATTACATGATCTGCCTCAATAATGAAAATCCGAATGATACGATGGTTTCGGAGGCGACTATGATCCCAAACACATTAAAACACCAACACGTTTAATTAAATAAAAACATTAATTAAATTTAAGTTTAATTAAATTTCTTTTCTTTTAATTTGATTTTTATTATTTATAATTCTAGTTGTATGTAATATATTTTAATAATATTAAAATATAAAATGAGATATAATTAAAGAATATGATATAAATAATTAGGGGTTATAAAATAATAACTAAAGGATAATAATAATGTATAATATAATATATGTCACACCCCAGAATAAAAGAAACGGATTAGGGGTGCTTAATCCCGTCACGTACGCACGACGGGACGTGCGTACGAAAGGCTAAATGAATAAAAATAAAGAAAATCCCAGGATAAACAAAACAATAATAATAATACAAAACAATAACAGTCCAGAGTAACAAGAATAGAATACAACGCCGACATCGGCAGGGCTAGCTCCATCGGAATGGGCAGCAAAATCTCTCAAAGAAAAAAACCAAAAGAAGAAATAAAAACTCGAAACCCGATAGATCCTAATCCACTACCCTGCTCACATGCGGAAGCGGCGAAGCACCTCTGTCACCACGCAGGACTGTCCCTAGCACTCGCTCCAAGAAAATCCGAAACACGAAATACCTGGATCCCACAACCACCGTGGAAACGTGAGTAATTTAAAAATTACTCAGTACGGATTTAGATCCAGCCTTAAGATTTGATCTTCTTTCCTAGACTGGACCCAAATACCGATACCAAATTTTAGATGCAATGAAATAATTTTAATATGTGTTAATGTATTATTATTTTATACATTTCGAGAACACCTCTACATGAATGACATGAAATGACAAATAACCCTGAAATAGAAAATCATGGAATAGTAATATAATATAAAATATAAGGTACGAGAAAACAAACACCCGAAATAAATATCCCAATTTGCAAATCACCGGATCTATCCCAAGCGGGCGCCACCGGCGTCCCACTTACGAACTTGGGCCTTGCCTAGCGGGCGCCACCGGCGACCCAACTTACGAACTTAGGACTTTATGTTTATGCGACGCCAATGCGCATAAACGGCAATTCGGGCTCCCGAGCGATAACGCCCTAGGAGAGTGAGCGTGCATAAGCACGTACTGCAGTCTGCTAAATCGATAATTCACCTTACAAAATAAAAACAAGTGGATAATTATGTCTTCGGTTGCCATATCGTCAAAATGAGATAACTACCCGGAAATAACAAATCGAAAACTAATACAAATGGGAGCCTACACCGTGTACCAACTAAGGGTCGGAGGACCGCATCCGAAAATAATGACAAAATGAAATATAATACGGATGGGAGCCTACACTGTGTACCAACCTGGGGCCGGAGGACCGCATCCCAAAGGGGAGCCTACACTGTTTGTACCAACCGGGGGCCGAGGGACCGCATCCCGAGAAATGACAAAATGATAGATGATACAAATGGGAGCCTACACTTTGTACCATTAAGGGCCGAGGGACCGCATCCCGAGAAAATAACAAAATAGGGTAGAATCCGGACTCGGATATGGACGCCCACACTAAACACTGAAAGACATGGTATCCTAATCGCTCAAATTTGGATTAAAAATCTTAATCATATTAAGAATATTAAAAATATAATATTGATCAAAAGAAAAACACTCTAGCACGGCCGAACCCGCCAAATGACGGGGTCGGTGGATAACAAACAAGCAAAGGTGCGCAGTGTATATACGAGACGAAAGGAATATAACTTTGTTGATGCAGTTATATAAAAACGCAACCTCGGGATGAGATCACCCCACTGCCCGCCTCTCGGCACTTTCCCATGCATTTTGCATGATTAATTGTCTAACTTAATTAATAACTAATGATATTAATAATATAAATCTACTAATTATAATCTATAACTTTATTTATTTAATTCTAACCTAGTCTATCTCGAGACTATTTCCGAGTTCTATTCCTATCTCATCTACATGCGGTATGATATGATATGACATGTAAATGCGGGTATGTCTCAAATATCTTTGTCAATTTACTGGGATGCAAATGACAAGTCAATTTTGGTCTCTAATCAAAGTTTGGTCGAAAATACCGCAATTGATTTATTTTAAAAACAGTTTTCATTTCGGTTTGGATTCCAAATTCTAAAGAGAAAATCAAATTCCGGAAACCGTACGAGAATAATTTGGTTAGGTCGAAACGTCAAATTGCTAAATCTCGGGTGGCGCATCACGATCTTGTCGGATGAGCCGTTTCATCTCGAGTGTATTCGTTTGTCGGCTCGTCAAGATATTTTCGAAAACCTATGAAGTCGAAAATAGATTAAATGGACGAGTATCATATTCACATTAGGTCCAGTTAGGTCGGGGTATCTGGGACTCAAAGGCGGGAGTATTATTATTTGAAAATTATAATCATATTATGTTTATTTTGATAAATATAATTAACTAAATTTTATTTAGATTTATTAAGTTATCTTAACATTATCACTTAATTATTTTAATTATAATTAGAAAATTCAATTATTTAGAAATAGAGAAATTAATTAATATATATTTATAGTATTTGTTATTATCATTATTGTTTCCATTTGTATTCTTAATAATAGAGAAATTGATTAATATATATAATATTATATAATTAATATTATTCTTATTAAAAATAGAGAAATTGATTAATATATATTTTATGTTATAAATTATTATCATACCTCAATTATTACTTTAAAATTTCTAATTATTTATATCATACTCCTTAATTATATTTTATTTTATATATTTATATTATTTTCATCAATTAGAAAATATACTACATAAAACTAGAATTTAAATTAAAATAAAAACTAAATGAAAGTAATTAAATTAAATTAACTTAATTTTAAATTAAACGTTTTTATTTATTTGAACGTGTTGGTGTTTTAATGTGTTTGGGATCATAGGCTGCCTCCGAAACCACCGTATCTGTTCAGATTTTTCATTATTGAGGCAGATCATTTAATCATCTCCCATATTTCACTATAAGTATTAATTAATTATTAGTTGCGCACGTTTTTAAATTTACGGCACTTGCTAATAAATTAATTAAATTATTATCCAAATTATCCTTTCGGCCCACTTAGTTAAGATCAATTTATTTTCTGCGATTATATTATCCGTCAAGCTGATATTTTGTGCATATAACCCTTTAAGAAGGGTTATTATCACAATTAATTCATTTAGGCCCTTACATTTATTTGATTTTGCACTTCCGTCCCTGATAAGGGAGCACCATACCAGAATCAAGCAAGTACAAACAACAAAGCATAACTAGGCCAGTATAAGATAGGTGTCTGGATAAGTTAAGAACAGCAAGAATAACACAATACTGGTACAATGAGGTACTACTACCAGCGACCAACCAAGGCAACAGATCACGCAAAGGGGTAAAATGGCAAAGCATCACATAATAAATCACAACTCAGATCGATCGGGACATCACAAACCAGCATCAGAGATATCACAAGCACCAAATTGACTCATGCCAATAATCAACAAACCAAGATGAGAACAAGTCTAACACCCAAGCAACCCATGACGAACGTATGAAAGCAAGCAACGGACAAATACGGGGCTTCTCAAAATCAAGCCAAACAGCCGAGTAAGGCAACCAACGAAACAACCCACATGATATCCAGACTAAGCAAGGCAACAAGGGAAACAAGGGCACGGTCCAACAGTTACCAGCAGATCAGAAAAACAACCTCAACCTCACACGTACAGTACACATGCATTACGAACACCTTCCAAAGGATGAGTAAAAGCCACACAATAGCAATTCATTTACCCCAGAAGGAAAATCAGCCAAGACACAAGGTGAGACCTCGCCTCACTGGTACCGATCGGTACCAGTGTACCAAGGTACTACACACAAAAGAATTTCCAAACAAACAGAAATTACAGCCCACTGACAAGGACAGAGATCAAAGCAAACACCTCATCAGTACATTCAACAGCAGATCTCAGCAATACCAATTTACTGGTTTAGGGGTAAAAATCAGACAGAACAAGGCACACAATTAGCCACAAGAAGGCAAGCACAGGCTCAGCCTGACGCAAAGGAGGCCCACACAGCCAGTAAGAGAGGAAAGGGATTACCCATTTGCGCAAGAGGCGATCGAGAGGAGGCGAAGGGTTAGCACAAAGGCACCAGGGGCTCGGCGAGCTCAAGACGGGGAAGGAAAAATGATCGGGGAGAGGAGAGAGGACCGAGTGGGTAAGGTACGAGGGGAGCGGAGAGGGCAGCGGATCGGAAAGGGGAACGAGGGAGGCGACATAGTGGAGGGTTGCTCGGTTCAGCACTTGTTAGTGTGATGGCGAGCTTGGAGAAGAGGGGGGCTCCCAGAGGTGACGAAGGCGGCACAACCGCAGCAAAATAGCGAGTGGAAGGGAGAAAATAGAAAGAGAGAGGCGTGAGTTGAGGCGACAGAGAGAAAAGACGGGTCGTCGCCCTATTAATGGCGACCCGATCGGGGAGAGAGAGAGAGATAGGAGTGGGTTGCAGGATTGTGTGTGGCGACCCATATGCGTATCGATGTAGCAGTTTGTCAGTGTAGCGGATTGAGATTTCACGTCCGTTTTGGCATAATTTGATTTTCGAAGATCTATTTGATCAAGTATCATCATCATACCAATTTGATTATAAATCTTGATGATATTTATTAAATTCATATTCTTTAATAAATTCAAATCTTTAAATTCATTAATTTAATTTGATCTTTGAATTTTGTTATTTGACAATTAACTTCATGATCTCTTTCTGTATTATTCAAATTTATTTAAATTCTAATTTTATTGATTTGTTATTTGTTCTAAATTTTAAGATTTATCTTTATTTGATTTTTAATTGAATACTTATAATTTACTCGAAAAATTTACTATGCATCATCCTATCTATTTATTTAATTAATTATGTTGTTAAAATAATTTATTCATTAATTTATTTTAAATTCTTTTTAATTATAATTATTACTTAATTAAATTTCATGGTTTAACAATATACATATTAATTAATTTCTCTATTTTAATAATTGAATAACATTAATTAATATATATAAATATATATTAATCAATTTCTCTATTTAATAATGGAATAATACTTATAAATATATAAATATTATATATTAATCAATTTCTCTATTTCTAAATAATTAATTATCCTGATTATAATTAAATTAATTAAGGGATAACATTTAAGCTAACTTAATTAATTTAAATAAATTAAATTAATTACATTAATCGAAACAAATATAATCTCAAAACACCGACACACTTAATAAAAATAATAATATTTAATTTGTTTAAATTAAGTTAAGCGAGTTTCATTAATTTATGTCACATCTATTTTATTTTCATATAACAAACCTATAAATTATAAAAAAATATATTAGTATGTAAAATAACATATAATTGAAGAATATAATTTAAATAATTAATATTTACAAAATAATAATTAGAATATGATAAGAATTTATATTATAAAATATATATATTAATTAATTTCCCTATTTTTAGATAATTAAATTTTTTAAATGTTAATTAAAATAATTAAGTGAGAATGTTATGATAACTAAATAAATCTAAATAAAATTTAGTTAATTCTATTTGTCAAGTTAGATATAAGTTAATTATAAACTTTAAATAATAACGCTCTCGTCTCCGCATCCTGTATACCATGACCTAACCAGACCAATGTGAATAGGATACTCGCCAATTTAATCTATTTTGACATCATAGGTTTTCGGAAAATATCTTGACGAGCCGACAAACGAATACACTCCGGATGAGATGGTTGACGAGATCGTGATGCGCCACCGGAGACTTAGCAATTTGACGTTACCGATCTAACCAAATTATTCTCAGGTACGGTTTCCTGGGATTTGATTTCCTTTCTTCAGAATTAGGAAACCCAAACCGAAAATAAATGTTTTTAAAATAAATCAACTGGTATTTTCGACCAAACATTATTTAGAGACCGAATTGAATTGTCATATGCATTCAGTACTTGACCAGCATATTCGAGACATACCCGCATTCGCATGTCATATCATGTCATATTGCACGTAGACATGATAGGAGTAGAATTCGGGAAATAGTCCCGAGATAGGATCAGATAGAATTACATAATTCAAGTTGTAGATTATACATATTAGGAAAATATTATTACTATTACTAATTATTAATTAAGCTAGGTAGTTAATCATGCATTAAATGCATGGGAGTCTTTGAGAGGCGGACGGGTAATTCCCGATCGAGTTGCCTTGCATAACCGGATCGTTGTGGTTACGTACGGTGACCCATAGGCCGTGGGACCCACCTGGTCAGTATATATATCTTGCGCATACGTACTGTCGGATTATCCACCGAACCCGTCATTTGGCGAGTTCGGTACAGTACGTGTCGAGTGTTTTATTTTGATCTTTATTATATTTTATTATTATTCTTTATATGTTTAAGTTTTTAATCCAAATTTGAGCGATTAGGATACCGTGTACTTCAGTGTTTAGTGTGGGCGGCCATATCCGAGACTGGAATCTATTTCGTGATACTATATTATTATATTTATCCGGCGTATTTAGGATCCTAATATTGTACGAAGGGCTTTCTCCTTTGGCCCTTAGTTGGTACGAGAGAAAGTCGGGATGCGGTCCGTGGCCTTAGTGGGTACGAGTGTAGGCCCCCTTTGTTTATATTTCGCTTTGATACTTTTACGGGATGCGGTCCTCGACCCTTGGTTGGTCCAGTGTAGGCTCCCATTTGTTTCCGTTTTGTTAATTCACGGGTAGTTATCTCTTTTTTACGATATGGCAAATCGAAGACATATTATATCCATTTGTTTATATTTTTGAAAGGTGAATTACCGTTCGACGGACAGTACGTGCTTTATAGCCGTTCACTCTCCTAGGGCGTTATCGCCCGGGAGCCGAATTGTCGTTTGTGCGGCGTTGTCGCCGCACAAACATAAAGTCCTAAGTTAGTAAGTCGGGCCCTGGTAGTGCCGCTTAGGCAAGGCCCGAGTTAGTAAGTTGGGCCCCGGTAGTGCCCGCTCGGGATGAGTCCGGTAAATTTACAATCTGGGTATTTATTACGGGTGTTTGACTCTCGTATCTTATACTTTATATTATATTATTATTTCCACAGAATTTTCTATTTCAGGGTTATTTGTCATTTTCATGTCATTCATGTAGAGGTGTTCTCGAAATGTATAAAATAATAATACAGTAACATATATAAAAAAAAAATTCATTGCATGTATAATCAGTATCGGTATTTGGGTCCAGTCTAGGAAAGAAGATTAAATCTTAAGGCTGGATCTAAATCCGTACTGAGAAATTTTTAAAATTACTCACGTTTCCACGGTGGTTGTGGGATCCGGGTTTACGGGTATGGGCTCGAGTTTCGATGAGAGTGCTAGGTGCGCGATCTGCATGATATCGAGAGGTGCTTCGCCGCATCAAGACAAATGATGAGGCGGGTAGTTGATTAGGGCTTATCGGGTTTCGGGTTTTTGGTTTCTTTCTTTCAAGTTCGATTAAAATATCTCTTGTAAAAAAATCATATAATTAGACATTGTGACCGGAAAAAAAAATTACAAGGACTAAGACCCGATGATCATATGAAATTTATGGGTGTGACCTTATCTTTCCTATAAAAAAAAGATCCGATGAACTTAACGAACTTAACAACCGTAAAAAATAGTTTGCACTTTTCAAAATAAATAAAAAAAAGCATCAAAGCTAACATAAAAAAATTATGTTAATCGAAATGTAATTTATATTTTGCAATAAAAAAAATATGTTTCAAATATAGTTTATTATTTTGTTGGGTAAGTGAGCAAGTGTATCTACTTTAGTTTTTTTTGAACAAAGAAAACATCCAGAAAGCTTGACACCCTTCTCTTTTATAAAATAACCCAGCACTTGACTATTTGGATCAAGTATAAATGAAATAGCAAAAAATAGGAATAATATTATTATTTTTGACGAATCAATTTTAAACAAATTTTAGATCAAGTAGAAAAGTGCGGAAGAGTGTTTATCCGTTATATCAAGCTATAGGTGGTATATCAGTTTATCTCTCGTCGGAATAACCACTATTGTTTGATTATGTTGTATTATATTATTATATTATTATATTTATTATATTATTACATTATTACATTATTATAATAATAATAATTATTATTATTTATTATTATTATTATATTATCATCGTTGATTATTTTATTATTATTATATCATTATATTATTATTATTACTATTTTATTATTAGTGTTATTTTATTATTATTATTATTATTATTATTATCATCATCATTGTTAGTGTCATAATTATTCATATTTCAACTATTCTGATTAACAACTGTCAAATGATATTTTCTTTTCCGAATAGTAAAAAAATACCACTCTTTCAAAATGACATTATTATATCACTCTTTCAAATATATTCTTTAATTTGTCAAATGAACCCTACTTAATTGTATAAAAGTTGAAACACAATCAATCTAATGTTCATAAATAACTTTTTTTTTTTTTTCTTTCAGTAAGTTTACTTCATTTTGAAAATTTATTGGAAATGACTTTCAAATTAAGCTATCTAAACCCTTGAAAATGAATGAATTATTAACGTGTTGAACATATTCATAATTAATAAATGGCACTTAAACTATATGTAAAAAAAGTTGCAAGGACACGACAGATTCCAAACAGAGAGAAAGGAATAGACAATTAGAAAAGGTCACGGAGGATCAGGCTGAGGAGGCAAAACAAAAATGAGAAGAGAAATGTAAGCCTTCACGAAACTTTTCACCCTCGCCCTCACCAAAAAGTTCTCCAATTAAATGAGACGTATTGATACATGACGCGTTTTGCATTCTTTTTTTCTCCTCTCTCTCTATCACCTAATCACCTTCTCGCTTCCGTGTGAAGGCGTGCAGCCGCGTTGTGATGATTGGAAAAAGAAAACAAAAAGAAACTTGAATATAAAAAAAACGGTGTTAAGTGACCTACTACAAGACCGTTTGATCATACAATAAGTTAGAGAGTAATAATCAGCAGAGTGGAAAAGTCAATGGATTGCCGCGAGTTCTCACTTTGCTATCAGATTACGCCTCAGGGCCTCAGGACCTCAGAATAAGAGAATAAGAGAATAAGATGGTGCCGCCATAAAATATGTAAAATATTTTAAAATGGTATCAGCACTCAGCAGTGAGATTGCGCGCGGTTGTTACTCGACTTCTGGACTTGTTTGGGATTGAGAGAAAGTATTAATTCCAGAAATGAAGACAGGTCAACAAGAGTAATCAATGCAGAGACACGTGATGGGGCCGAGTAGATTTATTGCGGGTCATGACCCGACAAAGCATATGGAAGAGAAATGGGCCTCAATAGTGAAACGGGCTATGAAAGCCCAAATAACATGCTGAGTTCCAAAAATGATTAAAAGTGAATGCAGGGGCTCAAGTGAAGGTGTCAGGTGAATATTGCATACAACTGCTATAAAAAATCAGAAGGGTTACAACATGAGTTAGTTAATCGTCTGTGCGATCGTTCAATGTCAGAAAGAGGCTCGTTGATATCTTTTCATTTACTTTACCTTTTTACTTAGTTACCATTATAATTTTTGAATTCCTTTAAATAGGTATGCGAGCCTGATGTTTGTTGTTGTTGAAGAGTCTGATGAAAACTTTTATTTTCTTATCATGTATCACTTCTTATTCAATAAACAACTTTTAACCCAAATTTCTATTTGTTCTTCTTTCTTCTTGCAATTTATCCAATTATTTTTTGTAATAGATCCAATTAAGATCATTACATTCCTTCCAAAAAATATCCCAAATATGATCAAATAGATAGAGAGGGGTTATTACTTGCTTTAGGTGTGGCGAACAAAATCACACCTCTCGTGATTGCCGAAACACCATTGTTTGCTTCGAGTGCGGACAACTGGGTCACCGCTCTACACAGTGCAAGGCGATTACCATTAAACCTCTCATCCCTCTATCCCTAAGGTGACCCGATTTCAATGTAAAAAAAGGCTTAAACAAGGTGACCAGATTTCACTATTTCTTTTTAATATTATCTCAGATACCCTAATTAAAATATTAGAAAAAGGTAAGTTACATGATTATTTAGAAGGATTAGGAAATTTTGAGGGGAGAATGTCATAACACTAAATTTTATAGATGATACTTTGCTCTTTCTTAAAGCTGATATAAAAATGATAGAAACATTAAAATTATTATTATTAAGGTTTTGAAAATATGTCTGAACTTAGGATTAATTATACAAAAAGTGAACTCATTCCTCTGAATATCACTCAACAGGAAAGAACTACATTATCAAATATATTAGAATGCAAAGTAAGAAAATTACTTATTACTTACTTAGGAACTCCACTTCATTAGAAGAAACATAACAAAAATGATTGGAACTTTTTATTAAATAAAATTGAAAAAAAAAATTTACACAATGAAAAGAAAAAATATTATCATTAGGAGGCAGATTAACACATATTAAATTAGTATTAAATGCTATCCTAATTTATTGGATGCCCATATATAGATTACCAGTTCATGCAAGAAAAAGAATTGAACAACTTTGTAGAAAATTCTTATGGTTTGATGATAGTTCAGTTAAAAAAAAGATATTATTTAGTTTCATGAAAAATCATCAGTAACAATACTGATCAAGGAGGATTAGGGATAATAAATCTTAAAACTATGAATAAGGCTTTATTATATAAATGGTCACGGAGATTAAACAATCCTCAGAATAAAGGATTATGGAAAGAAATTATAATCAATAAATATAAAAGTAGAACATCAACTATAAATGTTTCTCCTTTTTGGAAGGAAGTTAGAAAAGAGCTTTTAATCTATCAGAGTAGTATAAACAAATATGTAGATAATGGTCAAAATACACTCTTTTGGAAAGATAGGTGGATATCAAATTGTTCATTAGATACTCAATATCCACTTTTATTTGAAATATCTTCTAATCAAAATATTACTATTTCACATATAATTGATTATAACAGATTTTATCTCACCTTTACAAGATCTTTAAATAACATATTACATGAACAATTAATTTTCTTATACTCATTATTATCAAACATCACATTAAATGAACAAGAGGATATTATAAGTTAGAGATATAACCCAACAGGTCAGTTTACAATAAAATCTTGTTATCAATGGTTGAAATTTGAAGGGGGGGTGTAATTGATTCACCTTATAAAAGAACATGGACTGCACATATTGTCACATCCCAGAATAATTGAATCGGATTAGGGGTGCTTAATCTCACCACGTACGCACGATGAGACGTGCGTACAGAAAACTAAATAAATAAAATCAATCAATCACAGAATAAATAAAATAATAATAAATATAAATACTTGACCATATAGTCCAGAATGAACAAAAGAGTACAACGCCCGCATCGACGAGGGCTGGCTCCATCGGAATGGGCCGCAAACCTCTCAAATAAAAACCCCAAAATAAATAAACAAAAAACTCGATGGATCCTATCAACTACCCGGCTCATATGCAAATGCAGCAAAACATCTCTGTCATCGTGTAGGACTGTGCCTAGCACTCACTCCAAGAAAATCCCAAACCTGAAATACCTGGATCCCACAACCACCGTGAAAACGTGAGAAATTTTAAAAATTTCTCATTACGGATTTAGATCGAGCCTTAAGATTTGATCTTCTTTCCTAGTCTGGACTCAAATACTAGTGTTTAAAATGCAATATCAAATTCATGTGAAAATAAACTAATATTTTTATGCACATTTTGAGAATCTTGCCTAAATACTATGACATGAAATGTTAAGAAACCCAAAATAGAAAATCTGCGAAAATAATAATATAATATAAAATATAAGGTACGAGAATCAAACACCCGTAATAAATACCCAGATTGTAAATTTACCAGACCCATCCCGAGCGGGCACTACCAGGGTCCAACTTACTAACTCGGACTTGCCTAAGCGGGCACAACCAGGGCCCAACTTACTAACATAGGACTTTATGTTTGTGCAGCGATAACGCCGCACAAATGATAATTCGGGCTTCCGAGGCGATAACGCCCTAAGAGAGTGAACAACTATAAAGCACGTACTCTAGTCTACTGAATCTGGTAATTGACCTTACAAATTAGAAGCAAACGGATATAGTATGTCTTCAGTTGCCATATCGTCAAAAGGAGATAACTATCCATGAATTAACAAATCGAAAACAAATGGAAGCCTACACTATACCAACCAAGGGTCAGAGGACCGCATCCCGTAAAAGTATCAAAATAAAATATAATCAAATGTGAGCCTACACTGTACCCACTAAGGCCAGCGGACCGCATCCCGACTTTCTCTGTACCAACCAGGGGTCAAAGGAGAAAGCCCTTCGGACAATACCAGAATCCTAAATAAACTGGATAAATATAATAATATAATATAACGAAGTAGATTCCAGTCTCAAATATGGCCGCCCACATTAAACACTGAAGGACATGGTATCCTAATCGCTCAAATTTGGATTTAAAATTAAATCACATTAAGAATAATAAAAATATAGTATTGATCAAAAGAAAACACTCTAACACAGCTGAACCCGCCAAATGACGGGATCGGTGGATAATCCGACAGGCAAAGATGCGCAGTACATATACGACCAGGTGGGTCCACGCCTTTATGGGTCACCGTACGTAATCGTGGGGGATTCGAATGCCCAAATCCCATTAATGCTCAAGTGCGGAAAGAACGTAGAACAAAAATTTTACTTCTACTTAAGTTAGGGATTAAAGTATGTTGGATAATAACAGAGTTACGGACATTTAATCCTTTACAAAAGACGGTAAAATATTATTTTACTTCTAACTTAAGTTTAGGGTTAAAGTGATGTGTCGGATGATTACCGAGAGATACACACCTCTTTAAACCTTTATTGATCTACTCCATGATTGATTTCTAAAATATTAATCTACTTAACAATTAAATAGATTAATATAAGATGTTATACCTCGCTTCCAAATTTCAATTGGAATGAAAATCGGCTTGTCTCGGAGCACCAAACGTCTGATGCATCTGTAGGTTATCCACCAGGACTGACCAGAGAGCGGCTTATTTCTTTTGCCAGAAATACCGTAAATCGCGGTTTTTCGCAAAAACACTATTCACCCGAGAAAAGACGAAATAGTACTATTCACGACTCGCAGTAATTCTGTTTCACAAATGTGCAGAAATACCGCAATTTCGTAAAAACACTATTCACCGATCCCGTGAATTCTGAAACAACCGTATACCGAGAGAGAGAAAGTAGAACTAATTTGGTGGAACTTTTTCTCTCACCCTACCCCTCTATTTATAGAAAAAGTGGAATTGACAAATTACCAAAATGCCCTCGTGAATAGTAGGGAGGTTTCAAAGTGAAAAGACCAAAATACCCTTAAAGTTCATCCAATTTACCAAAACGCCATTGGGCTTTTTTGGCCAAATTACCGAAATACCCTTGGGCTTTTGGACAAATTACCAAAATACCCTTGGAGGTCGTCATGGGCTTTTGATGGGCCTTTTTGGGCTTTTTCAATTTTGGGCTTTTTTGGGCTTTTCTGATTTTGGGCTTTTAATTATTAATTAAGACTTTAATTATAAATGGGCTTTGGCCCATAATTCAAATCCATAATTAACATTTAAAATCCAAATCAAATATATATAATTGTCATCTACAATTATATTTTTCTCATTGTTGTTTCGGCGAATTTATACGACGTGTCCAACACGTTATAAATTCAATCGATTTTTGCTTCTTGTCATATCTATGACAAATATAATTATATCATATATAATTAATTATAACCATCTTATTATTAATTATAAACAATTTATAATTAATCAATAAGATTCTCCGATTAACTCCTATACGGTAAAACGACCGACAGATCCGTGTTATGTTGGTAAATAGAGTTAAAACCGTTTTAACTTCTATAATCATAGGAGGCATCCGCGAATGCACTATGACCATCCAATTACATAGATGATGATGTCTTGTACAATATCATGATCCAAGAAAACTATTTATTTGTGTTTAATTCTTTTGTCTCATAGCTATCGATCGCTTTCAAGGTAGGTATGTGTCATCCTTGCAAAACTTAATCTTTTCTTGATCCCGAGTAAATTATCAAATATAATTACTCTTATAATTATACTTAGCGAGATAATCTTACTCTATCAAGGGGCCCAAAGATGCTATAACTCGTATAGAAATACGAGGGACAATAGTACTTTTGGCAAACCATCTCTTCCTCCGCATAAGTTATGTATACCGAAGAAGTACCTTTATAGCCACCTTTTTACGGATAACGTTTGGTAGAAATCACACGCATACATATCTTTTGTAGGAAAGATGAATACATCATACTTTAGAATTTAATACTGAACGAAAACATTAATGACACGAACACAATTCCATTTAATGTTTCATTCGGGGTCTATCAAATACGATGTTCCTTGAACATCTATCTATGTGATTAAAATGACAACTCTTTGTCTATGGTCTGTAAAACTTGACCATCATTTAATCCACATACTAACCTAATAACGGTTAATTAGTGTTCCTGCTAATTACCTTGGTTAGTGACTTTTAAGAGTATATTCTATATTATGAAGTTTCATAATTCCAGTCATGAACTCGGAATGATTCATAAATTCAATAATACTCAAGGAAACAAAATATCGTTTAAATATCCAATTCATGAACAAAGCTATATATAACAAATTTATCGTATTATTGACTTCAAGATTATTACAAACTAACAGTAACCACAACGGTCTGGTTATGCAAGGCAACCACAAACTGAGAATTACCCGGCCCGCCTCTCAGCACTCCCATGCATTTAATGCATGATTAACTACCTGACTAAATTAATAATTAGTGATAGTAATAATATTTTCCTAATAATTATAATCTACAACTTGAATTATTTAATTCTATCTAATCTTATCTCGGTACTATTTCCCGAGTCCTACTCCTATCTTGTCTACATGTAATATGACATGCGAATGCGGGTAGGTCTCGAATATGCTAGTCAATTTACCAGATGCATATGACAATTTAATTCGGGTCTTTAAACAGATTTGGTCAGAAAATACCATAGTTTAGATTCATTTTAAAAATATTTTTATTTTCGGTTTAGGTTTCTAATTCTGAAGAAAGAAAATCAAATCCCAGGAAACCGTACAGAGAATAGTTTGGCAAGGTCAGTGGCGTTAGATTTCTTAGTCTCCGGTGGGGCTCACAATCTCATTAGCCGTCTCATCCTGAGTGTACTCGTTTGTCGGCTCGTCAAGATAAATTTCGAGAACCTAGGAAGTCAAAATAAATTAATTTGCGAGTATCCTATTTACGTTAGGTCTGGTTAGGTCAGGGTATACAGGACACTCAATTAGAAATTATTATTATTTAAGTTCATATTTTAAGATAAGGGTAAATGAGAAACAGAGAGGGAGAGAGAGACTGGCAAGTGAGTGGGTGGGGCTTCTTGATATCGATCAAGAGAGTTAGAGAGGGATGAACGGGAGGGCAAGGAGCCAAAATGCGAGGGCGCTAGTAAGAGCTTACGAGAGTGAGTGAGGAAAGATGAGTTGCTTCTTTTCACAGGAGATGAAGAAATTCAAAGGAAGGGGAGGTGATTTGTTATTTTGAGGAAAAGATTATGAGTGTCAGTCAGAGAGAGGAAAAAAATGGAAAGAAAGAGACAGGAATCACGGGGAGCAGAGAAGACAAATCAGAAAAACAAAAGTCAAGCATCTCTTGGAAATGAAAGAAGAAAAAAGGGAGAATCGAGTATGGGTTAAATTTAGATTTTCTGTGTTCGACGTTATGTAACAATTGTGCTTCTCATGAATTATCAAATTTTTGATTGGTTACTTAGCATCATTCTAATTTCATTACTAATCTCATTTTACTTAAGAAATTCTTATTCAGCAATTAAACTCATAAATTTAGATTATAATAATTTGATATTTTCTTGACTAATTAATTATCCTTATTATTAATAATATCATAAATTTCTTTGTCAACTTCAATTGATTGAGAAATTTGTTTCATCTATTTATTTTGGAATGAAATTATTTATATATTCCTGCAATTGTTGGATTGTATTATTTATTAATTGACGGTATGTCCTTTTAATTATTCATTTTAATTCATTAATCATTAGTATATTATTAGTGTTTATTATTTTACTTCTCTTCTTAATTATTTACATTATGTTATTTTTATCTATTGATTTTGGGTTTAGTTTTTGAGTTAATATTATGTTATGTCAATCTTTGTATTATTTAAATTTATTTAAGCTTCAATTTGATTTATTCATTAATGCTTCAAACTTAAAATTTATTTTATCATTAGCTTTATGTGTTTATTTATTTAATTGTATACATGTTCCCTAAATCGTTGGTTAAAGTTATTGGTTAATTTACGTTAAATATTTTTTTTAATTATTATCTTAGTTATTATTATTGCTTAATTAAATTTCATGGTTTAACACATATTCCACTTAAAATAAAAAATTTCTTTAGTTGGTTCAACAAAATAAAATACTAACTAAGAATAATCTTATGCTTAGAGGATGGATAGGGGATGACAAATGTATTTTTTTGTAATGCAGCAAAGACTGTAGAACATCTTTTTATTCACTGTTCAATAGCATCATGCCTTTGGAATTGGATAAGTCACCATAATAATTTTAGTTTTCATCTATTCTGTAATATAATTGAAGATCTATGGATAATTGACAATTATATACCTTTTAAAGATATTAATTTATGTTAAATTCTTAGAGATGCCATTTTATGGGTCATTTGGAAAGAAAGAAATAGGCTAATATTTCAAGGAGGTAGTTGTAAAAGCTTAAGAAACCTAAGTGGTTCTATAATCGCATTAATTAAATACCGGTGTCAATTAAAAGGGAATAATTATACTGACGCACTTCATTTGGTCATTCCACATAAAACTAATGAATTGCCTCTACAGTATACCACGGGGAATCTAAGTCTTATGCATATAGAGGAAGAGGAATGGTCTGATATCGTAATTGAACTGAATTGAATAGAACTGAACTGATATTCTGATTAACTGATATAACTATAAGTACCATTTATCTTCCTTTTAGTCTTTTTCCTTTCGTTTTCTATCTTGTGATTTTGTAGCATCTGGATGGGACAAGCTGGAAACAAAAAAATTATTGGTTAAGTCTAAAAAGAAGGGTTAGTAATTTTAGATTTATTAAGAGAAATTTTGAGTAATGAATGATGAATGTGTTGGATATTTTGTATTTTGAAGGACTTTAGTATTGGGTAATTCAAAAATTTATTAATATTTTGGTTATATTTCTATAGTACTGGAGTGTGGTACCAAGGATATTATGTTTCTTTGAATGAAACAGATGGTATATACCACTTTTTTTTTAAAAAGACCTATGATGAATGTACAATAATGTAATTTGTGAATCTGAAATTGCCTTTGAATTTACGCTACCCGCATCCTATCCTTTTTTCCACGAGTCTACATCCCTTTGAAAAAAAAAATGGAAAAGAAAAGAAAAAGTGTGCGAGTTAGACTTCTCCTTCTTGGGTCGTAAGTTCTAAACTGGGCCAGTCTTCTCAGGCCGAACGTCCAATCTCATGACCAATCCAAAATTACTGCGATATGTGCTCTGATTGGGCCTGATTTATCAATTAGTGTTTAACAATTTAACCCATGATGGCCCAAGAAAATTAGCCATCTAGTTCAGATGTTGTGTTGATTTTCATCATCTCATCCTTTCAACTATTTGAAGAGAAGTCTGCTTGTGAACTTTGGATCAAAGTAGGGGTCAATGCCATCATATGCGTGTAAAATAATTAATATTTATTAATTATTTTTATATATTTTTAAATAATTAAATATTAATTAATTTATAATTAATCTTAATTAATATATAATTAGTGTATATTTATTTTAATTAGTATTAAATCACAAAATTACTTCAAAAAACATAATTAATCGGATCGGGTTGACCCGACCCGATTCGGATCAAAAAAATTAAACTCATACTAAACTCATTTATTTTCGGATCATTTCGGATCAGATCTGATTGAGTTAACCCATCAGCTCGTATCAATAATTGACGCCCCTAGACCAAAGTCACCAAACATCAGCTACTGAACACAGGTACCGTACCGGCCTCCTATCTATGAGACGGTCGTTTATAAAAGATTTGAACAGCTTATTTCTGATTAATATTTCAATCAATAAATTTTTATTAGTGACATCGGACGTAAGGCACCTCTTGGAATTTGTGTCAGTAGTTATACTATGGTGCTACGCGTAGTTAATGATTAAATTTGCTACAGACTAAAAAATATAGTTAAATCATCTCCAAATTTTGATATATGAGTCTCAATAAATTCTTTATATCAAAATATGATGAGATATAATTTTTTTAATTTTTTTAATTTTGTAAGTATTAGTTTTTTATTTTTAAGAATGACCTAAAAATATAAATTATTTTATTATTATTATTAAATCATCTTAAAAAAATTCAAAATTACTACTTAGAAAATTCAAAAAATAGAAAAATTTGATATCCCATCATATTTTGATATAAAGAATTTATTGAGATCCATAAATCAAGATTTAAATATGATTTACCTATATTTTTAGAGTTTGTAGCAAATTTGATCATTAACTACGCGTAGCACCATAGTCTAACTCTTCTTTAATTATATATTTATTTAAAGGCAAAATTCTTAATTCGAAAAGGTTAATTAAAAAATTCTTATAATTCTGGGGTAAAACTTCAATTTCAGAACTCGGATTACCAGTGCAACAATAAATATTGGAGTGTCATGGAGCAATATATATAGTGTCTTAGGATTATGCATTTTTAACAACCATCTTGACACCTAATAAAGAGAAGAAAAACAAACTTTTCTACCACTCTAACACTCCATGTCGGTCACATCCAAAATTAATTAATTCTACGTACATGCTAGTTTCAATAATTAAAAACTGAATCTTCTCAGAAGTCAGAAATTAATTAATGCAAGGCTATATATGATGTGATGGCGCTGTTTTTGAACAGAATGCAAAGATGAAGGATGGATATTATATTGCTAACAGCCTAGCAACGACTTCTTAATTTGTCCAGCTGCTTGGGAAGAATATATGTGAATGAATGTGAAAGATCTTAAAAATCACTTATCTCAATAAAAGAAACAACAGAGGGGATATGAATGAATGTGAAAGATCTTAAAAATCAAGCGCAAGTAAAACAAAGAACCAATCAATTGTCTTCGTATATTATTACTTACTTTCTTCGTTGTTTAAATCGGACATTAATCGATTAATGGTCCATATCTGAAGTGAATAATAGGGGTAGGGGCGATACTGTTCAGAGAAATAAAATTAATTGTACCTTAATTAGCCATCCTGGCATGGCATTCAGATCTGGACGGAATAATCAAGTGAAAAGTCGACATTAATACAAGTCGCACCTGGTGACAATTAACCAACCATTCAACAAATTGCACTTGCTCAAAGTCAATTGAATAACCAAGTCAAAAAGTCCACAACAACTCCAATCCTTAACCGATCCATTCTTCACTATTTATTTCTTAGCTTTACGAGATCTTCAGGCATTCTTTGCTCTTCATCTGAGAATACATACACGCAAGAAAACGGTAGAGATGATAAGACCTTTCTCCCTACTGGAGCATGTTCTAGTACTGGCTCTGTTAGCATTTAGCACTGCAAATGCCGTTCAGTTTCAAGCAAGCAACAACGCTAAGGGTACTGCTGGCGGGAACCGCTTCGACCAAGAAATAGGAGTTAGTTATACTACGCAAGTCATGTCCACTTCCTCAAACTTCATATGGAACACGTTCAACCAGCAGCCAGCCGATAGGAAGAACATCGACCTCGTAACCCTTGTTGTTGAATCAATGGACGGTGTTGCCTATACGAGCAATAATGGGATCCATGTCAGTGCAAGTTACATCGCAGGTTATTCCGGCAATGTGAAAACTGAGTTTGTTGGAGTGTTATACCACGAGATGACGCACGTGTGGCAGTGGAATGGACAGGGCAATGCCCCTGGTGGCCTAATTGAAGGTACATATTTGTAAATAAGGCAATCTCAACAGGATCTCCTAAAAACCTTAAGACTGCATCTACTACCAAAACAATTAGTCAACTAGATATCTCCATAAAGTAATCATTCATACTATGAAATTTCAGGAATTGCTGATTTTGTGAGGTTGAAGGCAGGATACGCACCGAGTCACTGGGTGAAGCCTGGTCAGGGCGACCGATGGGATCAGGGATACGATGTGACTGCACGCTTCTTGGACTATTGCAACGGGCTCAAAAGCGGCTTTGTGGCACAACTTAATGCAAAGATGAAGAATGGGTACAGTAACGACTTCTTTGTGCAGTTGCTCGGGAAGACGGTCGACCAACTGTGGAGCGACTACAAGGCTAAGTATGGAAATTAAGAAAAATGATATACACGTGTGAAGTGTGTAATACGAAATGAATAAGTTGGAAAACATCTGGAATAAGGTTGCCGGCCGGCTTGTGGTTTGTCTGTATCGGCAACTTCTACTGTTGCTAGAATGTAATATTTGAATTTAACAGTTCCAGTATTAATATATATCTAAGAAGCTTGGGTTCCTGCTATGATACGGTTATACTAAATCATTCAAATGTTCTAAAAGATGTATGTTCATGCATTGAGAATAGGAACTGCTTTATATCTACGACTTGTTTGTGCATGCAGAATTGCAGATGCAGTATCATATATATATATAGTAATTAAGACGACTTAACACAATCGGAGTAATTGTAAGGCCAGTTATGTGATCGAGAAACTAAATAGCAAGTGAAAAATAACAATGCGAAATGAATGGCATAATTAACTTCAAGAATCGTAGAAAATTTCAAGTTCCAGGGATTCTTTCCTTGTCAGATTTAATGCTGAAATGTCTTTATGCAGAAATATAAAAGATTTCCGCTAAGTGCTCCCATTTCATATTTGCACTTTTCGAAGGCCCATTGGTCCTTCTCCTCTCTTCGGTCCTGGAATTTGTGGGTAGACCTGGTGTATGTAAACCTTTATTCATTTACATGTGGGGAAGTCCGTGTGGGTTGACTTAGTAGATTGGAGGTATTGGTTGAAAGATTAGTAAAACATCAAGTAAAGAATCAATTGTGGAAACAGAGTAGTACACAACCCATTAATCAAACAACTATCCCAAATGAAAAATGATGAAAGTGCTAATCCTAATAGTGGTACAAGAGAGATAGTGGGGGCAGGCAAAGGGGTCTATGGTATCTATAGAACTTCAAGTGAGGAGACTTACAGAATTAATGAACAAGAGTATAATTGGGGGCTGGACTTTATGAGAGAAATGGAAAGAAGGCAGAATCAGCAAAATAATGCAAATAATTTTAGGTTGCTTAAAATTGACTTTCTGAGATATGATGGGGGACCCGTTAAAATGGAAATTGAATTGTGAATTCTACTTTGAGATATATCAAGTACTAGAAGGGTATAAAATAAGGATGATAGTAGTTTATTTTTCTGAGGAGTTGAATGAGTGGTACAAAACTCTAATAGTAGGCAATCAATCACCTCCTTGGGACCTGCTAGTGAAAGAAGTAAATGCAAGGTTCAAGTTAGCTATACACAAGCATCCTATAGAATAGTTCAAAAGGCTCCACCAGATTGGTACAGTAGAGAAGTACATTAAGAAGTTTGGAAGGATGAGGGCAAAACTATTACATTATAATTCCCACTTACGTGAAGAATTCTTTATACAAGGGTTCATTAGTGGCCTTAAGGAGGAGATTAGACATTTAGTGGAGATCTTGTATCCAAGAAGATTGAATGAAGTTTTTAATTTTGTATACAAAATAGAGTTGAGCATTGAAGGGCAGCAGAAGAAGTACAAAGGGGTAAATAGGCATCAGAAATTACTAAAATACCCCTCTGACAAGAGGAAGTTCATTCAGAGCAGTAAGGAAGGCAGTAACCCCATTAGTACTGAATTGGTGCCATACAAAGGGGGTCCACAAGGGTACAATGGGAGAAATACAATTTATGAATAAAGAAGAGCTCCGGGGCTATGTCACAAGTATAATGAAAAGTATTTTTCGGGCACAAATGCACACCTAGATTTTAAACTCAATTGAAATACAGGAATATGGCTAAATTGAGTCAGGAGATGATAGTGACAAGGAAGAAATGCTAAATGAGTTGGCAGCCAACATTGAAGAGGATGTAGTGTCAATGTTCAATACCAAGCAAAGCAAGGCAATGAAAATCATGAAGTTCAAAGGTGAAATTAATAAAGTACATGTATGTGCACTATTGGATAGCGGTAACACTCACTCTTTTGTTAATCCCTCAATACTTGAAAAAAAGGGTTTAGATTGGTGCAAACTACTCCTATGGTAGTTGTGGATATCTTAACCAAGTATTCACATTTCTTTGTACTTTCTCATCATTTCACTACTGCTGTGTGCGACCCTTTTTCGCGCCTTCCACCGCCCTGAAAAAGGAACTGGGCGATGAATTGCGGAAGAAGGACACGGAGATCCCTCTAAGTGTACATTGGGGTATATTTGTATAAATTTGGAATGCACATTTTAAGGTTTTAGAGATTGTGGGGTCTTTAAGATTCCAATGGGCGCAAGCCCCCATTGTTAATTACCCTGGGCTTTGAACCCGAGGAACCTCTGATTAAGAAAAGAAAAATAAACAGAATAGTTAAGCAATTTTAAGTGATCGCTATGAGTAAGAGCAGGGAAGATATGGACTTTTTAAGATAGTCTACATCTTGTGAACCTCAATTAATGGCAGTTCAGACCATGAGTCTCGATTAATGGCAACTCAGACCATGAGCCTCGATTAATGGCAGCTCAGACCATGTGAATATCAGTACGCAAGATGTGAAGCTTGAAGCGCTATGCCAGCTCAGCATCAATGACTGGTTATCAGAAAGACAGAGAAGATTTTTATCGTTTTTAACTGATCTTCTAGATCATGAACATGAAGCGCTATGCCAGCTCATGGACCTAGGCATTCAGATATCTCGATGATCCATATAGAGATATTGAATGGTTCCCGAGATACGAGATATTGAGTTAAGGCTCCTTACCAACTCAAATATCAAGATCAAGGTGAATCTTTCGAGATACAAGATGTGAACGCAAGCGCTCTGCCCGCTCAACATCAAGATTCGGTGAATCAGAAAGACAGGATTTGGCCCATTTCTTGGTCTTTACTGATCTTCTAGACTATGAATCTAAAGCGTTGTGCCAATTCATAAATCTAGGAATTCAAACTCTCGATGATCCATATGGAGACTTGAATAATTTTCAAGATACGAGATATTGAGTTAAAACTCCTTACCAACTCAAATATCAAGATCAAGAATTGATTTTTTTTTGTTTCGGATTGAGTTTGATTTATTTTAAATTGATTTTTTTATTTTATTTGATAGAATGATGTATTCATTTATTTTTTTTATTATTTCTTTTTTTTACTTGTGTTTTATTTATTTGATATTTAAATTTCTTTTTATTTGAATTTATTTAATTTTGAATGTTGGGTCTTATCTTTATTTATTTATTTATTTTGATTTTTTTTAAGTTAAGATTGATTTAATTTTTTTTCTCTTATTTGATAAGAAAAATACAATCTTTTATTATTTTTTTTATTAATTTTAATTATCATTTCTTTTATTTATTGATATTTGAATTTATTCAATCTTGAAGATTGAGAGTTACTTTCTTTTTATTTTATTTTATTTTGATTTTGATCTTAGGTGAAATTTGTTTTAATTTTGAAATTGATTTTTTTTATTTGATAAGAAAGATCAAGTCATTTACTTTCTTATTGTTACTTATTTTATTTGTGTTTTTTTATTCATATTTAATTTCAAAGATTTAATTTTATTTCTTTATTTTTATTTCTTTTATTTTTATTTTAGTTGAAGGTTAATTTAATTTTAAAATTTTATATTTTTATTTGATTGGAAGGATTAAGTCATTTATTTTTTTTAATTCATTTTTATTTGAGAATTATTTAATTTTGAATAAGATTTATATTTATTATTTTTTTATTTTCTTTCTATTATTTTTTATTTATTATTATTTTTTATTTCATTTTCATTTTTATTTGAAATTATTTAATTTAGAATTTTATTTAAAGCATAAGTATTGCATTTTTTTATTTATTTTATTTTATTTTATTTCTATTATTTATTATTTCATTTTTATTTTCAATGAATGCATTTTAATATATATATTTTTATTTTCAACGGCAAAGAAAATACGATCAGTCAGGGATTGTTTTTTATTTTTGAGAAAATATATTAGTAACATACTAATTTTATTTGATAAAAATATCAATGATAATAGTGAGAAGAACTTTTATTTTGCATATTTTTTAATTTGAATCCTCTAAAATATAATTTCGGAAGGAATATCAACAACGGACAATTCTGAAAACTTACGAATACTTCAACAGATAATACTGGTTTTTTGATTATTTAGAGAGAAATTAGTTAATAACATACTGATTTTATTTTACATAAAAATAAAATGAGATGTTATGAACAACTTTTATTTTGAACACTTTTCATTTTGAACATTTTAAAGTACTGTTTCGAGCAAAATACCAAGAGAGGTCGGTTCTGAAAATCAGGAGCTGTCAGGATTAATTCGCATGTTTGAAAGGTATTTAGAACGTATTTTTATATGAAATTTTTTGTAAAATCTCCTCTTAATATGTATTTTATGAATATAAAATAATATATATATGTCAAATTCACGGATCGGTACAGTTTTTTAATTCTTTTCTGATAAAGGACTGAACTGGACAGATGAGGGTATTTTTGATATTTTTAAAAAAATATGCTTAAGAAACCTTTTGAACCAGATTATGATACTATCAATAAGGTTATGATGAACAACTTTTATGTTGAAAACTTTCTTATTTGAAATTATTTTAATGCACTTTAGGGCTATTTAGCAAAAAAGTTTCAAATAAAATTTAGAAAAAACTGAAAATATATTTTTATTTTTAGAAAATAGTTTAACTTTTGGATTTAAACTCTTTTAGTTATTGATTTCTATTGATGACAAGGTCTCATGACTTTGTATTAGCCGGCACAAGCCTTATAACTCTTCAAAGGGCTCACTACTTTGTATTAGCCGGCACTAGATTTAGAAGAGTTTTATTAATTATAAAAATAATTTTTGTATTTTAGATAAAGACAAGGGCTCACGATCGAATGCAAATGCAAGACATGCCTTATAACTCTTTAAAACCATGGGCTCACGACTGAACTCAGCCGGCACAAGACTTTATAGAGTTATTTTTATTTTATTATGGACCAGATTATTATAATCTACTAGGTAAAGATTCATAAATGCATATAAAATCTTAAGAACCTCCAAAAATTATGAAACTTTACAAAAAGATGCATTATAACTAGATAGAAATGCTCACAAAATTTCAATTAAATCGGAGTAGCAGAGATATGATTTTTTATTTTCGAAACAGATCAGGGGCAAAAGAGGAAAATGCTGTACCAGTATTTGCTGATTTTCAGATCTAAAAAGGTTATAATTTTTTACAGAAAAATCGAAAAAATATAAAATCAGTTTTTATAAATTCATATGACTTATTTCTACAAGATCTGAAAGTTTTATAAGATTTGGAGTAGATCTCATCCCATTTTTCGTTTTATTGCATTTTCAGCCATTTTAGGGCTGATTTTGCATTTATAAGGGATTCATTGATCTTAAACGGTTTAAATACATCATTTAACTTCAATCTAACATTCAATGATGTTTGTATACAGATTTGAGCCAAAAGAAAAGAAAGAAAATAAAAAAGATCGAATTGCAACATAAGAACATCAAGAAAAAGAAGAAAAATCGATATTGCACATGAAAAATTTCATCTTTATTGCACGAATCAAAATTATAAGCTCCATACACTCTTGATATCTATATTTACAGGATATATGCCTACCTAGATCTAATTTGTAGCTTGAGTAGAAGAAAAATTGATTGAATCTTGTATCTTTGGGCTTGATTTTGATCTCAACTCAAAATTTGGATCTTATTTTGTATCTAATTTGAGTTTCAATTGGTTTTGGCAGCGTTTTGGATTAGCATTCAGCTTGGGATGGGTTGTATCTCTTGTGTTTGAAGGAGGAGAGGGGTTTATATAGGCCTAGGGGGTAGTAGATGGGTGTATGAGATCGGTTTGACTTTTCTTTGACCAATTTATGCACCAACTCCCTTCAATCATCTTCTCATACTCTTCTCGAACGTTTTGTGGTGTATTAGACCAGTTCTAAGTGTTTTAAATGTGCTCTAACAGCTGAGAGCACAAGTGGGGCACGAGTGGAGTTTATTATGTTTGCTGAAAATTTACAAATTTGCCATCCCTAACTACCACTTGGTCACCAAATGATTCTAGGGACTTCTAGAAGGTTGTAGAAGTTCAAACACGTTCTTGCCACTCCCTTCCTGCATTTTAGACCTTGCCGGATCACAATTATGCACCCGAGACCCGTTTTTGCCTTCAAACCCGTTTTCAAGCCACATAGTCGTTCTTCTTTATTTCTTCACCATTTCTTGTGTTTCAAAGCTTGATTAGCATCTAATTGATCCCAGAAATAATTGATCCCAGAAATTGATCTATAATATTTATTCAGTCAATAGAATGCTCTGGTATAGAGTTTGACCAACTCGGTTTTTGACCCGATCTGCGAGTTCGTGGTCTCACCAATTTAAAGCTTATGAAATTCAACCAAGCCCTTAAATAATCTCTTGTGACCATGGAGAAGGTGTTTGAAGTGTCAATTTGATCAATTATGGCTCGGATTGCTCAATTTCATTTTTGGATCGGAAACTTCCTCTTCAGTTTTCTCCCAAACCGCTCACCCATTTTGCAAGTTCTTTATCTCATTGTGTTCTCCTCTCCATGCTCTTTCCAACAGTATATAATATGTGGGTTTTCGTCGCACGGGAGCACCATCACCATTTTCGAATTTTACACCATGGAGAGGGGATTACTGTAGCAGCTCGGGTACTGTAGCATTGGCATTTTCGAATTTAGCCCCTCTCCATTTTGATTTTTTAATTGGAACCCTTCATTTGCTGATTTTCTCATTTCTCCTTTGCTTTTAAATTTTTTCTCAAAGATCCCTTTGTCCAAATTGCACCAAAATTTGCTCAAACATTCCTTAAAATATAACAAAATTTATGGTAATTTGTATTTACCATTTTGTCCCTTGGTCAAGCATCAATTAATTTTTAACGCTTAATCAATTAATTTTTTATTATATTAATCGATAATTTGGAATTTCTTTGACTTCTGTAACTCCAAAAATATCAAGTAATATATGAAAATTCTCAGAATTTTATGGAGAATTTTATTTTGCCATAAAATTTGAGTTTTGAGATTTTATGTTTCGAAGAGGTTTTCGATTTGAATTTGTAGAGCTTCGGCATTTAATTCTTTTCTTAGGAATTTTGATTTTTGAGCATTTCATTGAATTCTTCTTTTCTTCTCTTGGTGCTTCTGGACTTGAATTTAGCCTCTTCGGGCTTTTGACATAACTCAACTGTTTTTGGAAAACATTTACAAACTCCATGGATTACCCTCTTCCATTGTGAGTGATGGAGATGTCATATTCACCAGTAAATTCTAGAAGGGCATAATGGAGAAACTAGGGGTCAAATTGAATTATAGCTCAGCCTATTACCCACAATATGTTGGACAAAATGAGAGAGTTAATCAGTGTATTGAAAATTACTTAAGATGTATGGTGTTCAATCAACCAAAGAGATGGAATATATGGGTTCCATTAGCTGAATATTGGTACAACACTTCTTTCCACAGCTCACTCAAAACAACCTTATTTTATGGTATGTTCCTTTGATTGCCACATCGTATAATTATGTACTATTGGTGTTAGAATGGATGCGAATAATGCAAAGTGATTGACATTTTATGAAAATTGGGAAGGAATGGCTAGGAGAACAAGTGATATTTCCCCACCCTTGCAAAGTGATTGAGATGTTAATGAGGTTCGCAATTTAAGTGAATTCTGAAAAATGCTCCTCTTTGTGACTTAGGAGTTTCTCATGTATGATATATAACCAAGATATCTCTGTTTTATTCTCCTACTCACTCTAAATATCACGCATCTCTCTTCGTTTTAGCCGAGATGGTTTGCATCTCTAATATGTTTGAAAAATAAAGAAAACAATATAGCATATTTTTTATGGTATGATGTAACTAATTTAATTATATTTATTTTGATTATCTTTGTGATACTTTTTACCTTTCTTAAATAGAGAAAGTTGGAACCAATAGAGACCTGTGTGAAGAACAATAAATGCGGTTTAGGTGCTGAAAGAAAAAGAAAATATCAGAAGTTCAGAAAGACCCTCCTAAATCAGAGTCCATATCATTAGTCGTGCGGCAAACTTGCAGCTCAGTATCTGATACGTCCAATCTGTTTTGTGATGCCTCTTCACCAGTCTCAAAGCAACCCCCTAAAAATCCAAAGATTGAAAATTACACTGCAAGTTTGCAGTGCATCAGAGAAATAGTACCCCGTAAATCGAAGGTGTGTTATCAGTGCTTAATCTGAGTGAACCTCCATTTTATCATGTTAAAATTTTCTGCGTATGTTGTTATTTATAATGACTTGGCCTTTAGATGATAAAGTGGTGGATTGATTTAATTTTTTGTAGGTGAATGAAGAGAAAAAATCTAGGAAGAGAGTTAAGTTGGTTACGAAGAGATTAAAAAAGTTGCAAGAGGAGGAGAAGTTCATGCAGGAAAATGGAGTTCTGACCTGACAATGTCTGAATAGATTTGTACTGAAAGAATATTGTATTTGTAGTTCATGATAGCTTTGAATTGAGCATCAAATGCCACTAGCCCCTAGTTAGTCTCCTACTTGCATGTAAAGTTTTGGTACATTGTGATAAGACATTAAATGATTTTTATATCAATAGAGAAACACATATAATTAAGGCTATCAAACGTTGAAAACGTTTACGTAAATACTCATTTACGTTAACCGTTGCGTTAATTTATAAAAATAATTTTGTTTGTGTTCAACGTTTCGTTTGAAAAACGTAAGGAAAAAATTTGCATTTGCGATGCGTTGAATTAAAATGTTAAAAAAACAAAAATATTTTTTTTGCGTTCAACCTTACAAAATGATTAAACAGTAAACATGATATTAAAATGATCAAACACATTGATACAAAGTAAACATGATATAGGCAAAGATATAACACATTGATCAAGGAAACACATTGATACATACCTATATCAAGTAAATATCATAAACACATTGATACAATCTTTACAAAATGATCAAATAGTAAACATGATATAGACAAAATGATCAAACAAACAAGCCAACCCCAGCAGTCCTGAAATATAAAACATTCACTTCACAATAAATAAAATAATAGAGATGTCAACCTTACAAAAATGATCTCCAGTGATCAACCCAGATCTTAAGTTATCTTCTCATATACCTATCTCAGTCATTGGCTAAATTAAAACACATTGATCATCAGTTCATCACTGAAGAATCATGGCTAAATTAAAACACATTGATCATCAATTCATCATCTCTGCCGCTTGATCACACCACAGTAGATCACCAACTTATCCACTAATAAATAAGTAGCATCATAAAAGCCATCAGGTCCAGTTGGACCCTTTTTGAAATATTTTTAGGCCTCATATATCATTTTTTCCTCTAGTTTTTCTCTTTCTGGTGGGTTCAGAAACTTGATCCTGAGGTGCAGTTGCAACTGCACCAGGATCTTGAGTGTTTTCATCTGGTGCATAGTTTGGATCTAGCCCCAAGCTATAAGGCAAGCAAATAATTATAAGTAATTCTATCAAGTGTCAGAAAAACAATTCTAAGCAATTCTATTAAGTGCCAGTAAGACAAGCAAGTAAACAATTCTATCAAGTGTCAGTAAGACAATCAAGCAATTATATGAAGTGCCAGTAAGACAAACAAACAAGCAAGCAATTCTATCAAGTGACACTAAGCAAACAAGCAAGCAATAACAATTCTATCAAGTGACAGTAAACAAGCAAGCAATTTTATTAAGTGCCACCAAAGCAAGCAAGCAAGCAATTCTATCAAGTAATAGTAAGACAAGCAATTAATTCTATCAAGTGATAGTAAACAAGCAAATAATTCTATCCAGTGATAGTAAACAAGCAAACAATTCTATCCAGTGATAGTAAACAAGCAAGCAAGTAATTTTAAATATACTCATCTAATGATAAATCAAGCTCAGACACTACACCATCTATAATTTCTCTGTCTGACTCATCCATTAAACAAAACTAGAGACACCAAAAAACCTACATGCAAATCGAAAACAAAATTTTAAAAAAATCACAAAAATAATAAAATAAAAAATGATACCAGAGACCAAAATATCTTAGAATTGTTTGCTTACTTACAATGATATTTCTTCTTTCTTTCTCTCTCTCATTCTCTGTGACTTTTTTCTTTGTTTCACTCTCTCTTTTTTCTCTCTCTGTCATTTTTCCCCTTCAACAGAGATATATATAGCCAAAGCCAAGGAGAGACGAAGATGCCTGCTCGACGATCTAGTCACCAGGACTCACAACAACCTAGCAACTGACAATCGAAATTATACCCTTCTCAGCCTACTCGGCCTTTGCCAGACGCTAGATCACTGGAATACAAGGCAACAATCGTTGAAAATGGGGCCAGATCGCCAAAATTCGACTAGGTTTAGGGAAAAAAAGGAAAATAAAATCATGAGGGTCTCAGAAAAGGGGACCAAACAGTACTGTCCACGTCAAGCATCGGCCGACGGTTAAGATTTTAAGTGACAAAGCCATGCAATAGAGAGAGAGAGAGAGAGATCAAAGTCTCAGAGAGAGAGCGGAGAAATTGAAAAGAAAAGAGGGAGAAAGGTAGCGAAGCGGCGCTAGGGTTAGCGATATTTTAACCCTAAGGCCACCAAGGATCCTCTGCAATTAGATATATTTTAGACTTGTAGAATTATGAAACGTAAAAACATAATTAAACAAAACAAAACTGTTAATTTGCGTTAATGTTGTGTTTAATTAACGAAACCAGCGTAATTTATATTTAACATTGCGTTTAACTAACGCAATCGAAAACTATAACATTTGAGTTGCATTTCGTACAAAATAAAACATAAAAACGCAAAAAAACCCTTGCTCTCTCTGATTTCAATTTGGATTTGCACGTATCAATTTAAAACGAATTTTAAATTTAAATTATTTATTTTTGTAGATGTATCAGTTTAATATTTAGGTGAATTGTGCATTTATTTGTTTGCTACGTATCAATTATTCGCTGTCAATTTATAAAATTTATTCATGGGAATTGATATTGATTTATCTACGTTTTTCGATGAAAGTTGATCGAGTTATTGAGATGATTATACATACTGCGCGTATAAATTGGCAATTAATACCACTCAAAATGTATTTTTTAAGCTCAAATTGTAAAGTAGGTAAACTATCCATAAACTATCTTGGAGTCCCTTTACATTGGAAAAAATTAAGAAATAGTGATTGAAAATTTCTTCTATCTAAAGTAGAAAAAAAAAAGATAATTGAAAAGGAAGACTATTATCATTAGGAGGTAGATTAACTTTAATCAAATATGTACTCAGTATCATTCCAATTTATTGGATGACTATCTTTAGATTATCAGTATATGTCGAAAAAAAGATAGAACATCTATGCAAGAGATTTGTGGTTTGGGTAGTTCAGTAAGGAAAAAAACTTATTATTTAGTATTTTGGAAAACTATAAGTACCTCAATAGAACAAGGAGGGTTAGGTATTATAAATTTAAAATTAATGAATAAAACACTATTATGCAAATGGTTATGGAAATATTACAACTTTGAACACAAAGGTCTATGGAAGGAAATAATAACTGCTAAATATCATCATAAAAGATCTTTAATAAATGCATCACATTTTTGGAAAGAAATTAATACATAATTATTAATATTTAACACAAGTATTAATAAAAAACTTAAAAATGGTCAAACAATTAAATTCTAAAAGATAGATGAATTACTGAATGTAACTTGCAAACACTTTTCCCTCTTCTTTATGATTTAGCTAGCAATAAAAATGCAATAGCTTCTCAAATTATAGGTTACGATAGATTTTATCTATCATTACTAGATCACTTAATGATGCTTTAAGTATACAATTATAGTCTCTATATACCTTATTATTAGGGGAGGACCCAAAAAAAATCGATAGGGGGTGCTCGATTCAAATAATTAGAATATTCGGGTCAAAAAAATTAATTTTTTTTATCATACGACTTTTATTTTTCAGTGAACCGAGAGGGTGCGCGGCGCCGACTAGCGCCTACCTTGGATCCACCCCTGCTTATTATCATCGGTTACATTAAATAATAATACAGATGTAATAATTTGGAGATGGTTCTACATTAGGATTATTTAGTTTTAAGTCTTGCTATAATTGGTTAGATTTTAGAGGTGTTAAATCCAATAAATTTCAAATTACATGGTATGCCACTATTTCATTAAAAATCAAAATTTTACTTTAGTTAGTACACCAAAATAAAATCTTAACAAAAGATAATTCAAGGAAAAAATATTGGTTAGAAAAATTCAAAGTATATATTTTGTTAGGAAGATGAAACTGTCAACAATTTATTTTTACACCATTCTATTGTTGTTTGTTTATGGTCATGGCTTACAAGTTATAATAATTTTAGCTTTCATAGTGGTTCAATTGATGAATTATGGACATTACACTATAGTATATCCTATAAGGATTGTAATTTATGTGAAATAATAAGGGGAGTTTTTCTTTGGATAATATGAAATGAAAGGAATAAAAGTATATTTCAACAATCTAATTGTAGAAACATCAGATCACTGGGTAGTTCAATAATTGCACTACCTACATGCAGAATTTTTTAAAAGTGATTCTAATATAATATCATAATTATAATTTCATTCTCTCCTCCAAACAAGACCTCTCCCTCTGGAGGCATGATACTTAAATTTTGCTTTGTAATCTGTACTGGTAACAAGCTAACATCAGATGGTAAGATGATATGCAGATTTTGTAAATATTGCTCCCCTTTTATTTTTAGATCATGACATGATTAATTGAAAAGATATTTGTCTGTTCTTGTTGAGTTTTTTTTTTATTATCCTTTTCAACTGGTTTTGATAAAATTATTATCAAAAGAAGATTCCGAAAGGGATTAGATAGAAAATTAGAGATCTTGATAACATTACCTTCAAGACTGATAAACATTGATCTTTTTCTCTATTATGTTGTGTTTTGCTTTCTTAATATTTCAATAGTTTCAATTAACCGTTTTGTGGCTTAAGTACTCTAAACTTCTATTTTGTAGGTTAATTATCTACGTACTGGGTTGTGGTATCATGAATAACATGTTTCAAATGAAACAGGTGTAACCCCGCTATTTTCAAAAAAAAAAAATGAAAACTCTACCATGCGTAATGGATTGCCATTCTAACGACTCCAGTTCGACGTTCGGAAGAAAAGTTAGATTTCATTATTAGTAATGTAGTGTCAAATAATGAATCCCTACTGCTGTGTCATTCAATGTAATGTTCTATCGAAAATATCATTGCCATTAATGTAATGATAAACCGATCAAATTCAATCTTGCTCACGTCCCGAACCAAATTGTAAGATCCTACTACGCAATTAGGTATTGAGAAAATGTTGTGTTTGAACTCTTATTTAGGTGTGAAAGCCGAATTATAACATCAACAAAGCAAAACTTATTTGAACAAAACCTCGACAATAATAATCCTATACATCTAGAAACAACGTAAATAACTCTTGCATGGACACTATTAAAGAAAGACATGAGAACCATACAACACAGCCACTACCAGCTAGCAAAAATTGGCTATCTAGAGGTCTAGAATGAAAATTCCTCCTCGACAGATGCAATTGGCAGAGCACCTTCCCTTGCAGCATCTTGAAGTGAGAAAGCTTTTTCATCACTTATCCCTAGCAAATATTGAAGTCTCGAAAGTTTCTCAGGCTTTGGAATGCTCTTCAAGTAGACACAGTAGAGGTCATCCAGCTCACCAGGGGAAGACCAAGAGACTGGCCCATCAACTGTTGTAACCATGTCACATGCTAGCATATCATTTAAGGACTTAACCTGTAATGAAAAAGAATGTGACAAATATGACAGTTAAATTGATTCCATTATCAAATATTATAACAGTACCAGCTTCTATTCTCTTAATTTGTAAAGTGACAGGCATGTGGTGACATTAAGCAAAGCACAAATAATTCAGTTTCTAAGGAAAATTATTTTTTTCCATAACCCATGATATCAAAAAACATCATCAATGCAACCTGATGGCCGCTTTTAAACATTGTTTTAAACAAAAGCTTTTGGCACTTGTTTTATTGTTTCTGACAATATACCTAGCCTGACTTCTGAATAAATGGTATTTTATAGACAAATATTAAAACATGCATTTTCAGGCTTTTGGAAATTAGAACTCCTGTTCTGTATATAACTTCGTCCCAATTTAATTTATCAGACTGTCTGCAGTCACTATAGTTTTCAGCATGTACTTCAGTTTTTTCAATAGACATCAACAAATATTTCTGAACACAAGTTTCTATAAAACAAACTTACCACTCCATCTTGGTTCTTCTGCCGGAACTGAGCAACAGCCTGGACAAGAGAGTTTCCAAGCCTAGCCTTGGCAATTTCCATTACAACCTTTGTTGCATTCTCCTTATCAATGCCCAACTCTTCAGTGAACTTATCATACATCTCAGTCTTATCAAACTCCCCCTTGCCACTCGAGAAGATCTCCTCGACTGCCTTCTTGAAGATCATCTCTCTCAATGCCTCTGACATGACATCTTTGATGTCAACCTTTGCCTCCTTTAACTCACGCACCTCCTTCATCCCCATGCGGCCCCGGTTCACTGCCGCCTCAAGGGAGTCTGTCATTTTGTTACGAATAATGTTCTTAATCACCTTCTGGGCATGCTCTTCTGGTAATTTCACATCATTTTGTAACTTTGTCAGTTGTTCCATCTTGCCCTTCGTTAGTTGTCCATCAGCTAAGATGACCTCGGCATCCTTAATAAATGCCTTTTCAGCAATGTTTACACGAATCTGTCTGGTCTCATCAGGGTTCAGGCCAAGAATGTCACCTAATTGGTCGAGGCGCTTGTACTCATCCTCAGCAACCTTTGTTGGCAGATGGAGCCCAAATGTGGTTTCAGTCACTTCCCCGGCCAAGCAGTAGTGTAGGTATGCTTCATACAGATTAGCTCTGTCCAAGTAAGGGATATCATCTTTTAGGGTAATTTCCTTTTGGCATGGCAGCATAGACTCCCTTTTCGCTGCCCCTTTGGTGGTTTCCTCCTCCAAATCCTTCAATAACTTCATTTTGTCATCCTTGTCTTCAGTTTCATCTGTTGGTTCTGGTTTTGTTTCAGGTTCAGATTTAGGCTCTGGGGTAATAGGTACTGGCTCCCCTTTAATCTCAGTGATTAGCGGTGTCACCGCCAATGAGTAAAATCCAATCATTTTTTGTAGCTCTTTTGCAGTCTCAATTTTGTTGCCTGCCGCTCTTGCACGCCTGATATAACCAAGCAGCGCTCTGCGCACCTAAAAAGGAGAAAAAAGAGAAAATACAACTTCATCAAATCTTACACAAGTAAATGGGTGATAAAATAGGTGGTTGAAAATTATAGGTAACATACTCCTTTACTGGTGATAGCCATAGCTTCATCCTTGGATAAATGCAATCCATGAGCTGCCTTCCTGATGGCTGACCTTGCATGAGAATCAAACCCTTTAATCCCTGAGGAGGTGGCATTGTCTATGACCTTCAAATGAATTCTATCTTAGAGCTCGCACAAAATCAAGGAGATCATAGAATGTGCTATTAATAAAAGCAAAAGAAAACTACCTTTGCAAACAGTTTTCCACATATGTCATTGTGTATGGCATCAACAGTTGATTGAGGGATGCAAAGTCGTACTTGGTAAGATGTCAGTGTATCCATATCCTGCTTGCTCAGCTCATTGTTAGCTACCAACTGCTGAAGCTTCTGTCTGTAAATCTCTGTACATATCTCAAAGCAACTCCTCTTAACATGTCACACTATGCAATTAATAAAATAATAGCAGGCAAGAAAATGGCAATAAGTACCTTCATGCAATTTGCTAGCATTTTCTGGATTAAAGTGCAATCCTTCACATAGGTTCTGGAGGAAGGCGGCCTTGCTAGGTGCTGTAGCCAGCTCATTATTGAAGACTTTTGATAGCCTCCTTTTATACACATTTGACTTAATCTCTAGTAATATAGCTTCAGCCTCGTGCTTCCCTAACCCTAGCATGTTCCTCAATTTGTTCAATTTATTAATCTGCATTTTGTAAATTTTTATTAGTTAATAACATTAGCAGGTATGAATTGGATGGGTTAGGCAATCTTTGGCATAATTTATAATTGGAGTAATTACCAATGAATTATTGACAATACCTTCATCTCATCAAGCTGCCCATCGGGGAAAGATTCAAGAGCATACGCCTGATATAGGAGCTTTACATCATAAAGATTCCTTTCAGCGCCATATTGCCCACCTATCGAAACATATGCGCATCAGGATTGTGAAATCATTCCAATGAATCTATGATTTGAAGTTCAAAGAAACTAGCTGATCGTGTTCATAAATGTGAGTATAAATTACATTTCATCAAAAATATTATTGAAGATCCACATCCTAATCTACCTATTAGAGACACAGGCCCAACCCCAGGAGCGAATTGAGAAGCTTCCGGATGTTTGCTCTGTTCTGTCAGCAAATCGTTAAATGCCAAAACCTTCTCTAGTTCTTCAATCACTTGCAGCATTCCTGTTCTGTACAAGTAAAACAAAACCAAACAAAAGGAACTTCAACATATCTAATCTTAAAATATAATATGCAAGACATCATCAAAGAAATTCATACACGACTTTAGAGCGAGACTTCAAGATGCTTAAAGCTTCAACAATGTTCTTTTCAATTAAGCTTCTGGTATGTTCTCTAAACATTTCAGCAGCTATCTGCATAACAATAGGATGCAATGTTAGTACTCGGGAAGTTTTTTTCAGAATGCAAGTTATATTTGACATGAGGATTACCTCATCAGACAGCTTGTAAACAAGTTGAGATTTCCTCAATTCAGTCAGCTGATTTACATCTATATCTGAATACATCAAAATGAAGACGTCAGTTGTTGAAATATTAAATTGGAAGGACTCTTCACAGTTCAACACAAAACTTACTGACATTGTCTAAACAACTTTTTCATATTTGGAAAATGCCAGGTATTGGTCCCTGAACTTTACAGAAAACCAGATTGGCCCAAGGTCTTTCATTTACAGAAAATGGATTCCTCTCTAGCATGCAGTGTTCATCGGACGATCCCAGGTTGGATCAGACCTTCAATGAGAAAGGGACATTGAGATAGTTACAGGAAGATAATTACATGCTAACAAATCTAGAGACTAATTTCAGATGAAGGATTAATCTGCCTGCAACCATCCAATGAATTATGCACAATAGGAGAGCAAAAACAAACAGAAGAGAGGCACATGTGACAAGTCCATATGACAAACACATCACATGAGCCAAGTAAAATGAAAATCCATGGGCTAATCTGGCAGAAAAGAAGAATGGCAAGTTTATTCTTCTTCTTTTTTTTTCATTTTTCCTTTTCTGATTTTATGTTCAAAATGCAACCAACAAATGAACTTTTCTGTTGTCTAAATGGTGCATATACAGGTTATTCTTGTTTTAAAATAATGAAATAATTCTTATATAGATCAAACTAGTAACAAATGCAAGTAGAAAATCTATTTTCCAAACATCCCAGTTGGTTCTGGATCTATAGACTAACCAAATTATATTATATATATTGTACCATAGTCTTTAACCAATTGAGAAGGTTTTAGCCATTTAGGTATAAGAAAAGAACAACAGAACTGAAGATCATTAGAATCAAAAGCATATTACCTCTACCCAAAGAGTCGAGCTTTATAGAATATAGTTTCTTTGCATTCTCTCGGATAGCCATATTAACCTAAGAACAGAATGATTGTATAAGCACAAGTTGCCAAAAAGGGACTTAAAACTAAAATGGATAAATTCTCAGTCAGATAAATAATAGACGGCTTATAAAAAAATTACCTGAGAATCAGTGACCTTGAAAAGCCGTTTCCAGGGCAAAAGAAAAGTTGATGCTTCCCCAAAGACAAGATTTGATACATATATGAGCTTCTGAAATGCCTATACCAGTTTTTGGACAATTATCAACAGCCCTACCATATGTGAAAGCCAAGTAGAATTGTAGAACAGTCAGAGAGAGAGAGAGTACCAGTCTATGTTCTGCATCAGAATCAGGATCTCCTGCTTCTAACCTCTCTCTAAATATGCGACGGCCAATCTGTATTATTGCACAAAATTTAATGTATTCACCAAAATCAAATTCAAAGTTGAAGTACAAATATAAGAGACATAATGCATGCTCCATTTTACATTAATACCTCCAAATGAACATTTGCAGCATCCAGATCATCAATTCCAAGAGCAGCTTTGAATTTTATAATTGTCTCAACCTCATTTCCGTTCAAATTTTCTCCACCTGGGGGAAGAAGAGCATAAATGAACCTGCAAACATTCAGCAAATACTAATGAAGTAAGGTATGTTAATGGGACTGATGTAGTCACCTAGTACCAAAGACAAAAGATTCAAAATATGTTAGATTACCTGCTGTAGATATCACATAATTCAGTTCTGAAGGCTTCATCTTGCTTACTGATGCCATATCTACATTTGGATATATATTAGATTAGGATCTGTATAAGTTAGGAACAAAAACACAGTTTTAAGAATTAGGATCTGTAAAAGTTAACCGTTCATAACAAGTCAATAACGGATACACACTTTTAAGAACAAAGAACTTATCTACAAAAGTATAATATCACGATTTCTTCTTCTGGAATTAAAGGTAGCAGCAGTTTACTTCCTAATAAATTCAAACCTCTTAGCAACACCCTCGACCTCCTCTCGCTTCAACTCGAGTGGGTCATCGTGACCCAAAACAAGATTGTGAAGTGTTATGGCTGCAACTTCGGGCACCTCAGCATTCATCTTATACACCAGGGCCCCACCAGCCAAACCGAGCACTGCAGCACCAGCAACTGCAGCATTTCTTGTGCCAGCAATCTTCAATCCAAGTCCATATCCAGCTGCAACTGCTGCTGCTGTAAGGACAACTGAACTGGAAATCCTGACAGGTGGGGACATTGCATCAATCATCGGCTGTACGCCAGTGAGTTCCCTTTTGGGCCCGAAAATTGAGGAAGGAGTGAACGTCGAGGTGGATATGGAGGCGGAGGCGGAAGCGAAAACGCGGCGACGAAAGGTGACATGGTGGCGGTGGTTGAAGTGGCGGCGCGGGATGGGGGGAGGAAGGAGGCGGAGTGAAGTGGAAAGAGGGGAAGGCTGTAGGAGGAGGGAGAGGTCCATTTGGGGATGGATAATGGTGGGGGAGGGGTGTACTTTTGCGGTTTGGTCCCCCTTTTCCTTTTGCGGAGGGAGGACCGGCGAAGGAGAGAAGGGTTTTGGGTTTGGTTGTTTGCTGAAGAGAGTGACCTGAGCCTGAGCCTGAGCCTCAGCCTCAGCCTCAGCCTCAGCCTCTTCATAAATGGGCCAAGGCCTCCAATAAAAAGTGTCACAATTACTTTGAGAAACTTTTGAGTGCAGTCTGAATCACTTAACAACTAATCCATTCATATAAAGAAAATTAATGGTTAATCAAGTAATTAGCCCAAAAGCACAAACAGACAATGCACATGCGAAGGTGGCAAGTGGTAAGGTAAAGGGTCAAATATCTTGATTCTTGTCCCCAAATTCGACCCCTCATCAAACCCATTAAAACCTAGTAAATCCTTCTTCTTTTTTTCTTTGTTTTCAGTTTATTATTGAACTGATGCGCATAATTTTATAAGCAGGATAAATGATCAATATTTTTTTCCAAATTTATTTGTGAAAAAATTATGAAGCAACTAAATTAAACAAGTCCCACTTGTGTAAAAACTAATAGATAGAACAAACAGTTGTGCAAAATTAATATTGAAAAGTTATATTTTAGTGCCATGAGCGCATGTAAACTATTCCTAGGTTGGTGCACCTCCCCCCACCTTATTCCGACCCAACCTATGTCTTCAATTAATATTTCCTCAACTTATAAATTCTCACCTTTTCCAGTTTATATTTGTTGGCCTAAAGAAGGAAAATTTTAAGAGTATCTCCCTCTAACACAAATATCAAATCTACTATTCCTTTATCTCTCTCTTCATTATAACTTAACAGGTCCGCCTCCCATCCCTCCAACCCCTTGAATTTTAGCTTCCTTGCCTTGCACACTTAGCAAGTTAGCCACTAACATAAAAGCCACCTCCTTTTTAACACATTTCATACGTACAAACCAGATAAGAAACTCTATTTCAACCCCAAGTATTGGCCATGAACTCAGATACTACAACTTTGCTATGCCTTGTAACATTTGCATTGATATCTGTGCTATCTGCTTCCATGGTCACAAAGGACGAGCTTTACCATGAAGAGAGAAATAGCCTAATCCAACTCCGTGATTCGCTAAGCTCGATTGTTAACCTTCACTCAAACTGGACAGGGCCACCGTGCTACAAGGGCCATAGCCGTTGGATCGGGATCATGTGTTCGGGTTCAAACGTAGTCGGAATCGTGCTAGAAGGGATTCAACTTACTGGGTCTCTCCCACCCGGTGTTTTGTCAAATGTCACGTACCTATCAAACCTTAGTTTCAGAAACAATGCGCTGCATGGCAACCTCCCTAACCTCGATGGTTTAATGTACCTTCAAATTGCCGATTTCTCTCTCAACCGTTTTTCAGGGTCAATTCCGACAGCGTTTACCACCTTGCCACAACTGAATGATCTACAGTTACAATATAATCTCTTGAACGGGACGATACCTCCATTCAATCAGTCGGGATTATTTTCATTTAATGTTTCGCACAACTTTCTTTCAGGCCGCATACCTGAGACAAAAGTACTGAAAACATTTCCAAAGAACAGCTTTGATAACAATTTGGCACTTTGTGGGGATGTGCTAGGAAAACCATGCAACAATGCCCATTTGGAGGCACCAGCTGCTCCTCCAAGCGCACACGCTGGTCCACGCCATGGACCAGCACCAACTGCACATCCACCATCAGTTAGAACTAGTGCACCCCCAACCAAAGCTGGAACAGCTCACACAGCTGCTTTGCATTTGCATCAGAACTCTCGGTTAGGGTCTTGGAAGCTTGTTTTGATCGCCATTGGAGCAGCCTTGGTTCCTTTATTGCTTCTGTGCCTTTTCTTGTATTTCCATAGAAGAAACAGGAAGGCAAAGCAAGATGCAGGGCTTCTAGGTTTGTTATTTATTTTGTTTTCTTAATCACTATCAGGATTTTAAGTGGCAACACATCATCAATTTAAATATTTTACCTGAAGCTTGAATTTAGTGCACTGTTTTTCTCAATTTAGGAACACCAATGGCCTACTTTGAGAAGGCAGATAAAAGCTCAGGAAGCAAAGAGCAGAAAAGCGGTGAACTTGAGTTCTTCAACAAAGAAAAGGCGACCTACGACCTAGATACTTTGCTAAGATCATCGGCTGTGGTAATGGGAAAGGGAGGACTGGGAATCACATACCGAGTTACCATCGAGTTGGGCCCAGTTGTCACCGTCAAGAGGCTGAGGAATGTAAGTTCAGTTGGTAGAAAGGAGTTTGTGCAGCAACTGCATTTGCTTGGAAAACTAAGGCATGAGAATCTTGTTGAAATTATCTCTTATAACTATTCTCAGGAGGAGAAATTGATTATCTATGATTATGTACCTGGATCAAGCCTTTTCAACTACTGCATGGTAATTTTTAATTACTCTTTAATAGCCTTTTGGCATGTAATTACATCAGCAAACTGCTATTAGATTAATTATATTTATGAATGGTAAATAAATGCGTGTCAATCCACATCAATAAAAAAAAATATCGATGAAATTAAGGTCCTTCCAATGTTGGTAGCCTATAAGACCTAATTATTCAACCAAAAAAAAAAAGAAAGTCAAGGTGTCAATCATGGACCAATTCAGAACAATTTCGCAAAATATAATAACCTCATTTTGCACGTACTAAATACCAAATATACTAAACTAACGTCTTTTAATTTTGCATCATGCTAGACAACAGAGGAGCAGGAAGAATACCCTTGCCATGGGCATCAAGGCTCTCAATAGTGAAAGGAATAGCAAAAGGGCTGACATATCTCCACCAATGCCTACCATTTCACAAAGTACCTCATGCAAACATAAAATCCTCAAACATCTTAATTTCAAACAATTACCACTACCCCAAAATCACTGATTATGGCCTCCAGCCTCTGCTCTCACATGCGCACAGGCTCACGGTGGCAAGATCACCAGAATATTCTGAAGGCAAAAAATTAACCTTCAAATCGGATGTATATTGTTTCGGATTGCTGATTTTAGAGGTTGTTACCGGAAAGGTGCCAAGTGAGAGCCCTGAGGAGGTGCCAATGCCTCAGTGGGTTAGGCTGGCACTTAAGAATGAGTGGTCAACCGATGTGTTAGATGTGGAGATGGTTGTAGAGGGAGAACATCATCAAGACATGCTTAAATTGGTACAGATTGCACTTGAATGTACCGTAATGGACCCCGATAAAAGGCCCAAGATGACCGAGGTGGTTAAAAGGATTGAGGAGATCAAAGAGCCGAGGAGTGGGAGAAGATCTTGGATTTAGTTGCAAGCATTTGATATGCACTGTTCTCTTTCCTTTAGTTTTTGTTTTCTGATGAAGTTAGTTTTGCATTGGCTCTTGTTGCGCTAGATAAAGATTTTCTGGAAAAATGAAGTTGTAAGATATGTCAGCTCCGCTTATTTTGATTGTGCACTATGTATCATATGTTATATATGTAATAACTCACTGGATTTTCCTTAACTACTATTCAGCATAATTTAATTTTGAACAAGGGATCTTATTCCATCTTAAATTATCTTACATAATTTTTGCCATTATGTTTCTGCTACTATCTACCAGTATTATCAAATAGGATGTCAGGAGAAAAATAAATAAATTATATATCTAAATTTTCTGTAATTAATTTTTGTAGCAATTAACTAATTTTCTATTATAAACAGAATATATTTCATGAGTTCAAGCATATGCATGTTAGCCATTTGTCTCAATAGTTAGTACTGATTAATTGTTAAATGAAAATCGACACGAAAAATATTTTTACAAAAGGAGGAGGGTAGTCTTTCAAATTGAACCATGACGTATTGTAAGTGCTAAATCGAGAGGTAGACAATGAACTCGATATACAAATGTTTAAACATATTTTAGTATTTTGTTTTCACAGAGATAATTTTCTTTTCTTTTCTTTTTCTTATTGATGGAAAGGACACGTAGGTCTTTCACCATCTAGTTTAGTACTTTCTAATGGTATTGGTAGGGCTCAAACCCATTAATTCTTCTCAACAAAAAAAAGAAGAACGGAACCGATTGCTAAAAGAAAAGTACTTTCATCATAAATCAGAGTAATGTAATATAAAGTAATTATAGAAACTTTGGATGTTTGTCAATATATATTTGGTGACTGCTAAGGCCTAAGGGGCTGACAGAGTAAAGTTGCATGACCAATTAATTTCATAGTGACACAATGCTTTTGTCTTGTCTTTCAATTTCATTCACTTTTGTCTCTCATTCGATTGAACCTTTTTGAAAGCGTCCGTTTACGGATGTAGGAAGATTGGAAGAATGGTACCATGGTGGGACATCAATTTAAGACGCTGTATTTTTTTTTTCCTTGATAAGTTAACTGGTGCTCTGCTAAGTTTGTTTCCAAATGATGAATCTATATTGGGCCATATCGGCCCATTGACAGAAAATAAGAGAATTCAGCTGGTTTTTATCTCCAGAAAACAAACAATTGCTGTTTGAATATTGAAACAATATTTGATGAAAATAATACAAAAATACATGAGTCCTTCAATAAAAATAAAAAAAAAAAAAAAGAAAAATTATCCAATGGTCAGTATTTTACGTGCGATGTGAGGTAAATTATTTGAAAAGAATAACTTCTATAGAGTGTATTTATCTTTATAATTAGTCATTTTCCCTGCCTTCGTTCAATAAAAAAAATAGTCTTGACCATGTATTATTTTGTTGAGTTCAAGGAACCATGGATGCGAAAATTAAGTACACTACTTTAACCGCATCATGCACGCAACATCATAAAATAGAAAAAATATATAGAGAGAGTTAGAGTAAAAATATCATGAGTTTAAGCTTACGAAAGTCTTTTGTGAGCTTAACTTAAAAAGTATATTAAATCATTTTCAAATTTTGTGAGCTTAACTCAAAAAGTAATAATAATAATAATATAAAAATAATTAAATGAAATGAACTGATAGAAAACTATGTATGTACTTTTACAAATTTATCAATTATTTTAAATGAACTAAATAACGAAATACTCTCACCTACATCTTTATATTTCTAATAGAAATAAAGGGAGATTTTGTTATGAATCAAAATAATTTTGAAACCGTTTAATTTTAAGTATCTGATGATTAAAATGAATCCAAGTGTGTCATTGTCATCCATTAATAAATTAATGGTACTTCTGTAGCAAAATTTGCCAAATAATAGTAATTTTCCATACGTGTTCTCAATCATTTAATTACAAAAAGAATCAGTCTACATACTTGCCTTATTAAATGCGATACCAATCGGAAAAAAAAAGTAATCGTTATTTATATCAGGCTTATCAAATACTGAATAAGAAAAAAATCATAACTGAGTTGGATTGAAACAACTCCGCCACACCGTAGCAACGACCATATACTCCTCAATTAATCAAATCATGTGTAGTTCGGGACAATCGCATTCAGTTCTCTCCATTGCAGAATAAATTGGGAGTTTGGGACAATTAGAGGTGGTAAATCAGCTAGTCGGATCATATCGGATTCGGTTTGATCTTTTAAAAGAAATTAGATCGGGTCGAGTTAATTTATATGTTGATTTTTTTTAAAAATTTTAAATTTATTTCGAATAGATTGTATGTCATTTAGTTTCAGATTATATCTAATTTGAATAGGATCAAATCGGATTTGAATCAGATCATATCAGTTTGATTTTTAAAAAAATGAATAAATTGAATGAATTTTTCAAATCGGATCAGATTTTACTACCTCGAGAAATAATGATGCCTTTGCAGTTGCAGCGCTCTCTCAACGAGATAAAGAATATTGGATAAAATTTTATCCAAATAGCCATTTATATAAGTTAAAATAGTACGCAACTACTTTCTAAGTTGGAAAATATCCAAGTATATAAGTTAATAATAGTTGGTTTCCATTGATTATTAGGATGCAAATACTTTCCAAGTTGAGAAATATCCATTTATATAAGTTAATATTAGTTGTTTTGCACAAAAAAATACTTTTCAACTAGAAGAAAAATTAAATACATGTATAAAATTAGTAAATAATATTTTACACACAGAGAAAGAAGGTATAACTAATTGAATAAATTATCATCCTATTATGGTAATAAACTAAAGCAATTTAAATAGATTTAGTTCTATGTAGAACCTAATATAAGATGCGGATCGAATTAATAATACTATTTCTTTTCGCCTGTGTAAATATTAAAATGATCTATCAAATATTATCCTTCACTTTTAATAGTTAATTAGATAATATCATGATTTATATTCATTTTGAACATATATTACGTTCATAATGAAAATTTCTAGTAGAAAAGAAATATCGCATATTTTTTTATCTCAAAGTGCATGCATTAGTCATGATATTGTCTAGTAGATATAGTAAAATTCCATACTCAAAGTGCATGCATCAATCATGTTTGTCACACTGTAGTGCTTTATGATCGTTTTACGGAGACCAATTTTGTTCTTTGACTTCTGTGAATATGAATAAATCACTTATGAATTTTTCTGCTATTCAATTTATATAAGACATAAATTAACTTTGAGATCGGAGATGACTCTTAAAATATTTGATAAAATTAATTTCTGATGAATAGGATATAAAAAATTCTAATGAGCCATGACCCAGAGTCGTAGGGATAAACTCTTGGGTAGTTGGGTCTTGTTTGGTTGACAAATTGATGATAACTAGAGGATAAATTTATTACTTTTGAAAGGTGACAATAACTTATTCATTGATTATCCTCTTCCCAAAAGGAGCATTGCTGTTTTTGAGAAAGATTTATATTATTTTTTACGTAAAAGTTGAAATTAAATTATTGTTATAAATGAATTTGATGAAATTTTGTAAAATAAAATATATTATATTAAATAATTTCTTTTAATTTGTCAATTTGATAAAATAATAAATTTGAATTTTATAATTTTTTTGAGATATTTTTGTAGAATTCTTTAAATATTTAAGAGTTGATCAAGATAGAGTGAAAATAGCTAAAACAATTCTTGGAAGAGTTAGATCTCACAATGTAAGGTATGATTGATAAATCTCAAGTTTATATGTTGAAAAAAATAAGGAAAAAACTTTCTACATAGTAAACTGTTGTAAACGGCTCACCAGCCGTCATAACAATTCTTCTTTTGAAAATTTTCTAAAGCAGAAAAAATATCAATTTTAACAGAGTCTATCGTTGGAATAACGGCTGAGGAATCATTGAACAGTTTGAGCCATTACAACGATTCACCAAGCCGTCATATCGACTCTGTTAAAAGATGGTCTTGTCAGAGCTCAAAAACATTGATCAAATGTAGCCAAAATGTTATAACAACTTAGTCAATTGTTATAATGGCCTAGTCAAACGTTGTAATGACTCATCTTTTTTTACAAGCGTTATGATGTTGTAAAAAAAATTTGATGTCTGACAAAAATATTCTTGATAGTTCATAATTAAAATTATTCTTCAAGCGTTATAATAGTTTACTGAGAGAAAAATTATTGCCTATCTTGATGTGCTCTATATAAAGGGATTGCTCCCACCTCTCATTCTAACTTTTATTCTCCTTATCTTTAGCAATATTTAAGTAATCTCAAAGAACTTTTAGAGCATTTATTCTTTTCTTGTAAGAAACACAATTAAAAACTCAAAGTTAATCAATCATAACTATATTTAGAGCTAAAACTTTATTGTAATTTTAAACTAGTTTGTGCTCATCTTCTAGAGTTGTTGTGCTCTCATTTATTTGAGTTTGTTGCTCATTTTTTGAGTCTTCAGTGCTCTCTTCTTTTTGTTATTCTCTTATTTTGTGTCTTCTCTTTTATTACTGTTTGTAAAGAAGTCAAATTCATACTATTGTGTAATTTCTTTGTGATGATATATATCGGCACTTCATTCTCAAAGTGAGACTCGATACATAGATCTTTGTACCGAATTTCATTAAAATCGTGTGTTATTTACTTTCATTATATTTCTTAACATTCTTTGTGAAATCTTTCAATCGTTGATAATTTGCTAAATTCTCTTGTTGATAAATTCTCTAGTTGGTGATTTTTGAGTAGTGTATCAAGTTTTATTTATTCTTTACTCATTTATATTAACCATCTCTTGGCAGGGGCGGACTACCCTCCTAATTTTTTTTTATAAATATCTTTATAATTATATATATTTTTAGAAAAAAATAAAAAATATATTTATTTTGTTCTTGAAAAAAAAATATTTTCCCCCTACTCAAAGTCTGAATATACTCCTATTTCTTAATGTCTCGGTTAACTACCAAATCAGACTCACATTTTATAACAAAAACATTTAGCCCAATTATAAAAATCATCTAATACATACATTATTATGAAATAAAAGTTGATAATATTTCATACTTGAGAATTTGGACGTAATTTTTGTATAAATTAATATATAAAATTGAATGATTTGGTTTCGATTGACGCTTAAAAAACTTGTATGCAAATCACAACCGTTCGACAAATAGATAGGACGCGTTTTATCAGACTCGACCACTCGGGCACCCGAATTTGTCCTCACCAAATTAAGCCTGAAATAACGATATTTGCACACCTCTCTCAACGTGCCATCCAGGTCTCACCTCCTTCTCCCACGTGTCCCTTCTTCCTCCGCCACCTTTCCCTCTTATAGCTACACCCCCTTCTCCATTTGCCTCATTATATTCTCCCAGATTGATCAGGAAACTGGAGTACGTACTGGTATATATAGTGGTATAAGATAAGAAGAGATCAGGAGGCACCGAATCGCAACTGGGGATATATATATATAGCAAGTGATAAGCTGCTCTGCGTTCAAGTTGTTTGAAAAGTTTGAGACATGAGGCCTCGTAGGTTCACCGTTGGCCGTATTGATGATGCCACCCACCCTGAAACTATGCGAGCAGCTCTCGCGGAGTTTCTTGGCACCGCCATCTTTGTGTTTGCTGCTGAAGGATCGTTGTTTTCGCTTGGTACGAGAGAGATTAATTATTTATTTTTGCTTAAATATGCATGCAAGTTTATTCCTCAGATTTAAGCTTTGCTTTTCCTGAGGCTTTTATTGCCAGAGTAAAAATCAGCAGTCAGGGAGTTTTACATTCAAAAGTCATGAAGTCCAAACCGATTTGTCAAATGACAAATGAGTTAATTAACTGTGCATGCCAATTTTGTTCCATCTCTTTTGTCGAATTTTGGTTTTCACATGCATGACTGAACCCTCATCAATCCTAAATCGCAACTAATACCAAAATTCTATATTTAACAAAGTAAAAATCAGAACGTATAAACAGTTAGAGCATCTCCGAATGCTTGTTTAATTGATTGTCTAACTCCCACGTGCCATCTCCAATACTTTTTTTCTTTTCTTTTTTATATTTGAGATCTATGATCTTTATGCTTTCAGATTATATTTCATTTCTAGTATACCCTAATTTATTTGTAATTTATTTGAGATTAAAGACTTCGTCATTATTTGTGATTAAAGACTTTGTTGTTATTGTTAAACTTAGCATATTGTCTAAATTAGACAGTATGCTAGACAAGCTACGCAGGATTAGACAGTCAATTAGACCAGCATTGGAGATGCTGAAGTTGTTACATAATAATTTCAGAGATGAAAAGCGAAAGGGTGCGAATTTTAAATTTGCTCCACTCAAAATTAATAAGTGGGCCCCACTTCTAAGAGTAAAATGATTGTCTGGGATGGATCAGTTCTGGAAGTAATTTTTAGATAGATTGTTTAAATACTGATGTGGCAATTTAGATATTGGCAGCATTAGATATGCTCTTAGTATATGATATAATTAGCCAAGGCTGGGCAGTGAGATCTATACATTTGATCGGTGAAGGAAAATTGAATTTTGTTCAATTTAGTTTTTGTGAAGATCTCTTCAGTTTATTCTATTAATTTTACCTACAAAAATCACATCAATGAACATATATTTTTTTCTATTTCTTGGGCAAAGATGGGTATTTTCCACTTGACTCCTCTATTTATCTATTTATTTTTATGTAGGTATTGAAATTCATAATGTCATTAGCTATCGTAAATTGTTAATGGTTGACTTGTGCATTTTTACCAGTTAAGAGTTCTGACCGCAAATAATTCCTGATTAATAACTCATTATGTACCATGGACACAAATAAGGGGCAAAAATGTATACGGGAACTAAGCGAATAAAAAAATGCATTTGCTGAAGTGCAAAACAATGAGATTGAACTATGTTTAGACTCCACCTCAAAAAATCTATTGTTTATATTGCAGACAAACTCTACAAGGATACCACCACTGCTGGCGGGCTTGTGGCAGTTGCTATAGCGCATGCACTTGCCCTTACTGTTGCGGTGTCAGTTGCTCTCAATATTTCCGGAGGCCATGTCAACCCTGCTGTCACATTTGGGGCGCTGTTAGGCGGTCGCATATCATTAATACGCGCAATCATCTACTGGGTTGCCCAGCTCCTCGGTGCTATAGTTGCTGCTGCACTCTTGAGGATTACAACTGGTGGAATGGTAACTTTACTCTTGAGGATTACAACTGGTATAAATGACAGTATTTGTCAATTTCATTAGAAATCAATTGAAGTTGTGGATATTTGGGCCTCAGTAGGTGATCCTGGTGGCAAACACATCTTGCATAGGATTAATTTTGCTGTTCCTTTGTTATGGCAATGATATTTACAATGAATAATCAATGGTAATTCACTTTCAGACAGAATTATTGACTAATAAGTACGTACTATTCATTCAAGTGGGAAATTGAAATTATACAATTTAAGTCTCCTCTGGAAATTAGGGTTGGAAATAATACTTGTGTATTGTCTGCTTGTTTCCAACTCGAGAGAGTTTCAAATCAATTTAGTGATTAGTACATTCAGATACTTATGTTGAAATTTGCTTGCAGCGGCCCCTAGGGTTCTCACTAGCATCAGGTGTCAGTGAGTGGCATGCACTACTACTTGAGATAGTCTTGACATTTGGATTGACATACACCTTCTATGCAACAGTTCTTGACCCTAAGCGGGGCCATGTGGGCACCATTGCACCCCTTGCTATTGGATTTATAGTTGGTGCCAACATACTTGCCGCCTTGCCGGGGCTCCGTTTGATGGTGCGGGTATGAACCCAGCAAGAGTTTTTGGAGTTGCACTGCTCGGATGGCGCTGGAGACACCACTGGCTTTACTGGGTGGGCCCATTTATTGGAGCTGGTCTTGCTGGGCTTATCTATGAGTTCCTTCTCATACAGCCTGAGACAGCACCACATACTCACCAGCCATTGGCGCCTGAAGACTACTAAAGGCTGTATTGAGGTGTTTGGTTGGGCTGTTTATTGTCTCTTTGTTTTTCCTTTTCCTCTGTCTTATTTATTTTCTTTTCATCTATTTTTTGGTTGTCTTAATGTGTAGGTGCTTTTGATGTGTATACTGTTGAGAGTTGAGACATATATGATGACGTGTTGTGAATAACTTGTTCTTGCAGTTGTGAATGACTGATTGCATGAATGCTTTATTTTTGAATTAAGGGACAAAATTAAGGGGGTGTATCAGGGAGAGATCTCAACTTGAAAGTAAAAAATAAGAAACAAATATAGATCCGGGCTACGTCTTGTAAAATCTGGCAACCCAACGAGCAAGATCAGTATTATCAGGCTCCCTCTTGAACGCTGAATAATAATCAGACCAATAAGAAGGATTTAATTTAGATGTAAAACCTTTGTTGAATATACCACATGTGTATAGCTCTCAATGCGTATAGCTCTCAATGCAAATCTATTAGAGTTGTTACCAAAAAAAAAAGTTAAGACTGAATATTTCCTACATTGTCCTTAGTTAATTAAATAGCCAAAATCATGTTGCCAATTAAAAGGGGGTATACTCGAGCAAATTTCTAACCTTTTTCATAGAATTTACTGAGAGAATTACCTTGTGGTACCATGAATAAAAGGAATTATTCCCCAATCATCTACAGTTTTTGGGCCCATTTCAACTCCAATTTCGCTGCATGCATCAAGCAATGCAGTCAGTTTCTCCAGTGAACTCGTCTGATATGAAACCATCAAGTTTACACCCAAGTGTACATAAAAAAAGGATAACAGAAATCAGAAATGGCTTGAAATATCATTTTGGGGGAGAGAAGCTACTCATGGGCTGTGACAATCTAACAGGCTGAGAAGAGTTAATGTAATTAGCCCAACTTTCATATGTAGCCCATTTATAACTCGCAATAGTGCAGCTATGACAGAAAGCTTTTTCTCTTTGACCCAAAGACAAGAAAACATAAACAGAAAAAAGAAAGAAAGAAAGAAAATGATAAGGGATCGGAAAAGGTTGTGATCCACTTGCAATGCATTAGGTTGAGCTTTCAATAATGGTAAAAAAAAAAGTAATCTTAATACTCTTGTTTGAAGTATAATTTATTAATTATATAATTGTTGTTTTATCAAAAGATCTAAAACTTGCAAAAGTTAATTATTAATAATTTTAATAACTTATCTGATAATATTTAAGTTGCATGAAAATTTGATATACAATTAATATATAAAACTAATATATCTATATAATGTGTCTTTCTTTTCTAAAATTCTTTAATTTGATTTGAAAATAGATTGTCAAAGATATCTATTGTTAAGAAATCTGAACATTAATTAGAACACAGAAAAAATGTTCAATTTATAAATATAGATGGCCCTTATAATGTTATAAACTAAAATAATAAAAAACTTTTATACAACTTTTATCACCATCGCTGACAAACTAAAAATGCTGGCAAAACTATTTATGAATTGTTTGTTGCTTAAATGATTAACTTTTTGACATGATCTAGACATGCAAGCTGTATCCAAGATCTACTAGCTCCCGCCAAAAACAAAGGAGTGGATGATAAAGTTTGGTAGAGAGAGAGCACAAAGAAGGTAGCCGACAACTAATGTCACTTTGAAGAAAAAGCACATACTAACGTGGACCAAGCGGTTAGTATGATTTGAAATGTTTTCTTTAATTATTTTCTTCTGTACAGCTGCTACAGATTCACAATCTATCATGTTATCAGATTGTTGCATTAATAATGATTGCATATTATTATTATTATTCTTATCGTGATAGAGATTGAAATGAATTACTTGTAAATTTTGACAATTTTAAAAATATGTAATATTCGTTTTGTTATAAGCATGATTATGTTATCCACATGTTGTCTATAGAGTATGATAAATTTTGTTGTATGTTTAACATAACATACATCAAATGATTTAAAATTAATTGTAACAGTGCAAATAAACACTATTCATGCATCATCAAAGAATTACATGACATTTAATTCTTAAATTCTCAATTTGTCTAAAAGATACATACATGATTAAAATTTTATTTTGAATATCTTTAAAGTGATTGTTAAAACTGTCAAAAATATTCATTATGATCAAATGATCACTCTTCCATTTGTGAAAATTACATTTTTCCTGCTCGATACTCACCGCATATGCTCTATATAAATAATGTTTTTCGAATTAAGTGGGTTCTCAATTACAAATTTTTAGAGGAATCATTAAATAGTAAACAGTTTTCTATTCTCTCTCTCGGGTCATATGCAAAATTATCCCTATCATTAAATAAGGTTTTTATCGTAATAACAAAGCAGAAACTCAATAAGCATGGCTCGTGAACGTACAAGAGGACGAGGAAGGTAAGGAAATGCTGTCAGTGAAGTAAAGTATTATCTACGGCCATACACCTACTGCTGCACCAGTAGTGGGCCCAGCAAGCCATATGGACATTTGGTTGGGTCCTCAGAAAAGATTCCGCAACAGTACTTTGCATTCGTGGCAAAAATTAAATAACTCTTATTTGGCAAAAAAAAAAATTTTAAGAACTGTTTAATGCTAAGATCTCTTCTGCTCTACCCCAACTGGCAACTGGCCTGGAACAAAAAAAAGAAGACCTCTTTTATTAAGTACGATTTATCAGTGTTGCAATGAAGCTGGATATGTCCCGTATATTAAGTTTGCTCGATTAGTAGACTCCAAGGCATGAGAAAAAGTAAAATATTTGAAAAAAAAACAAATTGCTCAATTACTAGACCATAAGGCATGAGAGAAAGTAAAATATTTGAAAAAAAAAACAACAACACAAAGATCAAACTGGTTATGACCCAATTAGATTTTCTTTGTCAAATTAATAGATAATAGTGAATACAGGTGGACTACACTTTATCTTTTTTCTTCTGTTGCTTTACATAGATAGCAAATTATATCACCGTGGCTCGAAGATCACATAAGAATACATTATATCACTATATCTGTGAGTTGTGTACATTTGTATAGTGCATTAGGATGTACAGGACATTCCGGTTCATGTACCAAATGGATAGAAACTCCACTGGTCAATAAAGCAAAGCAAGATCCCAGAATTGCATTCATATTCCCTTAACTTTCCCCGACCGTAGTAAAGTCAAGACAAAACAAAGAAAAAAAATAGCAGTATTCCAACAGTATGCTTTTATTCTTCTTCAATTAATTCTCCCACTATTCCAACTAATCACATGAAAAGGAAGACAGCAAGAGGCAATTGAGAAAGTAAAGAAACTAAGTAGAACTACTAGCTAGCTAGAGAGGCAAGAAAGAGATGGCCGGGAAGAAAATGAGACTGGTAGAAATGCAACTGGTAGTGATGCTGTTCTGTGTTAATGCATGGATTGGCGCCAAATCGACGGCTGACATTGTTTCTCACAGAAGGCTTCTGCTGGAAAATGGACTGGGAGCTACTCCTCCAATGGGGTACATTTTGCCTTTGCATGCAAATATTTTTTTCCAACTGAGAGAGAAGTGCATTTGAGAATTGAATATTGTAGCAGGGAGATCATGCACTGAAATAATTTTCCTCCTCTTCTGAAGATATGTAAACTATATCTGGAAAACTGTGTGCATTCAGTTATATCTTTCATGCTGATATTTCAAATGTTGAATGTTCTTAATTGTAGGTGGAATAGTTGGAATCACTTCTTTTGCAACATTGATGAAAAAGTTATCAAGGATACTGGTACCCAGTTTTTCTTTTTTTCTAGCATAATAAGAAGTTAAATTAAAGTTCAGAATTTATTCATTCTTGTTTACAATTACATCTTGGACTTGGAAATTCTTTTTCGTTATTTATGATGAGTTTCACCTGCTGTTTTGCACAGCTGATGCACTTGTATCTACTGGGCTCGCTGAGCTTGGATATAGATATGTCAATATTGGTACTTCATTTTGCCCCTGATTTATAATTCTTATGGACTACTATAATCAGGAATTCAGTACTTCTTACATAAACTTGTCTTTGTTTAATTATTTAGATGACTGCTGGGCCGAGCAAGAGCGTGATTCAGAGGTTTACATTGGAAACGTTCTCAATTATAAGTATCTCGAAAATTTTCTAGTCTAATATTTTTCTCCTGATATTTTTAACTTAGGGATACCTCATTCCAAACAAGAAAACGTTCCCATCAGGAATCAAGGCACTCGCTGATTATGTTCACAGCAAAGGTCTTAAATTAGGGATATACTCTGATGCCGGGTAATCATTATTTTTCCATGTTTTACTGTTATTATTTTTGTGTAAAAAAAAGTGATGTTAAATTGAAAACCAACTACCCTTTTCTTTCGAAGTATAGGTATCAAACATGCAGCAATAAGATGCCTGGATCACTAGGCTATGAGCAGAAAGATGCAGATACTTTTGCATCATGGGTATTTTTGGAATTTTTTTTTTTTCAGCATATTGTTTTTACAATGTAACAAAGAATTGTTGATTTTGCTTTCTAACTTAAATGCAGGGTGTAGATTATTTGAAATATGATAACTGCAATAACAACTATACAGAGCCAACAACGAGGTAATTTACACTTGCCCCCTCCCTTTTCATTATTATTACATTCTGGCACCTAAATAATGGACTACATATTGTAACAATCATGACAGTGACAATAATGAGACAGTAATGCACCAGTTTAATAGTAAACAGAATGCTAATCTCTAACTTTTTAAATTATTTCTTTTATTTTATTTTAGCTTTTTAATTTTTATTTCAATCCAACTAGCTTGTTTTTGGGATTTGGATTCTGTCAAAAAAGACTATAATACAAGAAATAACTCCTATTGATATAAATAGAATTGCATTCCAAGCAAAAACAAAAGGAAAAGAAAAAGAACATGATGATTGAAATATTAGTTGTAATTTTTCTTATATTTACAATTTACGGGGGATTTCCTGCATAATTGTTGTTTTAATTTTGCGTGTAATTTGTAAGGTATAATAACCTTTGAATATAAGATATCATCATATTCTCTCTTTTTTGTGATTCCCAACTAATTCTTTTATTGCCGTCTCAAATTAGATACATGAAAATTAATCATAAAATTTGAAAGAAATTTTGGCTTTTACTACAATGCAAATGTACAATTTTTGTGAATTCTGATAATAGCCTTGATTCATTTTGCAGGTACCCTCCAATGAGCCAAGCTCTAATAAAATCTGGCAGACCGATCTTCTTCTCTTTATGCGAGTGGTATTTACTTTTTCAAAATTTCAGCACCACCTGTTCTTAGCAACTGTTATAATCGAAGGACTAGAGAAAATAGTACCCACTGAAACAAGGAAAAGATAGGGAATTTTCCATGAGCCTGTTAATAGACTACTGTACAATGCATCTCACCTGCTACCACGCTATATACAAGAAATAAGTAGTATGATATAACATTTTCAAATTTGCTCAACTTAATATGAATCTTCTTTTATCCATTTTCAGGGGAGAAATGCACCCGGCCTTTTGGGGTGCTAAGTTCGGAAACAGTTGGAGAACAACTACTGACATAAGTGATTCATGGGACAGGTAAATTCTTTCTCAATATTGTACCTGTCATGTCGGTATCTTACCAGATGTAGATGTTCTACTAGTAGATAATAATGGCAAGCAGAAATCTCTTTTCTCATTCCCCGTATATACTGATAGTTTAATTTCATTTGCTTGCCAATTTTCATACTATATTGTAGATACTGAATTTAAAAATCTCAGTTAGCATTTTTATTTTGTCAGATTATGGATATTTTATGCTATTTTATATTTTTACTTCTTATATATATATATATATGCTTTGTAGTATGATCTCTAGAGCTGATGCAAATGAAGAATATGCTGATTTTGCACGGCCTGGTGGTTGGAATGGTATTTTTCTTAGTATGTTGTTTGAGAATGAAGCATTCTTTCCGATTGCCTTAGTGAATTTAATAAAAAAATTCTACTGTTTAAAATGGTAAATCAGATCCAGATATGCTTGAAGTTGATAATGGAGGCATGAACCATAAACAGTACGTTGTGCATTTCAGTATATGGGCCATCTCTAAGGTATTGAAAAATGAAATTAGTTAACATTACACGTGTAAAACCTTCATTATGAGAATTTATGAAAATTTATGAAATGCTTTTAATATTTTTCTGTTTAATCCCCTTTTAAATTCTTATGTAATAAATGCTATTATCAGGCTCCTCTTCTAATTGGTTGTGATGTACGAGACATGTCAAACAACACTTACAAAATTCTTAGCAACAAAGAGGTGATTGACGTAAATCAAGGTCAGAAGATGATGCATTACGTACATTTACATTTTTTACTTAGAAAAAAAAATAATTGAACTGAGAATCTCAAAATTTTCCCGTATGGACCCAGTGACAGATTATGAGTTTGCTTAGCCTCTTTTAATTTCATTATGGCACAAAAAAAACTTTCTTCATTGTAATTGTAATATTTATAAATGTCCTGATACAGATCCTCTTGGTATTCAAGCAAAGAAAGTGAAGAAAGATGGAGATCTTGAGGTTTTTTATTACTTGCTCCTTTCTACAAAACACTTGTATACTCACTATCTTTCTTTCTTTTTTTATTTGAACACAAAATCTTTAGCGTTAATTCTCTGAATTACCCTGCATGAAGGTTTGGGCCGGGCCTCTTTCAAAGTCCAGAATTGTGGTTCTTTTGTTGAATCGATCTGTTATAAAAAGCACAATTACTGCATATTGGGCCGATCTTGGTGTATCTGCCGATACCAGTATGGAAGTACGAGATTTGTGGAAGGTAAAAAGAAAGAGCATAAAGTTAAAACTTTAAAGTTAGCGTGTCTTTTCTCTTTTCTAAGTGACATTTTTACGCATGCATGAGATCAAGCACTAAATATTAGATTATTGATTTAGTGCTGGATAGACCCAACAGTTTAGATAGTCAAAAACTTTTAGACAATTAGACCCCTCTGTGCAACAAACAAAGCAAAGAAAAAACAACTTATCCAAAGTAAGGATAATGAGAAGCATCTGGTACCACTGTACCAGATTCTACACAAGGCATTGCTAAAAGGAAACGGTATCCCTGGACCCTAGTGCACGATTGTTACTTGTACAAAGAGAGGTTCTTTCTTGCACGAACTGATTAACATGTTTGGAACTCTTTTCTTGTTGCAGCACAAGACATATGATAAGGCATTCAAAAATCAGCTAAAATTTACAATGGAAGGCCGTTCTTGCCGAATGTTCGTACTTTCGCCAGTAAACTGACCTAATCAGAAAAGTGAAATAAGAAATTCATATTTAATTATCATCTTTCCTCGAAAAATATAGATATAAAGTAAAATTTGTTAAAAAAAAATGCATGTAAAAAATATGATAGGGAGTTATTAATGCACGTCATATGTTTATACTTCTATATTTTCCATCAAAGACATAAAAAAACGTCCAAGGCAGTGTCAAACATTGTTATTTAGTAAGGAAACATATGTGTGGATTTATTAGTTCATTTGTTAATTGTTAATGTGCTTTTTCTGCCTTTATTCTGTTTCAATTTCTATTTTTTTTCTTCCGTTATCAAGGAAATAACATGTTTTTTTTTTCAGTTTATAATCCATTATGTATAATACAATCTCCTAATTTTATTTATTCGTTTTGTTAAATTAAGTGTTTTTTATGCCGTTAATGATCGGATTTAATAAGGAATTGAGGCCATAACAGCGCGGATTTTAGATTAAAGATGAAGAAACAAAATGCTCAGGATTAAAATTAAATAATGATAATAATAATTACAAAGGCGCAGACAAGAAAAAGAAAAGAAATATGATCTGTGAATTAAATAATCGCGTGCCGCTTATATGCACATTTATCATCACGAATTATGTGAAGACACCCTTGAGAGATCCAAACTATATGCCCTGCTTCATGATTAGTCCTTTTGTCCTACGATACAACAACCTAAAGTCCATATTACCTAACACACATGCATCTTGCTTGTGTTAAAATTTATGCCACTTATTTCCCTCCTTTTGCAAATGGCTACATTAATCCTTTTCTACTTATCAAACAGCGTCAATATCAGAAAATTAAAGTTGTTATATTTCTTTTATTTGCTATCTTAATTTGTATTTTTGCTTCGGAATCCCATGCGCTACGTCCCACAACCTAGAAGGGACATGAAGGTAATACTAAAGTTCAACATGACGTTTTATACCAATGTCGTTTCCTATCCTTTATTCTTTTCTGAGAGAATCCATGGCGTACTCTAATTTCTGGTTACATTAAAAAAAATAAAAAAAATGGGTACTGTATCTGCCACTTCCCCAGACCGTTCCAAAGGGGGGGGGGATGGGGGACATTAATAAGTGTTGGTTAAAACAAAGTGTTCTAAATTAAAAAATAATAATAATTTGTGTATTATTTGTATTTAATCTAGAAAAAACCACCTACAAAATTGTTATTCTTGCTGTAAAATTGATTCAATTTCAATATCAGACTCATTTTTCTTCAAAAAGATTAAAAAGACTACTTTCTAATAATACTTTTTTAAGATGAATTTTGAAAACATATTAATTTTTTAAAATTTCACGGTTAGCGTACATGCATTCAAAAGTTTAGAACCATAGATATTTTTGTGAAGGCTGAGGACCCATGTAGTACCCTGCACATTTCCAATCATACATTTGAGTGTGCTATCTCTCAATACAAAAATCAACAATAAGGACTCATGTAGTACCCTGCACCCTGCATACTTTTTTTTTTTTAATTTGCAGTATTTTGAACATATATTTCTCCATAGTGAGTGAAACCTATCATAATCATTGTTAGACTTAACGGTTTCATACAATGTGCATATATGTTAGGGGGACAATTAAGGAGGAGTGCTATGAAGTGTAAATTTTCAACAACCATTACATATGCGTACCATGCATGGTTGTTCTCATAGCTTTGCCTAGACAAAAAGATATATACCGAAGAAAATTTTTTTTTTCTGAAATTTAAAACTTTTATAAATTAAATTTTGTATTCGACAAACTTTTGGGACTAATAATTATTTTATTCAAAATGCTAAAAATATCTATAGTGATAAAAAAACGTAAAAAAGTACCTCACATGGTTAATCATAGCGATATATGCAAATATGATTAACAATGATGTGTAATCACGTGATAATTCATGTAATTAATGAACACAAAAATTATGTTGAATCTAAGAAATAGATTGCGCTTCATGACTGTTTACTCTTGAAAAATCTCAAGAAATAAAGTAGATGAACAATTAAGAATAAATATCAATTATCAGTGATAAATCATAAGAAAGGGAAAGAAAGGCAAGAGAGAGGATCCACCAGACAAAAGAAGTCGCTGCTGAACTCCGAAAAAAGTCTATTTGTCCCACAAGAAAATTTTTGGATAAAATGCAAGGGTATAAATACCCCACTATCAACTGTCCACTTGATGTGGGTGACAACCAAGAGACTCAAGAGAGAAGGGAGATATCTTGGGTGTCACCCATGTGATTATTTTTCTCTAGACAAGCGGGATCCACCTAACAGTCCCACACAAGCAGCTTCAACGGCCTGAACTTAGCCTATCCACTAAATCTGATCAAGCCGGAACAAGGATTAAGTATTAATTTCACAAGGAAATTCTAGACAATGGGCAGAGGTATAAAAGTCATGCCACCTCTTGTTCATTCGAAGTGGATGACCCTTAGGAGATTCAAGAGAGAGAGATCTCCTGAGGGGTCATCCATTTGATTGTTCTTCACTGAAAGGTGGGTCTCACACCTCAGTGATAGACATCAAGAGAGTTAAGATTAAACCCTAAGAATCAACCCTCAAATCAAACCCTAAGAACTGAAATAATATAAATATATATGACTAATAAAATAATAAATTAGGCAAGTTTGGGATATAAGTAGTTGAATGAGATTGATATAGAATAACAAAACCCAAAGACCAAAATAATGAAATTAACGAAATGCCAGATATGAATCTAAAATGTTAATAATTGAGATTTAAAACTTAAATAATAGTAACGATTAAAGTAGCAATCATATATCTTAATTATAATTCAGGAATAACGTAACGCAATAATTATCAAACCTTGAATATAATATTCTAATTAAAATATTCTATGATTTATAAATAAATAAAGATAAAGTATATTTTACTAGCTTTATCTAATGATCAAATGAATAATCTCTTCAAATAATTTAAATCAAAGATTTTGAATTATTAAATAAATATAATCAGAATATTACTGAACGACTTCTGAACTTAACCTATTTTGATATAACAAAGAAATAAATGATTTACGATAACCAAATATTCAAATTTCCCAAATTAAATCAAATTTGCAACGCCAATGACCACAAATTACCGCCATAGAGAATCTCGTACTATCAAATTCTCTCTCTCATTTAATGCCCATCAAATCGCTCACATCTCTCTCTCCCCCCTGCCCCGTTTCCCTCTTTGTCTCCGCTGCGTCACCCTGATCTCTCCGTCTCTTCTTTCTTTTCACCCGTGATCCACCCCTTTTATTCCCGATTTCTCCTTCCGCGATAAGTATCCCCTCTCCTCTACATCTTTTCCCCCAAATACCATGGATGGCCCCTCTCTCTTCTTCTTCTCGTGATCGCACAAAGGGGCTCGCTCCTCGGCCGGCTCCCACTCCCTTCTCCATCTCACCGCGCGCACCACTCACCCCTTTGCCGAAAGGGCCACCTAACCCTAACACCCGAGCCCAGCACCACACACCACCTCTGACTGACCCTTGCCGTGTTGCCCCGAGCTAGTAGCCTCTCCCCTGACTGAGCCCCTCTCTTTCGTCCCTTGTAGCTCGTAGCCACCTCGGCAAGGTCATGTGATCTCGCCCTCGGCCGCCGCTAGAGGCGACGCCGCCCGCCCCCCGGCGCCCTTTTGTACGAAACTCGTGTCGCTTTCACCGACTACCCATTCACCTCTTTGTGCTATCTTGAATAAATCGGGTATTATCTTTCTTTATCTAGTGGCCGCGCGGGCCTTTCTGTGCCGAGCCGAGTCTCGTGCTTGATTGGTTGTTGTTCTCTCGTCATTGTGTTTGAATCGCAGCATGCCGGCCGAGCCGTGCGCTTCTCTCGTTGCTTGCCTTTATGCGTTGATTCGTTATGTGCTTGGTACACCGGTACCAATGGTACCAAAGAGGCGGGCCTTAAGTTTGTGCCGACATGGTCGGGTTCTTGCTTGATCCGTGTTGATCGTCCGATATTGTTACATCCGCCCTAACTTTTGTGATGCCTAATTTATTGCCCCGATCGCTTGTGTTATGGTGCATGGTGGTTGGTATGCTAATTTGAGCCTAATTGAATTGCCATGTCTAATTTCTCGGTATTTGGATTAATGTTGCAGACGATCCGCCCTCTATCCCCGTTACTTTCTTATCGGGACTTGTTGCCTTGCGATTTTGTTCTCGTTAACCGAGTTGATTCTGATCCTTGTCGCCTTCAAATTTGGGCTTGGATATTATAAATGAATAATTGGAATATGGCTAATTTGAGAGTTGGACCCTATCGGGCCCTAAGTTAAATTTGGGAAAATTGAAATGGAAATTTATGATTAGACCCATTCAAAACAATAAGGATTTAACATCAAATATCAAGTCATTGAATGATTCTCTAATATACTTAAAACCTAATTCGGATTAGCATTGATATAATTAAGGCCCAATAACTAAAAGTCTCAAGATAATTTAATGGTCAATTTTAAAATGTGACTAATTAATTGAAAGCACTTCAAAGGTTTGGCGGTATTCATGGACTAATACGTAAACTTTAAGAAGCGAGAAATGATTATATTCCCCGATCGCCCCGATTTCGGGATATCGGTGCATTGGCACCAACGATTTGGTAGTCAGCGTATGATCCCGAACATTAAAACACCAACATGTTTAAATAAATAAAAACGTTTAATTTAAATTTAAGTTTAATTGAAATTACTTACTTTCTTTTCATTTTGCTTTTATTTGAATTCTAGCTTATATTATATATTTTCTAATTAATAAAATAATATTAGTATATAAATAAAATATAATTAAAGAATGTAGAATAAATAATTAAGAGTTATGAAATAACAAGAATAATAATAAAAATCTTAAATATATATTAATCAATTTCTCTATTTAGGAAAATTGAATAATATTAATATATATATATATATTTATATATATATATATATATATATATATATATTAATTAATTTCTCTATTTTTATAATGAAATAACATTAATTAATATATATAAATACTTATTAATCAATTCATCTATTTAATAATGAAATAACATTAATTGATATATAAATAAATATATAAAATAATTTCTTTTTTTTTTTTAAACTAAAGGAATATTAGAAATAAATAATATATATAATATAATATAATATATATTAATCAATTTCTCTATTTTAATAATTGAATAATATTAATTAATATATATATATATATACCTATTAATCAATTTCTCTATTTAAGAATAGAATAATATTAATAAATATATATTAATCAATTTCTCTATTTTTAATAAGAACAATATTAATTATATAATATTATATATTAATTAATTCCTTTATTTTTAAATAATTAATTATCATAATTATAATTAAAATAATTAAGTGATAATGATTAAGTTAACTTAATAAATCTAAATAAGATTAAGTTAATTACATTAATTAAAATAATCTTAAAACACGAACATAAATAATAATGCTTCCGCCTCCGAGTCCCAGATACCTCCGACCTAACTGACCTAATGTGAATAGGATACTCGTCAATTTAATCTATTTCTGACTTCGTAGGTTTTCGAAAAAAAAATATTTTGACGAGCCGACAAACGAATACACTCAAGATGAGACGGCTCATCTGACAAGATCGTGATGCGCCACCCGAGACTTAGCAATTTGACGTTTCTGACCTAACCAAATTATTCTCAGGTACGGTTTCCTGGGATTTAATCTTCTTTCTTCAGAATTAGGAACCCAAACCGAAAATAAAATGTTTTTAAAATAAATCTGAATTGCGGTGTTTTTGTCCAAAAATAACTAGAGACCTAATCGACCCGTCATCGCATCCCAGAAATTGACCAAAGATATTCGAGACATACCCGCATTCGCATGTCATATCATATCATATTTCATGTAGACAAAAGACAGGGAGTAGGATCCGGAAATAGTCCCGAGATAGGATTAGATAGAATTAAATAATTCAAGTGGTAGATTATAATTATTAGGAAAATATTATTATTATCATTAATTATTAATTAAGTCGTAGTTAATCATGCATTAAATGCATGGGAGTGTTGAGAGGCGACCGGTAATTCTCGGGCCGAGGTTGCCTTGCATAACTGCATCATTGCGGTTACGTACGGTGACCCATAGGCCGTGGGACCCACCTGGCTCAGTATATGCACTCGCGCATCTTTGCTGTCGTTTATCCACCGACCCCGTCATTATGGCGGGTTCGGCTGTGTGTCGAGTGTTTAATTTTTGATCAATATTATATTATCATTATTCTTAATATAAATAAGAATGTTTATCCAAATTTGAGCGATCAGATACCGTGTCTTTCGCTTTTTAGTGTGGCGCCATATTCAAGATTGGAATCTACTTCGAGATATTATATTATTTTATTTATCCCGCTTATTTAGGATCCTAGTATTGTCCGGGGCTTTCTCCTTTCGCCCTTAGTCGGTACAGAGAAAGCCTGGATGCGGTCCTCCGGCCCTAGTGGGTACAAAGTGTAGGCTCCCATTTGTATATATTTCGTTTTGATATTTTACGGGATGCGGTCCTCCGACCCTTGGTTGGTACAAAGCATGTAGGCTCCCTTTTGTTTCCGATTTGTCAATTCACGGTAGTTATATCCTTTGGCGATATGGCAACCGAAAGCATAATTATTTTAAACTCCCTTTGCTCATATTATTATTATTATTATTATGTGAGGTGGATCATCGATTCTCGTAATACCGAGTACGTGCTTTTAGCCGTCACTCTCCTAGGGCGTTATCGCTCCGGAGGCCGAATTTTCCCAGGGTATTCGGGCATTGGCGCCCGCTTACTCGAAAATCCTAAGTTTGTAAGTTGGGCCCGAATACGTGCCCGCTTAGGTAAGTCACAAGTCCAGGGCCCGATCACGTGCCCGCTTGTGGATGGACTGATGATCTGCAACTGGGTTATATATATACGGGTGCTTTAAATCTCGTATCTTATATAGATATATATATTTAGTTTATATATTATATATTATTATCCACAGATTTTATAATTTGTGTTTATCTGTCATTGCATGTCATCGCATCATAGCGAATTGTTAAAGGGAATGCATTAAACTAAAATTTTATTTATAAATAGATAATTAATGCATTTAAAATACAAAGATCGGTATTTGGGTCCAAATCTAGGAAAGAAGATCAAATCTTAAGGTCGGATCTAAATCCGTACTTGAGTAATTTTTAAATTACTCACGTTTCCACGGTGGTTGTGGGATCCGGTATTTCAGGTTCGGATTTTCTTGGAGCGAGTGCTAGGGACAAATCCCGCGCGATGACGATGAGATGCTTCACGCATTTGCATGTGAGCGGGTAGTTGGATAGGATCTATCGGGTTTCGAGTTTTACTTTTTCTTTTGGGTTTTTATTTGAGAGATTTGCGCCCATTCCGATGGAGCTAGCCCCTTTATGTAGGCGTTGTATACTCTTTGTTCATTCTCGACTGTATGGTCATGTATTTATATTTATTATTGTTTTGTTTATTCTGAGATTTGTCTTATTTTATTCATTTAGCCTTTCGTACGCACGTCTTGTCGTGCGTACGTGGCATGGATTAAGCACCCCTAATCCAAATAATATAATCCATGTACAACAAGAACTGTGTCAATGCCAAGTCAGTATTTTGATACAGCTAACTACAAAAAATTTCGATATGATTTTGCTTTCAAGGCTGACCAGGTGCCAATGTTGAAAACACCTGATCAAGCCAAGATTTGTGTTAACTATTGACAAGTAATCAACTGTTGGCCAAATAATTTTTATGAACATGGATTGAAAGTCAATTTCATAAGACTGATCAGGTGCCAATGTTGTAAACATCTGATCAAGTCAGGATTTATATCAATTGTTGATCAAGTCAAACCCTAATAAAGTATCAATACAAGTCTAATTGGTGTTTAATTAGGGTGGTTTCTGTAAGGAGAAATTTTATTTGGCAGAGACACTGAGCTACAATTGAAAATTAGGATTAATTCAGAAGAGAAAATAGGATTTTCTTGACAAAAGAATTTTTAATGCAAGGAGATAGAGGCAAAAGTGAAATTAATAATTATAGAAATAATCACCATAAATTTAGAGATTTTTTGTGAAAATTTTATGATTTTTGGATAAATGAAGCTATTAAAATAAATTCAGAGAAGATAGAACACATTAAATGAATTAATCAAGGGCTGAGATTTGATCACAAGCTTCTCTGGGTATAACTTGGGGATAGAGCCTATCTGGGTGCAATCTGGAGATAAGAAAGGGTGCAAGTTCAAAAATCCAACAGCTACACCAGTGCCACATGGCGCTTCTCTATTGGGCCAGCTCAGCCATGAAGTGCCACGTGGCACCTTCCTATTGGTCCACCTCAGCTGGGTGGGCCCCACCACCATACTGACCTGACATGTGGGGCCCACCAGCATGCCACGTGGCAGGCCGTGGCAGAGCCACCTCAGCACCCAGTGCCACATGGCAACATAGCAGCAACACACATCAGCGGACTAGACTATTCCCATTAACACATGGCAGTTGGCCATTGGTGCCACATCACAGTAGACCAAGACACATGGCATTCACTGCCTTATGCCACCTCAGCACACAGCAACATCAACACAGGCAATTAACATAATGATTAAATATGTGGCCCTATCAGATTGTGTCATGTCGGATCAATTAAACCTAAGTGAGATACTAATCAATTCACAGTTAAACTCTATGGACCTAGACTCAGTTACTTACAAAAGGGACCCACCTGTCAGTATTATGAGTGTATAGCCCACGCAAGCAAGCGTACACCAAGTTCATGCACAGATCAAGTCAGAGATTTAAATCAAAGAAAGAATGAGGCGTGTATCTGGTCCTTGTGCTTCCCCTCTCTGATTGTGCCCTTCCTAACGCATTGGCTCATGTACACCGCGTGCACCCGAGGAAGACCCTCCCTCGTCCCAGTCTCTTCTTCCTCTCTTCCTCTTTCTTCCACCCGACAACGATGGAGGCGTCATGAATGGAAGCGAGTTTGTGTGGTTCTTTGACTCGATTCTTCTTCGCAAGGCTTGCCTAATGCTAATGCGAGATTGTGTGAGTGATTAATTCTTGAAACTAGGAAGAAAATGATACATTATTGATAGAGGTACTCACACGGATCAACAATTGAAATTGCCTCTGTGGAGGCTTGCAAACTCGATTGACTGTGCTAACACCTCACTTTCACTCACACGACAACGAATAAGGTCTTTGATTAGTCTTTGGAAGCATGTTACCTAGTGCTCTACCAACTCACAAGTCGGCCATGAATGTGGTGTGCTCGAGACTAGTGGAAAGGTGTGTAATTGATCAAATGGACATATTAAATCGATTAGCAGAAGTAAAGAGAGAATGTGCAAAGGTGCAATTGAAAGTTTTGATGAGAAATTGAAAGAGAAATGCTTGGACTATGAAACGGAAGAGATGAGCTTTGAATGAATTGACCAACCCCTCAGTGTCTGAACCACTCTAAAAGGAATCATGAGGGTGATTAAACGTTTAGAAGCCTCTAGAAGAACCTAGAACAAATGGATAACTGAAAGGCAATAAGAGAATGGAAAAAGTGTAGTTTTAATGAAGTTTTAACAAACTTGGAGTTGTTACTTAACTAACTTGCTATGAGCTCAGTTGAAATCGGTCTAGTAGACCAAAGAATGTGTCGAGAAGATAATTGAATGAAAGTAGTAAAAGCCAAGAGTAATTCATAAAAAGGAATCAAATTGGAGTCAAATAACAAAGCATTCGGTCAAACCGGTTGAGAAGCTTTCATCTCCTTCCATTGGCGCCTATAAGAACCCATTGGTACTCAATTCAGAAGACACACAGAGAACAGAGAGAGACGAAGCTTGAGGGAGAGAGAGAGAGAACTATTGCAAAAAAAATACAAAGAGAGAAGAGAGATTAATCGGTGTGAACTCAATCTCTTCAATTAAGTTGAGTTGAAATCCTTGTTCGGCAGCTAGTTCATCTCAAGGAGAACAAAAGACTAGGTAATTACCTTTAATCGAGTGTAATTTGATGAGAAGATTGGTGTAAGTATTAGTACAATAAACTAATTTTATGAATTTTCCTTTATTTCTTTTTTTTTTTTTTTATTTCTTTGCCACTTCTTTGGCTTTTCTTGCTTCTTTACTACTCTTTGGTGACAATTGGAGCAATGTAGCACAAGAGGCGCTATGAGATTCGGTTGAAGGGTTTTTGTAACCCTCCCGAGTATATTCCATTAGAATAGTCCATCTACGTTGGTAATTGTACTCAGTTGAAGGGTTTGTGTAACCCTCATGAGTTTGTTGCGAGTTTGATCGTCTAAATTAGAAGTGATTGATCAAAATTCACAGTGAAATCGGAAATTAATTAGACTATGCATCCGTCTGTTTCTTCCCTTTGATGTAGCAACATGAAATTAGCCTCCATTTTGTGCCAAGGTCGTAGAACAAGTTAAGTGAAGTTGCACATGAGGGTAAAGGATGCACAAAGATTGTAAATAAAGCTTAGGCGATTAGAATTGCAACCAAATTGGTGACTGGTACCGAACTGTACTAGTCATCCTTAGGATTGCATTATAATTGAGACAAATTATGCAAGTATAATTTGTGTATACATTGGTTACATCAAGATGATAAGGTGCAGTGTAAGAATTACAAGAATCAACATCCAATTTGATCAAGAAATGGAATTAATTCATTTCGATACAGAAGCACCAACACGGTACAAAATCGATTTTCAATCAAGGGCTGTATGGATTTTCAATCAAGGGCCATTGTTAAACTCCCCTTAATAAGGCGACACCAATGACGTTAGCCGATCTTCGATCAGAGGCCCTAGTCACCGGGAACGTTCTAGCATGAATCTCGGCGAGATGATTGACAGGGAAGTAAAAGAAATGAACACGCACAAGCGCAGATCTTAACGCATCTGAGTGAATATTAAAGAGATCTAATGGCTTATATAAATCATTGCTTAAAATGAATAATGGGGAATGCATCTGAGCCCTTCATCCATTAAAAAATGATCTTAGAGCAATCCAACGACCCAAACAAATCACTGCTGAATAGGAGAATAAGCCGGCCCAGTTAAGAGTAGGCCCAATTCGTAGAAAATAAAAGAAAATTAAACTTGGCCCAATTCATTGAGCCCAAGACTCAATAAATAACAGAAAATTAAAAATAAAGAGTAAATAAATCATTTGGAGGTCTTCCCAAACTCCAAATTGACTCAAATTTATTTTTAATTTTTTTTATAGTATTTTTATATATAAAAAATATTTCAGTTTTAAGAATTTCACTATACTGAAATAATTTAAAAACAAAAAGATTTTATTTGTTTTTTTCTATTTGACCAAGTTTTGACTTGTTATTCTGATTATTATAAAAGTCCTAAAAAATCTAAATAAAATTATGAATAATAGCCAACCATTTTTTATTATTTTTGTAAGTGATTTTCTATAAAAATAAAGAGATTTAAGAATAAAAATAAATTTATCTTTTTAATTGAGATAATAATAAAGGGTATTATCTTATTAATAAAAATCAATAATAATGCAATAATTTTTTTAAATTTTAGAGGTGATTAAATAAGCTCACACAAGGGGTGTAGAGCGACAGAGTATTTTTACACAAGTAATGCAACACTCAAGACATTCAGTCAACAATAGTTAGGACAAAAACATCATGACGTCTGTCAAGAAGACAACTGAGACAACAACATCAACACAGCGAGCGTGATGACTTCAAAGAAAAATATTATGATGTCTGAAGAAGTGACATCATGATGCTGAGATTGATGATCCATTGCCTCCCCAAGGCAGGTTGTGCACAGATATGGGACTGATCTGATTGTAAGTGCATAATCTGACTAGATTAGATGAGTTGAGCCAAACTGTCTAAAAACTCACTCTCTAATGAGCATGTCTCAATATTAGACCAGCTAAGTGTTCTGAGTCTAATTTTGTGTACAAGGCAACCCTGAATCTATGAATCAGCCGAGTGCTTAGAATTCATGATTTGAAAGATCGAGTAAGACAACTGTAGGGACGTTGTCCGCTGTCTACTGATTATGTATCTTGAATAACTGTTCATGACTTAACACGCTAGCAAGACTAAATTGATCTGTTTGTAAGTTTGTCTTCTAGTTCATGAGATCGAACTGATCTGTTTATAAGTTCATCTCTCAAGCCATAAGATTGAACCGATCTGTAGTAGGTTCAGCTCTAAAAAATAGTGAAATTGAATCGATCTATTTGTATGTTCATTCACTAACACACATGCCTCAAAGTTGAACTGGTTTAGCGCTTCATGTTTGACTTTGTGTGCATGAGTGTTTCTAGGTCTATGAATCCGCTCAGTACCTGGAATTTATGATCTAGAAGATCAGCAAGATGAATAAGTGGGCCATATCCACCCATCTTCTGATTCACCAACCTCAAGATCAACCGGCTCAATGCTTCGAGTTGTATTTTGTATGATTGGTCATTGATTAGTTAAGATTGAACTGATCTTTTAGTAAGTTCATCTTCTAGATCAATTAAGATTGAGTCGATCTGTTAGTAGATTTATCTTCTATCTTTCCGTAGAGATTGATCTAATCTGTTTGTAAGGTCGTCTCTCGGAGCTGGTAAGATTGAACTGATCTATAGTAAGTTCATATTTCTCTATCACAGAATGAATTGATCTGTTAGTAAGTTCATCTGTATCTGTCATCAATCAGCAAACTGATCTATAGTAAGTTCGTCTATCTACACTCCACGTAGGTTGAATCGATCTGTTAATAGATTCAATTTACACTGTATCTGTATCTGTGAACTGATCTGTAGTAAGTTCACATGTATCCTTTCTATCTGCATTCATGAACTGATCTGTAGTAAGTTCATCTATACCCCTATTATATGTTTCAATGAACTGATCTGTAGTAAGTTCATCTATACCTCTATTATCTATTTCAATGAACTGATCTGTAGTAAGTTCATCTATACCTCTATTATCTGTTTCAATGAACTGATCTATAGTAAGTTCATCTGTATCTGCATCTATTATCTGTTTTGAATTTGAACTGATCTGTTTGTAAGTTTATTTTCTCCTGTTTTTAAAAAACCTCGAACTGATCTGTAGTAAGTTTGTTTGTCAATACCCTATGTAAGTTGAATCGATCTGTTTGTAGATTCAATTTATACGTACCCCGAAGATAGAACTGATATGTTGTTAAGTTCGTCTTCTCTGTCATTCCTGCCTCATTGGACTGATTTGTTAGTAAGTCCAGGGTGCTTTAGTGATCCCATCATCGAATAACTTGACCGCTCGACCACTTGATAATCATTTAGCTATAGTATTTACTTCCCCCTTTTGAGATCCAGAGGTGTCTCGATGTTAGTAGCACAGGGTAATTAACTGTGGGGGCTTGCGCCCACCGGAATCTAAAAGGATCCCCAATTAACAAAAAAAACCCTGAATGTGCATCTCAATGGGTCTGAGCGGTGAGTTCAACCGGCATTAAATAAATGCACGCTCGGGAGGGATCTCCATGTCCTTCTTCCGCATTCCATCGCCATAGCGGTGCGGAGCGCGCGAAAAAGGGTCGCACAATGACGTCAATAATTTTTTTAAGAGAAAAAAAGAAGAAAAGAACATAAATCATCCAATCGAGATATATAATTCAGAAAAAGTAGACAAAGTCAGATAATAATTGATAATAAAGCATAATTGAAAGAATGTAAAGATTTAACCCTTTTTAGTTTTTATATACTGTACAGATTTATAAGATCATTTATACACATTGACTAAAAAGGTTGTTATAAGAAGTAACGCAAAAATTCAATAATCCATTTGAGTTAATAATATCTTTTAAAATTTCTACGCACTGATTACATAAATTTAAAAAAAAAAAAGCACAATTTTTTTATATACTTGCATCAATTATGGATAAGTCTTAAATAAGTACTACCCGAGCACACATGAGCTGGGGCCGCTCCAAAAATAAATTCCCCCAAAACTAATAAAACTGATCGATCATAATAGATGTGTCTTATCCATTTAATGCTTCCACAACTTGGGAGCGACCGAAAATGATTCGCCGTTATCACCATTAAATGGATAAGACTATACTCATCACCATTAAATGGATAAGAGTATACTGGACAGGAATCATTCTCACAATCTAAATCACTCCACCATCTAACACCAGATTTGCATTTAAAAAGCTTGATCTAACGCCAAACCCGATCCAAAACAATCTGAGAATGAATTAGTTGGATATGGGTCAATACTTTTTGATCTGTTACGGATTAGGTCGGATGCAGATTGACCCGATCTATTTAATTATATTTTTTTAATATATATACACCAAGCTTTTAAAAAACGTTTAACGGCTATTAACGGTGAGGTGATCACTTAACGGTTAACGGTTTTATACAATCGTTAAATTAAAAAATGGTCAATCATTTTTTACCTATTAAATAATAATTGATATTTAAAAATACTAAAAAATACATTCTCACTTAATAAATAACTAAATTAAGTAATTATTATAATATTAATTAAGTTCTTAAAAATCTTAGTTTTTAAATATCATTGTTTCAAATATGTACACCATCAATATATATCATTTTTCTAGTTTTTAAATGTACATGTAGGACGGTGAGTTCACAACTTTACATGGATCAACAAACATTTCTCATATACTATAGATCAAATGAATAGACGATATGGATGTCAGTAAGGCAGTGATGTTGGTGTCTCGATTAATTATATCATTTTGCTTCCTCTCTTAGACAAAATCTCTAATAGCAATTTTGTCCAGGCTCTCTCATGCAATGCCCAGTCCAACATAACGATAAAAATAACTAGATCGATTTGCGCATAAGTAATTATACGATCAGAAAATTAATTTGGCAACTGCGACAAATGAAGGTATTGACTGCAAAATAATTGGCAAAAGATCATTTTATATAACGGTTAAATCGAAGTGGAGTTTGGGCCTTACATAAACTACTCGAAAAAAAAACGGTTTTAACTGCTCCCAAATAAAACGGTTTTAAACGGTTAAACTGAAGTTTAAACCGTTAAATCACATAAAATTCGTGAAAAACGTTTTTTTCAAAAAACTTAACGCGAGAGTGACCCAAATCCGTTTTAACGGTTTAAACAGAATTTTAATTCCGTTTTTTAAAAGCTTGATATACACTAATAAAAATTAATTATATATTAATTAATATTAAATTATTTAAAAATATAAATTTAGTTAATAAATTTTTAATTATTTTATTTGAATCGGATCAGATCAAAAAAAATATTAATTCAATTATAAACGGATCAAGTCAGTCAGATAAAAAAATTAAATAATAATAACCTAACTTGATAAGAGTGATCCATTGCCACCCCCTAGGCGTCCCGTACGTTCTTACGTTATTACCTTTGTATACATGATAGCTTGTATTTTTTATTGTGAGAAATTTCATTTTTCTTTCTTTTTCATGTTTGGATCGAGTAGATATGCTTTTATATATATAGAGAGAGAGAGAGAGTCCGACTATGGTGTTTTGTAAAGCACAGAGGCGCTGTGTGTTTTGCGTTCTATTTTTAATTTCAAGTCAAAAATAATCGATCTGAACCATTCAATCTAATCTTCATATAAAAATCTATTAGTGAACCCAATTTTATATTTTTTAGAATTTTTTTGTTATTTTTCCTGATGAGGAGAAAAATGACTTGATCAGAGAATTCTGGTTCATCCAAAAATGATGGTTTTCCCCCTATCCAAAAAAATAGTAAATAAATTTCAAAAAATATAAAATTTGGTTTACTAATAGATTTTGATATGGAGATTAGATTGAGCGGTTTGGATCGATAATTTCTGACTTAAAATTAATAATAGAGCGCACAGCACACAACGCTCTTGTGCTTTGCAAAGCACCATAGCCTAATTCTATATATATATATATATTTAGATTATTGTGAAAACGTTTGCATCTCGAGCTCAAGTGCGTACGGCTAAAATTTTATCGTAACACGTTTGAAATTCAAAATCATCATTCTCGTTAAATTTTTCATATCAAAATATTGAGAGATATAAAAATTTGGGGTATTTTGAGTTTTCTAAGTATTTGTTTTGGATTTTTGAAAAAATCAGCAACAATAATTTAATATTTTATTATTATTATTTTAGTGTTGATTTTCAAAAATCCAAAATAAATACTTAGAAAACTAAAATATCCCAAATTTTTGTATCCCCTAATATATTGATATGAAAATTTTAATGAGAATGATTATTTTGAATTTCGGACGTGTTACAATAAAATTTGAGCCGTATGCACTTGGGCTCGAAATGCAAACGTTTTCACAATAGTCTAACTCTCTATATATATATAGTTAGTTAGTTAGGCTATGGTGCTACGCGTAGTTAATGATTAAATTTGCTATAGACTCAAATATATAGTTAAATCATCTATAAATATTGATTTATGGGTCTCAATAAATTCTTTATATCAAAATATGATGGAATATAAAAAAAACTATTTTTTAAATTTTTTAAGTATTAGTTTTGGATTTTTAAAAATGACCTAGAAAATATGTATTATTTTATTATTCTTATTGAATCATCTTAAAAAATCCAAAACTAATACTTAGAAGATTTAAAAAATAAATTTATTTATATCTCATCATATTTTGATATAAAGAATTTATTGAGATCCATAAAATCAAGATTTGAAAATGATTTATCTATATTTTTTTTAGTCCGTAGAAAATTTAATTCATTAACTACGCATAGCACCATAACCTAATTATATATATATATATATATATATATATATATATATATATATTATATGTTATGGTCCTTTGCAAAGAACAAAAGCGTTGTGTGTTTTACGCTCTATTATTAATTTTAAGTCAAAAATGATCGATCCAAACTGCTCAATCTAATCTCCATATCAAAATCTATTAGTAAACCAAATTTTATATTTTTTGGAATTTATTTTCTATTTTTTTGGATAGGGGGAAAATCGTTATTTTTGGATGAACCAGATTTCTCAGACCAAATTATTTTCTCCTCATCAGAAAAAATAGCACAAAATCCTAAAAATATATAAAATTTGATTTACTAATAGATTTTGATATGAAAATTAGATTGAACAGTTCGGATCAATTATTTCTAACCTTAAATTAAAAATAGAGTGCAAAGCACACAACGCCTCTGTGCTTTGCAAAGCACCATAGTCAGACTATATATATATATAGGTGTGCTAATGTGTTTTATAAAGCACAAAATACTTCGTACTTCACGCTTATATCTCATATTTTAAAATTTAAATGGATGATCCAAACCGTTAAATATGATTTTCATATTAAAATCTCCTTGGTGATCAAATTTTATATTTTTTGGATTTTTTTTTGCAATTTATTTAAAATGATAGAAAATCATTGATATTGAATGGTTCAGAAGACGTCATATCAATAAATTTTGTAGTCCTTCAAAAAAATAGTAAAAAAAATTCTAAAAAATATAAAATTTGATCACCAAAGAGATTTTGATATGAAGATCATATTTAACGGTTTGGATCATCTATTTGAATTTTAAAACATAAGTTATAAATGTGAAATATGAAGTATTTTGTGCTTTATAAAGCACATTAGCACACCTCATCAGAAAAAAATAGCAAAAAATTCTAAAAAATATAAAATTTTGTTTACTAATATATTTTGATATGAAGATTAGATTGAATAGTTTGGATCAATTATTTCTGACTCAAAATTAAAAATAGAGCGCAAAGCACACAACACCTTTGTACTTTACAAAGCACCATAATCAGACTCTATATGAGTGATGCTATGGTGCTTCGTGAAGCAAAAAAAAAAATTGTGCTTCGCGTCCGTATCTCGAATTTAAAAGTTCAAACGGCTGATCCAAATCGTTGAACATCATCTTCATATTGAAATATCCTTGGAGATCAAATTTTATATTTTTTTGAATTTTTTTAATATTTTTTAGATGGGTACAAAGTCGCTAGTTTTGGATGGTGCATAAATCTTTAGATCAACAAATTTTGTATCCATTTAAAAAATAGCAAAAAATTTCAAACAAATATAAAATTTGATCTCCAAGGATATTTCAATATGAAGATGATGTTCAACGGTTTGGATCGGCCGTTTGAACTTTTAAATTCGAGATACGGACGTGAAGCACAATTTTTTTTTTGCTTCGCGAAGCACCATAGCATCACTCTATATATATATATATATATACATATGTATATATATATAGGTGTGTGTATATATATATATATATAATAGGCTATGGTGCTTTGTAAATCACAAGAGTGTTTTGTGTTTTGCGCTCTATTATTAATTTTAAGTCATAAATGATCGATCCAAACCGTTCAGTCTAATCTCCATATCAAAAATATAATAGTAAACTAAATTTTATATTTTTTTTTTGGAATTCATTTGCTATTTTTTTGTATAGGGGGTAAATCATTATTTTTGGATGAATCAGAATTCTCAAATCAAGTCATTTTCTCCTCATCAGAAAAAATAGCAAAAAAAATATAAAAAATATAAAATTTAGTTTAATAATAAATTTTTATATGAATATTAGATTGAACGGTTCATATTATTTATTTCTGACTTAAAATTAAAAATAAAGTGTAAAACACACAATGCCTTTGTGCTTTGCAAAGCACCATAGTCATATATATATATATATATATATATATATATATATGAGTAAAGATATCGTGAGTTTAACTCAAAAAGTACATCGAATCATCTCTAAATTTTAATTTATCATCCTCATTAAATTCTTTATATGAAAATCGTGTGGGATGCAAAAATTTGGAGTGTTTTGAGTTTTTTAAATCACCGATTTTAATTTTTTAAAATGATGTTCAAGTATTGAATATATTTTTTTTAGAGATGATTTTCAAAAATTAAAAAGCATGACTTAAAAAGCTCAAAACACTCCAAATTTTTGTATCTCATAAGATTTTCATATAAAGAATTTAATGAGCATGATAAATTAAAATTTAGAGATGATTTAATATATTTTTTGAGTTAAACTTTACAGAAGGTCTCTATGAATTTAAGCTAAACTTATGATATTTTACTCTCTTTTATATATATATATATATATATATATATATATATCAGAGCGATCCATTGCCACTCCTAGGACGTCCCGTACGTTCTTACGTTTGAACTAAGGGAAAATTCCGAGCCTTATTATTACCTTTGTGTACATGAATAGAATATCTTGTATTTTTTATTGTGAGAAATTTTTTCTTTCTTTTCCATGTTTGGATCGAATAGATATGCTCATATATATATTTATTTAAGAGAACGCTTCGTGTTAAACATTGTCCGAAGCATCACCTATGGATCAATGTAAAACTCTATTTCCTTATTTATGTTTCTTATAGATAAGTTAAATGTTTTCAAGAGAATGTACCTTCCTAAATGATTTGATCTTGAGAGAAGTGTAGAATCTATTTTTTATATTTTAATACATTTTTTTATTGGTAAAAGTAGTTCCAAATATTAGCTAATTAAGATGATCACCTTTCCTCCAAGAATTCAAATCCCATGTTGCAATAAAAAGTACCAAGCCCTGCCTTTATTAAGAAATTTTAATTAGAAATTGTCAACTAATATTTAGAAAAGCAGTCACATTTCTTCTTAATATAATAAAACTAGTAACCTAATATCTCGCGACTAAAACTATTTTTATTTTGTTCCTTCCCAACCTAATTACCTGAATCGAGCCCACAGCCGTAACGAACCTAACTTAACATAAATTGACCTCTCAGCATCCGCATTTAGTCAGTAACCTAATTACCTAAATTATGTCCCACGATAGACTAGTTAGTTAGCTCCTAAGAAGAATTGTAAGTAAATAATTATTTCCATTTTTATAGCACGTTTCCTGGGGGGAAAAAGAAAAAAAAAAGTAAATTAAAGCTTTTATTTCGTTCTGAAAAAATAATTACAAGTTAATTATTATATGCATATAGACAAATTTGTCTTTCATCCCATTGAGTAGTCTTTTGTCCGGATTAAATTAATATATTTCTTTGTTTCTGAAGAAACAAATTTACATCCAAATTTGCAGTTTTATGATATTATAGATTACAATGCTTAAAAACGCTGAATCCTATGTGGCAATATGATCACCGCGATATGATTAGGTCATACATACTTTATATCAATGCAAGTAAAATATTTTCTCTAAATATGGATAACTACAACATTGCTTGATAAGCACTCCGTGGCATTATTAAATATATATATATATATATATATATGTCATCATATAATTATTGATATGTTATGACTTAGGAGGCCACTGATTCTTTGGATAAGTATATGTTTGCACCTCACCAATTTTTTTTTGTTTTTTTGTTTTTTTGTTTTTTGTTTTTTTTTTTGCTTTTTTGAGATGGCTCCTCATCAATTGATTATGACAAGAATCAATATCTGTATTCTGTAGTCTATATATCATGCTCACTTTCTCCGCATTCATAGTCAAGCAAAATACAATACAAATTAGCATACAACAGTTATTTTAAAAGAAGGATGATTTCTTTTTTAATAATATGCATGCGTCTTGTTTATGTGCACATCATGCTTGGTATATATGTATTTATGATTAAAGTTAAAATTTCTAAAAAAGAAATAAAACATTCCTCCCGTCCACATTTTATTTATGAGAATTTTTCAGAGTTACAGATCAATAATGATACCGGTTGTAGTATACCACGTATTCAAGTGGTTCAGTTAATTACTTCTCATAGTAATTCCAAAAAATATTTTGGTTGAAATAATTAGCTTGTTCATTTTTTTTAAGGTCCTCTTGATGATGCGATTGGTTAATTTTTGACTTATAGTTGGATAACTATATCTTTCTCGCAAAAGATACACAGAACGAACTAAAATATCACCAAATATATATACATTTTTATTAACTATACCAGAAAACCCCTTTTGCAGCGCACCATTTACAGCGGTTTTCAGTTAAAAACCGTTGTAAATAGGTTTACAGCGGATGTTAAAAGAAAACCGCTATGAATATTTCAGTCATTACACATTATCTGATAACATTAATGGTGTCTTTAATACATACGCTCTTTATAATATAGTATATCTATATAGTATAGATATAGATATCACGCTTTTGTTTGGTGATTAAGCTTATCAGTGATAATGAATTTATATAACAATAAGGGGGTCCAATTTGATTTTTTTTTCAAAACAGCTTTTCAAACTATCTTTTTATTTGTTGCATATAATTTATGATTAATTTTTTTCTATTTTAATTAATTTTGATAATATTTTCTGGTGAAAATTTAAAATTATCAACCATAGTTTATATGATTTATCTGTGAAGTGTGGTGCGATATTATTACATGAACGTTAAATTTGCAAATCATATATAACTTTTTATACTTGCGCCATTGAACCATTGAAATCCTACGTGTCAGTTGCTATTTTAATTTTGACTAAATGAGGGTTTCTAATTTAGAAACTATAATTTTAGCATTGGAGAAGGAAATTTTATATTTTAGCGATTGAGAGTACTAAATTTGTAATATATGGTGCATACCACTTCTAAAATTAAAATGGGCTGTAGCGATGGAGAGATTCTAATTAAATTGTCTAAAGCAGTGACTTGACAGTTATTAGCAACTCCAAAGAATTTATAAATTAGAGATGCTCTAAGATGATTATATCTTATGTCGTTGTTTAAATTAGGGCTGCACAAAAAAATTCAGGTTCATGGCTCAGCTCGGATTTGATTCGGACTCGAACTAATTTGGCTCGAGCTAATATGACTCGATAGTTAAATGAGTTGAGTTTGAGTTGGGGTTGACTCGACTCGGCTCGAATAGTAATAGTTTATATATTTTTTCTGTTAAACTCTAATCCGATAATTTATCTCTCATTATCTCTCACCTCATCTCAAATGACTTTGACTTCTTGTACTTACTCATTACTCGACTCATATATCCGACTCGATAGTTTTTTTGCTAGTTCATCCATTCAAATAGTAATCATTTATATATTTTTTCTGTTAAACTCTAATCCGATAATTTATATCTCATTATCTCTCATGATTTCACAATCTCAGCAGTTTTTACTTCTTGTACTTACTTGTTACTCACTCATATATCTGACCCGATAGTTTTTTTGTCAGTTCATCCATTCAAATATTTTTTTTTTTTTTAATAAAGTTGTATAGTAGACAGTTTAAAAAAATAAAAATAATTAATTATTAATTTATTTATGTTACATAATTTTTTAATATATACGCTTTTTATAATATAGTATAGATTTTCTGAATGTGTTTGCACGTAAAAAATAGTAAGCAAGCATATCAATTTCGTAAAGGAAATGACGGTTTAGGGTGCGTTTGGATCATTTTCATTTTTCCGTTTTTTTTTTGGAAAACGAAAAGTAGTTTCAATTTTCAAATTTTTTTCTTTTTTTAATTCCCATTTTCATTTCTGGAAATAAAATGATATATTCACACGGTAGTTTAGAACTTGTACCATGTGATATCATATCTTAAAAAATAATTGTAAAAAACAAAAAAAAATTGTTCCTGTGGAAATAATTTTACGTTGAAAGTTTGTCAAATTATGCAACGCACGAGGTGAATAATTTTATTTCATAGTATATCGCATCTAAATGCAATATAAGAATTAATAACAAAAAAGAAAATCAGAACAAAACAATAAAAAAATAATATCAATATATCATATTTAAAGTCATGATTAAATGTTAATTACTGCAAAATCCTGGAGAAGAAGAATTATTTGGACTTATTTAGAGGATAGCACTGATGGGTAAGAAAAAAATTAGGTTGGAATTTGGATGAAAGGCCGCAGAGTTCCTGAATGGTGCGGTTTTGTGATTGGTTATTTTTTATTAGTTGTAATAACTCACTTTCAAAAAATTAAGAGTAAAAAAGTTAATTATTGTTAGTTTTCTTTTACTAGAAAGAAGGAAAAATGTTCTAATTGGTTATTTTTTGTTAGTTATAACTTTCGGTTGGAAGAGTAAGAGTAAAAAAGTTAACTACGTTAGTTAACAATAATAATATTAATTGGAAAGTGATGTGATTAAACAAAGAGGATAATGAGTTTGATTCAGTTGCATAAGCAATTTAGTTCGCTTTTTCGGGCATCAACTAAAATTAGATGCAATTGGTTTATTTCGTTGTAATAAAGAGTCTCTAGTGCAACTAACTATCTATGAAGCAATACGCCCAATCTAGTGCATAATTCGTTGCAATTAACTATATTTGGCGTAGTGATTTATTATATGAAATGACTAGATTATAGTAATGGGATCAGTAGTGGAATATTTTTTATTTTTAAGGGATTCAAATACATATTTTATTAAAAAAATATAAATACTATACTAAAATTATTACTAAATATATACAAGTGACTGAATAAAATGTGGGGTTCATTGAACCCATTCTCTCTTATGGGCCCCGTCAGTGACAGAGAAGAATTGACTTCAGGGCATAATGCGATAGATATGGATAACTTATACTTTTTGACTTACTAGATAGTACACTCCTAGTCGGATAAGAGTGCACTTAGTAACTTTTATTAGATAATAATCACTTAATCTAAGAAATATGAGAAGAGTTGTTTTGCAAACTTTACCATGCAGCGCCATCAGTAAAATTAAAATTTAATATTTTATAATCTTGTTAATCCCTTCGCTCGTGTATAAATTAGTAAATTTAAGTCTATATATTTTTATATAGAGATGGGATCAAGTTCCACCAATTTTTTATGACACCAAAGTTATAACTGATATTTTTAAAATTTTCAAAGTCTAAATAGTCGATCCAAATCGTTCAACATGGTGGATATATTAAGATGTACACACAAATCAAATTATACATTTTTTTTTGTTAAGATGAGTATAAAATTCAGTGATCTAAAAACAGTGAATTTTGTATCTGTCTTAATAAATAGTAAAAAAATTCAAAAAAAAATCTAATTTGATCTGCAAACACATTTTAATATATTCATCATATTGAATGATTTGAATCGACTGCTTATACTTTGAAAATATTCGTTGTAACTAGTATCATAAAAATAGTGTAAGTTAGATCCTCCTCTCTTATATATTAATATTTCAGAGAAATTCCTCATCCTCAATTTTGGGCTTTCTAAATAAATAATAGTAATGAAAAATTTCATGCCAAACGAATTATAAAACCTTCTTTATCAAGAGTTGATAAAAAAAATTACCAATTCTTTCCATTTTTTGTAAAGGTACTAGTAAATATATTTATTCTTACGCGCAGACTCTTATATATATAATAATTTAATTGTTAACCATAATTAATAATTATGTTCTGAAGACTTATGTAGTGTTATTAACAAACAATATTTTTATATTATATGTATCATTGTCATTGACAATAAATTATATGAGAATATAAATAAACACATATAGTAAGAAAAAAGAACAATTTGTAACATACTCAGATATGAGAAGTTCTAATTTATTCCTTGTTCAATTATATATGTTGTTAAAGGCCGAAGGTTCTCTTCAAATAGGGTCCACTTTGTAGTTTATACAACTCGGTTGAATCCTTGTCGTCATTCGTCAAGCGATGCGATAAGCCCATAATATGTCACGGTCTACTTGCTCCTTGAATTGACCCCCTCTTAATTTAATCACAAAAATGGAACTCCATTAACTATAATCCGAATCATCTAATTTATACTAGGTTTAATAATAAAAATACTGACTTAAAAGTAATATAATAGCAATCACTATACCGCAAATAGACTTTTACAGCGGTTATTTCCCCCAGTTAGCAGCGGTTGTACAACCGTTGTTATTGGGAGCGCGCAAAAGTTTAACAAATGGGTTTTGTAAAAATCGCTGCAAATTATTTACAGCGGTTCTTATATAACAACCGCTGCCAAATATCATTTACAACGGTTTTTAGTTTTTAACTAAAAACCGCTGTAAACATCACCTTTTACGGCGGTTTTTACCTTAAAAACCGTTGTAAAATTATTTTTGCAGCGGTTTTTTTCATAAAAACCGCTGTAATTTTTTTTATAAATTATTTTGCAGCGGTTTCTTCGTAAAAACCGCTGTAAAAATAATTTATTTTTTTTTAAATTATTCTTTTTATTTCTGTGACTAGCCCATATATGCTAGCTATATATAATATTTTCATCACATGCATTTTCACAAAAATAATAATAACTACATTTAATTACTAATTAACTACACCTAATTAACTAATTTATCTAACATACACACATAATACAACAAAATATAATAAATATTTACAAAATATTAAAACTTGATAAAAAATGTCAAAACAAAGAAATCACAAACTCAACCCAAAGTTTTTTTTACTTCCTCGTACTCGGTCGATGTTAAAGGATTGTAGGTTTTGATACTCTGAAAAAAGAAAAAAATGATTAATATGTAAATATATATTGAAAAAACTAATAAATTTAATTATGTATATTTTATTTCTACTCACCTTAGGAAAACCATTTAATGGATAATTTCTGATGATTTCAATTATGTTCCGCATGACATAATATTTACACTCGCTGCCGCTAGGTTGTGTATGGCACTAATAATAATTATAAATATAATAATAATAATAGGTTAATACACATAATTATGCATGCATGTACAAGGAAATTATTAATTATAATTAATCGTAACACTAATTATATAATATGTAACCATACCTGAATCTGTCGAAAAACCAATGGATCATTTACTCACACAAGTTTACTTGAGTTGCGCAGTTGCCAATAACACTTGCACCCCTTGCAAGCGAATTTTTAAGATTTGTACAAATGTTTGAAAATTGAACAAGTATAAGAATACTTACGCATTCAGAGCAAACTTGAGTGTCAATTTCGAAGGATTGACTATGAGGTTCATTGAATTCGCATAATACAATATGCAGCTATGATAATGCACAACAAGAAGAATCCAATGTTTGCTATAATTAAAGACTTGTTAATTAGATGCAAAATATATATAAAGGATAATTAATTAGGTTTTAGAATAAGATCGAGTAATTCTTACTCATGTATATATGGCAAAAAGATGTATTCATCGACGTCCTTCGTAAACTCTGCAACTCGTAACATGTATCTCGTCGTTGTTTTACCATGATCATGCTTCATTAGTTCAGGTGAGCACAAGATAGGATCCATAATCTTAAATCTCCTGTAGGTAATGGAATCCATCAAATTCTTGCAATACCTACATACATATATATATATCGATTGTTACCACATATATAATAAATTATTATTAAAAATCGAGATAGTTGTTTTGAAATTACTCACCAACACCAAATCTGCATGGTCTGTGTGGAGACCCAATCATCCATGAAGACTTCCATGATTTCATTCATGGATAGCAACATTTGGTAAGGTTGTGTGCCCTTGTCATACACACGGAACAAATCAACGGGGAAAGTTAGCGTGAACTGAGTTTCACCTGGGAAACGATAATCAATTGTTAAATAAATTGTAGAGAATAGAAACGATTATCAATGACCCAATTAGCTTGACAAATCACCTGACGGCTGGAACATCAGAACATAGTATAGAGTATGATAATAACTCGTCTTTCCGACCATGATTTCATCAGGAATCAGCGATTGTGGCCCAATCTCGGACCCCACGCTTGGCGCCGTCTTATCCTTGGGCTTTTTATTTTCTTTGGCAATCTTTCGGGTCTTTTCGGGTGTCCCCTTCACATAATTAATATATATATATATATATATAAACATTGCATGCTTGAAAATTTACGAGTTTAGTGAAAAAATTGATTACCTGACCGAGTAGAAGCACCAAATGTCTCGGCCATGCAAGAATGTACTCATGATTCATCTCCACTTCCTCCTTCTCCTCCTCGGCCGGGATAGGCACCTTGTACTTGCCGCCTCCCTCTAGGACCGTCATGAGCTGTATCCTATAGCAATCTGCTGGGAGAGGAGAGTTGTGAATGACATCTCCCTGAACGGTCGGGAACACCTTACCCTGTGCCACCGGTACAGTTTCATTCTCTACCTCGACAAGAAGGGTGCATAGTGTGGTAACCTATAATAATTAAGTTAATCCTACAATAAAAAAACATGATATATATATATATATATATATATATATATATATATATATATATATATTTACATGTATATTCCAGTTTAATATCTATGCGATTACCTGAATGTCCAACATCTGTCCATTGAGTGGGTTTGAGCTAACCTGAGTGGTTGGACGGGAAGGCTGAGTAGACGGGGATGCAACATTAGTGTCTTTAGTACCGTTATGTTGCAATGTCGTTGTCAATTGTTCGATCAGCTTTTGTTGTTGTAGTAGTGTGGCCTCGACCTGCAAGGACAAGGAAGATGCAGTGAGATTTTATAGCTAAAATGATTTGATATGAATTACTTACATTTTCAAATCTTTTGTTGCAGCTATCGTGATTAGTGTCACTCCATCGTTTGCTCTTTCCGTACACATCTTTAATGGTGACGTACCCCTGCGAATGCCCCCTCAGCCTCCCGGGATGCTCAGGCTTCCCAATAGATGCGGAAAGAGCATCGTTGTAACGATCCTCGATAAAAGACCCCGACTTTGAATACTTTGTCTCATTAGCGAGCATATACTCGTCCATCTGGTGTTTGAGAAAAATTTGGCAACATTTCCCCTAAGCTCCCCGCATACATCAACGCACAATTGCATGTGCGTACATACTCGTGGGAACAAAAAAGAAATCGCTGAACTGAATCTTTCTCATACACTAGATCAACGAGCGTACGCTCACTAAACCTAAATGAGACAGAGTATTCAAAGAGTAGTCCCAAACGAGGACTATTCGAGATTAATCCCTATTGGATTAATCTCGAATGGGTACCGACCTAAATTAGCTCAAGTTTCGGTGAATTGGTCATACATGACAATACTACTAAATTATAATGCATCAATTACATGCTCTAAAATTAACAAAATTAATGCTATGAATTTAAGAGTCTTTGTAATTGATTAGATAAAAATTATATCTAAATAAAATATATTATTTATAATAAAATATTGTTAAATATAATTATTTTTATAAAAATATATATATATATATTAAATAACATCATAACATCTTTTTAGAAACAAATATAAATTTTTCTCTTTGAAAAAAATATAAACGCATATTAGGTGTATATAAACAATAAGAAAAAGCGGCGCAATTTCATATCAATAATTTCAACATAGTGCATTGACGATTTGATTCGATTGGACACATTTTTAATCTTTATTTTCCTCTTCAGTCAAACAAATAATTTTGCTCGATATGCCTCTATCCCGCCTCCCTCTCTCTCTATAAACCAAACACTAGTACCCCTACTCGGCCTCTCCTCTCCGCTCCGCTTCATTCTCCCTCTCTGCTATGTCCGCCAACCCTTTTCTCTCTGTTGAGCGTTGCCTCTCTGCATCGCTCGTGCCCCGCCACCCCTTCAGCCATGCCTCGCCCCTTCCCCTCCACCTTATGCTCTGCCTCCCTCAAATAGGTTACTAAATATTTCATTTTTTGACTGATATTTGTCGATTGAAGGTATTGAATTGATATTTCGTTTTTAGAATTTTCCTTTGCCTCATTGTTCCTCTCTCTTTTTCCGCCACTCTCTCTCGCTGCTCATCCTCAAACGTCTAACCAAGTGAGTTACCTTAATTTCAGGTTCTGATTTTTTAAATTATTTTTTGTTTACAGTAGTCTGTTTGTTACAAAAAAAAATTAAGTGCTAATTGTGTCATAAGTGTATTTTTCAAGCCCTTACTGATTAACCCTATTGAACATATAGCAAAGTTTATATTTTATGAGATTCTCCTTCTTTCATAATCTAATTTAATTTAGATGGTTATCATATATTATTTCCTATATTTGTAACCATCTGATGGATGACCATTAAAGAATATCATGGCATGTTGAAGGATATGGTCTGAATTTAACTCAACAGAATTGCTTTAACCTTTTTTTATGTATTTATGAAATTATGTTTTTGATTTATTTGAAACTTTAGAAAAGGCAGTATGGATATGACTAGAACTGAATTGAACTCATGATTTTGCGACTTCTACTATTTTTTTCTTTTAAAATTTCATTCCTGAACATTTTGGAAGTGCTCATTGTTGGAATCTGGTATGATCCTTTAGATTAATGGATATCAAGTCAAGGTGCTGAGGCATGAGACATGATGCATGAAGGAGAAGTGGAGAAACAGGTGAATTATTTTACTTTCACATAGTTTTATAAATAAGGTACATAATTCTTAAGGCAAGCAGTGCATTTTGTACTTCGTCAGATTACAAGTAATGGTTAAATTACTGAATAATGATGTTGGAGAGAATATACATTGCTTCTATGTTTAGTTTGGCTTTCATGGTTACTCTAAAATTAGGTGTCCTATAACAAAACCTGAACTGGTACAGTTCAATGTTGTTGGTTGGTCATTGATCCTAACAAAATTGGTTTTATTGATATGTATTTATTTCTTTTGTCAGCTTGCTTGGGTTTGATGTACCAATTAGTTCAGGACTCACAAGGTTTACTTAACCCTTTTGTTTTGTGGGAAAAGTGTAGAAACAAATGGATACCCTCTTAATTATAAAGAAGTTTATCCCAAGCAGTGATTTAAAGGTAATCAGTCCCAGTTTATCTCTGATATAACTATACTATCATTGTTCACTGAAAATTCAGCAGGGCACCCCTCATACTTCAAAAAGAGAAAACAGAAAGAAAATGCACCCATTGCATAGCGTGAGCATTATACTAGTCTAAGACAAAAGGTACTTTAGTTTTTCTAATTTCCCATTTTTTCTAACCTTCCCATTTTTTTAATTTTAATTGGTAAATTATACACTAAAAAATAATATCCCCTGACTAGTTTGGATAGAATAATATTTATTCTGACCATTTTATTAAATCTAGCAAAAATTTAGCAGTTTGCACCGTGTCAGGTACTTGTTCATAGGCCTATTAGCCCTGGCACTCGACAAGAATGTTGCCGGAATGCATCCAGTGTCAGAACCAGTCCTGATTTTAAGTCCAGCACCATTTCTGTTTGAGGCCCCTCTTTCTTATTCATTTTTTGGTTTTTTTAAATCTTTAGAATTGCTGCATGTTAAAGACTGTAGAATTATGATCATTAGGTGGGCTGGAATTTCTTGCATCACCACAGCAGCTCAATATTAAGAATTGTCCAAAGCTTGAAGAAATTACGGTCGAGATGTATTTGGAAAACTTCCATTAGGTAACTTTGTCATTTACCATTTGCATTGTGCATTAATATTTCAATCGTTTTCATAATGTCAAGAGGCAACAGTACCTTAAGTACCGGCATAAAGGCTTATTTATTCTTTAAAAATAATTCATTTTTTTTAGTTGATGCCCACCTTCACACCTCCTTGGTAAGGAACCAAAACAGATAACCACACACATTTCTTCTTTATTTTTAAGGCATCAGTCAACTGCATAAATCAAGTATAGCATCTGAGCCATCATTGCTAAGCAGAATTAGGATGATAGGTGTATTGATTAAGCTATGCTTGGATGTGTGTGCGCGCCTATAACTATTTACACATCTAATGAGGTTTCATGCTAACACCCACCATTCTTCATAGGTCCAACATTGAGTAAATGATGGAATAGAGGCATAGGTCCACCGTGTGCTGGAGGACTTGCTCTTGCATTTGCTGAGTTGTCTACACTGACAAGAAAGCTTGAAGAGATTTTTCTTGTTATTAGTATTTTTGTTGATGGTAATTATCTAAACTTTACTTTGATTTTTGTGTTTTTCTTCATAATTTCTAGATACCTATTACAAGGGATTGTCATTATGCCCAATAACAGACATATTGTGGATGTTTACTTTGGTATGAGTAATCTCATTATTCAATTCAGCTTTAATTGTTGTTTTCAGAGATGCTGTGAAAATTTGATATCCTATGTTCCTCTTCTTGCTTTTTGTTTGTCATCTCTAGTTTTGAAATATAGGGTCTGTGATAATGTACTTGAAGTTGTATTCAATATTGAAGGCACATGAATATGGGTTTCGGGTTTTCTTGATCACACTCTGCTATTTGATGATCTCGGGTTATAGGACAAATGAATTTATTCAAACAGCCACCTACCGGTTTTTACTCATTGCCTTGGTGCCGCTATTGGGCTTGGTGTAAATATCTTAATTTACCCCATTTTGATTCAACCACCAGTCAGTTTTTTTATCATGTATTTTGGTGCCATTTTTTCATAACTAATGTAAATTTGGATGTTAGAAAATTAATATTTTAATGAAAGATGTTGTTTAATTTGTCTTTTATGTTGTTTAATTTTTGGCTTTTAGTTTACTAGTGAAATAATATTAGAAAATTATTTTTAGAAGCCTGAAATCATTCAATTCCATAAAATATCTATTAGAATAATTCAACGGGTCATCTAAACTCGGTGAATTTATACCAGTCAAAACTATAATAATCGTTGCAATAATTTATGTTAGTGGTTGCAATAGTTTATTAAGTAGGTTTTAATATATAATAGTGCAAGTAGCCTTTCTTGTTGCAATATTTTATTGCAACGAAGCTTCTCCAACCATTTGTTCCATTGCATTAAATTGATGAGTTGCTACGTTACTCGGTTGCAATAACACACATTTTGCCACAATTATTAGTTGCCTTAAAATGTAAATTGCAACAAAATATTTGTAGCAATATATCTATTACAACATGATTATTACGACTTGTTTTCCGTTGTAACAACAATATCAATTGCAACTATGTTGTGTAAATTCATTCTAATGCAACCAATTTTTTGGTTGCCCGACTTTGTAAATGGTGTAGTGAATATACTAATGAAGATATTTGATATAATATTTGATCCCATTTCGCCCAGTCTCTGTGAATATGTGATAGTGTGATCTGTGATGTGACCCATGGTTATGTGTAATAATAGTCGTGACGAACAAGATTGTTAGGGCTGGAAGCAATCGAACTCTTTATCTCATTCTAATTAAGACTGCGTAATAACGTGATACAAGGATGAACTGATTAAATGAACCAAGTAATTAAGCGCTATCAAGATAAAAATAGGTTGATGTCATCTCTTGTCTGCGTTCGAAAGTGAAACAAATAAAATGAAAACACAAGGACATTTACACTTTTGTCGCTTCTCAAACGAAAAGGAGATGAGGAGTTGTTTTATGTTGACAGAAAAAAGTGAAATGAGATAAAGAAAATAGTTCCTTTCAGATAAGAAAATAAATCAAGTTTTTCGATTTTAAATATTTATACTATTTTCTTATATAAAGTTTTAACTTACCATCTTTCATAAGAAGGCGTTAGTTTTATCATGCAACAAAGACTGGTCTTTAAAGATTACTTTTAGTTTCCTCTTTTGTTGCATGCTATACCGAGGATAAGAAGTGGGGTTGAAAGGATAACTTTTAATTCATGATTAGTTAATTCTTATTATTATTTTAATAGAAAATAAAGATATTTTCATTTTTGTAATTCTAAAAAAATTATTTGTTTATTATCAGTAAATTAGGAAATTTTCCACAAAATCTAGAACATTTGTTCGCCGATGCAATTTTAATTTTACTCAAAAATTAATTCCTTGTTAGAATTAAAAGAAAGTCATATTCTACAGTTGTACTGATGTACATGGTCATGTTATTTGCAACAGAAAATCTTTCCATCTCTCAATAAAAATCTCTCAAATTTGTCTCCCCAATTGTTTTTTCTTCCAACTTTTTTCAGCAATATTTTTATTCTCAAATATCTCTCTTAACTATTTTCTGTTCTAATTTTTTATTTTCAGTAATATATTTAATTTTTGATAAATTTTTATATTTCATGATCAGGTATGAACACTTCAGTAACCAAATATGAATATCTTATTGATTATATATAAACACTGTCCATTTTAAGTATGAACACTCATATCAATATTTCATGTTTTCAAATGAGGAGCTAGACGTGTAAGGTGTAGGGAGCTTATTATTATTAAGAATAAATTTAATTTGCTCGGAGTGTTCATAATTATTATCAAGAATGTTCATATCTGTTATCATGTGTATTCATACTGAAAATAAAATATATTCATAACTACTGTGTGTTTTAAAAAAAAACTAGGGGATTTTAGCATATGCTTAACTCTAAAATATCATTTGATTAATTTACACATACTTAATTTGTGATTAGGATGATCAAAAGAGATATTCATATGTTTTGTACAGATGTTCATCTTATAAGGAAGGTAGAGGGTTTTCTGAGGGATTTTTATAGGGATACAGTTAGCACACCCTTATTTGCAAACCGTTTATAAAATATTATATGGCATTTTCAGACATATTATTGCCTTGACGAAGATTGTTATATTTACAAGTCTTTTGTGTTTTTAGAATTGAAATGGTATGCAGAAATATATCAGCGTTTACAATTCCATAAATGAAATAACATGCTCCAAGAATTATTTTCTTATATCCTCTTCTTATATATCAAAAATTATCTTGATATATTAACATTTGATCCTCTTAGTAAAATATAGCTTGTGATGATAAGAAACAATTATTCCTTTAGCTTCCAACTTTGTCCTCCGATTTTCCAGATGGTCATTTAATAAATCGAGCTTTGTAATGGCAGAGGTCAAATTTATACGAAAAAAGATATATAATCACGATATCTCTTTAATTTGCTTGAAGTTATATTTATATTCTATATGTTTTGGGGTAAAACTTCTTTAATCTGATGCCCAACAAAAAAAAAGTGAGTTTTTCAACCAAGATATTAGATTATGGCAAGGGAATTAAATCAATTTAATAGAGAATTCTGAAAGGCCAGGAGAGGTCCATTTATTTATCTTTCATTTATTCATATTTACTTTCCGCTTTTGCAGATTAGGCAGAAAACTTTTTGGAAGAGATGGCCCACAGGGTTGGAGAGGGGACGAAAACACCACCTAATATATTTCGTCAATATTTTGTTACAGCAAGAGTCAACAATTAAAGGAACGTAAATATTATATCTTGTACCGTGTGGGCCATATGCAGAACTTCTATAAATGGAGCTCAGTTTGCATTTGGGTTTTAGGCCTTACGCTTTAGTCTCTACTCTCTACTCCTTACTAGTACTAGCCACAGTTTGGCTTGAGAGAGATACCATACCTTAGGTATACCTAGTACAGGGGCAGAGAGCAGAGGCCATGGCTAGAGACAAGATGCATGTTCTCCTTCTATTGTTGATATGGGGATCAACGGTCATCATCGAGGCAAGGGTCGTGAAGGAGTCGAATTTCACCGTCGACATGCGCCGGCGGAGATATGCATTGGAGAACGGCCTTGGTCGGACTCCTCAAATGGGGTATATATATTAACCTTTTTTTAACATAATTGTACTTTTTTATAGTTTTCTGTACTTTTTTCGTTGTTATGTTTATTCACTCTTAAAACTCTGCTTTTTTTAATCACTGCCTTAAATTATTATCATCATAATGCATTTCCTGCTCACTCAGAAGCAAAAAAAAAAAAGTACAGAATATATATGTTTTAAATTTAATTAATTTATTTTTCATACCGTGAGATAACTTTTACTCCGTTTGAAAATTTGATTTGTTATGTTTTCATTTACGAGAGTGACAAGCTAGTTGTCCAAAGAATCCAAGTTACAATATTCAATAATATAATTAATTATCCTTTTGGAGAAATTTCTATTAAAGGCAGGGTGTGTTCTAATTTCTAAATATGGATAAACATAGAAACTTGTAATGTATAGGAGGCTTTTCTCAAACTTGTGTGGAAATATTTTTATTGATTGTCAGAAAGACTTGCTATTTCATAAAAGTAATCAACTTTAGAATAAAAAACGCTACGCAATGGAAGGTGCAACAATTTGAATGGAAGTTGTGAAAAGTTTTGTTGACAATGCCACAAAAATAATGCAGTACTTGTATAGTAAAAAAGACTCTTAACCAAAAAAAATTATCTAGTTAATTAGTTGTTTTATTGCTCGCTAATATGATCAACTAGCTTTCGTAAATGCAATATTATTTATTATTTATATAGCACAAGTTGGAAATTATTATGAAAGCGAATTCTATGGGCATATGCTTTAGCTTTTTAGCTATAATGCTTATACTTTGTTATTAAAATTAATTAGAGTGGTCAAAAAGCGAGTTTAGAAGTGGGAAAATATATAATAAACAATAAACCGAATGAACGTTGCTTAATGAAGAAACATGTATAATGCGATTGATCAACTGTGTATTGGGGTAGTTAATTTGGTGATGACTTTGTAGTCGATTTGCTGATTGTTTTTTCCGAAGTAGAAATATATATATATATATATATATATATCAAATTGTTTATTCACAATTATATTATATATCTAGTTGTTTGCTGTCGTCTCTTTGAAAAAGATGACCGTATCCAAAATAGATTGATGAGTGCTACATAGGGATGAAAAATTCATTGAACTAATTAATTGTTCCTCAAGCTGCATAGCTAGTGTGCCTAAGTCACTTCTAGCGATCATGACTCATGTTAATATGTTATAATTAAATGTGTTCATGGAACTATTCGCTAATTGTGGCCCAAACAAATTTTGTACAAATGAGCAGGTGGAACAGCTGGAATCACTTCGGTTGCAATATCAATGAGCAGATCATTCGCCAAACAGGTACCTCCAACAACTTCTCCAACCTAAATTAATCCCTTGTTAATGTTAAGTTGTTAACACAATAAATAATGAGGAGTTTACGCTTTCATAATGAGTCATGTGTGAAAACTGAAAACATTCTCAGATACCAATAACGAAGAGATTTCAAGGCTAGTAAATAGGGGCAAAAAATAACAGAGTAAATGAGAATGCGATATTTGGCACTTGCATTCAGAGAGTATTACTCTGAGTCTGAGACAAAAGAAAGGTTGTAGAGCGTGGGAGGGAGGGAGGGAGGGAGATACCAATGGAGTCGGTGGGGTCGCAGATGGATGCATCATGCATCTATATATCTGCATGTGACATATCATATGTGAGTATGTGACCTTATCTGCACGCAATTCTTGGATTTGGATCCAACAATTGGTCACCCACTAGACCTTGTACCTTGTACCTTGTACCTTGTACCTGCTCCAGCTGGTTCATTTATGTTGCGTCTGCTTATACTTATAGCGTTCATACATTGGGTATTTGGGTTGGATATTTATTTATATTTAAGGATTTCTGCTTATACTTATAGCGTTCATACATTTGCTAACCTCTTGGTCAATTTTGTTTTAAATAAACTTTTAATTTTATTTTTATTTTCAGAATAAAATACAAAAATATGTTTATAGATTAAAATAATTATAAAATTATTATGGCTCCACCCTCCACCATTATTGGTTAACAGATAAATTTAATTTAGTGTTAGTGGGTTAGATACAGTTGAATAATCAATTATTCCTAACATGAGATGCAACTTAGACTCCATGACAAACTTACTCGCGCTCTCTTAAAATATTATAGGCTAAATCATTAGTTGGGGAATTATGACGAATCAACAATAATTTAATTAATCGTGATCTCTGGCGTTGAATGCTCTTTTGGTCCTTCTGTTTCTTAATCTTCATTCATCAAATGGATTAATTAAGTATTTATCTCTGATTTAAAATATATTATATACAATCTAGCATGTCCATGTCGACATGACCATTTAATTAATGACTAAAATACATACTTCTCGGTTTTCGCCAATAACCAAAGTACGGAGCAAAGGCAAAGCATTTCCATGTAGAAATTTGTAAAATCAACAAGGAACATCAATCTCCAGAAGAAAAGACATTGGATAAGACCAGACCAGTTTGTATAATATTATCCCGTGAATAAATTGGATGTCATGTAAATATGTAATGCAATATGCAAGGGACAACAAGCAGGTCATGCTCTTCTCCTCGTGGTACGTTTAAACCTAAAATCCTGTGCACAAGTCACAAGTCACAACAGAGAGTGACAGGAGAGAACCAAACTACGGTTTCATTATGATAATAATTGAACTAATTTTGCATCAGTCTTGCATGATAACGACTTGCGAACGAGTGATAATTCCGAAAGGAACTCTCAAGTGTTGTGGCTTCTTAATTTCCAACTTAATTCCCTTTTTCTTTTTCAAAACATGTGAAATATCAGGAGTATCTTTAGTTGTTGTCCAAAATTGAATTGAGTCAAGGATACAAGCACCAACATTTTCTGGAGAACTTGCTCAGACTCTTGTGCAATGTGTATTGGAAAGCAAATCCAATATTTTACTATTTCTCACAAAATTTCGTAAAGATATTCATATTCCGCACCAACATATTAATTTTTGTTTCTTAACTGGCTTCAGAAATCAAAACCCAATTTTTCTTCTCCAGCTAACTAGTTATTTATTAATTTGTGTTAGCTGATGCGATGGTGAATTCCGGCCTCGCTGGTCTGGGCTACAAGTACATAAACATAGGTTTTCCATCGCCTTCTACTCTTTTTTTTTTTCTGTATAAATAATGTTTCAAACATTTTTAGTGTAGATGCACTTAATTTTTTCATTTGTTTACGAAATGCAGATGATTGCTGGGGAGAATACAACAGGGATTATCAGGTAAGCAGTCATTTAGCTTCTTTCCAAAATTGAATTTCCTACAACTGCATATAGCTTTATTTCTTTTCAAATTTATCAATTAGTTTCAATGTTTATAAGTTTTTACTGAACTGATAATTTTCTTCCTGTTTTGAAACTACAGGGTAACCTTGTTCCTAAGCAATCAACATTTCCTTCGGGCATAAAAGCTCTTGCCAACTACGTTCATGGAAAGGGTCTCAAGTTGGGGATCTATAGTGATGCAGGGTATGTTATTAAAATTTAAAATGTTAGATACTAGTCAGTACTAGATACTTATCAGCCAGTACTAAAAAAAGATACAAGTGCATTGCAATCACTATTTTTTTTTCTGGAGTAAAGATGAAAGTGTTTAAATTATTCATCTTTTATTGTCCATAAAGAATGTCTCATTCAGGTTTTGAGCCTGCTCTGCAATCACTATTGAAGCTTGACGAATATGCAAAATAATTGTGCAATGGATTAACCATAATGAAAATTTATGTCAGGTCGCTTACATGCAGTAATACCATGCCTGGTTCTCTTTATCATGAAGAGCAAGATATCAAAATTTTTGCATCTTGGGTATGTTATATTTTGTTATTTCCATAATAAACTCATTCCAGTTTTTCATTTTTTTTTTAAAGTTGGCAGTTTCTCCATCTTTTTTGTTTCTTATATCTTGCTAGGGGGTGGACTACTTGAAATATGACAATTGCAACAATGGCAATATAGAGCCAAAACAGAGGTATTTCAATTAGAATAATAGATACCAGGGAACTCAGCTACCAGGGAACTCATAATTAAACTCCATTCTGATTGGTGCAGATACCAGAGAATGAACAACGCTCTTCAAACATATGGAAAGAGCATTTTCTTCTCTCTTTGCGAGTGGTAATTAATTAATTTGCTACGCCAGATAAAAAAAAATTAGTTGAATCATAACATACAAATATTTATTTGCTTCTTTAGAAATAAAACTACCCCTTGTTGTAACCAAGTTATACAGCAATAATAAAAGAAAGAAATATTCATACAGGGGCGAAGCTGATCCAGCTACTTGGGCACGCGGTATCGGAAACAGTTGGAGAACAACTGGAGATATCCAGGACAACTGGAACAGGTTTCTTTTGAATTTTCATATTCCTTTTCTTGAAAAAGGTTTTGTCATTCTTTTTGTTCAACTAATGAAAAAAAAAAAAAATAAAAAAAAAAAACTAACTCCTTTTCAATTTATGCAGTATGACATCTCGGGCAGATGAGAATGACAGATGGGCATCATATGCAGGACCTGGTGGTTGGAATGGTAATTATGTCCTTAAAATCAAAATTTACTAATTTATGGGTTTCTAGATAATTTTAATTTTGAGTTAAATCATTGAAGATACCTATTGAAGGCGATGATCAGTAATTTTGTCTATTTAATTTCAGATCCTGACATGCTTGAGGTAGGTAATGGTGGTATGACTACTGAAGAGTACCGGTCACATTTCAGCATCTGGTCACTGGTCAAGGTAATTAAAATCCAGAAATAAATTAACAAAATGCTACCAAATATGTAAATAATTAAAATTTCAGTTTAACAAAGATTGTACTATGTAGGCCCCACTTCTGATTGGGTGTGATCTCCGTTCTATGAGCCAAGAGACTAAGGGCATACTCGGCAACTCAGAAGTCATTGCTGTAAATCAAGGTAACAAAATATTTATGTTCCTTTCTTCACTTGTTGAATTTGGACCTTGCTTACATAAATGACCTCATGGGTTCTCATTATCTTATTTGTTAATTTTGAAAATAGATTCACTTGGCGTTCAAGGAAAGAAGGTGCAATCATCCAATGGTTTGGAGGTAAAGCATAAATATAATTTTTCATATAATTTTTGAACTCTTCCAGAAGTTGAAAAAAGGAATTTATGTAACAACATTTTAGGTTTGGGCTGGCCCACTTAGTGGAGGCAGAGTGGCAGTAGTACTGTGGAACAGGGCTTCTTATCAAGCAACTATCACTGCAAATTGGGGCAGTATTGGGCTCAAATCATATACTGTTGTTGATGCACGTGACTTATGGGCTGTAAGTTTCTCTTCTCTTTTTATGATCTTTCTTCATTTGATATGATACCTTACCAGTTACCAGCATTTGTTGGTTAACATTATTTTCCTATTTCTTTGTGACAGCATTCGACCATATATGGTGTGCAAGGACAGCTGTCAGCTTCTGTGTCCAGCCACGCGTGCAAAATGTATGTGCTGACGCCAAAGAGTTAGGCTGATATTTTGTGTGGTTATAGGAGATTTAAATTATTGCATCTTAATGTGCGCAAGCATGATAAAATTAATGGATACCTTGTACACATATTTGGTGTACATGATCTAGATGCATTTATAATGTGTATTAATTAACAATAAAAGAAACATTTCATTTTGCCGGCAATGATATAAGAGGTGTATATTTCATGCTGTTTCATTTTTTTTGAAACCGTTGTGCCATAGACAAAGTGTTTCATATTGAGATCTACATACATCAATGCATAGTCATTGAATTGAATTGTAGAGCGATTTTTCACTATAATTATTTAAATAATTCTAATTTTAATAATAATAGTGATAAAATTAACATTTTAAGAATATAAATGGCAACGCGTCAATGCTAGTGGTATTTTACAAAAATGCTACTGACAGTAGCGTCTTTTTTTTTTTTTACTTTTCAATTACTTTAAAAAAAACTGAAAAACACCAATAGGAGTGACATTTTTCCCACTGGCGCCTAGCTAAGTCTAATCTATTTTTTTTTAAATGAGCGTCATTTTTGAATAATTATTATAAAAACTGTTGAATTGTAAGAGGACACCTGTTCATTTTTTTTCTAATTTGTGGCTTAATTTGGTCATCATTAATTGCATGTGGCCACTGGCTGCAGTAAGTAATGCACTTAAAGGTCTCCCATTATTTCTCTCCTAAAAAGCTTTCTCCTGTTTTTCCTCAAGGACGGGGTGGAATTGATTGGATGCGGTGAATTCCAAAAATAAGCATAGTTAGTGAAGAAGGGGAAAAATAGTATGATGATTGGAATGTTAAAAGATAAGGATTGCTAATTGGAATGTTATAAATTTGAAGAGTAAAATTATTTTTGATGCCTCTTACTAAAACTTTACTGGTTCGAGATGCAAATGCAAGTAGTTGACTAGTGAGTACAGTGGTGGAGCATGTTGGAAAGTTCTTTTGAGTATCATGTATTTGATTTATGATGTATATAATAAAAGGGTCCATTCTCTTTCAAAATTTTGGGTGATTTTAAAAGTTATGACCATGACAAATCATGTAATTTAAATTATAGCGTGTTATGGCTAGAAGTATAAAGTGTTTGATATTAAATCATGGTTATGAATTATTTTTTATCATGTTATTATATCAACTTGTTAAGAAATAATTGTTCAAATTAACAAAAGGAAAATCGGTTATGATGTAAAAATTAGACCCATAAATTTAATGTTCTAAATTTAGTTTATGTCATCATTATGATAATGAAAATTTTCAAGCTTGTTGTATTAATTATAAATAATGAAAATAGAAAAGAAGACGTACGCTATACTTTACTGGTACTTGATACACCTCTATTATTTTTTTTTCTCGCACTTTTTCTCTGTGACTCTGTCAAAATTAGCAGCTTGTTTTGTTAAGGTCTCACCGACATTGTATATTAATTATCATATTAATTAACAATACTGAGTTAATTTGATTATGTGATTGATTTTGCATCACAATTCATTGATTTATAAATTGACCTGACCCGACATCTTGAATTGTCTGCTGGAACTTTTTCTTAGCTCTGAAGAGATTAAATATGTTGATTAATGATCGGACGGTTCAGTACAACTCTATAAAGAAAATATCATTCAGGGACGGGGAAGATCCAACCCCACCAAAAGACCAAAATACCCCTTCTACTTGATCCATGGATCGATTCCTCTTTTTTTTCTCGTTTTCTTCCCTAAATCCATGGCGACACATACCTCTCTAGTAGCCATGAACATCATGCTTGCGGTTCATGAGAAGAAAACCACCCCTCTTGACCTCTACCGCCCACTCCGCCACTACATCTCCGCTACCTTCTCTGAGCGCGATGCGCAAAACTGCGATGATGACCTCCTCGCCGTTCACGAGATGCGTTCTGAGCTTGAGAAACCCGTAGCCGAGTCGTCTCTTGATTCTCGCCGCGATCTCCTTCTCTCCTATTACAAATCCCTCTCTTTGATCGAGCCCCGATTCACTATCTCCTTCTCCTTCACCTGGTACGACGCTTTCAAATCCTCTAAGAAGTGCAACGCTGCTTCGATCCATTTCGAGAAAGCTGCAATTTTGTTCAATTTGGGTGCGATTTATTCTCAGATTGCACTTGCAGCAGATCGAACGACAGCAAATGGGTTGAAGACGGCATGTAACTCGTTTCAAACTGCGGCTGGTGCTTTTGCTTATCTGAAGGAGAATGTTGCAGGAAAGGCAACAGCTGCTGGTGCCACAGTTGATCTCTCACCAGAGTGTGCTGGTACTATTTGTCACAACTTATTTGTCCTGCCGGTTTATTGGACCTTATGCTATTTAGTATTGAAATTTATAGGCCTTAGTAATTAATACTTAGAACTATGACTCTCATCTTGTACTATATGACGAGACTAGAATGTTTAGGCTCAATTGATTGTAGTGAGATATTTTGTAGGCATTTAGCATCTTAAATAGCAAATGATGCTTAAAGCCAATAAAGTTTGCAAATTATATTAGGTTCCTGAACATTTCTGGGTTGGTGCAGGAATGCTGGAAAGGTTAATGCTTGCACAAGCACAGGAATGCTTTTTTGAGAAGGTTATTGGCGACGGGAAGCCACCAGGTCTTTGTTCCAAAGTTGCAAGGCAGGTATGGCTTATCTAATTATCTTCACACCTGTATTAGTTATCGGCTTTTATGTTAGGGCTGTCAATTCATCTTGCATCTGTCTATTTACTAAGTAACTCTTGTTCCTATGTTTATTTGCTGCTTAAATCCATTAGAGAACAACACTTCTTGAACACTATGACATTGCATACTTAGGCAATAATTATTTTAAAAAATAAGAAAGAAAAGAAATGGCTTACAACTTAGAGATGTCATCTATGAGGCTTGGCACTTGGGATAATGCTTATATCGTATTGAATTGTTTAAGATACACTAAGTTATTCTAGAAATTAAGTAATATAATTAGTTACAAATGAATTTCATTAAAAGAAAGTTTCAATAATAAAATCTATCATACTTCTATGGCACAACGTTATGTTGCATGCTATATGACCATTAAGCACTATCAAAATAAACTACTTCATTGTTAATTCTAAAAAATACAGTTAATTTGTAAAAGAAAGTTATAGACAAATGTACAAGTTAAATATTAACACTGTAACACAGCGAAGACACATTTATACCTTGAAAAAGATAAATTATAAAATGTACAAGTTTTCTAATATGTACACACTACACCGAGAAGTTACATTTATAGTTTTATACCTTGTGAATAATTCTACAGGTATCATTCTAACAAACTTACACACTAACACATATTAATACTGTAAAGTCGTACCGTATCGTACGATTCGTATCGCCAACCTATAGAATCGTACCGTATCGTACGATTTGTATCGTGAATCGTAAGATACTGAAATCATTGATGCTTATTGTGTAATATTACTGTACTGTACTGGTCAAAACTGTCATCTGTCAGAGACTTATTATTGCAGAAAATATTCTAATTGAATATTATGTGTATATACTGCAAACATCTGTACTTTCAGTTATATGTATTATGTGCACAGAATGCTAAAGTTTCCTTACCTCAACACGTTGCAAGAACACCTAAATCATTAACAGTAATGTTGTACAGGTCGGGCTGTACTATGAGGAAGCATTTGCCTTGCTGAGTGCCCTTCCACTCAGCCAGCACTTTGACAAAACATGGGTCACACATGTGCAGCTCAAGGCTGCTCAATTTTATGGTGAAGCCCTTTATAGGCACTCACTTGAGCTCCATGAAAAGGAAGAAATAGCTGAAGAAATCGCCCGTCTAAAAATCGGTTTAGCTGCCTTGGCTGATACAAAGAAAATTTCCAAAGGCGTTGCTGCTCCATTACTGGATGCTGTTTCTAAGCTAGAAGCTAGCATGAAAAGCAACCTGGAGAGAGCCACAAAAGAGAATGACCGGGTGTACCTCATGCGGGTCCCGCCAGCTGACAAGCTTTCAAGCTTACCTGGTGCATCCCTGGTGAAGGCAAGCTCGATGGTTGAGCTGTTGGATGCCAGCAAGGAGAGGATGTTTTCAGGACTGGTACCTGATGGGAGTATGAAGGCACTTTCAAAGTATACAGAGATGGTTGATGAGATTATTAGAACTCAGGCTGAGAAGTTGCAACAGGCGAGTGAGATTACTAGGGTTAGGCTGAAGGAGATGGATTTGCCTGATTCAATATTGTCTCTTGAAGGTTTGTTTCTTTGCTGCAGTTGTGTGGAGAACTGATATGTTAATACAGGTTCTCAAACACTACTGGTCAAATGCTTTCTTTCATTTTTTTCATTTCACCCTTTTGTATACTGAATTTGGTACGGTTTAATTATTTTATGTGGTTTTAATGTCAAATTATGTCCAGATAATAGTTTATATTCAATTCTTGTAGGTAGAAAATACTGAACCATTTGTCACGCTTCTACCTATGGAAATTATTGATAATCTAAAATTATGAACCAGGTAATATTACATTGCCACTTGATTTGAAGGAAGATGTTGAGGCAGTGCAAATCAGTGGTGGGCCTGCAGGCCTGGAATCTGAGCTACAGCAACTGAGAGACTTGCGAAGGGTAAATCAGGAACTTCTTGTACAAACAGAGGAGATGCTGCAAAAGGAAGCAACTGAGGACACACAATTCAGGACCCAGTTCGGGACCAGATGGTCCCGACCCCTGTCAAGTACATTGACAAAGAACTTACAGGATCGGCTTAGTAAATTTGCAGCAAATATCAAGCAAGCGGCTGATAGTGATGCAAGGATTGAAAGAGCTGTCAGAGATAATGTGCCTCTCATGTCTATTCTCAATCATAGACCGGTGTTGTACTTTTTCTTTCTTCCTCACATACAGTTTTGGAAGTTCAGTTAAATTTGGATTCTTGATTCTGTTTTTTATATCGATGATTAAAATTTTCAGATAGAAGCAGCTCTACCAAGTATAGCAAGGCCTATCATGTCCCTGGATGGCAACGAAGATGCCATAGTGGGTGCCCTCAAACAGAGCTTGGTAATTGGTCTTTTTTCTAAATCCATCTCTTAAATAAAATGTGTTCCACATCCTATTGGAGTCTAAGATCTTTTTCTGCGAAATTGTATTTTTTACAAGAATGAACGTTTGATATTCCTTCAGGGGCACATTTGTCATTTTTTTCAAATCAGGTTTTGATGTTACTCGTCTTCCGAAGAATGCTCAAGAATCTTAATGCTATATTGATGCTTTCAAGATTGAAAAGAGAATTATCTATAAGATATCTGGCATGTGGTGAAGAATTGATAATACTTTGTAACATCTGCAGAGGCAATTGGAGGCTTTAGGGGCACAAAGGGCTGGACTTGAAGATATGCTTAAAGATATGAAAAGGAAGGATGATATTCTTCCCAAACTAATGGCCGGTGTTGGATCACATGATGATCTCTTTAAGAAAGAGATATCAAAGTATGATCAGATTTGTGAGGAAGTTGCTCAAAACATTGAAGCACAGGAACAACTGCTAATGCAAATTCAAGTATGCATTATTGATATCCATGTTTGTGAGTAGATCCTTTTCTATGTAAAATTTGCATAAGATTAATGTGGATACTTTTTCTTCTCCCAGGCACAGAATGACCAATTTTCGAGTGTCTTTAATTTGGAAGATTACAAAGGTATGTACATCATATCATGATTCTGCTAGTGAACATTAATTCTTGAGAAATGTAATGATATTCTTACAAAGTAAATGTTCATCTTTTTGTGACTGGTAGTGGCTCGTGAGAAATGTTACAGGCAAATTTCAGCTGCTATAGCAAAATATCAAGAAATCAAGGATAATATCAATGAAGGCTTAAAGTTCTATGTTACTTTGCAGGTAAGGTGCTCTCGTGTCATTTTTTTATTCAATAACAATGTACAGTGTTGCAACTAAGTATTATCTCCTGGTTTTCAGTATTCTTTCAGTCTGGTATCTGGACCAGTGATCATATTTTCTTGGGTATGGTTAACGTGATGAAAGATGAATTTTATGACCAAACAACAATGGACAGTAAAACTAGGAAATCAAGTTACCCAAATTGCAATCTCTGGGAACATAGTAAATGACATAGAAGACTTGTTAACTCTTATTTCATTAATAAATAGGATGCAATAAACAACATAAAGCAGCAGTGTAGCGACTTTGTAATGACCCGCAACATCCAGTGCCGTGAAATGATTGAAGAAGTCCAGCGCCAGATTGCTGGTTTCAACTTCTCCGACTCCAAACCCACCAGCGCCTACAATAAGTACCCCACTCCTGCACCTGCTCCGGCCCCAGCCCCAGCTCCACCTGAACTGCATAGAACTTCTCCCAGCCCACCACCACAACTTGACCAGCAAAGTACCTCTCTCCCTTCCCACCCTTCTCAGCCCGCTCCACCACCATACCACCCTCCAACTGGACCCAACCCGAATCCAAGTTACAACACAAACCCTAATTACAACCCAAACTCAAATTACAACCCGAACCCAAGGCCTGGCTACTCTCAAACTTACTACCCTCCCTATTCTAATGCTCCTCAAACACCATACCAACAGCCATACCATCCACCAGCAGGTCCGTATCAGCAACCACAGAACCCAGCCAACCATGAGTATGGTCAGCCTGCCTATCCAGGCTGGCGTGGACCCTACTATAACTCCCATCAGCAGCCACAACAGGGACCGTACCCACCACCACCTTATAACATGCAACAAAGCTATCCCCCACACAATCAGGAAGGTTACTATAGGCCTCAATAAAATTTCTTGTTTCATTAATAATTACTCTTTTATCTTCTTTTTTTCTCATTTCTTTTTTGAGGTCAGGGTCGTGAGAGAGTTATAATTCTAGCACAGAACAGTTGTTTTATGTTTGTTAACGTTAGATTTGTGAGATGTATATTTGGTATGATTTATTTGATGCAGATGTGTAATAACGTATTGGAAGGCTGGCTGGGAGGTTTTCTCTTTTTTCTTACGGATAGTCGTGATTGCAGACACAAGGTCATGTGTTATTTTTTTGTTTATACGATGTCGTGCGCCCCTAGAAAATCACAGCTGTGTGATAGTGTAAGCTTGTTGGTTGAATAGCCTGTACTGACGTATGCGTAAAAGAAATTCTGTTCTTATTCTCGGTGACAACCATGCCTTTGGAGTTTGGGATGGTGGTATCGAAATGAATCGTCTTTTTCGCTGATCCTGGAAATGTGACCGCCTGAAGACCCTACATGTTTTTACTCCTACATAATCCAAAACAAAACATACAAAAGATTTTTTATATTAATAATGTACTTGCTTCATCAAAGACTGAGAATAGCAGTGCCCATTTTTCTTTGTTAACTATGCCGTAAGTCAATCATTCAGATAAATTAAAAAAAGAGGTCGACATGGTGTCTGATACCATCCATCAAATTCATGTGCCTTCCAGATATTGTATGTTATTATTATGGCAAGAATATGTATAAAATAAGCAAATAGTTATAAATGATTTCGTATTGAAAACAACTCGTTACGCTGTAAATATTGTGTTGCAAGTAGTGCTCCAAACGGATAGAATTTGATCGAACTGTCTAGTGTTTGAGTTTAACTTAAAATTATTTCAAACTAAATCTAATTTAAACTAAACCGAACTCGAACGAACTCGAACTAAATCGAACCCAACCTAAATCAAACTCTAAACGATCTCAATTATTTTAATTTTTATATTTATTTTTCATATTATCATAAATACTTAGAGCTAAAATAATTATATTTTATTAATTTTATGTTGAAATTTAGAAAAAAATAACTAATATTTATTAATTTAATAATAAATTAAAATGTCTTATTAATTTTATAATAAAAATAATTATATTATTATATATATTATTGACTAAATAATTAAAAATACATGTAAATAATTGCATATCGAACTATTACGAATCGAACTCAAACTAGTTCTTTAAAAAGGTTATCGAACCAAACTTAAATCGAATTGATAAAATATCTAATCGAACGAATCGAACTCGAGCCAAAATTGAATCGAACACCGAATAAATTATGAATTATGAATTTTTCTTTCAACCCTGGCTGCAAGTATTATAAAGAGTAAACACAAAGTCCAAAAAAACAGGTCAAAGTATTTTTTTTTTACGGATAGGGATCCCTTGATAATGGCTATTTTTACAATCTTGATGGTGATTTTTTCAATAAATTTACAAGTAGAATTTTTTTATAGATATGTTATTTTACTTATAATTTAATATTATTTTAAATTTTATAAAATTTTATTATCATTTGATAGGTCATCACAGACGATTAAATTGTAAACATTGTAAATTGCATAATTTTTTTTTCTAATTTTCAAGTTTTTTAATTTATTTAAAATTTATTGTCAAGATTGTCAAAATAGTCATTGTCAAGTGATATCGCTATTTTAGGATTTATAGTGTCATTAGTATAATAGTATCATAATTAGTAGGAGTGTACAACGAGCAGATCAATAATTTTTAATCAAACTTTGAACCCAACTCGGTTATCCCGGGATGAAAAATTATTTAGATAACTCATCCATAATGCAACTCAATCCATATATTATTTTTTTACTTAAGGGTTTTTATGGGTTAAACATATTGACATTTTATTTAAAGAATATATTATATTCTTTGTTAATATTAAATAATAAATGTTTTTATTAATGACATCACAACTCAAGGATAAAAAATATAAAAAGTAATTATAATTTCATATTAGATATGAATAATGGATTAAAATTTTAAATAATTATCATATTTTATAGAAGATAAATATAAGTAATAATTAATATTAAATTGAGAGTGGTATATAACATCAAAAATAAAAATATATAACAAAAACTATATGGTAATAATTGCAATGCAATAGAGATTTTCAACTCTTAAATGATTATCAATAAATTATATATAACCTTTGAAAAATATATATGATATATGATTATGTGGTCATATTCAGATTAGACGGGTTTTGAGGGTTAAACGAGTTGGCATTTTATTTAAATAATCTATTATATTTTTTGTTAATACTAAATACTAAATATTTTTTATCAATGACTCAAGGATAAAAAATATAATATATAAAAATAATTATAATTGCGTATTAGATATGAATAATTTATTAAAAAATAATTGTCATATTTACAAAAGATAAATATAAGTAATAATTAATATTAAAATGAAAGTGATATATAACATCAAAAATAAAAAAAATATATAACAAAAGCTACATAGTAATAATTAGAATGCAATATAGAATTTCAAATTTTAAATGATTATTAAATTAATTATTAATAAATTATATAGAGAGATGAATTATGATACTTTGCAAAAATAAAAAATTATTTTTGCTTTGGCAAGAAATTTTATAATCCTTTCCGGTTCAGTCCCTTCGCCAGTTCTTTTTTTTTTTAAAGGGTCTGATTCTCCTTTCATTTATGATTTTCAATTCTCTTTTCATTTCTTCTCCGGTTCATTTTATTTTTTTCAAAAAGTCTGAACTCTAGGTTTCTCATGGCAAGAGAGCAATTATCGTTGGATATCCTAAAAGAGGAGGGAGTAGGGCATGCAAAGGAGGGATGGCTGCCCAAAGGCAAGATTAGCGATCGAGCGAACAAATAAAAAAGAATGAATCTTTTTTTGGCTGCAAAGTCATGGAACGACCATCTAACTCTCGATTTTTGTGTTGAATTTTAGGTTAAATTCAGCCTTTGATCAATATACTAATTTTTTGGCTCTTATTTTTTTTTTTTTTTTAGAAAAACTATTAAAAAGTTAGGGTTACTATAATAAAATCGTAAATCGTGGTTGCTCCTTGTGCAAGCCTTAAACAAAATAGAGGAGAGAATAGAAAAAATAAAGTGAGATAGAGATAAAATGATTGTTTGTTCTAACAATTAAAATATTTTTGTAATCTCTTTATAGTTTTCTTTGATTTATAATAAGTTTGTTGATCATTTATCTCCCGATGAAATAGGTTTGACCAAACCATTTTTATCTCTTGTGTGATTGTTGGACTCAATATATCCTGTAGTAATATCTCTTATTCCATTGTGGTTGGTTAGTTGTATGCTTGGTCTGTTTTTATTTTCATTTTTTTGGATTTCCTTTGTGTGTGGGTTCTTGATTATTTGAGGTTGTTCTTATAGTTGTGCAAGGTTATACCAGTGGTTCGCACATGCTGTATCGGTACTTCCCATCAGAGATAGCAGGTTGTATAATTATGATTTGGGTTTGTGCTAACAAGTGTTGTCCCAACACTTTAGGTGGAACAATATTAGAATTTTTCCTAGCCGGCTAAGCTACCATCCGTTTCCAAAAAAAATGAACTCTAACTCTGCTAAAATTTATGTTACTCGGGCTAAAATCTATTTTCTAGCCAGTTGAGTTATCACATGTTTCCAAAAAAAAAAAGAATGAATTGTAAAATCTATTTTGCAAAGTTGTGGGCGAATATAAAATTATCGAGTTTTGGGTAAAACAACTTTGAGATTTTTTTTTCTAATCAGCTAAGCTACCAACCCGTTTCCAGAAAAAAAAAAAAAATGAATTCTAACTCTACTAAAATCCATTTTACTCTGTGCATAGTAGGGGTGTTAATGGATCGGATATTTATCCGATTTTATCTATGATCCAAACTGAGAAATAGTAAAAATTATCTGATATGTTTTCGTATCCGGAGATATTCGTATCCGTATCTAAAATATTTTTATAGATAAAGATATAATTTGGCTATTACCTATCTGTATCCAACCGTTTATCTATTATTCATCAGTATCTGACACTATCCAAAGGTATATGATCTGATAATATTTGATTTTATCTTTATAAATATCCAAAATAATTTTATTATATATTTTTAATTAGATTTTTAGTATACATTATAGATCTAATTTATTTTATATTCAATTTGTGTTAACGTATTATTTTGATAATTTATTAATATATTTAAATTTTTAATATAATGATAATTAATATTTAATTTTTATAATTAATGATTCTATTTTGATAGTATATAACTATTTTTTAATAATATATATAATATTATTATTTAATATTCAAAATATATGTATATTCAAATTTTATCTGAAAAATTATAATAAATAAAGATTAAAAAAAAATCATTATCCGTGCGCGTCCGATCGCCCCTAATTTCCACAGCCCCACTCCCCACAGATCATGGGAGCAAGCAAGAAACGCCTTGGAATAAAATAGTTTGCGTAGATTCTCACAATGCCTCCGGCGATCGCCGCCAGGTGGCTCCTCTCTCCCTCCGTCCGTCTTCGCCTCCAGTCTCCCTGTCCATCTTTACATTCCTCAATCTGCTCCATTACATCGCCTCTCACAACCCAGCGGCGGCTCTCCTGCCACGTCAGCATCATGGACGATCCCTCCCTTTCGTCCTCCTTTTCCGAAAATATCGGGAGGAAAGTTCGTGTCAAAGTTCCTTTGAAGGTGTACCACGTGGCGAGGTCGCCGGAGCTGGATCTGAATGGGATGATCGGTGTGGTGAAGCAGTATGTTGGGATTTGGAAGGGGAAGAGAATTACACCCAATTTACCCCTTAAAGTGGAATTCTTGCTTCCGGTTGAAGGTGAAACCAAGCCGGTGAAATTCTTCGCTCATCTCAGAGAAGGTGAACTTGAGTTTCTAACATCAGATCAATTAGTCGATTAGACTGATTTTGTTTGTTGTGTCATTTCCAAAACAAAAGGATAATTTCCCATGGAAGAACCACTTTGTGCAAACAGCTATGTGCCCTTTTTGTTGGTAACAAATGGTAACTTTGAAGCAAATATGTTTCAGATGGTAGTTTACTAATCTGTTGTTACTTGCAAAAGGGTCTGCAATTTCAGGTGCTGGTTTCAGATTTGCCTATTTCACATATGATTTGTTATGGTAAAATTAATGTTGATTCAACTTCAACTAATGAACTAGATATAACTTGTAGATGGTTAGACTTTCTTCCCTTGCAAAAGTCTTGTAGTATACCTAGTAAGGATTTTACATGACGTGGATTCTAACAGTATGAGGTTTCGGATCAAAATACTTATGTTTAAGTATTAAATTATATTACAGCAGGTACGTGTCAGCTGATTCCAGCTAAATAGTCTTAAACAGTCTTAAATCTAGAGGTAATAATCGGGTAGGTCAGATCAATTTGACCTTCTAGAAGAAATCAGATCGGTCAAATCGATCGGATCGAATTGGATCAATTTATATGTTATGTTATGTTTTTCAGATCTTTAATAAATTTCAATTAGATTGAAGATCATTTGATTTTGAATCACGTCAGGTTAGATCAGGGTTTAAATCGAATCAATTTAACTTTTTTAAAAAAAATCAGATTAGAACATGTTAAATCAAATTCTACCACCTCTACTTAAATCCGTCCTTGTAGCTGCGTCTCGGTCTTGGAACATGTTCTATCCTTCATATAGGTTTCACAAACATTAAATATATTGGCACTCATATAATTCATTAAGCCATTTCTAAATAAAAGGAACTATCATGTTCATTAGTAAAGAAAACGGTTCAGCCGCAAAGCGCACAAACCTTGGCATAAAAGAACGATCAGTCAACACAGCAGTTCAACCATTCAATTCATGCACAATGAGGGACTAAAAAGAGGAGATGAACGACAATGAACAAATCATTTCATCGAATCATTGAGAAAATTAAACAACAGATGCCAGATTAAGTACAAAGGCCTACAGATATAAATATCTCAAATTAACCACAAATAACACAACCTTATCATCTAATCTAACAGCAAAAAAAAACTAGATAGATAACACAGACCCCCAGATTGACAAAGAAAGCCACAGTTAGATGGGAGAGTTTTAACTCCAGCTGGCAGAAGCCTCGCAGGGGCTTCAGACAGGCGGATTCTGTTGTGCCATGTATGCATGAATAAGACCCTGTGCAGCTTGAATTTGCTCTGACGAACCTTGTATCTCCACTACACACTCAGAGACACCAGGCGGGGGATCATGCACATTAACCTTTGCCCCAGAAATCTAAAAATTACAATAATGGCAAAGGGGAATAAGAGATGGGAGAGGGCATTACAATAAAGTATAAATTGAATTTCTAAACATACTGAATACTGATACGGATCACATTATTAACCCCTTAATTCACCTAAATTGGTAGATAAGTCTTATTATAAATAATAATAAATAATATTAACAGAAATTAGCATGGTACCTTCCGGATTTCAGAAATGTTGGCACCATCAGCTCCAATAACAGATTCAACAGCAGCAGTAGGAATTCTAATCTCAAAAGAACCATTTGCATTCTGGTACCTGTCAATCATCAAGTGAATATATTTCATAAGGTTATGTTTTGTGCTCTCTTCTGCAACTATTTGAGCTAATAAACAGGGATAGTTTCCCTTCATTCTTATTTTGGTTAGTAAAATTTTTAAGGTCACTCTACACCGTCCTCAAGTACTAACTACAAAAATGTCACACAACTCAACAATATAATCATAAAAACTTTGAAAGTAAAAGAGAATACCCTGTAGGAAGTGGCTGAGCAGAATAGCCCTGAGACTCATGCGCATGGCCAGTAACCTACAGGACACAACATGCACCAAAGAAATTAACCAATAAATTAACTTTATTATCTTTAATTTGCAACTCCTTTATAATCATCGAAGTAATACCATAATCTGCATAAGATCTAATATCAATTCTTGCATTGCCTTTGTATATTTTTATAGGTCCCACAAGATATAAACTTAAAAGGATGGTAACAAGTTACTCTCAGTAACAAGCAGTTACAGCCATAGATATACTACAACCACGTTCAAACAAAAACACTGGTCTCAGGTACAGACCTTGCCTACAAAATCAAATGCACAATAATGCAAGCAGCGGGGTATTGCAAAACTCTGGAATATCCCAATATAATCAATTGATGTCTTAGAGCATCTAATTCTGATGGCAATCAGGAACAAGAGGGATCATTTGCATTCTGGTTTTGGGTTGTTCCAGGTCTCAGGCCATTTGGGTTTGGATAAGGCTCTCAGGGGTTTCAGTCTTTCGTTCATTGGAGTGTTAGTTGCCTTGGGATCACCCAGGATGGTTGGACAGGCTTAGGTTTGAAGGTCAATGCTCAGCTATTCAGGTCACATTTGGGTTTGTGTCTGATCTGCTGGGGGGGGGGGGGGGGGGGGGTCTTTGAGTCGGACATTTGTAAGTGCCAGAGTAAATTCTATCATGTTGCTTAATTAAGCAGTGGCTATTTCCAGAACCAATTCTGGTCCCAATATATTTCAACCAGGGTTGCAGGACCAGCTTCTGTGCAGGGCCTGGCCAGGTCAACCTTCAGTTGTCAGATACCGAGCTAGGTATGGTGATAACCCCTAAGAAGAAAGGGAATGTTAAGAACCTGCATTCATTCTAGTTCGGAAACTCGCCTGAAGGATTCATTCTAGTCGAAAACACTTGCCCGAAGGATTTGTCCTAGTTGATGTCACTCTTCATGCTGTGACAGGTGATGATGCCAGTAGTGGTTGTGATGAACCACCAGTAGTGGTTGAGATGAACCAGACCACCAACAAAAGAATTTGTTCTACCTACTCTGTGTGTAGAGAGAAAGAAAGAAAGAGGAAGCTAGGACAACTTGTGCTGGCCTGGACCAAACTTTGGTATATAGGAGCGATTACACTTACTCAGATTGGCATTTCCATTACCAATAGGTTATAAAGAGAGGGTTTACAACCTTCTAAAACTAAACCAATTCACCTTAATAGGTATAGTCAGTCCTTTATATAAAATATTAACAGCTTTGTACGATCATAAGAGGTCCTTCGACTACACAGCTTTCTACCCACTTAGAACCAGGGGCAATCAATAATTGCACCTAATATGTTGAACATTATAATATGTAAATTATTGCAGATAAAAATGTAAGTTAATATCAAACAACTAGGTAAAAAATAATTTAAGTTATAGTCTCCAAGAGAACCAAATGCTAGTTCAGCAATTACCCAAAAAACAAAAGGAAACTTTGGCCCAGTAAATAAATCAAGCATAACCGGGAGAAGGGTCTTATGAACGGCCTAGAATGGTACCAAGTTAAGAATAACCAGGAGAAGGGTCAACAACCTAAGCCAGAAGCAGGGTCTTATGTCAAACCAAACCAACTCCTCGAGCGGCGTCTTATGTCAAACAATACCATCCTTGTGGAGTCTAGAATTTTTAAACCAGTTCACCAAACCTTCAAATTATCATGTCTAGGTCAACAAATGGGTTGGACTCAGTCGGTAAGTGACATTTTATAGTGCGATAGGAAAAGAGAATAATATTGGTAGCAATCCCATCAAGAATATTTCCTGCAGAAAAGCTAAAAAAAGAGGGTCCATCCAACCATGAAAATCTTGAATGGTCTAGGACCCCGAAAGGATAAGTAGCAATATAGGGCCTAGACAGCTAAAGCACCTCTAACCAACATGTTAATAGCAATACAAGAAGCAATAAATGTAACACGTCCAATGATAAGATTCATGGGTCTTGATCAAGACCCAACAAAAAGTACTTTTCACAAAACAAAACAAAAAAGAATGGGATGAGAGATTCAAAGATTGATCAATCAAATTCAGATTGTACCTGAGTGCTGTCATATCCGGAAGCTGGTTGAGGATACCCATGGTAACCGCTTGGGGGAGGTATGGTGCCACCAGAACCAGGACTTTTGCCAGGCCCTTGACTTGCTGGAGCCGGGTATCCACTATCAGCTGGTGGGTATCCACTATCACTTGGGGGATAACCAATTGGTGCCTGAGGATATCCTCCGTCGGAAGCTGGGGGAGTATATCCACTTGCAGTTGGAGGATATCCGCCTGTTGGGGGCGGATAGCCACCACCAGCAGGTGGATATTCAGCTCCAGGAAGCGGCTGGGAGTAACCACCGGGAGCAGGAGGCTGGGCATAGCCACCACTAGTTGGAGGATACCCGCTAGCAGGTGGAGGGTAACTACTATTTGCTGGAGGGTACGCGCCACTTGCAGGATAACCGGCATCGGCAGGAGGATATGCACCTTCAGCAGGTGGGCCATATCCACGGTCAGCAGGGGGGTACCCGCCATATCCACCATCTGAAGGGGGGTATCCACTGGCAGTGGCATAACCACTGTTTGGTGGTGGGTACCCACCAGATTGAGGTGGGTAGGCACCAGCATCTGGCGTAGGGTAACTGCCAGATGGTGGTGGATAGGCACTGTTAGGTTGGGGATAACCAGGGTTTGGAGGATATCCATGGTTTGCAGGTGGATAACCAGGACCCGGTGGAGGGTATCCAGGACCTGCAGGGGGCGGCGGATACCCAGCACCCTCTGCTGGAGGATACTCATAGGACGAAGCAGCAGCTGGCACCGTGTCCCCGCTACGGAGTGTTCTTGTTCTCAGTCTGCTGCAAACTTCTATCAGTGCCTCTCTTGCAGTATGTGGGTTTCCAGTAATCTGAAAAGGCACAAAAATACTTGTAATGAATTTCAATAATATCAGTAGAAGATGCATGGATTTTGGGGCCAACCAAACTTAAAAGAAGTTAGTTTTAATGATTATTAAGAAGGTTGTACCAGCGGACCAGAGATATTACATCCACTAGGACATGACTATCCTGATAAGCAGGATATCCCGCGAAGGTGAATATGTGAATACTCTATGAAAATATTTGTAAATTACAAGATCTTTAAAAAACAACAAGATAGACTCCTCACCTCTACAAGCTCGTCATCAGGGGAAAGGAAGTTTGGCCTCATCTCTTTTGTATAAACCCTAATACCAGCACCAGTACGCCTTCGCATCTCACTAATTATGGTGCCTCCCTCTCCAATTATGCAACCAACCCTTTGAGAGGGAACAATGAGCTTTGTTATGACTGGTCCCTCATCAGAAGGTGTTGTGTGGCTTTGAAGCTGAACCAGAGCCTTGATGACCTGAGATACAGGCTCTGCGAGGGTCTTGAACGATAATGAATAAACATATTATCAGTACTTGCATCAAGATGAAACAGGAGTTGGTTAAGAAGCTGCTCCAAACCACAACTAAACAGTTGCAGGCATTCTAAGGTACAGATTAATACAGAAAAAGGGTTAACCCTTCAGCTACAGAGCAATCTACATGATAGTACACACACACACACAAACACACCAGTATATGTGACCAATCATTTAGTATTTAGCAGTGACAAATGGGCAACAAAAGAGATCTGATGATCCATGAAAGCTTTTGCCTAAATACAGTAAATGGATTGAACAAATACCTCCTTTGCTAATATGGCTAGGACCCGCTCATCGTCCTCTGTGGTTTCTTCCACTTGAAGATGAGCCCCAGTTTCCTCCTCTAGCTGGCGCACATGGCTCCCTCGTTTCCCAATTATTCCTCCAATTCTCCAAGCAGGGCATAACAATCTTAAAATGAACTCCTCATACTTGTCAGAGCGACCTTTGTTATAGCCCCCTGAACCATACCCATAACCAGGTGCGTCAGTCCTGTAAGGGTCGTATCCCCATGATTGTGGGGGAGGTCCAGGTGGACCACGAGGAGGGCCGCCCCACATTGGATTCTCATAAGGTGGCGGGGGTGACTGGAAACCTCCATATGTACTTGCATGTATAATTTCCTTAAGGGGTGGGTTCTCCTTGCGTGGGTTTACATGCAGATAGGTTGAGATCTGATATAAAGCCTTTTTAACCAGAGAAGGGATTCCAGATATCTGAAGATTAGCATGATCAAGGATATAAGAAATGGTGTTGCTTTAAATTGGGTGCAATAATGCTTGACGCTATGTAAAATCACCATTACAGATAAAAAAAAGTTTCTTTTCTAGGAATTGATAAAAACAATAATATCTTACATGGCATTCAAGCATCAGAAATATCTTTCAAACACCCAACTTCATTAACACAAACCCAAAATTACTAAAACCATTATTTCTTTTTAAGGAGAAGATGAAAACAAATACAGTAATTCATGTTATATTAGGCTACTTATGGCATTTATTCCATGAAAACCACAGTCTACCTGAACCAGCTCGTCAGAGCGCATCGCGCACGGAGGTAGAGTATCAGGAGGCAGAACACGAATCCCAGCTCCAGTCTCTGCTCTCAGCTGCTGAATAATCGTGCCTCCCTTGCCAATCACGCAACCTGCCTGGTTGCGTGGTATCAGAATGCGGGCTGCTACCTCAAGCTCTTCACCACCGCCATGCAATATTTCGTCAGCTGCAATTCTGTCGTTCACTTTCAATAGGGCATCTTGGGCCGGGCAGAGGGGTTTCAACCCGTCCCCATTTGACTCGTCAGTACCGGTTGAATTCCCAGATTCCCGAGGGTCTTGGTCTTGATCTTGTTCAGCATCCTCAGGCCGGTCACTCGCATGGCTATAGACAATCACGACCCTATTGAGGAATGGAATGAGAAATACATGATTATTTAAGAAACAAAAATGACAAACCAAACATCAATTTGGAATGATTGACTAGATGTTGCTACAATCTTGAAGATTTACCAACACTACAGTGACTGATATTTCTACAAAATATAGGCAAGAAAAGGAAATAAAACGCAAACTAGAGAAACAAGACAAAAGATAAATCTTTGCTTCATAAACAGTTTGTAATACTCAAGAGACAAAAGGTAAATTGAGCCAGAAGAGAAAAAAATGACATCTTTCTCTGCATACCCAGGAAGCCCTGATACAGGAAGTGTCAACTTTTCATGACCCAAATGGTTACCAAATCTAAAAGTGAAGTGCTTGATTCCAACCAAATAAGTCCTCATTTGGTATCAAATTGTACCAACTTAAGCAACTCATCACAAACTACCTGTCATCTGACCCAGGCACAGCATCAGCCACCAGGATCTTGGCATTGGTCTCAGCTCTGAGAGATTTTATGATGTCACCCCCACGGCCCAAGACACTACCGATCTTCCTTATTGGGCAAAGGATCCTGAAAAGTGTTTCAATAGGTGCTTCTTCCCCTTCCTCTTCATTTGGTTTCTTCCTCTTTGCAGAATTGAAGTTAGGGCTGCTGTAATTCGGGTTGCTGAAATTAGGGTTCCAGCGCTTCCTCGGGGGGCCCCCCTTGAACTTAGGCTTTCCTCCTGGCATGTCTCTTATTACCTGAATCATTAGAGGATCTCATTAGAGTCGAAAAATGCAATCACAAACTTATTAAACCAATCAATCATGAACAGATGAAGTTATTTCCGTACAATATAGGGTGAATATAAAAGCTGCACAATCTTGCATTTTACATCACAGAGAGGCATCGCGAAATAAACCAGCCTAAAATGCTAATTTTCCAAATCACTTTCAATAAACATCAAAAATTAATGCGGGAGCAACCTGTATTATACAAATATGAACACTGGAGTTTCAATCTCAAGGAACTCGCAGGCATCAAGAAACTCGATCACAATATCTCAAGATGTTAGGTACATAATTGACGGCCTTGAAGTGGAAGCAAGTCGTCGCCTGCGCTCTTACCTCGTACAAGGAAGTAGAGAAGAAATCTTGTTCTCGTCGGACTGCGAGCGAGGCCCGCTGCTCGGAGAAGAAGAGAGAGCGACGAGGAGGAGAAACCCTATCTAGGGCTTTTCGGAGATGTGGTCAATCGTGGCCGGGAGGATGGGAAATTGTGAGTGTTGAGAACTTGAGAATGAATTCTTTGCATCTGATAATATAAAGGCCTGTTCGTTTGCATCCGAATCGTGCGAAATCAAGGTTTTGGGGGCTTTGGGCCCAAAAATATTTGAATCCAATCATTTCATAAATCTGAGAATTTTTTATTTTTTATTTTCAATTCCTTTTGTGAATTTAACTTACGAATATGTTTGTATTTTTTTTATTTGTTTATTTTTTTATGAATTTATATTATATAATCTTAAAGTTGTCAGATTAAATAGTTATCAAAAATTACATCCAATGAAATAAAACCTTTCATCCGAATTCAGAGATATATATTATTTTTAATAAGCGTTCCGACGAAGTTCGACCTTATCAATGATATCCAAGCAATGATGATTATTGATGAGACATGATGAATGGTGTCAAGAATGTGGAACAAGTAGATATAAAAACAAGGATAGTTTACTTTACAATTATTTATTTTCATTTTAACAATTTGTTAAATAAAAATTATATTTGATGCAAATTTAAGTCTATATACAAAATAAAGATTTGAAAATTATTCTAACAGGCAAAACTATTGCAAGTGTAACGATAATTTTGTATAGGACTTAATTATTATGCATTAAAAATAGTTGATTAAAATAAATTATTTGAGTTTTCCATCATTTTTAGCCACATAACAACACATAAATTCGTATAAATTTAAATAAACACTCCTAATTATATTTATTATATAATTTTTCAATTAATACGTTAATATGAATATTTACGATACTTATTTTTAACAAAACTTAATTTGAATATATTAGAAACTATTATTTAAACATGTCGTTTGAGTTTTTTATCATCTTTTATCACATAACTACACATAATTTAGTACAAATTTATATAAATTCTTCTTATTATGCCTATTATAAGATTTTTCAATTAATACTTTGATGTGAGTATTTTACGATACTAATTTTGCACAAATATAATTATGATACATTGAAAATACTATTTAATTAAGTTATTTGATTTTTCATAATTTTTAGCTTTATAACTGCACACAAATTCGTGCGAGTTAATATAAATACTCCTAATTATGTCTACTATAAGATTTTCCAATTGATACTTCAATACTTAACATCTTACGGCACTAATTTTGCATAAAATCAAATTCGAATGCATTGAAAAATATTGTTTAAATAAATTATTTGAGTTTTTAATTATTTTTGGCATCATAACTATATGTAAATTCATGCAAATGAATATAAACACTCTTAGTTATGTCTATAATATAATTTATAATTAACACTTTAATATGAATATTCTACAATACTAATTTGGTACAAAACAGAATTCCGATGCATTACAAACTGTTGTTTAAAAAAATATCTGGGTTTTTCATTATTTTTGGTCTTATAACTACATATAAATTCATGAAATTTAAGAAAAATACTTCAAATTATGTCTATTATAAAAAAATTCAATTAACACATCACTATGAACATTCACACTAATTTTGCCCAAAACCTAATTAAAATGCATTAAAAATTATTGTTTAAACAAGTTGTTTGAATTTTTCATCATTTTTGTCCTCACAAATATACATAAGTTCATAAAAATTCATACAAAATACTCCTACATATGTCTATTATATGATTTTTCTGTTCACAATTCGATATAAATATTCTACAATAATAATTTTGCATAAAACAAAATTTTGATGCAATAAAAATAACTGTTTAAAAATTATTTTAGTTTTTCATCATTTTTGACTCAAAACTACACATAAATTTGTTCAAATCCATACAAATACTCTTAATTATGTCTATTATAATATTTTTAATTAAAATTTTAATACAAACATTCCACGATGTTGTTTTTTCACAAAATATAATTCATACAAATACTCTTAACTTAGTTTTTCATCATTTTTACCACATAATAATATATAAATTCATTTAAATATTCCTAGTTAAGTCTATTACATAATTTTATAATTAATACATTAAGATGAACATTCTATAATATTAATTTTGCATAAAATTTAATTCATATACTTTAAAAATAGCTCTTTAATCAAGTTATTTGAGTTTTTTATCATTTTTGATCTCATAACTATACATAAATTCATACAAACTAATACAAATACTCTTAATTCTGTTTATTATAAGATTATCCCTTTTATAAGTTCGATATGAATATTCTACGATACTGATTTTGCACAAAATATAATTCGAATGTGTTAAAAATAGTTGTTTAAGCAAACTTTATGAGTTTTTCATCATTTTTGTCTCATAACAATACATAAATTCATGCAAATTCATATAAAATACTCCTAATTATTTCTATTATATTATTTTTTAGTTAATAATTTGATATGAATATTTTACGATACTAATTTTGCATAAAATATAATTTAGATGCATGAAGAAGCTATTTAAACAAGTTGTAAGTATTTTTCATCATTTTCAGCCACTATACAAAATTTTATACAAATTCAAGTAAATACTCTAAATTATGTCTATTATAATATTATCCCATTAAAAACTCGATATGAATATTGTGCTACACTGATTTTGTAAAAAAAAAAAATTGGATGAATAAAAAAAGTATTGTTTAAACAAGTTGTTTGATTTTTTTTAATAATTTTTGATACGATAACCACACATAAATTGATACAAATTCAACCAAATCCCTGTTTAAGCTCAATATAGCTTCTCTCTATTCTCCCAACTTGATCATTTGTGTTCTTCTTGTAATCTGTTTTCGTATAATATAATATAAATATTTCTAATTATATTTATTATATATCCAATTAACACTTTGATAAGAATGATCTACGGCACTAATTTTGCACAAAACTTAATTAGAATGCATTAATAACTGTTTTTTAAACAAGTTGTTCGAATTTTTCATCATTATTGACCTTATAACTACACATAAATTCGTGAAAATTTATATAAATACTCTCAGTTATGAATATCATATGATTTTTCATCAACAATTTAATATGAACATTCTATAATATTGATACTTTACAAAATATATTTATGATGCATTAAAAAATACTGTTTAGATAAGTTATTTTAGTGTTTCATCATTCTACACATAATTTTTTTAAAATTGATACATTCACTCTTAATTATGTCTATTATAATTTTTTTCGACTAAAGCTTCAATATGAACATTTCATGACACAAATTTTGCACAAAATATAATTCGAATGTATTGAAAACTGTTGTTTAAATAAATTTCTTCAGTTCTCATCATTTATGGTCAAATAACTACACATAAATTCTTGTGAATTCATATAGATACTTATATTTATATCTATTATAATATTTTTTTCAGTTAATAATTTGATATGAACATTCTACGACACAAATTTTGCACAAAATATAATTCAGATGCACTAAAAATAGGTGTTTAAAAAGTTATTTGAGTTTTTCATCATTTTTTGCCTAAAAAATACACATAAATTTGCGCAAATTAATACAAATACTCTTAATTATGTCCATTATAGTATTATCTAATTAAAAATTTAATATGGACATTTCACAACACTGATTTTACACATAATACGATTCAGATGTATTAAAAATTATTGTTTAAACAAATTGTTTGAGTTTTTATTCACTGGTGGTGTCATAACTACACATACTTCAAATTATGTCTATTATATGATTTTATGACTAGCACTTAGATATGAATATTCTACGACACTAATTTTGCGTGAAACATAATTCAGATGCATTAAAATCGATGTTTAAACAAGTTGTATTGATAAGTATAGGGACGAATCTGAGGCTAAATCTTGATCGTATGTGGTCAAAGCTTTTAAGATTTCTCGATAAGCTAGTTGGATTATTGGGTACGAACGCACATGAATTCGTATCAGATACGGAGTGCGACGGTATTGAGCCGAATCTGGACAACCTTGAAAATAATTATTTAAATAAATTATTTGAATTTTTTATTATTTTTTCTCAAAACTACATGTACAAATTAATGCAAATACTCCATATTATGTCTAGGTCGTTGAATGCGCCTACCTCTTTTTAGTTGATCTATTCTTAATTATGTGATTTAGCCATTGTGTTTATAACTTATGAAAACGACAAAAATGTCAAAGACGCGCTCAACTGCAGGTACAATACAATCAAGAAAAGAAAAAGAAAGAAAGGGAAACTGCACGTATAATACAAAAAAATATCCTTTCGAGAAGATTTTATGCAGGGAGCATGGGCCAATTTTAACCGAAAGTATAATCTCGTCTCTCCATCACCCATTTTCTTTCAAAAAAAAATAGTGCTTTCATTAATCGGAATATATATTATTTATGGGACTTGAATCTACGTTGTTTCATATGGAGTTGAATTCCATTATCATCCATGTTAAATCAGCAGTTCAACAAAGAATATATATATATATATATATATATATATATATATATATATATATATATATAAAGAAAGATCACTAGATGTTTGTCATTTATATCACTAAATTTTTATTTGAATGAAACTTCATTGACAATGGTTAACTGAATTTTTTTTTTTTAAATTGACCGTGTTTCAAATTTATTTAAATTGCATGAAAATTTCACAATATTTTAATTTAATAAAATTTAACGGAAAATGATTGCTAACACAGATAAGAAGGACATTATATTATCAAACTATGCGAAAATTGTACGTTTTTAGATTACAAATTGCTGAAAAATAAGAGTATATAAAGGATTGCAAACTTAATTTTGTCTGGTACATGGTCGAACGTTTGTTTGTTGTAAAAATCATGGATTGTTCACTTTTTTAATATTTAGACGTTTAAAAAGAGTTAACTCTCTATTAGATGAAAATACCTAGACAATCAAAATCATTAATCAAAATATATTTATAAGAGCACCAACTTTTGATCTAGTGATAAAGATACTCTTTATATGTGGGAGGTTGCAGGTTCAAAATTCAGATGAGAAATCCTTTACGTACATTTAAAGCTGGATAACTTACCCATTTTTATCTTAAAAAAATGAACTTCAATTGTCTGAGAAGGTTAAACGACAGAGAAATGCACTTATTATTACCATTTTTAATTTTATTAGGATTGTCATTTACTGCAGAACAATATTATTTTGTATAAAAATTATTGTATAATTTTGTTGAATTAAAATTTAGCTACATTTGTTGGTAGCAGATTATGATTATAAATTATTTTAGACTTCATTCATTATAAATATTATAAAAATTTAAATATGAATGTGAGCAAGAAAATTATTAGACTTCTCAATTACTTATTTTTATTTAGTTAATTTCTTAATTTTTATAAAAATAAACTTTTATTATTTGAAAAATATTGGGTCCTACTTGTTAATGAAAATCATTTAATATTTATTTGTTTAAGAAAATTAAGTATAGAAAATCTTGACATGTGTGAGGCTAGAAGATTGAAATTTCTTTTTGGGACTATTATATGGGGAAGGAATAAATAAAACACTTCAATATTGAAAAAAAACAATAAATAAAAAAAATAGCATGTCCGGAGTCTAACATGCTTTTTCTCACAGAACCAATGTTATGAAAATCGGACTGCCCGGATAATTCAACTGAAAAAAACCAGAACCGGATACTAACATGGTTTGGTTCTTTACAATAATCTCTTGTGCAATTTGAAATTATCTTGCTGGATACTAACACACATTTGAAATTATCTTGCTGGAATTATCAGTTTGCAATTTGAAATTATGCGCAAACATTTTGTCCTTGGCATTGCTTGTATCATGTAAACACTGAATGATATGATTTTTGTTCCAAAAATATTTAACTTTCTTGATGACTCTTCTTAAATATAAAAAAATGAATCCGAATTACTTTATTCTTCTCGTCCCTGATTTTTTTTCTCCACCTATAAAATGAATTTGTACATAACTGTTTTTTATACTGCTTTCTTATAAATAGTTTCTCCTCATATTTAATATATATTTATATATATATAGAGAGAGAGAAAAATATATTGTGAGCTTAAGCTCACAAAGGCCTTCTGTGAGTTTAACTCAAAAAGTATATATCAAATCATCTCTAAATTTTAATTTATCATGCACATTAAATTTTTTATATAAAAATTTTATGGGATGCAAAAATTTAGAGTGTTTTGAGCTTTTTAAGTCATAGTTTTTTAATTTTTGAAAAATAGCTCTAAAAATAATAATAAAATATTTAATATTTGAACATCATTTTTAAAAATAAAAAACGGTGACTTAAAAAACTCAAAACACTCTAAATTTTTGCATCCCATTAGATTTTCATATAAAATTTTTAATGAACATGATAAATTAAAATTTAAAATGATTTGATATATATTTTGAGTTAAACTCACGGTATCTTTACTCTATCTATATATATAGAGTTAGACTATTATGAAAATGTTTGCATTTCGAGCCCAAGTGCATACGGCTCAAATTTTATTGTAATAAGTCCGAAATTCAAAATTATCATTCTCATTAAATTCTTCATATCAAAATATTAGGGATACAAAAATTTGGGATATTTTGAGTTTTTTAAGTATTTATTTTGGATTTTTTAAAATCAGCAACAACAATTTAATATTTTATTATTATTTTAGTGCTGATATTCAAAAATCTAAAATAAATACTTAGAAAACTCGAAATACCCCAATTTTTTGTATCCCTTAATATTTTGATATGAAGAATTTAATGAGAATGATAATTTTGAATTTCAAATGTATTATGATAAAATTTGAGGCGTATACACTTGGGCTCGAAATGCAAACGTTTTCATAATAGTCTAACTCTCTCTATATATATATATATAGGGAGATCTTATGGTGCTTCGTGAAGCAAATATGTGTTTTGAATCAACCAAAAAAATCTCATAAAATCAAGTTTAAATAAACTACACATTTAAATCTTATGGAATACCAAATTTGATTAAATTTGGAGCTTTCTAACTATTTTTTCAGATTTTTAAAATGTCTTAAAAATAATAATAAAATAATGATAGGTGCACCTAAAAATTATTAGATTTCAAAAATTCAAAAAATAGTTACAAAGCTCCAAAAACAATAAAATTTGGTATTCAATAAGTTTTTAATATCTAGATTATTTTGGATTAATTAGATTGATATTTCAAGCTTTCGGTATATAAGATTTGAAATTGAAATAAAACACTTCTTTGCTCCATGAAGTACCATAAAGTCTCCATATATATATATATATATATATATATAGAGAGAGAGAGAGAGAGAATAAATCTAGCGTGCTCTTAACCTCACAGAGGCCTTTCGAATTTTCTAAGTCATCATTTTTAATTTTTGAAAATAATATATAAATATTAGATATTTTATTATCATTTTTAGAGTGTATTTTCAAAAATTAAAAATGAAGACCTAGAAAACTCAAAACACCTCAAATTTTTGCATCCCATAAGATTTTCATATGAAAATTCAATGGGCATGATAAATTAAATTTTAGAGATGATTTGTATACTTTTTGAGTTAAGCTCACGGATGACCTCTGTGAGTTTAAGAGCACGCTAGATTTATTCTCTTTATATATATAGGGTTTCAAGTTTTTTATGTCATTATTTTTAATTTTTAAAAATAATATACAAATATAAAAATATATTATTATTATTTTTAAAAAAAATTAAGAACAGTGACTTAGAAAACTTAAAACACCATAAATTTTTGTATCTCGTAAAGTTTTTATATGAAGAATTTAATGAGTATGATAAATCAAAACTAAAAAATAATTTAATATACTTTTTAAGTTAAACTCACGAAAGGTCTTTATGAACTTAATCTCACACTATATTTACTATATATATATATATGAATTTTTTTTGTCAAAGATATGCAAAAAAATGATTAATCATATTGAATTTTCATATATGAGAAAGATATAATCATTTAAAAATCAGCGGTTAAATCAATTGCACAAAACAGTATCCATATTAATCAGTAATCACACGTGACGTCACGAATTAAATTGTTCCCGTCAAACGCGGAAGAGCGTCTCAGGGGATGATGATGACATCTCGAGTGCAAAGGGATCGAGATAACAAATTTAACCTAACCACAACAGGAATTAAAACGAACAATATATACTTCTTAAACATGTTGTATAGTCCGATTTTTTTATTAATAACAAAATAAAAATTTATAATTCACGAGCATAACAACGAATGATCAGATTTGACGAAAATAACAAAGACGGATATGCAGTTTCCGTCCTCGGCCCACATCTCCGCACACTTTACGAGACTTTTATTTTTTATTCGGTATCATACATTTTTTTTGTTCGATATCATATTATTAATCAATTGAATAAGATAGTAAAATCTTAATTAAGCATATTTCTAGCCGCAATAACTATTAGAATTTTATAAATTATCAAGTTAATCACATATTAAACAATAAATTATCAATTATATGTCAAATCTTTAATTAATAATAATTAAAATAATAATTAATGATCATACAAAATAATAAGCATTAATATTAAAAAATAATAATAACTAATAATAAAAAACCTTTATCCATAATAATATACAAAATAATAGTCATTGGTATTAAATAAAATAATAATTAATAATAGTAAAAAAATATAAAATAAAATAATAATTAATAATAATTAATAATAAATAAAATAATTTATAGCTTAATTAAAGTAATAATTAATAATAAATAAATAAATAATTAATAATTATACAAAATAATAAGCATTAATACAAAATATATTGGAATGAAATTAATTGACAACATATTTTCATTCCAACATATTTTGTCAAGGAATTCTTTAATAACATATTTAGTTGACGATCTTAAAGTCTCATGAAATAATTTCTAAGTTTGAAATAATTTCTAAAAATGATTATTATTTTATTTATTTATTATTAGTTATTATTTTATTTAATATTTTTATACTATTATTAATTATTATTTTATTTAATACCAATAATTATTATTTAGTATATTATTATGGATAAAGATTTATTATTATTAATTATTATTATTTTTATATTAATGTCTATTATTTTGTATGATTATTAATTATTATTTTATTTATTATTAATTAAATATTTTGACATATAATTGATAATTTATTATTTAATATGTGTTTAACTTGATAATTTAAAAAATTCTAATAGTTATTGCGGCTACAAATATACTTAATTAAGATTTTGCTATCTTATTCAATTGGTTAACAATATGATATCGAACAAAAAACAAAAATGCATGATACCAAATCTATACTATTATATAAAGCATCTAAGAATTGGAGAGTCCATTTTTTGTCATGGTAAATTTTTATTATACCCATTTTATCCCTCAATTAGACGGATAATATTTATTGTTGGTTGATCGAACGTATGTGATCGCGTCCATTGATCCTCTCTTTCTCTCCATTTCTTTCCCTTATATACTATTATTTCCATAATTTTTTTATTTAGCAACTTTGTGCATATTTGGTAAGAAATTAATGGTGATAATATATGTTAGAATAATTTACTTTTCTTGTCATAAAAATCATGAATCATTAACTCATATTGTGCAAAAATCTCATCCAAGATTAAATATAGTCTTTGTTATATGTTTTCTCTATAATTTGGTGAATTTATAATTTAATATTAGATAAATGTGAATTTTTTTATTTTATAATATTTTAATATTTAAATAAAAATTTCTGCTGCAACGCGCGGGTATATAGTTAGTAAGAGATAAAAGTCTCGTAAAGTGTGCGGTGATGTGGGCCAGGGACGGAAACCCCATTTCCGTCCGGGGGCGGAAACCGCATATCCGTCTTTGTTATTTTCGTCAAATCTAGTCATTCGCTGCCATGCTTGTGAATTGTTATTTTATTTTGTTATTAATAAAAAAATCGGGTATAGTTGGTATATGTATCTTTATTTTTAATTAATTATTTATTGTTATTATATTTTCGCTAAAGTGAGGTAAAGAATGCTGACCATACAATGACGACAGCTAAATTTATTCCGACCAATAATTAAATTTATTGTTATAATATATATTTATATCTATATCAATATAAATATTTATACTATATTGTAAAAATGTATATATTACATCTCCATTGATGTTATGATATTTTCATAATGATCGAAATACATATATCTCAATTTATGATTAAGATTGATGGATTTTATAAAAATGATAGTTTAGATTTTGACCAAAGCAACTCTTCATCTTTATTATGTTTGCTTTTTTAAATTATGTATTAATATGAGGACTAAAAAAATTGTACATAAAATAAATTAAATATTAATTATTACCAAATTTCGTTTTAAAAAAATACCCACCATTGTAGTAAATAATTTCTTAATTTGTTGATTTATAAAACAATACTCTTAGAAATTTATAATTCTACTTTGTGAGATATGTTATTGGATGCTTAATTGCAGAATCAAGTGTATGTACGTATATATAAAGAGTTTTTGAAGAATAAGAAATGTTTAGGTTACTTAAAAATTTGTTCTTGTAAAATTTGAAAGAGTAACCTTGAGTCAAAACAACAAAGGAAAATATGATTAATCACCTAAAGCTTACAACGGCTCAACAGTCGTTGCAATGACTTAGATCAATACATAGAACAAGAGCTTAGTATTTAGCCAAATTTTGAGATTTTTTTTCATGAGAGCTCCATTAAGTAAAGACTCAAAGACATTATAATGGCTCGTGTCAATACTTAGCTAAGAGCTTAGGACTTAGTCAAATTTAAAAAAAAAAAGATATGTTTTTGAGAGCTCCGTTATGCAACAACATAGAAGCATAATGGATCTTAAGCCATTGCAATAGCTCATAAGGTATTATAAAGGCTTAAATCATAAAAAAAAATAATGAGAAAAGATCTTTGTTGTTAGAGCTAAGGCGTTGCAACGACTTAACTCGAAACCCTAATTGTGCTTTAAATTGAGAGATCTATTTAAAGGGGTTACTTCTATTCTTTTATTTTAAGATTCTAATTAGCAAAATCTATGATTTCCAAAGCAACCATCTTTTAATAGAGCTTTATCAATAATTTTTATCATTTCTTGACTCAAGTCTACTTATTCCAACACTTTTTAAATCTAGATTGAGGGATATACCCTAATTTTTCTTAGCATGATCTTGAATGCCCTCTTTCCTTGATGATTCTTTTAGTATAGTCTCTTTATTTACTTAGAGTAAGAGAGCTAGATTTAAGCTTGCATTGAATGATTATTTTAGTGAATCCACGTAACTCATTGGTGTTGGTTGCAGGTTTCAGAGATACAGGCGTCAGTGTCAAATTTCATTACAACATAGCTTCTCTCTAGTTACTTTATTTATATTTATTGAGAATTGAGATAGAATTATATTAGTGTCATTTAGTATTGAATTGTATAGTTCAAAGCTCTAGAACTTATAATCGTTGCATATTCATCCTTTCTAGGCCTTATTAGCACCATCATCCGTTGTATAACCTTAATTATAAAAGAAAATTATTATATTTTATAAACCATATTTTATTAATATAATAAATTAATTTTATTTAAAAAATTAAGAGTACTTATATTAATTTAGGCATAAATTATAACTAAATAAAATACATCATTTATTTATAATAAAATTAGTGCTATATACCATTATTTTTAAAATTAAAAGGGTTCCGCACAATAAATGAGTTTCTTTTATTTTTTATCTAATGAGTAAAATTATAATGTTTCTAACTAGGAACATGAGGTTCATTAGTGTTTTTAACTAAAATATATACATTTATACTTAAAATTTTGATTTGCTCAATAAATTCTTTATATTAAAATCTTATGAGATATATAATTTTCTATCTTAGAGTTTTTTAAGTAATTCTCTTTGTAGAATTTTCAAGATAACTTTGAAATGAAAATAAAATAATAAATATTTACATATAAAAATATGTCATTTAAAAACAATCTGAAAAAAAAATTGAAAAAAAAAATCTAAAAATAGAAGATCCGTATCTCACAAATTTTTTTAATTTGAGAAATCTATTAAGCAACATAAATTGAAATTTGAAGTAAATAAAATATGTTTTTAGTTAAAAGTCGGTGCCTATCACCATAGAACTCATATATGTTTTAATGTAGATATATTCAAAATGTATTTTATACATATTGAACGTACAACATTTTCTCATCTATATTTGTCCCTTCATGCAGGTATGCTGGGAAACTTAACATCATCTTTTTAAAGCGATGGTTTTTTTTTTTAAATCCTTCTTAATTTTGTTAATATATATACACATTCATGATTACAACTACATTTACTTAGAAAAATGGTTACATCTACATATACTCCTATCTTAATTAATCAATATAACTGCTTTGCATATGCGAAGTAAATTATCCGTAGTGTGATTTTCGATTTTTTTTCCCCTATGATTTATGAAAACAAATTAATATCGACATGTTATTCTACTAAGCATTGATGACATTACAAATGTGACATGCAATTTAATCTCTCCGCTTTGAATGAATTGTGCATGACTTGGTGTATAACATTTGAACTTGCAAAAAAAAAAAAATGACTGTTCAAAATTGTCTGTGCGGGTATAAGAAGATTATAATTATCGCAGGAATGTGAAGTCATTCAAGGATTATGACTATTGACTATGCAGTTAATCCGTCATATTTGTTAGTTGTGTTAAACCATGAAATTTAATTAAGTAATAATGATAATTAAAATGAATTAAAATAAATTAATAAATAATTTAATTCAACAATCAAGTGAATACACATAATTAATTATTTAGAAATACAGAAATTAATAAATAGAGCTTAGATATATATATATATATAATAGTAAAATAATAATTAAATTTATGTTTGGTCGATGACTTACGTAGATAAGGAAATGTATGGTCAATTTTTCCGAGTAAATTATAAGAATTCAATTAAAAATCAAATAAAGATAAAATTTCAAATTTTTAAATAAATAATAAATCAATCAAATTGGAATTTAAATAAATCTGTACAAGATTAGAAAGGATCATGAGATTTAGTAGCGAATAATAAAACCCAATGATCGAATTAAATTTATGAAAAATATAACTAAGTTAATATCAAATTTAATAACTAAATTTAAGTGATAGATTTAACAATAATAAAATTAACAATAACAAAATTTGAAATTTCCTGAAGAATGTATGGATGATCACACAACTTTGATCACAGTACATCGAGACCGAACTAATTTTTCTGTTCCTTTTTTTCCTCCCTCATTTCCAATGAGTTCACCAACCTATCTTTCTATCACTTCATATCATTTCCTGACCCACCCCTTGACTCTGTCAATCTCGTGACCGAACCCTTCACAACAAAATTTCTTTTCTGCTCCCCCACGAGAACCTCTCATATCTCGCTACCAGTACCCTTCTTCACTTCGAACACAAATCTTCCTCTTCACATTTCCGCCGCACCCCCTTCTGGCATGCTCTCCCTTTCGCTAGGAGAGGCACTCAATCACCACCTTAGCTCAGGCTCGCTTCACATTCATCCACTAACAGATGCCGTCGACGCCACCACCAACCCTCACCGAGCCTCACACCACGCACGCCCAACGACCACTACTAGCCACCTACTACCAACGGAGCCCAACCGCCCCATCCCTTGAGCCCTCCCGCTGACCAGTGGCAAGGTTGGTGTTGCCTGTACCCTCCCTACTGACACCCCTCTCGGGCTGGATCTGGCCCCACTGACCTTGGTGCCGTCCACGAAGAAGCTCGTTGTCGGCTGTTGCCTCACCTCCGACCGCCAAATCGAGCACAACCCTTAGTCGATTTTTCTGCCTCTTGTATGATTTTGCCCAAACCGAGCACAACCTTGTCCCTCTTGATGTCTTGAGCCAAATCGGGTAACACCTCTCTTTATCTAGGGCCATGTGGGCCCTTTTGTGTGCCGAGCTGAGTCTCATGCTTGCTTGGTTGTTGTTTTCTGTCATTGTGTTTTGAATCGGCAGCCGTCTGAGCCGTGCCGCCTCTGTTGCTTGCCTTATGCGTTGATTCGTTGTGTGCCTTGGTACACTGGTACCGATTGGTACCAGTGAGGCAGGACCTTTAGCTTGTTGCTGGTATATGCCTGGGTTCTTGCTTGATCTGTGTTGACTGTCTGATATTGTTGCGTCTGCCCTGATTTTTGTGATGCCTAATTTCTTGTCTTGTCTGGCTTGTGTTATGATGCATGGTTGTTTTAGCTTTGGGTGATCTGTTGCTTGGGGTACTGTTGCTTGTTATGACCGTTCTTGCCCTTGTTAGTGTTGTGCCTTGGTACAATGGTACTAATTGGTACCATTGATGCATGGCCCGTGCCATTCGGCTGGTTGTGATTGCTGTTGCCTGACCCTTGTGCCTTTACTTGTGTAGTGCATCGTCTTGGCTGAATTACCCTTACTGTCCTTGATTTACACTTGTTGCTTGCGATGTATACTGTCCCTGCTTTGTGTTGCTACCTCTGTCAGCGCATCTGACTTGTACTATATTATACATTGTCTCTTGCCCTATTTCAATCTCAGTTTTGACTGACTTAGAAGTTGCCAGTATGAATATAAGAACTTAAAGGAAAAAAATGTGGTAATAACTATAATTATAGGGTTATATACGCATAAATGGTTCGATTGATCTTATGACGGTTCAGTTTTGATAAGTTTTATTGAATGAGCCAAAGTGAATAAAATGCGGGATGAATTTTTAATCGATTTTAGTCTGATGGGCCGAAAGGTATAAGCGGGCTAAAAGTGTAATTGATTATTTATCGAGTGTCGTAAACTAAAACGTGCGCAACTAATAATTAATTAATACTTAAAGATAAAAATTGGGAAATGATTATATTCCCTAACTGCCCCCGTATCGGGTTGCCAGTGCACATGCACAATTGGCTTGGTAGTCAGCGTATGATCCCGTACATTAAAACACCAACACATTTTAAATTAAATAAAAACATTAATTAAATTAAGTTTAATGAAATTTCTTTTCTTTCATTTTGATTTTGATTTTTAATTCTAGTTTTATATAATATGTTTTCTAATTAATGAAAATAATATTAAAATATAAAATGAGATATAATTAAAGAATATGATATAAATAATTAAGGGTTATAAAATAATAAATAAAGTATAATAATAATTTATAATATAAAATATATATTAATCAATTTATCTATTTTAATAATTGAATAACATTAATTAATATATATAAATACCTATTAATTAATTTCTCTATTTAATAATGGAATAATATTAATATATATATATATTAATCAATTTTTCTATTTTTTAATAAGAATAATATTAATTATATAATATTATATATTAATCAATTTCTCTATTTTTAATTAATTAATTTATTATCCTAATTAAAATAATTGAGCGATAACGTTAAGTTAACTTAATCAATCTAAATTAAATTAAATTAATTATATTACTCAAAATAAATATAATATGATTATAAAATTCAAATAATAATACTCCCGTCTCCTAGTCCGGTACACCTTGACCTAATCAGACCCAACGTGAATAAGATACTCGCCAATTTAATTTATCTTGACTTCATAGGTTCTCGAATCTTATCTTGACGAGCCGACCAACGAGTACACTCAGGATGAGACGACTGATGAGATCATGAGCGTCACCGGAGACTACGCAATTTGACGCTACCGACCTGATCAAATTATTCTCAGGTACGGTTTCCTGGGATTTGATTTCCTTTCTTCAGAATTAGGAACCCGAACTGAAAATAAAATGTTTTTAAAATAAATCTGAATTGCGGTGTTTTCTGACCAAACATGATTGGAGGCCTAAATCTGACCTGTCATATGCATCCGGTAAATTGACCAGCATATTCGAGACATACCCGCATTCACATGTCATATCATGTCATATTGCATGTAGACATGATAGGAGTAGGATTCGGGAAATAGTCCCGAGATAAGATTAGATAGAATTAAATAATTCAAGTTGTAGATTATAATTATTAGGAAAATATTATTACTATCACTAATTATTAATTAAGTCAGGTAGTTAATCATGCATTAAATGCATGGGAGTGCTGAGAGACGGGCCGGGTAATTCTCAGTCTGAGGTTGCCTTGCATAACCAGACCGTTGTGGTTACATACGGTGACCCATAGGCCTGTGGGACCCACCGGTCTGTATATGCACTGCGCATCTTTGCCTGTCGGATTATCCACCGACCCCATCATTTGGCGGGTTCGGCTGTGTCGAGTGAGTATTTTTTTATCAATATTATATCTTTACTATTCCCAATATAATTAAGATTTTTAATCCAAATTTGAGCGATCAGAATACCATATCTTTCAGTATTTAGTGTGGGCGGCCATATTCGAGATTGGAATCTACTCCGAGATATTATATTATTTTATTTATCCGGCTTATTTAGGATCCTGATATTATCCGAATGGCTTTCTCCTTTGGCCCCTGGTTGGTACAGAGAAAGTCGGGATGCGGTCCGCTGGCCTTAGTGGGTACAGTGTAGGCTCCCATTTGATTATATTTCGTTTTAATATTTTTACGAGATGCGGTCCTTTGGCCCTTGGTTGGTATAGTGTAGGCTCCAATTTGATTTCGATTTGTTAATTCACGGGTAGTTATCTCCTTTTGGCGATATGGCAACTGAAGGCATACTTATCCGCTTGCTTTTATTTTGTAAGGTGAATTATCAGATTTAGCAGACCAGAATACGTGCCTATGCACGCTCACTCTCCTAGGGCGTTATCACCTCGGGAGCTCGAATTGCCGTTTATGTGGTACTGGCGCCGCATAAACATAAAGTCCTAAGTTCGTAAGTTGGGTCGTTGGTGGCGCTCGCTTAGGCAAGGCCCAAGTTCATAAGTTGGGACGCTGGTGGCGCCCGCTTGGGATAGATCTGGTGGTTTGCAATCGGGATATTTATTTTGGGTTGTTGATTTTCGTACTTTATATATTATATTATTATTTCCACATATTTTTATTTCGGGTTTATTTATCATTTTATGTCATTCATGTAGGTGTTTTCTCAAACGTGCATGAAATAACATTACATTAATATATATATTAATTCATTACATTTAAATTACGGTATCGGTATTTGGGTCTAGTCTAGGAAAGAAGATCAAATCTTAAGGCTGGATCTAAATCCATACTGAGTAATTTAAAAATTACTCACGTGTCCACGGTGCTTGTGGGATCCAGGTTTATAGGTGCGGGATTGAGTTTTGATGATAGTGCTAGGTGCAGTCCTGCGTGATATCAGAGGTGCTTCGCCGCATCAGCACAGTGAGGCGGGTAGATGATTAGGACTTATCGGGTATCGGATTTTTGTTTCTTTATTTGGGTTTTATTTGAGAGATTTTGCTACCCATTCCGATGGAGTTAGCCCCGCCGGTGTCTGGCGTTGTACTTTACTGTATATTCTGGACTGTTATTGTTTTGTATTATTATTATTATTTTGTTTATTCTGAGATTTATATTATTTTATTCATTTAGCCTTTCGTACGCACGTCTCGTCGTGCGTACGTAGCGGGATTAATCACGCCTAATCCGATTTATTATTTCTGGGTGTGATAAGTTGTGTATTCGGAGATTATCTGATGACATGATAATGGAAACAAAAATACTAATTAAAATTCTAAATAAATTTCCTTCTTGCAGTCTCTGCCAGAAAAAAAAAAGATTGAAAAATGACAAAAGCAAAGAGGAAAAATAATTGAAGGTGAGAGAGGGAGAGCACACATGCACACGTCTTTGTGCTGTTCAAATGCCGATCTTTGTTAGCAGAGAGCCGGCTATGCTAAATAGCAAGCGAATTTAATTGGACAAATGAATAATAATTAAAAATTGAGAAATAAGCTAAATTTCGTATACTGGAGACGTGAACTCGAAACTATCTCATTAATTAATTGATTGGTAAAGCAATCATTGGGAGACCAAAAAGATGCAACTTTTATAAGCAAAAAGGTAAATGAAAAAAAGTTCTAAGACTCAGGAGTCAGGACGCAATGCCAATAATTGAAAACAATTGAAACCAGGCGTGTGATTTTGGCAAACAAATTAGCAATGTAACGTTAACAGTAACAAGCTACACTATTAATTAAACATTTAGTCCCTCCTCCTCTTCTTTCCTTCTCTCCCTCTCTCTCCGTCTTATAAACCTAGCCAACATTTTAATGCGAATAAAGGCACCTGATTTAATTCGTGCATTCGGGTTGCTCTTCGATCTACTAAAGGCGGGGGCATTGCATCACCCGTCGAAAGTTTTCTAGATGACCACCAAGAGGGCGTATAAGCTCCGTATCCTTCAATCAGTATTTCTTTCCAGTTTACTCGATTTTAGATAGTGCTTTTCGTTGGTTGTGGCGGACTAGCTCCCGGTCGTGTTTGATTTCAGTTTTGGGAATTTGAGTCTCTTAGCTTGTATGATTTAGTTTACATAGATTTCAAATTCTCAAGATTTTTTTTTTTTTTTTTTTTTTTTTTTTATAAAATCAAGAAGCTATTCCCTCTTTCGCTCACATTTAGTAAGGATGGTTCTTATGTCCGCATTGTAAGATTCCCGCGGCTTATCAAATTAATAAATTTGACCTAATCAGAGTTATATTGAAATTGTGCTACTTAACTATTGTTAGAGGAGTTTGTGGCACACACATCAAATGTGAATTGCCTGAAAATTGGAAGAAAAACCTCGAGAATTCTTCTAACTGGTGGAGAGGATCAGAAGGTCAACCTTTGGGCCATTGGAAAACCTAATGCCATATTGGTACGCCAAACACCCATAAAATTCTATTATTCAATTCAGCAAGTGATTACCCAGTCTACCTGTCATTTATGACCAAAACAAGTTTCTTCTCATATGCTAAATGGCAGTGGACTGAATCTTTTTCTCCAAGTTGACCCAGAAGAAATGTTTGAAATGCAAATAGGTTCAATGTAGCAAAATTTTGAGGTCAGATTGTCAGCTGAGATTCTGTTTTTGTAATGCACAGAGCTTGTCAGGCCATAGTAGCCCAGTGGAGTCTGTGAATTTTGATCACTCAGAAGTAATAGTAGCCGGTGGTGCCGCAAGTGGTACTATAAAACTATGGGATCTGGAGGAGGCAAAAGGTACTGCAAGTCTAATAATCCTGGCTTATTTTGCTGTGTCTGACCCTAACAGGATGTTTTATGGGATTAGTTTCAGTCTTATATTTAACATTTAAGTTTCAATTAAGCTTCAACTGTTCAAACAAAATGGCTGTTCAGCAAGTGGTACCATAAATTTACAGAGCATTGAGGAGGGCAAAAGAAAACAATTGTTTAACCCTTGGATTTGACCTTTTCTATCCTTAACAGGATGCAGCAGTGTACAACAGTCCAAGTTTCAATTAAGCTCAGGATGTTTTATAAACCCCAAAACAAACCAAGACTATCAGGGTTCCATACCGGTAGAGATCTGAACGTATCAGCTATCCTATCTTAGTCACCTCTCCTGGTAATTTGAACCTACACCATGGTACCAGACTGGCAATACAAGACTGCTTCCTTTGGGTACCTTTGGCCAGAATTTTAAAGGGATATATCCTTAATGCCCTTTCACTCATCTTATCAATTATGATTTTTTTTTGGCAGTGGTGAGAAGCTTGACAGGGCACAGGTCAAACTGTATGACGATAGATTTCCATCCTTTTGGTGAATTCTTTGCCTCCGGCTCGTTAGACACAAACCTAAAAATATGGGATATTAGAAGAAAGAGTTGCATTCATACTTACAAGGGGCACACTAGAGGGATTAATGTTCTGAGATTTACTCCCGATGGAAAATGGGTTGTTTCAGGAGGAGAGGACAACTCAGTAAAGGTACTTGTATTTCCATTGGTAATTGTATTTGTACTTCAAATTATCAAAAAACTCTGATTGTCTATGATTTCTCGTCTTTGGAAATGCTGGTTCACATAGTATATAAAACATCCATAACAAGGATACTATGTTCTTTTGTGTTTGTGTTTGTAAAATATATATGGAACCACCATTTACTGGGGTTTAGAAAAAACAAAAAGTAAAGTATGATAAATTTTCCTTAGTTCCATAGTTTCATATTTAAAGGTGAGTTGATTGAATATCATGAACAAAGATAGTGTGGAGCAAACTATTTTTTAAGAAAAAAAATATAATTTTTTGTTCAAATAATTCTTTTTGACTCAGTTATTTAATATCAGATTTATCTTCCAACTACCAAAATTTATTGTCGTACTTTATTTTTTATAATACAATTAAGATGTTCAATGCATGCAAATAATCCTAAAGTTTCTTCTTGTTTTGCATGCACATAACCTTGTCTTCTCCTTTTTTTCTCTTGAAAAAATAATCCTGTATTTTAGATTTGGGACTTGACGGCTGGGAAACTGTTGAATGATTTCAAACTTCATGATGGCCAGATTCAATGCCTGGATTTCCACCCAAATGAGTTTCTATTGGCAACAGGCATGTGCCATTTGTTGTTTCCTTTTTCTTTTTTTAGGGAACATATTCTACTGAAATCTGAACTACAGTTTTATTTTTTATTTTTTTTTAAAACAGGTTCTGCTGATAAGACAGTTAAGTTTTGGGACCTCGAGACTTTTGAGATGATTGGCTCGTCAGGACCTGAGGTAACAATATAACATTTGATTTTTTCTTTCACAAGTTTCAATTTATATATCCAAAAATGAAAATGTTGGGCATGTTTTATTATTTTCAGTCTGCACAGAGCCCGAACAACTCGCCGCAAGTGCCACTATCACAACAAATGCTGAGATATGTATGTATAAACACATTGTAAATGAGAAGTAATTTGAGAATGTAAAATAGTGTGTAATAAATTCAGACACTGGAAGTCAGCTTATGTGTTTTTAACTAACATGCAAAGAGCCATACTTTATTCACAGACTGGTGGTGTACGTGCTATGACTTTTAACAGTGATGGAAGGTCCATCTTTTGTGGATTGCATGAGAGTATGAAGGTAACAATTTTTGGTAGAAGATTTCTTTTCTTTCAATATGCTCAGACAACGCTTTAGGCCAACAATAGATTCTTGCTAATGATACCTTTTCATCATAGACGTCTTTGTTGATGTTATTTATTTTGTTCATCCAATATTATACCTTGCCTTATCTAACGTAAATTCTGCGACTTTAGTGATTTTGCAGCAAGCATTCATGGGGAAGTTGATATCTGGCTTTTCCCCTAAAGAAAAACAAAATACCTTTACTTTTTCTTTTTCACATATTACATTTACTTCCTTTAGTAGCATTTTAACTCACCAAGTAGCTAACTTTTTCTTTGTATTACTTATATGCTTATATGTCGTCTATTGATTCTTTTGTAGGTCCTGTCATGGGAGCCAATAAGATGCCATGATATAGTGGATGTGGGTTGGTCAAAATTATGCGACCTTCATGTACATGATGGAAAGCTTCTTGGTTGCTCCTACAACCAAACTTGTGTTGGCATTTGGGTTGTTGACCTTTCGGTAAACTGTTCATCTTCGCTCCTTTTAGTTACCATGTCTTGTGTAATTCCAGCTTTTATGTGTGGAGCTTAGTGTAACTTGAATTGCAGAAAGTTGAGCCATATGCTGTCAGAAGTCCAGAGAAAAAGTCAAATATCAGCAATGACCCGCCATTGCAAACTGAGAACAATCTGAAAGCTACTTTCACAAGATTATCTATTTCAAAAGGTACCTGCTGAATACTTGCACGATACAAGTATGAAACAAAAAGATAGAAGACATTAATTAAAATAATAAAATAAAATCTGAGCAGGTAGATTTTATTTTTTTCTTTGGAGTTTGGAGCAATTTTTCTTTTATTTTTTGTCCTTGGCAGCACAGTTACACTGGCTAAATATAAATTTCATAATCTTTTTCATGCTCTTGAAAAGAAGCATATAATTATATATTTAGTTATTTTTTTATAATTACAGATAGTGCACCTAATAGTCCAAAGAAATCAGTACTAAGCTCTAATCCCGCTGCCGTAGCTCCCTCAGTATTAACAAGGAAAGTACCATCAAAATCTCTGCCAACAACAAATACAATTTCCAACAAGTCTGATGATACTTATGTGGCACCTTTACCTCTGTCTAGAACTAGCTCAAGAGAAATTACCAAAAAAAAACCACCTCATGTTTACCTCCCTAGATCTCGGTCAAAAGAAGCAATTTGTGTTGCACCTGTAGTCGTACCCCGGGCAGAACCCAAAGAAGCCCTTATCTCTCACCCCAGATCTCGATCAAGAGAAACAACGTTGGTAACACCTATTGTTTTACTGACTACTGACCCAACAGTTGAAACTGAGACCAACACGACAATTAAAGAGAGCAAGGACCCCGTAATTCTGGCACCAAAGGCTACAAGTATTGGTATGAGGAGAAAGCACACCGAGGTTGATTCTGACAGAGAAGAAGGGACACATTCTGGGACTAGAGAGAATATTGAAACAAGTGCAGTGAGTGCAATCCCAATCAGACACAGACGTGGTTATTCCACATCTGTGGTGTTTCAGCAACGGTTGTCTAATCATGATGGGGACTTGGACCCCATTACTTCAGACAGGACTTGTATGGCTGGTACAGCCCCACTTCAGAGCTATAACATCAGATACAGTAAGGATCCTTGCCATTTCTCCCAAACATATTATCATTTTTCTGGCATAAATCTGGCTCCTGTATTGTATGTTTGAAGTGTTATTATTTGTTTAATCACAAAAAGAAAAAAGAATTAGGATATTTATTAATTTTACAGGAGCAACAAGGCCGCCAGTAGTAATTTGGGATAGGAGCAAGCCTGCACCCATGCATGAAGGCCTTGTAAGTTGTTGTTTGTACTTCAGTTTTGTTATGTCTTTTGAATTCCAACAAAAGGAGGTAGTTATTACCAATAACTTTTTTTTTGTGACGCAGAGGTCATTGGTTGCCGGCAAGGAGACAGAATCAGCAAGTGATGAAGATGCAATTGCCGATCTTATGGAAAATCACCAAGATTTTCTAACTGCTGGTCAAAGCCGATTGACTAAACTACAGGTGATTGCAACTTTGCATTTACCTGAACTTTCAGATTCTTCTATCCTGGTTCAGTGGCGTTTCTAAAAAACTCTGGGTAATCTTGTAGGTGATACACAGACTTTGGACCAAGAATGATTTCAAAGCTGTCGTCAATGCACTGCAAAATATGTCTGATCATGCCGTAAGAACTAAACTGAAGCTATACATTTTGTTATCAATTTCCCTCTTGTTTTTGTGCAAAAAAGTTTAACTTAACATAGAAATATCTGTATAAAAGGTTTCAGCTGACTTTGTCAGTAGTTTGATGGAGAAAAGCGATATCATCACTCTAGATTTTTGCACATCTCTACTTCCACTCATTACAAGTCTTCTAGAGAGTAGATTTGACAGGTAAGTTTTAGTAGGGGTGTACTTGGAAAAAAGGAACTGGAGATTCTTGACTTTAAATTCCTGATATCAAAGTTTGTTGTTAATTATGTTGTTTATTTTGAGTTCTAGACACATAAGTCTAGCCTTGGAGATGTTGTTTAAACTTCTTAAGGCATTTGGTGACATGATATACTCGACTGTGACAGCCTCTACATCAGTTGGTGTTGATCTTCATGCTGAAGGGAGGTAACCCCCCCCCCCCCACTGTCAGTCTCACATACGTTCCCTTGACCTAAATACTTATCTTTCTTGTGTGATTCCAGGCTGGAGCGTTGTAATATATGCTTTATTGAACTGGAAAAACTAAAAACTCTCCTCCCTCCTATTACCAGGTAATTTGTTCCCTGCAAAATATTGATTATAATTTTGGGTATGTGTCCAAATGATAAGGAACAGCACGTTTGAAATAAAAGTGGTGGTATTTCATTTATTAAACCTGTCTTAAATCTCAAACTGCAACCATATGTTCAGGGCAAAACAATAGAAGGAAAGAACAAAACTTTTGTAGGAAGTAGTATCTGATGTGCAGAGACAAGATCCATGATGGTATACTCTTCCTATTAGGGTAGCCAGAGGTTGGTTGCCGTCAATTTTGGGTCGGATCAACAACAATTGAGTAATTTTGTAAGACCGGTTGGATCAGACCTGGTTCACCAGCAAATTCAGGTTTCTTTATCTGTGTGCAACCTGACCTGCAGACATTCAAAAGTTCATATGTTTGCATAATTTTATCCTTATCTTCAAAAACCAGTAGGTTCCTTTATTGGTACAGACATGAATTTGGTCTGGGAGGGAAAGATGATGAATTCCACCCTTGTAATATTTATCCATACAAGGTGGTCCACTTGTCAATTCACAACCCATACCAACCCATAGAAGCATTAGTAAAATGGGCTGGGCTGGGTTGTGACCTACCAATGCAACCACATTGTAGGTTGGACCTAAACCTGAATCACCAATCCATCAATATTGTCTTATATTGTTTGGTTTGGGTCAAGAGTTGACTAGAGTGAGCTAAATCCTGTCACGTTTTCAAACAGCACAAGCTGAAACTTGGAGCTTATATTCAGTTTGTGTAAATTTCATGCTAGCTTGGTTTGACTTGTTAGTTTGGCCCTGATATGGGAATACACATATGCAGACTTGATTTCTGCTTATGATTGACAAAATTCAAAGTTGGACCTTATTCTGGAGAACAATTATATCAACATAACTTTACCATGACACTACAGAGCAGAGCTGGGCATTAGCTACAAACCATAAGCTAATTTAAATTATCAAGTGTGATTGGACAGCTCAATTTAATTTTTGAGCTTTCCTGCACAGTTTGATTTCTAAAGGAGCGAGATATTGGAAAGTCAAATTCTGAGTTTAACACGGGGAAGCCATAATTCATTGTCTAAATTTGAAGTTCGGGTTAGAGATTGCCAGCTCTACTACCAATGATGTTTATTTAATTGTCTTTTGATGTATGTTATCTGTTTTCCATTTTGAACAGGCACGGGGGCACAATTGGCAAATCTGCTCAGGACTTGGACCTTTTTCTTCATGACATTAACAAACTGAGATAATTGTTTATCAAGGCAGAAACAGTCCTATTGGAGGCTAACAAAGTCATAAATTATTTTGAGAAATTGAACCAAGGGAATAAGCTGCACCTGAAGAGGTTGAAGCATATCAAATATTTCCTTACATTCCGAGTATGAACAAACAGGATGAGAAAAAAATATATAGGTTTTGACATGGTGTTTTTTAGATTTTGTTTTGCCTTTTAGGGTGTATAGTCAAGGTTCAATACAAGAATTCTTGTGTTCTCTTTTGGTGTGGCATTTCACAAGAGTGGCTTTTCCTGACCCCGATTTTACTGGGTAAGCCCTTATAGAAATTCTTTCCTTGTTGGTTTTCTATTTTATTTTATTTTTTATTTATTTTGGTTGTGTCGATGTGCTGCTATTGTAAATAGTTGGCCTGGCGCATGTAACCTACGCTGATTTAGCATTGGTGTGATTATAAAATTTCATTAGTTTCTGTTTTTCGATTTTAACTTTTAAGAGAGTCATAAGATAGGAAGCAGAAACCCCTGGGTTCTGTGAGGTTTTTCTCTGAGCATTCCAGCTAGTTAGGTTTCTCTCTTCTTTTATTCCTTGGAGTACATCACACAAGTATCAAGTATCAACACATGAGCCATTTAAGATCGATTTTTTTTTAGGAAAAGATTGATTTCTTTTAGGTCTTCTTGAAAAGCTTGTGACACATTTATGGCAATAAATATGCCATTTGTGATTTACTAGATATATATGTTGTTGACGAAAATTGATGATGATTATAAGAAAAATAAGCTAAAATGGGTGCTGAATCATTAGGAACAACTTGACGGCATTGATGGGAATCAGATAAAAAAAAAGAGTCCCGATAAAAAAAATAGAATTGTTTTGCATTCAATTAAATTAACCGGGCCTCAAATGCTCAACTAGAATAATATATAAAAGAATCTGGGTTATGAAACCGTAGTTCTTATTTCAAAAAATGAAACCGTACCTCTAGTCGGCTATAATTTGAAATGTTCACGCTATAAATTTTGAGAAAATCTTTTGTCTTCATCCAAAAAAATTCCCCACACATTTTCTCATACAACAGATTTCTTATATAACTCATGTGATGTTGTTATTTTTCTATTTAAATACTCAGTTTATTTATCTAAATATCTAGTCCATTTATCTAAATACATGAGACATATATATAAATACACAAATCATTTTTTTATTTTCCGAGACTTTTCTTCTCTCATCTGTCATATGTGTTTCTTCACGCAATTCATATGATATTTAATTTTTTCTATCTAAATACATAATTCATTATCTAAATATCTAACTCATCTATCTAAAAACCTTTATTTAAATACCTAATTCACTTCTGATGTTTGTTATTTTTTCTCTCATCCGTTACACGCGTTTTTCCATACAACATATGTGATGTTTGTCAGTTTCTCCCATGCGATTTTATTTTTTGAGACTCTTTTCCTCTCTTACTGTTTTTTCACTAAATAATTAAGTCACATATTTAAATACGTAAGTTATATATCTAAAGAGAAGGGATAGGTTGACAATGGGTTATTTTGACAACCTTGATAATGGACCTCTAAATAAATATAAAAAAATCTTAAAAATGAAAAAAAGTTTATAGATGTATTCTTCTACTTTTAGATTGATGGTCATTCAAATTTCATGTAATTTCATTATCGTTTGATGGTCCATAAAAAACCATCAATTTTTCATATAATTTACAACGGTTCTAATTTAACGATCTTTGATGGACTATCAAACGATAATGAAATTGCTTAAAATTTGAATGACCATCAATCTAAAAGTAGAACAACATATCTATAATTTTTTTTTTTTTTTAAGATTTTTTTTTATATTTATTTAGAGGTTCATTGTTAAAATTATCAAAATAACTCATTGTCAATAGATCCTCACTCATATCTAAATACTGAGATTCATATCTAAATGTCTGAGTTAGATAATTTTTTTTTTTTAGAGATTTATTTCAGAGGACTATTAGTAGATCTCATAAATTTTATACAGCGGCTCTAAGTATCATTTGTGGTTTACTCAAAGACAACTCTTCAGTCCCGTATTCTGTCTTAGAAAAATGGCTGACCAAAACAAATCGTTGCCAAGCAATTTTAAGGAATTAAGCTGGACCAAAACTTAAGAATTCAAGAATCTACAAGTGACGACAAAGTTATATGCCACATTTACTGCAGTTTGTCACTATCAACAAGTGGCAAGATCGAACAGAGATGAGGCATTTTCCATTGTACATAGAAAAAGTGAAACAGAGAGAGATCAGATAAAAGTTCACATCCAAGTAAATTACTACTTTAGGAGCATAAAAAAATAACGCAATGAATCACACACCCAAAACAAATGTATAATCCGGCCAAGAACAAAAACCCCTACATGATTTGACTCAAATATATCCCCTCATCTCCACTCAAATCTCCAATCACCGGTTGAAATGTTGCTGAATTGAGGATGGAGGCATCTGAGGTGGAATTGACATAGGCATCTGCAACTGCAACTGCATTTGCAGATTTGCTAAAATATTCTTGTTATCTCCGCTACTATCCCCATGCATTCCTTGCAAGAATGCAAGTCCATGAGATGGGTCAACTGGGTTGCTGACACCCTCCATACTACCCTGACCCATTTGCATTTGTGGTTGTACTGGCATTCCCATCAGACCCATACTCCATGGTGAAGGTGGCATGCCCAATAGGGACCCTGGATCTGGACCCCCATCATGCATCTGTAATTGATATGGGTTGGGAAAAAACTGCTGGTTTCCAAAAGGTTGAGGCGGTACCAATGGTTGATTCATGTTCATTCCCATACCAAAATTTGGCTGATGAGGTGGCAGTGGGGGGTAGATAAATGGAAACTCATTCTTTTCTGGGGTGATAACTTGCTCTGATTGCGATGATTTTGGCTTAGAAAGTGTATTTTCCCTTTGGAGATGGGCTCGACTACGTGACTCGGGGTCATTTAGTTGAGAGCTGGAGCTGGGAGAAATAGGTGGTTGCCGTGCAGGACCACGTGCAGTAGAGGATTCAGGTTTCAGTGTGGCGTCTTTTGGCGCGTCTGATTCTGCAGCACCTTCCTTGGCAAGGTGAGATTCCAGTAGACTGGCATGAGCCTCATGGATATGGGCCTCAAAATCAGATTTCTTAAGGAAGGATTTGAGGCAATGTGGAGCTGCACAAATGAAGATTCCTTCCATCATCTTTACACTTTGGATTTTCTGAATTCTCTCATCACAGCTGTAAAAAGGAGAAAGAGGAAATCCTGCTTAAAAAAATTCATGAAAACATATTGAAATATCACAGGAAATTCTGCTTAAAAAAAGTCAACTGCTCCGGACATCCTATTAGTATCATTTGCCCATAAGACATCGACCTTTCCGAAGAGTAACATTATATAAATGTCACCATTGTTTAAATAATAAGAATGACAAGTATTCACTTTCTATTCATGAAGAAGGTGGTAAACTTCATACCAGTCTATAGACAAAAGTCTGTTCTATAACTCTCCAAAAAGTTTGTTCTATTAGGGATTGACAACAGAGCAGTGGTGTATCAGTAATATTTTTTTGTAAGGAAAATATTTTATTTTAGTTCTAGGAGCGTTAAGAAAGAACTATAGACTCGACTAAAAAGCATTTAGATTGGACAGTGTCTTAACTAAAAAACATCATGATGTTTCAAAAAATACTCTTGCAACTGTTCAATACATTGAATTGTCCCCTACCACCCTCTGATCTCACCAAATTTTTTGTCCCATTTACTATATTAGAGAACACTTAGGATGAACAGCCTCCCTGAATTAATCATATAACTTCCATAATACTAATCTCTAAACCCCAACTTCCATTGGATAAAATAAACATCTTATATCCTCTCTTTCTGCTTCAACCATCCCTCTCTCCCCATGGAAACTGCTCATGACACCTCACGTGGGCACCTTTCCATAAGGAAACTAATGATAAACTTTCCTGTTCTCTTGGGTGTGCCACACACTCAATTCGCTTTAAAGACATTACATGCAATTTCAAGGCCCAGCCAAGATGAAACTACATTAACAAGCGCATATGATATTTTCTCTATTTGGAGACTCTTCCGGTCACCTCTTTGGCTCCCCTAGAACAGCATTAACATAGTGTGATATCATATTTAATCCAGTTCTGATAATATAATCTACAAAAATCACGTGTCAGGACCCTTTATTGGCAGGAAAAAAATTTGGGGATAAATGTTATGATGCAGTTTGCCTTTGTCAAGCATGCAAGTGGAGAGCGAGAAGAAATAGGCCTAAGTATTGTATTAGCAGAAGAAATAAATAGAGATGGAGTTGAGGTAACAACAAGGAGGGTCCTAAATGTCAGGTCTAATGATGTATGGGGGCCCAGACAGACAGCACTGATCAGAAGCATAAAGGAAGAGTTGAGATTTCAGTGTGGTGTAAAGAACCAAGGAGCTGAGCTGAGTTAGCTGCGAACTCATTAGAGGTGCTGATGCAATATGCTTCTTAATTCACATAATTGGCTTGTAATTAGAGCCATTAAGCTTGTAATTGAACGTATATAAAAGTTGAGGCTCATGTAATCAGCAATATTATTCATTTTATCCCTATAATTCATATTTTTAGCATTAGCAAGATCATTACAAAAGGAAAACATCCAGTGAGGCTCAATGAAGAAGCGACTGGTGCGGGATCAAACGATATCAGATAAATTAAATGGATTCATCCATGATTTGATGGAGTAGTTTCTTCAAATCAGACACCTGCCTCTTGTGTTTGATCAGGGTTCACTTGGCCTTATTCTCCATATTATTATTTTTTTTCCATGTAGTAGGCTTTTGCCAACTAAAACTAAATACAAAGAGTACAAGTAGAGAAAAACAAGGAGAACAAACAAAAACTATTAAAACAAAAAAAGCAAACAAAGCAAAATAAAATACATGAAAAGAAATGGAATGACAAAGTAAAGAAAAAACGAGCTCCGATGCCATCAATTTTAACTCCTGAGACAAGGACAGTCACTTTTCTCCTTAATCTCATTACCTGGAGCATACCGTTGTGTGCTGTAAAAGCCTGCCACACTAAGGAAGGATTCCGATTGGCTACACCAAAACCACAACAACAGTTGCTCGCCACATAGGCAAACCTGACCTCCACAAGAACGACCCATTGCATGGAAAGTATCTCAAGAAGATCATTTAAGAAAGAAAAGAAGAACACATCTGATACCCGGTGAAGGTCTAGCAGTAGGACAAATAGACAGAGGAAAATGGAGGGGGCGAGAGAGAGAGAGCAGCCAGTCACTGCCACGTATTCAGAGGCAGTGGGGGGAGGGGGGAGGCCCAAAAGAGAGCATTATGGACGGACTGACCATGGATTGATGCATCGCACGGCCCAAAGTGGTGGTTGAACCCACCATCTGACATAATAAGATTAGAGGAAAAAAGAACGAAGATGCGAGAGATTGCTTGTTATTGTAACCAAAATAAAGAGAGGCCGAGGAGTAGGAGGATAAGAGTGTGGAGCAGAGGGAGAAAGGAGGAAGAGAAGGAGAGGGCTGGTGGGGCAGACACCGCTGGTAGTTTCTCCCCTGCCTAGAGTTTGAGAAATGTGAGAGAGCAAGAGAGCACCGCTAACTGCTTTTGGCCCTTTTCCTCATTAAATTGTAAGAATTGAGCGAATCTTGTGGACATGTAGAAAACTTTTGTCAGTGATGTGAAAAATTCTGATGGTCTCTGTCAAAGATAAATGATGGGAAGCTAGCTGTATCATCATAACACATGAGAAAATGAAAAATCCCTCCCTTTTATTTCTATTTCTAGTTTGCATTTAAACCCATCCTAACCCCAGCAACAAAGAGGTAGAAAGTATGGGAACCGATTCAAAAAAAAAACCTGTCTTTATGAAAAAGTAATTTTTGTTTAAAAATGTTTTATGCGATCATATGCCAATTGCCGACTTGCCATTGTCATTAAAGAACAGCATTTTCTCAGATCATGGTAGTTTCGAATGTAAATGAGCCCACACATCAGGCAGATTTGACTACTAATCTATGATGACAGCAGGAACTAACAATTGTTATCAAGGAGGAACTTACAGATAGCAGCTTGAATCGCTTCGTGCACATGTCAGACAAAAGGCATGCTCACAAGGGGTCTGAACCAAAAAGGAGAAAAAAAAATTCATACCCTTTGTTACATTACTAGCTAAACATTCAGACAAACTGAAAACAAAAAATAGAGGAAGTTTGACTGAACAACCTTATTTTCAAGAATTCTCAAGAATCAAGTTTATGTTAATACCCAAATAAAATAATCCTACTAGGATTTGATATCTTTCTACTCCAACATCTCTTATTTCATATTTTCATCCCAAAAAGGTTAAGGAGGCACAAATACAGTTTCAACCCAAAGAAGTAAAAGGACCCAAACAGTTTAAAAAAAAAAGGAACATTTAAGAAAAAGAAGGGATCAAATTACCATCATTGTTGGTGCCACATCGGTGCCCTTAAAATTAAATATCAAACAAACATTATTTAAATTCTTAGATAACAAAACTAATTGAAGGAATATTTTGTAAATATCATCTTATATATGTATACAAAAATTTATATCATTTCAATATTATTTATATATGCGTCAAGTGTTAATAATATCAACGGACCAAATTTTATAGTTTAGCCTCGTTACTTGATGGCTATTCAAATGAAGTTAAAATTTTGTGATTTTTCATATACATATAATTGAGATGATATAAAATACATCAAACGGTTCACATTTTTAAATTTATGCATGAATAAATAAATATGCACCATGGGCACCAACAATGATGGTAATTGGATTTGTTCTCTTTAAGAAATAGCCACTACACTCTTCTGTCATGCAATTTTCAAAGTTAAGAGTTCTAATATTGTAACAGATTTGGTGGACTGTTGCAGTGTAGTCTGATTTGGATCCTAACCGTTACTAACATAAGTTTCATTATAAAACCCTAAAAGGTGTAACAGACTATCTGGAGTACTATCGAACAAAGTAGAGTTTGGTTCTTGGAAATGTACAATTTGGCCTACTTTTGTTCCATAGTAGAACGAATTAACCCCAAGGACCCGATCACATTCTAAAAATCCAGGTCTTCCAATTTTTTAACCCCAAAACATATACACAAAAGAAGCAAAAAGAATAACAGGAACAACATATAAAACAAATTTCAGTGGGACAAGATGGTACTTACAAGACGACCGTAGATTGCGATCGGAAAATCACACCTCGAACAAATATGCACTCGCTCCCCCAGAGGTCGCCTTGACCTTCGTCCGATCGTACGTGCGGCCGAGGTGGCAGAGGCTATGACGGCGCCGATGCTCTTCGCCACGGGTAGATCGGCGATTACTAAGTGGTCGGGACAGGCCACTGTCACTCCCTCCGCCGCCCCGGGCCCTACTGCAGCCGTCTTCACCGATGGCGCACCTACTACGGTTGCAGCTCCGCCTGCGCCACCACCTCCAACCGTTGCGGCGTTGTCCGTCGACGAACCTTTGCTCAGGCGGATTTGTAGCATGGTTTAAGTGAGATTCTGAAGTCAATCTATAAATTCGGGTTTGGGATTTCTCCTCGTCTCTTCCTCTGCGTTTCCCTTCGTTCCTGTCAATTTACTAGTTTGGTTTTCACTTTTGGAATTGGAGGTACTGTTTTAAAAAAACCCGGTCGCGACCCGATCCGTGCTCAAATCCGTCAGATCCGTGCTCAATTTTTTTTTCTATAAATACCACATCATTTAATCTCATATCCTCACACAAACAACTTCACTCTATCTCTCTTCTCAATTCTCCAAACCAAACTCTCCCTCGTTAATTCGTTAATCGTTAGATATTAACAATTCTCTAATTATATTATTATAGTAATTTTATTACATTATCAGAAAAAAAAATCAAAAATATTTATATTAATGTTATTTAGTTATTATTGTCAATTTAGCATTCGTTATATTATCTGTCGTTAATTCATTTTAAAGTTTCGGGGTTTCGACAATCTTTCGATTCCGACAAAAAAGTTAATTATTAGTATATATTATATTTTATAATTAGTATTTTATAATTAGTTTATATTTTTTTGTAATTAGTTTTTTAAATATATATTTACATTCTTTTTTTGTCATTCATTTCTTTTAATTAGTTTTTATTAGATTCTTTATTTTTTTGTAATTAGTTGTATTTTTAATTTATAATAATTAATTATTTTTTATAGAATATTATTTAATAAATAATTTTTTAAATAAATATTTACATTCTTTAATTTTTTTATCATTAGTTTCTTTTAATTAGTTTTTTTGTTATATTCTTTATTTTTTGTTATATTATTTATTTCATTAGTTGTATTTTTAATTTGTAATAATTAATTCTTTTTTATATTTATAACGTTCATTATATTTTTTTAATCTTTTTTAGCAATATCAAATGACATCTCTCAATCCCTCTCATGCCGAAGAAATGACACATCGATTGAGCGTTGAAATTTTTGGTAAAGATATGCCACGTTCTAACCCTCCGAACCCATACTACCAACAAAATTCTAACCCTTTGCATCCTTATTATCAACAAATTCCATCACAACCGCATGTTGATCCTAATTACAACCCACAAATCACTTCCTTTAGTGCCGGACAAGGTTCGAACTCATTTCCGTCAAGTTCTCAATATCCATCAAGTTATAATCAATATCCGTCAAGTTCCCAATATAATACTGATACAACAACTAGTGGTGGACTTCCACTGTTACATCCAACGGGTGCGGGATATTCCACACCAACACCCGACTCAAGCGTCCCGGAATCCCCGATCGAATCCGGAGCTAACAAGAGAAGGAAGAGAGCTCCCCCAACTTATGATGCACCTTGGTGGCGCTATTACGAACAAATTTTAGGTCCCGACGGTGTTCTAATCAATGCACGATGTAAGGTAAGTAATTGCAAAACTTCGTACAATTATGTAATAAAAAATGATTTAAGTCAATTTAAAAAACATGCCGATAAACACATAGCAAAAAATGAAGAACCCCAAGAAAGACCCGATACCCGTATGGTACAAAGTTGTTTGAACTCGGACGGTACTAGAACTCTTGTCAAATATGACGAAAAAAGAATGTTAAATGAGTTTGCTCGATACATAGCGAAAAAAGAACAACCAATAAGTATGACATATTGTACCGATTTTGCCCGATTGGTAATTAGAGGTTGTGGTCAACCATTATACAAAAGGCTCCATCATAACAAAATGGTATCTGAGTTGAAAAAATAATTTGTTGAACGAAAAAGTGAATTATTGATCATATTTGTAGTTGCAACATATAAAATATCAATTACATCTGATATATGGACCGCTGGTAAATATGGTCTTAGTTATAATTGTGTTCCGCCCATTATATTGATCATGATTGGATTTTACAAAAAAAAAATATTAAGTTTTCGAACCATGAATTATCCGCACACCGCACAAATTGTATTGCATGAGTATAATTTGAAAAGAGATTTAGAGAACAAAATATTTTCAATTTCTTTTGATAATGCAAGCGATAATATTAAATCTATTGATTATTTTACACGTGTACTAAACCCAATTATGGATGGTAGAATGTTTATCAAAAATGTGCATGTCATATTCTTAGTTTAACTCTTAAGGCGGGTTTGAAAATAACTTTTGTTAATAATTTAATTTGCAAATTTAAATATGGTCTTCATCATATTTATTCTAACAATATAAGAAAACAAAATTTTCATGCCTTGTGTGGACGATTAAATTTGAGCAAGTTAAGAGTACCATGAGACATAGATACACGTTGAAATTCAACATATATAATGCTACACCGTGTCCTTCCATACAAACATGCTATAAGTGAGATTCTACGTAACTCACCTGAGGGATTACCATTATTATGCTCCACGGAAGAATGAGACCAACTCGAATAATTTTACATATTTTTAGAAGTTTTCTTCAACGCAATCGTCCAACTATCATGCTCGTACATACCATCCGCGCATCAATTGCTTCAACATCTCTATTTGATATCCAAGGTTTATTTTTTTCGTCTTGTATTTTTTTTGTTATAAATTTTAAATTATTTCATTACTAATTTATTTTATTTTTTTCAAGGTGTACCATGATTTTGAGAATATAGATCTTCATCGAATCGCGGAGGATGTGCACGGTGACTCGCCTCTGTCACCGATTATAGAAGCCATGAGAGAGAAATTCCTAAAATATTGGGACGAAGTTCCTCTCATTACAATTATTGTCAATTGTCTCCATCCTTCATTCAAGAAGAAGTATACTATAAGATTGCTTGAACGATATAAGAAAAATATAAATTTACCACATATCCGGGAGGAACAACGTGTGACATCCGCATTGGAAGAAATGTTCAACCTATACAACACTCAACTTCATGCAAACCAAACGAATCAACCATCTTCTTCAAATCCTCGTAATATTAGGTACTAAAATCTAACATATTTATAATATTCGAACTCGTTATATTATTATAATATTGTGAGACTAATATTTTTTATTTTTTGAAATATGTCAAGAGCAATAGTTGGTCTGCATTATTGCGAGACTTGGAGGAATATGACGATTCACAAATGCAAACAAATATGAATGAATTAGTTAGCTATTGTTTAGGAAGTATGGAACCCGACGGTATTGACATCCTCGGTTATTGGAAGAGGAATGAAATTGCATATCCAACTCTCGCCATGATGGCATGTGATATATTTGTCGTGCCCGTATCAACCGTCCCTTCCGAATCCTGTTTTAGTTCAGCAACCATGATACTAACAGATAAACGCAACAGATTGGGTGCAAAGACATTCGAACGACTCGTATGCTTGAAAGATTGGTTTGATGCAGAACAAAGTAATCAACTTGCACCCGTAGAACAATCATCCGGTGAATTTATGACAGAAGCGGATGGAGACTCAGATGGTATGCCAGAAAATGATCTATGATATATGAACTCTTTTTAACCCATTTATTTTAATTTTATAATATTTAATTTTTTTTCTCACTTTTTTTCTAGCATTTATTTTAATTTTTTTTAAAGTTCTATCATTTTATTCTAATTCTTTAAGATTTTATTTAATTTTTTATTTAAATTATTTCATTTAAAATTTTATTTCAATTTATTTTAAGTCATATCCTTTAAGATTATATTTAATTTTTAAATAAATATTTTCAGATTTTTACAATTTTTTAGAATTTATTTGAATTTTTTGATTATTTTTGAATTTTGAACAAAAATGAAAAAAAAAAAATAATTTTTTGGTCAAGAATATAAGTTGTTATATATTTAAAATATTTTTAATAATTATTTTTTAATTTTTCGGAATTTTAGAAAAAAAATGGACCCGCCGACCCCCTCGCCCTGCCCTTGGACCCGACCTGTCCGACCCGACGGGTCTAGGACGGGTCGCGGTCAAACCCCTCAAAATGAACCCGTCCTAACCCATCCCGTGAAAACCCGTTGACCCATCCCGCCAAAACCCATCGACCCGCCATAACCCGTCCCGACCCGACCCGATTTTAGTACACTAATTGGAGGCGCGACCTTTTTTGCTTTTCACGCTTCACGGTTTAGGAAGTTATACTGCCGAAACTTCTTGCGCAGAACTTAAAGCAGTTCAAATCCTTAATAAAACTTTGAATCATAAAATAAAATCCATATTAAAATGATCAAGAATACATAATGTAGTTTTGATTATTTGTTAGTTTTACTGATCTCTGAATCATAAAATGATTCACATTACTTATATATATATATAAATAGATGTACAAATTCATTGTAAATAGATTTTAACAAAGCTTTTGTGTAATATTTAATTTAGTAAAAAGTAATTTAAGCACTTGTTGGAGTGATGGAAACGGCAAATGTAGTAAGCGGAATTCATGTAGACTACACAAATAATATCATAATTTTCACTTATTATATGTTGATCTTATTTATATTTTGATATGTAAACTTTTATGAAACATAAGTTTTAACAATTAGTTTATTAATCCACTCAACGATATTAACTCCAAAAAAAGAAGAAGTACAAATATAGGTCCACAGGGGAAAGTAAATCATGTAATAAGTTGAACACATAATTAAACAGAATTACAATAATCGTTGTTCACATTTTGAAAGTTCCATAGACAAATTATTAATTAATTATACAACAAGACCCCCCCCCCCCAATACTTCAAGAACTTTTAGTTAAAAGTAAAACAAATTAAGTATCAATCTTCATCTCATGTTTTTAATCTGATATATCACTAAAAAACCAAAAATACTGAGACTGTATGATTATATATATTAGTATCACCTACTGTTTGGTGTATGCTCAACCACATAGGCCCTCAATGAAGGTGTTCTCCCAATATCTGCTGATCCATTTCTTATTTTCTCCTTGCTTTGTAACCTTCTTCGTGCAATAAAACCTCTAACCCATGGAGTTACATCCTCGCTTATCTTGATCATAATGAAAAATATCAGGCGGTATACTACGATCATGCAGAATAGCACTGACAAGTCTATCCACTTTGATCGATTAACATCAATTTGGAAGACGTTTTCAAGTATGTATTCCCCTGGTATTTTTGGCAGGTCAGGTGATTGGTTGTCAAATTCGAGTCCCTTTAGGTCATTTTGATATTGTCCCTGCAAAATTGAATTAAATAATAAGGAGATTATCAAATGTATAATGTATTTGTGATATCCATTCATTTAACATCTATTGATCAACAAACTCACTGTTGGTGCTCTTTTTAGGAGAGCTTTGTAGTGAATATTTTTCAGGACATCATAATTACAGAAATACCATACTTTAGAAACCAAATTAATACAAGACTTCCTCTTCATTTTATACTCTTTATTGGTTTCATACGGTGGTTTATGTTCACCACTAATTAGATCATATACTAATTTGGTCAAAGATTGCTACTAGCTGTTAAACTTCGATTGGACAAGAAAAGAGCAAATTTCTTTGTGCCTCTTTATGGCATATGTTCGATAACTCGGAACTAGTTAATTACCTGAAGAGCCCAAAAATGGAAGCTGATGTATGACATGGGGTATCTCCAAAAAGGCTTTGGGATGTCATGTGGGAGACGAAAGTAACCCGATACAAGCATGAAAATACCCTGCTTAAAGATGAATTATTAGAAAAAGTATTCTGACAAAAGTTTTATCAAGGAATGACCATCAACATCCTATCAACTGGACAAAGATTTGCTTGATTGTGATTATTAATTTGACTAATACCAAGATAAAAACAATTAAATGATTGTAAATCTTTCTTAATTTACGATACATTTAAATTTAAATCCGCAGCTATGATATAATCTAACTTCAATCCTTTTTTTTGAGAGATTTAAATGGTAATTTGCATTTACAATTGTGAATAATTATGCGTACTTAAATAACACTAAATCTGTTTGAATTTAAGAAAAATCTCTAATCAGTACCTGAATGCCAGCCCCTATGATGATTCCCATGAGAAAATTTGGTATGATACTGGCAATAGCCATCATGAGGCTCTCAACCACAGTAACACTAGCATATAAACAAAGAACAAAGAAGAGGTAATGCATAAATCCCGGGTGTAGTCGCACCATGAAATAGCATATAGTCCCTGAAGAAAACGTGATCAGGATCAGAAATGGTAATGCCGAAATTGTATTGCTAATCACGAAGGCTAACACTCCATAATGTCCATTCATCCTCTCCCTTTGAAAAACCTGCATGAATCAATAAAAGAACCAGTCACATTTTCTATTAGAAGGGTATGATTAACTACATAGATCGTTGATTTATAATTCATTTACAATTGTACTCATAGATTGTCATTGTTTTGTCAAAGCAAGAATTATTTAACATTGTCCAGTTAACATTGTGCTAGTGGATCATGCATGACTGGTTATCAATAATTAAAAAAATTCCAGTTATCATAGTACTCGTTGATTAATTATGTGGTAAAGCCATACTGAACTTCTTTCATTTCCTGTTACCAACTACAGTACAAGTTTTATATCCATATATAATTATGTTTTTCAGGATTAAATTTTTGAAACCCATGAATTCACTTGAATTTTCCTAATTCACAGTTGACTTCTATGCTTTTCTCCAAGCCAATTAACCAACTTGTTCAAACAATGCTTCAATTTAAACTCAATATTGCTTTGACCACCACTTGTATGCAAGCTTTTCTTATATCTAGATTTAAACTCCAAATTTACAAAGCTATTATGTTGTCTGGTAATTCAAGCTAGCTATTTCACAAAAAAATAGCACCATATTCTTATAAAAGATGTTATTAACTAAAATAAAACCTTCATATCTTCTACAAAGGAAGGAAAACCGCCAATGGACATGAAAGTCACAAAGCCAAACACAAATGATGCACATGCCCCTCTAGCCTGCGCCATCAGGGAGAAATGATCATTCATTTTACTAAAAAATTGTATTAGATTATCTTAATCAGTTATTTACTTTTCCTTCATACACAAGATATTTCACTAAGTGATAAATCTTGAAGTACCCTCCATTGCATACTAGTGCATTCTTAAGGCTTTGTACTAGATGTCACTGTCAGATTTAAAAAAGTATGTAAAACATGGTACATAAACTCACAAGAATTGAGCTATAGCCAGTGCCCACATTCAAGTAGATAGTACCAATACACACTGTAACAACAAGGTAGATAATGAGCCTCAACCAGTAATAACCAAAATCCCTGGACATATTCACAAACGATCTCTTTGTGAGTGTATAAGCTTGCATGGCAAAACTAGCCTGGCTGCCACCTGGATCCAACACTGTCCCTTTCTACAGTTAGAACAGAAATGACAACAATATTCATTTGGTGAAATTTTGGTTCAGAGTAGCAATTGTAGATAAGGAGATAAATTCAAATGAAATGCGTACAACTCGGGAAATTTCGTCAACTTTCTGTCTTGCTGAATAATAATACTGAGAATGTTTGTAGTATTCAATAAGTCTTCTGATGGCTTCAGTTGTTGTGATCTTCTCCAGCAGATCATCTGACCTTTCAAACTACCATAAAGCAAACAAATACAATGATTATGTATAAGTGATATATTATTATATTTTTCTTGTTTCTTGTATAAGGTCAAGTAATCAGATTTCTATTTAAGGAGTGTACCCTGTTTTTAATTGAGCCCTTCAGAGTTGCTTTGACCTTGTCAAAGTCAGAATTGACACACCGAAGGAAATGATCAGACGGGTTTCTCAGGGATGGACATGGGAATCCAGCTTGTGCAAAGAACTACAAATAAGGACAGCATAATTTGACTTGTTTAGCTAATGAAGACTTAAATACACAAAATACTAAATATTTGTGTGATTATTATTGTGTTCACTGCAGAGAGAACAAGGTCCCTTGGCCCCCAAGGAGATGGGAATCCGGCCTTTGCAAAGAACTACAAATAAGGAAAGTAGCATAATTTGACTTGTTTAGCTAATACAAACTTAAAAAGGTTAAGTTCTAAAATTTGCATGATAATTTTGATCTCTATGCTTTAGGATTGGGTTTCATTTTTAGCCTACCCCAATTTATTTCGGATTAAAGGCTTTGTTGTTGTTGTAATTATTGGGGTTACTGCAGAGAGAAAAGCTCCCCCGTCCCAAGGATTGATAGGGAAAGCTGTCCTCTTGTATGCTACCAGACTTGTAGTGTATTGACTGATACAGCATTCAACAGGATGCACCATATGCCTATCTTCTACTGCCAACAGTACATGATCCTAATGGCACAGTTCTGGCACTATTAATACCAGCCTTTCCATGCTTATTCTGGGACCAACTTGTACAGTACAAAAAGCCCAATCTGCAAAATTATAGTTTGCAACCTCATATGCATCAGAAGCTTCTCCAAAATAGACAGTTTTGCCATTGGATAGGAGACAGAGGCGATCAAACAATTCAAATACTTCACTGCTTGGTTGATGAATAGAAGCAATTACAGTACGACCATCTCTGGCTAGAGCTCTCAATGTCTGAGTCACGAAAAAAGCTGACGCACTACAAAAAGAATGCACATAGAAATAAATAAGCAGATAACATGTGAATTGTCTCTATGTGAGATATTAATTATCATCTAATTCATTGGAATTTCTGAATTAAATATATGAGACATATTTTTAATTTACATCTATGCTAAATAGTGATCAAATTTAGAAAGTTGTATACATCAATTACTAATTTTAATTCTCAGCCAAGTTGAAATTAAGAACCACAGCAGCTCAGAAACCAAATCGGACATGGGTAGAAGAATTAAACTGAATACCTATCAAGGCCACTAGTAGGCTCATCAAGGAAGAGGAGCCGGGGCCGCATTAGAATCTCAAGTGCAATGCTAACTCTCCTCTTTTCACCTCCACTAATCCCTCTCAAATGCCAATTTCCAATGACTGTATCAGCACAATCTTGAAGCCCCATTTCTACAATTGTTCCCTCAACCAATGCACGTTTTTCTTCTGTTGGCATTTTGTCCGGCAGCCTCAGCCTTGCAGAATACATGATTGTTTCTCTTACTGTTAGTGTACCGATGAGGTTGTCATCTTGTGTCACATATGCCTAATGGAAGTTATAAAAGAACTATAAGAATAATTCTTTCAATAGAAGTTATCCTCTCTAGACCAGTGCATGAGTGATGATAGAGTAAAAATAAACAATACACTCACCGCATTGCCAAAAGAGAGCTTGGTCTTACGGCCATTGAGCAGTACTGTACCAGCTAGAAATGCATTGGCAGCAAGTCGGCTTGCTAATGCATCGAGCAGAGTTGACTTGCCAGATCCCGAGGGACCCATAAGGGCAGTAAGTGTCCCCGGATCTGCGTACCCGGTCATCCCTTCTAGGACTGTCTGCATACCTCCACCTAATGCCACTGTCACTGTCACATCTTTCCATGTCAGCCTGGCTGACACATCACCTGTTGCATACAACAATCAAAAGCTTAAAACCAAACAGATACGTGGGAATTGATAGGTTTGACATGATTGGTATCAAACCCGCAATTTTTTTTTTTTAAATTACAAATAAGGGTCACGCCAAAGAAAAAGAAGTACAGCAGGCCTAGATCCCAGATTCAATCATATTCAACTCTCAGTATCTCAGAGACAGCTGAAATTCGAAGTCACAATCACACTAAGCTGCCTTTTAAACTAACTGCTAATAAAATATCAAAATACATAATTTAACAGTGCATGTGTTCTGATTTTTCTGATTAACTACAAGATCTATCTGACATTTGGCTGATCCATATTCCAAAATAATAAACAGAAATAAAATGAGAATAACATTATGAAAAGATCCATGAGACCTATAATATCTGTGGTTGTTTTATCCTTCCAGAGTGTCTCGCTAAGTGGGCTCAGACCGCCTAATACGATACCAGCACTGGCCGGCTTGTTTCTCTCGAGATCTGCCATAACTTGCCCGGCAACACCTCGCATCTCTTCCTCTCTCATTCTTAAGATTGGAAAGAAAAATATTATGTAGAAACACTTTCACAAGAAAATCCTATGATTCAGAGGATGAGTGTAAAAGATACTGAGGGACAAGAGCCGGATCTCTCGTACTAATTAAATGTGTATATGATTGGGATGGTATATATAAAAAATAGGAGAATCTAGAGACAGGATAGAAAAGAAACACTGTTTTAATGAGGAACAGAGACGGGAGTTAGGGTGGAGAAATAAGAAAGGTATGAGGGAGGGGAGATGGGGGGTTAAAAGCTTTAAGAGATGTGGGTGCTTAATGTGTTTTTTTTTACTAAGCAAGCAAACATATAAATGGACCTTAGTAATGGGACATGTTATTTTGGTGTGAATCTTGAAAGAGAAAGATGAAGAACAAACACTTCACTTCTGCAACTTCTGTGACAGAGAAGGAGAGAGGCCAGAGAGCGATGCTTAACTGTCAATAATGCTAATACTTACTATTTCACTTAATGTCGCAGGTCTCTGAGTAGCTGAAATAATTGATTGTTGCAAATTGTAAAGTGAACTAACGGACTAAACATCATTCTACATATAATTTTAGAAAAGTGTATGTTTACATTTATTTCTAGAGCTGTAAATGAGTCAAGTCGGGCTAAGTTTGAGATCGACTCATTAATTTAATGAGCTAAAAATATTAATTTGAAATTGACTCTTTGAGTTAACAAATAAGCTAAAGTTTTTAACAACTCATTTAATAATTAATAATATTTTATATAAATACTTTATATCAAAATTTAAAAAAAAAAAGAAGAAGCAAGAATCAATGATAATAAAATTTTGTGTATATTTCATGCAATGATTTCATATATATTGAATTATAACTTATATAATAGACTAAAATTCATAATAAAATAATATAAATAATTAATATTAATAAACCTTGACGAGCTTATTGAGCTGAGCCAAATCGAGATCATGCTCGACTCATTAACTTAACGAGTCTAGCGAATGAGACAAATTCGAGTCGATTCAAAGTGACATCCCTAATTATTCGAGTGTGGGCCATATTGTAATTAAAACCAATAAACGGTTGGAATTAACAAATAAATTATGCTATATATTAATAATGTTGAACAATATTAATTCTCAAAATATGTTATTCTAGAGGGAAATCTACCAAAGATGATTTTATGGGTGGAAAATATATCCCTCGTTTAGTTTTAAACCAAAATCATCTAGAAACTTGTAATTAATTGGGGAGGGGGGGAGTTTACAGAAACGACGGGGTGGATTTGCGCATTAAGTATAGACTGGTGGATGTTGGCGGGGAGCATTTAAAGCAACAGCAAGGAGATGATTTCTTGAGTCTAAAGTGTGTGTGTTACCTTCCAGCCAATTTTTTAATGGGAATATATAAATTATAATTGATGTTGAATAATAATTTCTGTTTAAGGCGGTGAGATTTTCGTTCTTTTTTGGGTTCCTATTACCACTTTATTATGAACAAAAAAATCTTTAAGTACAGGGAATTCAAGTAATGTTTGCGGAGACCGAGGTGGCTACGCCTACGTGTGGACCTCCCTAATTAGTTATTTAAGCTTAATTCGCATGCATGCGTATGACATGATGCATACAAATTCACTAAATTGTGGCTCGTCTCCCAGGAAGAACTAAACATAATATAATATACTTTTCCAAAATAGTTGAAGACCATTCTTTGTTATATGTTAATTCCGATAAAGTGTACTATTTTACATTATAGTGAAATATATTGGAATATATTATCAAAATTTTATATATTTAAAAACAACATGTATTTTATTAGACGGCCACTACCACAAAAATAAGATTCAACAACGGTTTTAAAACACCTCTAATAACGGTTGAAGTTCTCCAATAGTTATTAAAGGGGTTCTTAGAAAAAATATAAACAATCGTTGTTAAATTGTGTTGTTAAAATTATTTATGGACGATCTTTAACAACGATTCTTAATTAAAAACCGTTGTTAAAGAGATCTTTAATAATTTAGCAACGATTCTTAGTTAAAAATTATTGCTAAATGATCATTTAGCAATAATTTTTAACTAAGTATTGTTGTTAAAGATCCTTTAGTAAAGGCCCTTAATTAAAAATTATTGCTAAAAGTCATTTAAAAAAAATCAAACTTTAACAATCAGTAAAGAATACATCTATAAGAAATAGAGGCAGATTGTATATTTAATATGAAAAAAATATAATTAATATGAAAAAATATTAGTCATTATTAATATGAAAAAATAATAAATATTTATTTAATAATATATATTGTTCATACAATAATATGAAAATTTATATAATTTCTAAAAAAATTGAAAAAAAATAAAAATGTTTTCTTAAGGACTCTTAATATTGAATTTAAACCATAATTTAAATAATAAAATAAAGTAAAGAAGAGATAACACGAGATGTAACGGAGTTCGACTTAGAAAGTCTACGTCTCCAGGACCCGTAATCACCAACTGTTGGATTGCGCTGAGTCACTAAAAGAATGGTTCTTACAACTTTGAACCTCCAAACCCTTGCCCGTCGGCCAACTCAAAGAAAATGAGAAAGAAATAGATCAAAGATCTCACAACTAGACAATTTCTAATCTCACTCAATAAGGATTTCGCAAAGTATTCTTGTGATTAGATCAAGGTAGTATGGAGGTTTTTTTAGTGTGTAGAGATGACTATGTTGAACAAGGTGATCTTAGGTGTAAAAATCACGCAGCCCATCAGACCAGGAAGAAGATCAACCAGTCTTATATAGTTGTCCTATAAATTAGGCAGAAAATCCTCTTATCCGTTGTAACTGTTGTCCATCTGTTGCAACGGTTAGACAATTCTAACCCTAATTGAGATTGTCCGTTACAACGGATGTGTACTGACCATAATTTTAAATTTCTTGCGATAGAATTCGTTGCAACAGATGGAGATCCATTACAACGGTTAACAGGGGAGAATTCCCTGATTGTTTTTGGATAACTTTTGAATGAAAATGATTTATTCCGTTACAACGGATATAAGGATCCGTTGCAACACTTGTGGTCAAGAACACAATATAAATTTTCTCGAGATGTCCCGTTACAACGGATGAGAGATGTTTGCTGCTGGTTATTTTTGGCTCAAGTTTGTATTGAAATCATTTAATCCGTTACAACGGTTATATCATCCGTTACAATGGTTAGAATCAAATACCTTCATTCTACTAGTTTAATCTCAAGAGGAATTTGATTACCTTTATTTGTTATAAATCTAACATAATATTTCTTTAAAATCTTCATGCATATTCTTCGGTTGATGTTTTATTCCTGCAACACATGTACTCAAAGAAAAATATTAGATCTTTATGTGATTGTTTTACAAATTGACAAATATTAATATATGTGTTTGAGAATTGTTTACAACAATAAAATAAATCTTGAATTTTCAGATATATTTTTAAGGGCCAAGACGAGTTTTTTTTGACCCAAAAAATGACCGCAGTAGCATAAGTAATTAATCATGTAGATCTCATCGCAAACTTTACGTGGTTGCAAAAACGTCTCAATCAGAGTTTTCTATTGATAAGGCTCCCTGTTATAGGTATAATATATTGGATAGATATCACTTCATGGAGTAGGTGAGTCTTTGTGTAATAAGTTCTGATCTTCCCTCTCATTTGCCAGTGGTCTCTATATATAGGAACGCGCCTTAGTTGACGTGATGTTGCCACTTACTGAATGATTGATGTGACTTCGCACACTTGTCACCTTTGATCCTGTAAGAGACCCCATCCTTTTGCCGAGTCATCGTAGGTATTGAGCCTAATGTGCTTGGACCCTATCGTCTATAAAAAAATATGATCGTTTGAAGTTGAGATGGTTGAATTTTGATTTTAATTTTTTTCATTCTTTTTTTCACTTTCTTTGTCTCTTAAGATCTTTTTTTTTTATAGCAAAACATATAGGAAGAGATGTCTAATCCATGGAAATTTGGTTTTTGGATCGGAATGAATGACCAATGAGATTGAAAAGTCTAGCAATTCGTGAGAGCAAAAAAATAAAATATCATTGATGAATTCTTTTCTATCAGAGCTAAAATTCGAATCTCATCCTTTAAGAAAATCATTGCTAAATACTATTTTTAACAACATTTTTGAAAAGAATCTGTTGCTAAATGGATAGTTATTTTTTTTTATGTTCAAACTCTATTTTAATAATATTTTGTTATTAAAAATTGTTAGAAAAGTTCTCAATATTTTAGTAATGTTACTTACCCTTTTAATAACGTATTTGATCTATAACCATTGTTAGAGTATTATTTAAGATCATTTCTATTAGAGAAGGCACTTTTATTTGTTGATTTGAAGCATTTGTTCGAGTAAATTAACTAATTAAAGATTAAAATTGATATTATTAAGGAATGATTGATGGTTATTACCAACAATGATAAGGTACAGAAATTATAAGGAACACAGAAAATGTTAACGGAGTTCGGTTTAAAAATGCCTACGTCTCCGGATCTCACCCCACAAATGGGATGCGCTTTATTACTCAAAATTTAGTTACAATCTAAAAGCTTTAGTTTCTTCACAATACAAGTGCAAGAAGACTAAAAACTGTAATAAAGAGAGAACAACAAAAGAGCACTCAAGGCACAAAGAGAAGATTTGAGACAAAGCTCAAGAGAGTATAGAACTAAAGATTGCACAAGAATATCTTTTGATTTGGCTAATTTAAGATCTCTTGTTCTTGTAATTTACAAGAAAATGAATGAGCTCTTTTGGTTGCGGTAGAGTGCTCTGGGTTGCTAAAGATGTTGACTGTTTTTCTTAATATTATTCTACACCCAGAACATCACTTTTATAAGCCATTAACAAAGAACTGGTATTCATGCGCCAGGAACGTTATAACGTTTCACAAATCGTTATAACGTTTCTGGATTGAGAGTCTTGAGTTTCTAAGAATACCCCTTGTCAGAATTGTATAAAAACGTTATAACGATTCAAAAATGAATATGATGAATCGTTATAACGATATACAAAAACATTGAACGGTTTACAGAACCGTTACAATGCTTTGACTTGTTTGACCAACCTTCTGACAAGTCTACTGATATTCAGAAACGTTATAACGATTCACTGAATCGTTATACGTTTCATGAATTATTGGATGCTTTATGAAGCGTTACATAACGATACACTCTGTTAATTTTAGCTTATTTCTGCTCATAAAGAACTTAGAATATTTTTTAGTAGGTGTATTGAATCGTTATAATGCTTTATGAAGTGTTATATAATGATACACTATGTTAATTTTGGTTCATTTTTACGCACAGAGAATTTATAATATTTTTGAGACATGTATTGAATCATTATAACGATTGAGGAATTGTTATAACGATTCTATGCGACAGAGAGCTTTTCCTTGCATAATTATGAAGAATATATAATTTTGAATTATACATATACATTGAATATGATCCTATATCTTCATAAAAGCCTCTGAATTAATCTTGATCATTTCTTCTTCATTCCCTTGAAGTTTCTTAGAATCCTGCAATCAAATCTTAAGAAAAACTTGTTAAACTCAATAATATTTTGTAAAATAATAAAATTAAAGAAATTGTTAAGTATAACAAAAAGAATGAGGAAAATATATGATATAATTAGTCACACAACTTTATAGTTAGTACTTATTTCCTAATAATTTTATTATAATGATTGGCTTACTATAATTAATGAACTTATTATATATTAACATTTATACATATTTGTTGATAATATGATTTCATAAAAGAATTATTTTTCTAAAGATCTTATTTTTTATAATTGTCTTAATACTTAATACATAATATATGAATTTATGTTTATCTTATATTTATATATAATTACAACAATTTAAAAGGACCCAAATGAATATCAGAAGGGTAAACTCTAGGGGTGTCAATTATCGACCCGACCCGACCCGACATGACTCGAAAATAAATGGGTCGGGTATGAATTTAATTTTTTTTATCTGAATCGGATCGGGTCAGGTTCGGGTCAACCCGACCCGACCCGATTAATTATGATTTTTGAAGTAATTTTATGGTTTAGTACTAATTAAAGCTTAAATCTACACTAATTATATTATAATTAAGATTAATTATAAATTAATCAATATTTAATTGCTTAAAATTATATAAAAATAAAAATTAATTAATTAATTATTTTACACGGGTCGGATCGGATCGACCCGTGACCCGATTGGATCGGATACGGGTTAAGATTTTTTGACCCGAACTTAATCGGATCGGATCAAAAATAATAATAAAATAATATGACCCGACCCAAACCCGACCCGACCCGACCCGACCCGACCCATTAACACCCCTAGTAAACTCTGTCGTTTCCTTTGGAAATTAAAAATATAATATATGCGTTATGTAGCACGGATACAAACACAAATGTTCGACACGACACAATATGATCGAATATTTTTGAAAAAAATCAGGACACAACACTGTTATGGACACGATAGAAATTAATTCAAAATTCAACAAAAAATGTTATCATAAATATTTATAATTAACAAAATATTGATATATCTTTTTTTTAAGTGCTATAATAAAATAACGTTTTTTTAAGTATAAATTATGATATGTGTGTATTTTTATAATTTCTACAAATAAAAAATATGTATGAATCTATGTTAAAAATCAATATACATGTGTAAAGTTAACTCCAAAAACTACTAAAAAGTTGGTCCTGTGTAGAGGTGGAAATCGGGTGGGTCTGATGGGGTTTGAGTTTGGGTCGGTCAAGTTAGATCGGGTCGGATCAATTTATATATTATATTTTTTCATATTTTTGATAGATTTTGATTAGATTGTAGGTTATTTGATCTCGAATCCGATCGGGTTCGGATCGGATCGATCGATCAGTTTGACTTTTTTTTTAAATTAGATCGGGTCATACTCGTGTCTGAATGAATTTCTCGAATCGAATCGAGTTCTACCACCTCTAGGACTCACGTGGTTGGAGTCTTTCCCGCGTAGACATGAGATCAAATTTCAAATTCCACTATCAATTTTTTAATTTTCACTCGCAAACAAACATATAATATGTCTTTTAGGGTATGTTTGGATGGGTCAGGAATAACAGAATTAGCCATTGTTTTCGAAATATGATTAGTAGTTGTGCATCCAAACGCAAATCTGTTGTTCCGGAATAGTAAAAATAGTTGTTATTCTGCTATTCCATGGGGGAGATGAAATAAATTTTTTTTTCTCAACTCTCTATTACTATTCCAAAGAAACAATCCAAACAATATATCTACCATTCAAAATAGCATTATTTTTTTACTATCCTCGCACTAACCGAAAATCACTATTTTTTCACTATCATCATATGCTATTTTCAATTTCTTTATTGTTACGTTATTCTTTGCACGATCCAAACATACCCTTAAAGTGCTATTATCATAGACTAGCATGATGCTGATCCACTGTGGCCGTTTCAATGATAATCTCATATTATATGAGACGTATCTCATGTTTGTATCTCATATGTGTCTAATTTGTGACACGCCGTGTCAAAGCTGATGACTGTGTCGCTCAAATCTGTGTCAAAATGTGTCCGTGCTACATAGTATTTGCGTACTAAATTCGTCGATTCTCTCCGGTCCTGGGCACTGGATATATTCATAGGGATCCAGGTCAGCCTCTCAATTTTAGAAAATAATATTTTTAAGTTAAATTTTTGTTAATGATTTTGTAAAAATTATTAGATAAAAATATATGTTAAATAATAATAATTATTTATTTAATATCTGATTAACTGATACGATTACATGCGCCCCTATTCGCTAGGATATGTTTGTTGGACCAGTACAACTCGCCCCTGTTCGCTGGTATATATTGTCGGACCAGTACAAGTACAACACTTGCAACTCATGTTAAGGCATTGACATGGAAGTATTCCTACAAGTAGTTGACGCAAGGACGATACAGTCAGTAGCAATGTCTATTACAATTAATTTTTGTATGCAAGTGAAATGATCAGACGGGATTGGAGCAGTTTTTTTTTTATGAAAAATAAGGGTAAAGTATTTTTTTTCTTATTGATAAAAAGTTAATACAAGATCAGTTGAAGGGGGGAGAGATGTTTTTACAAAAAAAAACAAAAACAAATTAGCAACCATAAAAAAGTTACAGTAGTGACATCTCACTTTTATGCATAATATATGATCTATCCCATTTATTATTGCGCGAATAAAATATTACACAATGTTGGAGAACATATGGTGTCGATGAGTAAGAAGATTTTATATTTTTAGAAGTGATATATATATAGTCCAATTATGGTGCTTTGTAAAGTACAGAGGCGTTGTGTGCTTTTTACTCTATTTTTAATTTTAAGTCAGAAATAATCGATATAAACCGTTCAATCTAATCTTCATATCAAAATCTATTAGTAAATCAAATTTTATATTTTTTAAATTTTTTTGCTATTTCTTCTGATGAGGAGAAAATGACTTGATATGAGAATTCTGATTCATCAAAAATTGATGGTTTTCTCTCTATCCAAAAAAATAGCAAATAAATTCCAAAAAATATAAAATTTGGTTTACTAATAGATTTTGATAAAAATATTAGATTGAACGATTTCGATCGATTATTTCTGACTTAAAATTAAAAATAGAGCGCAAAGCACACAACGTTCTTGTGCTTTGTAAAATACCATAGCCTAATTATATATATATATATATATATATATATATATATATATATAGTAAATCTAGCATGCTCTTAAGCTCATAGAGATATTCCGTGAGTTAACTCAAAAAATACATCAAATTATCTCCAAATTTTGATTTATCATGCTCATTAATTTCTTCATATGAAAATCTTATGGGATGCAAAAATTTGAGATGTTTTGAGTTTTCTAAGTCTTCGTTTTTAATTTTTGAAAATTATCTCTAAAAATAATAATGAAATATTTAATATTTGTATATTATTTTCAAAATTTTAAAATGATGACTTAAAAAACTCAAAACACCATAAATTATTGCATCCCATAAGATTTTTCATACGAAGAATTTAATGAGTGTGATAAATTAAAATTTGAAGATGATTTGATATACTTTTTGAGTTAAACTCACAGAAGATATCTGTGTGCTTAAGAGCACGCTAGATTTACTATATATATATATATATATATATATATATATATATATATATAGAGAGAGAGAGAGAGAGAGATACATTATGATTCATTATTTTTTAAAATGGTCTTGGATAGATCATTTTTTTATGTTAAATCAAGACTATTTTTTTTTAATAATTAAAAAATAGTTAGAAAACTCAAAAAATTATGAAATAAAATATCCCATAAGATTCTGATATAAATAAATTATTGAGCAAATTAGATTGACCGTTTGAGCCGTCGAGATATGAAATCTCTTGTTGAAGCAAAACTGATTTTTTTTACTTTGCAAAACACTAAAAAAACTATATAATTTTAAAAAATATATAAAATTTGGTATATAACTAGATATTCGTATGAGAGTCATTTTGAGCAGCTCAGATCGACCATTTTCACCTTGAAAAAGAATAAACGATCCATAGTACTGGAACGATCTGTGCTATAGTTGGTCTATGGTGCTACCCATAGCACGGCTGGCCCCTGTACTATGGATCATTTCTCCATTTTTGAAGTCAAACGGTCAATCTAACCGCTTAAAATAATTTTCATATAGAAATCTAACTGTAGATCAAATTTTATATTTTTAGATTTTTTTATATAGTTAGAAAATTATCTTATTTAATTATTATGAGCAATTAAAAAGAAGTGATTTTTAACTATAAAAAAATAAAAAAATAAAAAATAAAATTGGTTCTACCACTATATTTTTATATGAAAATTATTTTGAGCGGTCAGATCAAATAATTGACTTTTGAAAATGAAGGAACGATCTGTAACACACAAATCATCTAGGCTACATGTAGCATCGTAGCTCAACTATATATATATATATAGAGAGAGAAAATAGTTGTATTATAATGCACAATGGGACAATGCTCTGTAGTCAAATCGATAATTTCAAAGTAGATATGATTAGTTTGAATTGTTCAATCTAATTTTTATATGAAAATATATTAGCAAACTAAAATATATATATTTTTTTAAATTAATTTGCTATTTTTTTAAGATGGGAGAGAAAATTATTATTTTTGGAGGAATCAAAATTCTCAGATCAAATTATTTCTCCTCATTCAGAAAGATAGCAAACAAATTAAAAAAATAAAAAAATTGAATTTAGTAAGATATTTTTATATAGAAATTAAATTAAGCAATTTAAAAAATGAGTCATATCTAATTTAAAATTAAAGATTAAAGATTTGAGTCACCGCACTGGTGATTGGCCTAACACCATCTCACTATCTCAGGTCTGGTCCAATCGCTTCTCTCTCTCTCCTTTTGCGGGACCAGTTTCAGTTTTCTGCTTGTATTGCTTCTGTCTGGTCAAAACCACTGATCTTGTTTATATTCATGAGATATAATCATGATTTTCAAGTCAAGAAGTGACATTGGAACCATTCTCTTATATATGTTATTTGATGATGAACTTTAAAATCCTTCGTCTGATTAAAAAATAACAAGCTGGTGCATATTTTATTGTATTTTTTTAGATGACTTAAATATTGTGAATTGTATATATTTGTAACTGGGCTTTTAGTTATTGATTGTTAAACTATATTTAAGAATTGTACCTAAACATTAGTACAAGCAAAGAAAAGAAAAATTGAAGTACAACACCTCAAAGATTTTCAAGCACGGAACTATTTTGAGATGTGTTTGGTCGATGTTGTCCAAAGGACTAAAGGTTGGGGGATTAATTAATTAATTAATTAATTAATTAAGTCTTTGGCCCGTAGGAACTCCCAAGATTTTATTACAAAGACATTATTTATTATCGAGGTGGATGACATTAATGCCACTGTGGTTGCCATATTTAGGTTCGCAGCCTCTTTCTCAACTGCTACCAAGATTTTTATTTTTTATTTTCCTCCAGTCTTCACCGCCGATTCAGATCTCCAAACCAAATTGCCTCGTAATTTGCTCACTCGAGAAAATAAAAGGGACCATAAATGAAAGAGAGGGAAATGAAGAAGGCAGTGAATATGAAGAAGAAGAAGAAATCTCAAATGACATAAGTTTCAATGGATCAACATTTAATTTAGATAATTTAGCATGACAGTTACAAACTTTAGAGTAATATTGATTTTAAATAGTTCAGAATTGCTAACTAACCTTTGGGACTTTATTTGAGCATTTTTATAACTAATTTTTTGATAGTTATGTATGTGAATATTGAATGCAGTGAATCATGTGTTCATCTCACTGCTCGATTTTGTGGAAGTTAATTGATATTCAGTTATGCTGCATGTTGTTTGTTTGTTGTCTATCATTATTTCATTTCACTACTGCGTCTATAACACATAGTAGACAAACTAATACTTCTTTTATTTTGATTTACTTGTTACTAATGTGTTTGAAATTATGAAACAAACTATTTGAACTGTAGAGAAGCTAATACTTCTTTCATTTTGATTTACTTATTACAAATGTGTTTGAAATTATGAATTTTGTTATAATTTTTACTTGTGTTATGAAAGAAACTATTTTCAAATTATATCTATATTATATTTGAATCATGAAATTTTAATCGTCGAATAATTTCTGAATCCCGAATTTACTAATATGTATGGAAGCAAAAATGGGTTTGGTTCACAGAAGATCCAAAGTGACAATATGGTTGGGATTGAGATTGCGCTCAACTTCGGAGAAAAAGAAAGAGCAATGATGGGAAGAGGTAGCTTCTCTCTCTAGTTACTTTATTTATATTTATTGAGAATTGAGATAGAATTATATTAAGTATTGAATTGTATAGTTCAAAGCTCTAGAACTTATAATCGTTGCATATTCATCCTTTCTAGGCCTTATTAGCACCATCATCCGCTGTATAACCTTAATTATAAAAGAAAATTTTATATTTTATAAACCATATTTTATTAATATAATAAATTAATTTTATTTAAAAAATTAAGAGTCCTTATATTAATTTAGGCATAAATTATATCTAAATAAAATACATCATTTATTTATAATAAAATTAGTGCTATATACCATTATTTTTAAAATTAAAAGGGTTCCGCACAATAAATGACTTTTTTTTTTAATTTTTATCTAATGAGTAAAATTATGATGTTTCTAACTAGGAACATGAGGTTCATTAGTGTTTTTAACTAAAATATATACATTTATACTTAAAATTTTGATTTGCTCAATAAATTCTTTATATTAAAATCTTATGAGATATATAATTTTCCATCTTAGAGTTTTTTAAGTAATTCTCTTTGTAGAATTTTCAAGATAACTTTGAAATGAAAATAAAATAATAAATATTTACATATAAAAATATGTCATTTAAAAACAATCTGAAATAAATATTGAAAAAAAAAATCTAAAAATAGAAGATCCGTATCTCACAAATTTTTTTAATTTGAGAAATCTATTAAGCAACATAAATTGAAATTTGAAGTAAATAAAATATGTTTTTAGTTAAAATTCGGTGCCTAGCACCATAGAACTCATATATGTTTTAATGTAGATATATTCAAAATGTATTTTATACATATTGAACGTACACATTCATGATTACAACTACATTTACTTAGAAAAATGGTTACATCTACATATACTCCTAACTTAATTAATCAATATAACTGCTTTGCATATGCGAAGTAAATTATCCGTAGTGTGATTTTCGATTTTTTTCCCCTATGATTAATGAAAACAAATTAATATCGACATGTTATTCTACTAAGCATTGATGACATTACAAATGTGACATGCAATTTAATCTCTCCGCTTTGAATGAATTGTGCATGACTTGGTGTATAACATTTTAACTTGCAAAAAAAATGACTGTTCAAAATTGTCTGTGCGGGTATAAGCAGATTATAATTATCGCAGGAATGTGAAGTCATTAGGCTAGTTCTTGAAACGTGAAATATTTTAGAGAGTATGAATTTCCTATTTATACTATATAATTTATTATCTGCTAGTGATATACGAAGTTTCTATTTTTTTTAGAATAGCGAGGAAAAAAAATATCGTAAATCTGTATGAATCTTATATATTATTCATAAAATTTGTAAACATTATTATTGGTGTTAGACATATCGTAGTGTGAGCGCTACAGTTGAATGTCACAGACGTGGAATTAATCAATTGGTGACATGATCACGGGTTTATGACAAAGACGAAGTATCCATCGCTTTGGACTTTTGGTCTCAAGCAGCAGTTGCCAGTTGGAGCATTAAATCCATCATGAAGGCCACGCAAGACGCAACTGACACATACAAATATCATGATTAATGAAGAACCAACTTCACAAGAAATGTAAGGACTAATAATAATAATTTTGTACCTTCCTTCAATATATTCACGAATCTTTATTTTGGTAAAAGATATCGAACACGTTCAATCATACCACGCTCTATAATGAATTAACTGACGTCCAAACTTTCCCTCACGCACTGATAATACACATAAATCATTCATTTCTATATCCTGAATTTGCTGTTTTCATCACTAGATAATAACAAAAATAACAATAAAGTTTTTAATCTGAAATAAATTGGGGTAGAATAAAAAATATCTAATTCGAAAATATAAGAATAATAGATCTCAAATGTAAAAAAATTCAATAATAATAATAGTGGCAATGCTACTGATAACAATGATGAGAATGAGAATGATGAAAATAATGATGATCATGATATTAAAAATAATAATAAGGAGGAGGAGGATGATAATACAAAAATCTATAATAATATTAATAATAATAACAATAGTACTAATAATACTAATAATAGTAATCACACTAAATCTTACTACCAAACATACTCCTAAATTTTAAAATTCTAAATTCTAAAAAATTTAGAATCTAGAAACTGAAAAATCTAAAAATCTGAAATTTATAACTCTACTACTAGACTCTAACTCATAAATCATTATTCTGATACATGGATCGACATCTTTTAGGTACTCCTATCTAAAATAAGTTATTTATGTATACTATATTTCTTCAAAAAAATTATTGCGTCATCTCATGTTAGTCTCGATCGATCTCTGTCTTTTTTTTGGTGTTTTCATGATGACTTATAGTACCATTGTGTACCGGTGTCTCAAGTGACATTCGTTGAATATGAGAAAATCATCACCAACATTATTGTACTAATTTCTCTTGAATTGGCGTGACCCAAATTTATCATGTACATTATCATTTTTTATTCGATATATTTTTATATGACCATATATCTAACACAACATCCACATTTCGATTGCATTTATCTTTTATATGTGTTGTCTTTTTACAACTCAACATTATACACCATATATTTATATATTTAAGTAGTTTGCTTGAGCATATTTCTCGAGAGGAACAAAATTAAAGTCCTTCAGCCGGATTTACTAGATTAATTCGATATATCTGAATATTATATTTAAAATATTAGTAAAAGGTGATTGCAACTAATTGTGGTGCATATATATATATATATATATATATATATATATATATATATAATATATATATATGCAAATGGACGTTTTCTTTTGATTTGAATTGAAAGCGTAATTAGCGATGATAGTTGCTAATTGGACCTCTTTGGAATAGTTGTTAGTCCAATCTTCAATTGAGATAGCAAAAAATACAAATAAAAATAATGATTATTCAGAATAGCTACCCACTCAACTAAATTAGAGTTTACAGTATTCGAGGTTGCAAAATCTGATTCAAACTCGACAAATCAGTCTCATCCGTCCATATTTGAATCCGACCAATCTGATCTGATTTTTTTTTAATTCAAACTAATATGATCCGATCCGATCTAAATACGATCTGATCTAAAACCAAATGATCTATAATATAATCAAAATCAATAAAAAATAATAATATATAAATTAGCTCGATTAAACCTGATCCAATCCGATTTCTTCTTAAAAAAATTAAATTAACCCGATCTGTCCCACCCACCCGCTAACTCGGATTAGCGTCATCCAAAGTTCTAAACATACCCTTTATTTGGATACAAAAACATGCTCTACGCAGTGGCAGAGCCACATGAAATTAAGGTAAACATTTCCCTACCCTGATTAAAAAGTTTTCAAAATATGCTCGTATTGGTATTTTTTTTTCAATAAAAAAAATGCGCTTATAAATTAAAATGATTGTAAGATTACGCCCCACGTACTCTAAAATGTTTGCCCTACCTGATCTCTTATCATGTCTCTCTACATACCTAATTTAATTCAGCCAAGCAATGACAATGATATAATTAATTATCAACCATGTGGTACCATTCATTTAAGACACCGTTAGCTGATTCAGATTGAATATGACGTTGCATGGGTCCTAGGTATTGCATAACCATTGGCATTGAAAACCAATCGAATTCGGTTGAACTACATTGTGTGCTAATTCGATTTAAAATTAATTCAAATTAAATTAAACTCGAACTAAATTAAATTCTAAAAAGCTCAATTATTTTAATTTTTATATTGTCATAAATAATTAGAGCTAAAGTAATTAATATTTATTAATTTTATATTAAAATTTTAAAAAATAACTAATATTTATTAAATTAGTAATAAATTAATAATATCTTATTAATTTTATAACAAAATAATCATATTAATAATTATATTATGGACTAAATAGTTAAAATACATATAAATAACTACATATCGAACTCGAATTAGTTTATTAAAAAGTTATAGAACCGAACCAAAGCGAACTGACAAAAAAATCTAATCAAACAAATCGAACTTGAGCTAAAACCAAATCGAACATCAAAAAATTATGATTTTTCTTGCACCCAATAACGGTGCATATTGCTAGTGTTTGAATAAATAATAAAGAATGCGGATTCACATCAACTGCCATCTATGTTGCACCGATTTGTATCTGATACAAATTCATTTGTGATTCCTATTAGATACTTCATCTGATGTATCGGAGAATTTTGATAATTTGACTAGCAGATTCAGTCAAGAATAAGCCTCAGATAAGTCTTTGATACTTATTGATATATCCTGTGCAACATAGCCTGTCATAATTGATGGCAGGAAGCTGTCATACCTTCTATCTTTCGATTTCATTTAACGGTTATGATTATGGGCAGATTCTTACCCAAATTTTCTGATCTCCTGCACAAAGAATGCTGAGTTACTATCAAATACCGCGCTGCAGCTTCACATTAGATTAGCCCTCTGATCTCCTTCAGATGGGTGAAAAAATGAGAGAGGAGCTGCTCCTAGCACATTTTTCAAGAGGAGAGAAGATACATTCCTCTTCTTCCTCCCCAGCCCACCAGATTTTATTATATATAATAATTATAAAAATTATATTATTAATAATAAGAGTGATAAAAATAAAATTTTAAATGGTAGCGTGTCACTGTCAGTGACGTCTTTGTATAAACGCGCCACTGTCAGTGGCGTCTTTGTGTAAACGCGCCACTGTCAGTGGCGCGTTTATCAAAAAACAGATTTTATAAATACAAGCACAGAGAGATACATGCGCGGTTGATATTTATAGGAGACAAACGCGCCACAGTCAGTGACGCGCTGCCATTCGTAAATTTAAAATTTTGATTTTATCACTTTTATTATTAATAATATAATTTTTATAATTATTATATTTAAAAAAAATCTGCCAGCCCACTCGATCTAAGTTTCTACTTTTCTCTTTGCTTCCATGGCAACTTTCTTAATGATGCTTAATCTATAGTTATCTTGTTTATTCTTCTTATTTTTGTTCCCGATAATAATACTTATTATATAACACTTGAGATATGATCACCTAACCAACTTATTGCGTTTAAGAACTTAGGGCCTGTTTGACAAATCAAGGAATAATTTTGGAAGAGTGGTAATTTTGAAATAGTGATAAAATAGTAGTTTTTTTTGGAAGAGTGGTAGAAGAGTGGTATTCTTGACTATTCGGAAGAGCAAAAATATCATTTGATTGGTGTTAATCAAAATAGTTAAAATATGAATAATTATGATAATAATAATAAGGATGATGATAATAAAAATAATAGTATAATAATAATAATAATAATAATAATAATATTTATAGCTATAATCATACAAATATAATAAAAAGAAAAATATAATCATAATATAGTAATGTAATAATAATAAATTATAATCATAATCATAATCATAATAATATAATAATAATAAATAATCATAATTATCATAATAAAATCATAATATAATAATATAATACAACATAATCATAATCATGATAATAATAATTATAGTCGTAATCATAATAATAGAATAATCATAATCATAATCACAATCATAATAATATAACAATAATAAATTATAATCATAATTATAAATAATTTATCATAATAATATAATATAATATAATATAGTATAATAATAATTATAGTCATAATCATCATAATATAATAATAATATAACCATAATCAAAATATAATATAATTATAATAATAATAAATAATCATAATTATAATGATATAACCATAATCATAAAATAATATTATAATAATAATAATAAAATAAAATAAAATAATAATATAATAATAAAATAATCATATTTATATTCATAATATAATAATATAATACTAAAATCATATTTATTATAATATAATAATACTAACAAATGATGATAATATATTATAATATAATAATATTAATAGTGATGATAATATAATAATAATCATAATCATAATTTAATAATAATAATAAATAATAATAATTATTATTATAATATTAATATAATAATAAATTATATTCATAACATAATAATAATAAATTATATTCATAACATAATAATAATAAATTATATTCATAATATAATAATAATAAATCATATTTATAATCATAATATAAAAATAAAATAAAATAGAATCAAACAATAATCGCTATTTCGACGAGAGCTAATCCGGTATTCCACCTATAAGTTGGTATACCGGATTAGCACTCTTCCACACTCTTCTACTTAGTCTAAAATTCATTTGGCAAATTAATTCGTCGGAATAGCAATTTTATTTCTACTTTTTGTTATTCCATGGAGTGCCAAACAAACCCTTAGAACATATCAGGCTCTAGGGGTGATAATTATCGATCTGATCCGATGGGTTAATTCAATTTGAACATGTCCTAATCCGATATAACCCAAAGATAAATGTGTCGGATATCGATTTAATTTTTTTGACCCGAATCAGGTAGGGTTGGATTCGGGTTAACCCGACCCGATCCGATTAATTATATTTTTGAAGTAATTTTATGATTTAGCACTAATTAAATCTCAAATATGCACTAATTATATAATAATTAAGATTAATTATAAATTAATTAATATTTAATTTCTAAATAATTAATAAATATTTAATTATTTTACACATATCGAGTCAGTTAATTCGAATCTCGACCCAATCCGAACATGAAGGATCTGAAATCCGAGATGACCGAGATCAAACAACCTAAAATCCGACCCAATTCGAACCGAACGACCCAAAATCTGAGATAACTTGAAACTCGATTCGTAATGACCCGAGATCCGAAAAAAACCCGATAGTGTTCGACCCGAAATATGTCCTGATCTGAATTATGTCGACCCGTACATGACCCATAACCTAATATTTTTTTTAGTCAAATTTATCTGATTCATTCGAACCCGAACTCGACCCGACTCGTCCGATTATCACCTCTAGTTTGTAGTGTTGGACAACAAAATGTCATGTATAGTAGATGGGCGCGTTATGCGTAGAGGTTTGAAAAAATTCATGCGGGTAGATCCGCCTCGTGCATACCCATGCCTCTCACCCGTCTCGGACCGCCTCGGGTAGACCCGTGGGTAGACCGGGACCCGCTAATGGTCCGATCTTAGCAAGGGTCGGGTCTAAAAAATTAAAAATAGAATCGTCAAACTCGTCTCGCTCTCACCCGTGACCCGCGCTCACCACCCCGCACTCACCCGAACCCAAACCCGCGCTCACCCGGACCCGACCCGCGATCATCCGGACCCGACCCGTGCAACCCGAACCCATACACGTGCTACCCGGACCCGACTCGTGCTACCCGGACCCGTAACCCAATGGAATAATGGACTTTTATTTGAAATCCAACCCACTTTGTATCAAATCCATTATACTTTAATTCAATTTTAATAAAAAAAATGACAAAAAATTCTGAAAAAAATAAAAAAAATACAAATTAATATCTATAAATACCCACCCCAATTTTTAATGAAAATCACAAAAAATATTCAATCATTCTCTCTCTCATTTAACCTCTCATTCTCAATTCCTCATATACTCAATTTTCCATAATTTCATTTGTCAAATTTCTCATAAAAAAAATTACTTCTAGTATTGTTATTTATTTTTTATTGGACAAGAAGTGAAAATTTTGTCAAATTTCTCATATAACGCTTGGAGGTTAGTTTTTTATATTTATTTATAGTTTTAATTCATTTACATTACATTAAATTCATTTTTTAAATTTTATTTATAGTTTTACTTCATTTACATTACGTTAAATTCATTTTTTTATTTATTTGTAGTTTTATTTTATTTGTAGTTTGAATTCATTTACATTATGTTAAATTTATTTTATTTATTTATTTATAGTTTTATTTTATTTATAGTTTTAAATTATTTACATTACTTTAAATTTGTTTTTTTATTTATTCATAATTTTTTTATTTATAGTTTTAATTTATTTACATTACGTTAAATTTATTTTTTATTTTATTTGTAGTTTTAATTCATTTACATTATGTTACATTCATTTTTTATTTATTTATAGTTTTATTTTATTTGTAGTTTTAATTCATTTATATTACGTTAAATTCATTTTTTTATTTGTAATTTTATTTTATTTGTAGTTTTAATTCATTTACATTATGTTAAATTTATTTTTTTTATTTATTCATAGTTTTATTTTATTTGTAGTTTTAATTCATTTACATTATGTTAAATTTATTTTTTTTTTATTCATAGTTTTATTTTATTTATAGTTTTAATTCATTTACATTATGTTAAATTCATTTCACTTATAACTTTTTGATTCTTTTTTTCTAGAAATGGCAAATCATCCCGTTGATGTTTTTCTTCATCGGTTTAGTGTGGAGATTTTTGGTGAAGATTATTATTCAGATCCGAATGCAAGTAGTTCTGAATCGGTCTATCGTCGACATGATAACCTTCCACTACCACAAGATCTTAACTATCAATCTCAACCTTAACATCAATCTCAACAAACATTTACTCAACATAAAATAATCGAAGAACCCCCGTCATATGTTCCGACACCACCCTCGTTTGTGGCAGAAACTCTAAACCCTAGTGTACCGCCTTCACCAATGGAATCTAAACCCATAGGAAAGAGGAAGATATCACTTGTCCCAACCTATGACGTACCTTGGTGGCGTTTTTATGAAATGACTAAGGATACGAGCGGTGTCTTATTCAGTGCGAAGTGTAAAGTTAAAAGTTGTAAGTTAAATTACTGATATATTAAGCAAAATGGTCTAAGTAGCTTTAAAAAATATGTTGATAAACACTTGCTAAAAAATGAGAAACCACAAGAACATGCAGACAACCGTTTCGTCCAAAGTGTGATAAATTCCGATGGTAGTAGAACCCACCAAAGATATGATGAAAAAAATGCTAAGTGAGTTTGTCCGGTATATTGCACATAAGAACAACTGATAAGTATGAGTAATTATTTAAGTTTTGCTCGATTGGTTATACGCGGGTGTGTCCAACCATTGTATAAAAGAATCCACAACATAAAAATGGTTAATGAGGTAAAAAAACAATACTGTGAACGTAAAAATGAATTTTATTAGCAATATTTTGATATGTCAACTATAAAGTTTCCATCACATCTGATATTTGAACTGTTAGTAAATATGATTTTGGTTTTTCTTGTATTACAGCACATTATATTGATGACAATTGGTTGTTACAAAAAATAGTCCTAAGTTTCGTACCATGGATTTTCCACACACTATACAAATTATTTATCAATCTATTATAAATATTTTAAAAGAATACAACTTAAAAAAAATTTAGAAAATATATTTTTTTCAATTTTATTTGATAATGCAAGTAATAATATAAAATCAATTGACTTTTTTACTCGTTACTAAATCCTATTATGGATGAAAAAATATTTCATCAAAAATGTGCTTGTCATATTCTTCACCTTACCGTTAAGGCGGGTATTAAAACACTCGGTGTTGATCAATTAATTATCAACAACAACAACAAAGCATTTAATCCCAAATAAATTGGGGTAGCCTAGAAATGAAACATAATCGGAAAGCATAAGATCAAAGATCTCAAATATCAGTGATAATAATGAATATGATGAAAGAAAAAGAAAATAAATAATAATAATAATAATAATAATAATAATAATAATAATAATAAAGATGATGATGATGATGATGATGATAATATGCTAATAATAATAGCAATAATAACATGATCAATTAATTATGAAATTTAAAAATAGTCTTCACCATATTTATTCAAACAATGTTAGAAAATAAAAATTTCATGCTTTATGTGAGTGGTTAAACTTGAGCAAGTTAAGAGTACCATGGAATGTAGATACCCGATGGAATTCAACATATCGGATGTTCCATCGTTGTTTTCCTTACAAGCGTGCCATAATCGAGATCTTGAATAACTCAATCGAGGGCCCTCGATTGTTACTCTCCGAGGGAGAATGGAGCCAACTTGAGTTACTAAAAAACTTCCTAGTTAATTTTATAATTTATTTTATTTTCTATCTCATAACTTTTTATTTGTTTTCCTCTGTAAGGTTTATCATGAGATGAAAGATGTGGAAAATCTCAACCCTTCTCTTGGGAAGAAGTACCCACGGTGACCATTATCGCAAGTTGTCTTCATTCGTCGTTCAAGAAGAGGTATATTGTACTGATGCTTCAAAGATATAAGAATAATCTACGTCTACCTTACACTGAGGAGGAAGCTCGTGTGCCTAGCCTATTGGAAGATATGTTCAATATTTACAACTCCCGACGAAATATCAATCAAGTTTCTTCTTCCGATCAAAACACTAGGTACACATAGAAAAAAAAAATTATTTATATTATTTATTACATAGTTTACTCACTCGTATTATGCATGTTTTTTAATCCTAATAGAAGTAATAATGTGTCCGGGTTGCTAAGTGAGTTGCGGGCGGATGAAGATTTTGTACATCAACAAATTAACAATAACGAATTACTAAGTTATTGTTTGGGATGCATGAAAGATGATGGAATTGACGTTCTCAATTACTGGAAGAGAAATATAATTGCCTATCCAACATTACGTTCTCAATTCGTGAGAAATACAATTGCCTATCCAACATTACAGTGCTCGTGTCGACGGTTTATTTTGAAAATCGTGTTTTAGTTCAGTGAATAGGATTTTGACTGACAAACACACCAAATTGAGTGTAAATCTTTTCGAGAAGTTTGTGTGCTTGAAAGACTGGATAGATGCTGAAGAACACTGCAACATGATACCACACTTGAGCCAACAACCCGTGCAGTCCCTACTCAAGAAAGTGACACTAATATGATTATAAGCCCGGACGATGATTTTGATGGTGCATGTGATATTAACGTTGAAGACAATGACTTATGATACTTGAATGACGATTACTAGATGTTTGATATATTTTTATAAACTCTTTTAATCTTATCATCTATTTTTTAACTTTTTTTTATTATTAGTTAAGTTATTTTTTAAGAATATTACTAATAAAAAAAGTTAGAACTTCGTCTATGTTATTTTTACATAGACGGAGTTCTATAAATATTAAGGAGGAGGGTAACTTATAATTTTTATAAATATTAATATTCAAAATAATTATAAAAACTATAGTTTATAACTTAGAATTTTTATAAATTTTAATTTTTTAATAATTAAATATGTAAAACCAAATTAGTTTAGAATTATTTGGCTTTAATTAGTTTTTTCTGATTTTTTTAGAATTATTTGGAACTTTTAAATTTTATTCTATTTTTAAACAATTATAATTAATAAAACTGATTTAATTAAAAGAATTTATATAAAATATTATGATTATTTTTTTTAACTTCTATTTTTTTCTGTTTTTTCAATTTTTCTGGAATTTTCTGGAATTTTTGATTTTTTTTTTTGAGTTTTTGACGTTTTTTTTCGAAATTAAAAAAAATGATCGGACCGTCCCGTGGCCCATCCATTCCAACCCGCGAGAGTCGTATCAACGGAGGTCCAACACGGATCGGATCGGAATTTTTTAATTTTAGACCGCTCAAACCCGTCCCGCCCCACCCGTGCCCCCGCGCTTACCCATGACCCGGAGGGGTTTCACCCGCCCCGTCCCGTCCCGTCCCGTTTTCAAACCTCTAGTTATGCGTAATCTTATCCGTCGAATATATTCGACAATTGAGATTAGTATGATAGATTTCTGTCATCACAACTATGACGGCAGATGCGAATCCAACGAGTACCATGAAATTATGACCAGAAACTTTGTATTATATGTAACTCGGGATCAAATTTGCATAATATATTGTGGTTCTGTTTCGTTAAAATTGTCTGTTATTATTTATCATTGAAAACAATGATATTTTGGATAAAATAAACAATGGATAATAAAGTGAAACAATGACTAATATTTACGACAAGGATTTTAAAAACTATATAATAATTATACTACAATTTTATTATTTCAGACCCAAAAATTTGAGACGCGATATTTTAGATCTATATAATTTTTTGGGTAATTTTTTTGGGAGACCGCTAAACTATGTCTCAAATCAATATTTGATCTATGAACTTTTATTTATCTATTTTTAGTTACTAAATTTTGATATTTGTTCAAATTTGATAACTTTATTAGTTTTTCCATTCAAATTTAATGAAAATTTTATAATATTACATGAGCATGTATGTTAATTAAATTTTTTAAGTAAGATTGATAAATTATTATTATCTTATTATTCATAGCATATTTTTATGCAATTGAGTTTATAACTTAATAAGCTAATTTATAGCAACCATCAAATTTTATTTGAATGAAGAAAAAGTTTTTATTTTATTTTATTTAGAGATATTAATGTCACACTATAGTTAAAAATTGATATTTTATAATTAAATATATTTCAATTTGCATGATTTAATTATTATGTAAATAAGAACTAATATATTTAATTAATTAATTAATTTTAAATTTTAAAACACATATTATAAATAATATAATAACTTGTAAGAAATAACACATATTTGAAAACGTGAATTTTTTATTTTTTAAAGAAAAATAGAAGTAATTAATTTATACTTTATACTATCATATTTTTAAAATTTATATAAAAATATATGTGTTTAAACTTTAATATAGAGGTCATGTTAAGTATTTCATTAAATTTGGATGAAAAATTATGAGTGATTAAATTTGAATAAATACCAAAGTTTAGTGACTAAATGGATAAATAAAATTTCAGTGATCAAATATGAATTTGAGATATAGTTTAGTAATCCCTTAAAAAAATTACCCTGAATTTTTTTAACTTCTATAGTTTGAACTGGGGAATAAAATAAAACTCTATTTTTCTCTCTGTCTTTTTAAATTGTAAAAATAATCTAACGTCTTTTGTGTTCCTCTAGCTAAATAATCGCTTGTCTAGTTGTGTTACAATTAATCATCATCATCATCATCATCATCATCACTATACATGTCTCGTCTCTTGTCTCACCTCTCATGTTCTTTTTTGCGGGCTCCCATTCACCAGCGCAGACTACATACAAAGTGCTCATCATTAGTATTTTGAAAGAAAAATGTATTCGATAGTTGTTTAATATAATTTTTTTTCATGAAAAATATTTTCTCATTTTAAGTATCTAATTAATTATTCATAACCCTTTTATTTGGAGTGAAACACAATGGATAAACATTGTTGAAAAAAATAAATGAAACAAAAGAAAAGATAAGAGAGCATATCAAAGAAAGATTTAATTTCTTACACTCAAAATTAAAAAAAAAAATCTTAAGAAATGAAGATTATAATCAGGCCTAAGCTTAGTGAGAACAGAGAGGAAGGTATTGCCCCTCCCTCCAAATTTGGAAAATAATATTTACGTCAAGGATTTAAAAATTGAGACACGACATTTTAGATCTATATAAAAAAATTAACTTCTATAGTTTGAATTCGGGAACAAAATAAAACTTTATTTTTCTGTCCGCATCTTTAATCTTTATTTATCCTCCTCATCATTCACCTCCATTAAACTTGAGGCATAAAGTGCACATCGGTGGTAATCTTGAAATATACTTGTAGTTGTAGTCTTGTAGAGCCCATAAAGTGCATTGGACTTGATCCTTAGCAATCAATACCTGAAGCCCATATTTGATTTTTTTTTTTTTCTGACCATCAACGAACTCCTAATTTGTTGGGTTTTACTTTTATGAGTAATTCCTTATATAACAAACATATACGTTGCCCGGATATATTTGTGCTATTGTCCTCGACAAAGATATATGCCAGATGCATCGACCAAATTACAAATATTCTGTCTCACTACTGATTTGTGTACAGTGGTGCTAAGGTAGGAAATTAGGTGAATTAATGGTGGAAACAGCGAATGAGATGTGGCGTTGGGTTAAGAATGGTGAAAGGGGAAAGAAAAGGAACACTCAAATTGAACCAAATTATTAGTGAAGCGAAATAAATGCTAGTGATATCGTCATTTATTATTAAGTATATTTCAGAGATTACCTTTACTGATAAATTATTACATTACCAAAAATACACAAGTGCTGCTAAAATTAAATTCATGTTTTATTTTTAAACTCAACAATTACATAATATGATTATGTCCCATTTCACCGTAAAGAGATAAACAAGACACTGGAAGGCCTCTAGACAAAATAAAAAAAAAAATCCTTAGCCACCTCAAATAAAACTCTTAGATGGTCGAGGCACTAATTTTGTCTCGTCATCCAAATTGCGGTGGCTGCAAAGTTGCTCTCGTCGTCCTTTCTCTCATCTACTTTTTTTACCATTTTTTGAAGTTTATCTTTTCATTCAATTTTTTTCGTTTGTTTTTCATCCCTCTCCACATTCATTCTGGAGTTGTGCTATGAGTCACTGGAGAATATGTGTTCCTTTTTTACTTCAACTAGCTCAAATGATAATTCAAAAATTATAATTTTGCGGAGTGCTCAACAAAAAAAAAAAAAAAAATGATCCCGGCAATTTTAAGAAATAATTTTTGTGCTTCTTCAAAATTTATATCACTATATGTATTATATGTCCTGTCTTATAGGCTTGGTACTAGAGCTTTTTCAATACCATTATTCGGTTTACCTTTTGTTTGATCTCAAGTCCTTTTGATTCAATAATACAAGGTCACAATCACAATCTTTTTATAAAAAAAAATTCTGATGAGAGTACCTTTCAAAAAGGATTACCAGCTGATTGATCATTCTCGTCTTTTCAAAAGAATTACCATCTGATTGATCATTCGACAGGAATGACATTGAAAATATGTACAAATTCTCAAAACAACAAAAAGGGACAAGTTATTTCCTGCACAAATTCAAATCTTTTTTAATACAAGAAGCTCATTGGGCTGCTATGCGGCAGCAGGGTTCAACAAAGCAAAAGTGACGATACCATGTAAGCTTGAGCTTCTGCACTGAGTAATTTTTTCACTATTTTCATTTCATGTCCTTTAACCACCGTTACTGTTATCCAGAGCCACAAGCCCCTCCAGTGGACTTGGCCGCTCCAGGGCATACGACGGTAAATCGTTCAAGGAGCCTGCACCTGGAATTTTCATATAATAGATGCTATTGTTTTCTTTCTCGGCTCTCTCAAGCGTTGTAGTCATGTTTTTCTCTAGTCTTGATATGACACTGATGAGAGAAGAGGAAGCCCCTTTGACGGCTCTCTTTGTGCTTCTCAGATGGTCGATACCCATCCTTAATCGCGCAATTTTTTCCCCAATTTTTTCATTTTCATGGAGATATTTTGAGTAATGGTAGCAAGATTCAGCATAGAACTGTGAGGCCTTCAATTGTACATGTGCAAACCACCCCTTGTCAATGTGTAGGTTGAGTGGTTCGGAGCTTACTGCACATTGAAGCTCTTCATAATATAATCCAACCTATTGAAGAAAATAATAAAACAATTTTAGCTGGAAAAAATGAAATTGAATTATTTGCAGCTTCTTTTGTTGAATTTCGTGGATTTCCTTGACAAAATGTTTTCAAAGAAGTCTTTACAGTAATTAATTTACTATACAGCATACAACAAAAAAACTCTGAATTGAGAAAAATAAAATCAGTTTAAGAAAATATTTGGCTGAGGTACAGGAATTTTGTACAGAATCAGATGATATATATATATGAACACAACAGAAATTGCAATGATAATATCCAAAATTTCACCTTCCTCAAAATAAAATAAAAATAATTTACCTGTCTTGCAGCTTTGGAGCAATTAGCAGGAGACATTCCAGCTCTAACAGCCCGATTAAAAAAACACTCCTGCGCCTGAGCGACCATGAGCGTCTCGAGCATGCTTATGCACTCGCTTGAAACATCTACTGATTCACCTCCACCAAATCTCTCTCTCAAATACCGCAATGCCCCTGCTGCACTTTGAAATAATTTGAATGCCTTGGTCAACCCTTCTACTGTCCCCTGATTTTCTGCCACTGCCATCTGTGAATGCACCGCAGCTACATTGAACACAACTGCCACTTTCTCTGAATTAATTGAGGTGTGGGACTGCTTCTTTGATGGCTTGAAGGAGTCCTGCCAGGTGAAACAAATGGCCTCAATGTGGGACCGCTCGAGCGCCATGGTGTAGTGGGGCTTTATTTTTGAGAGGGAATGAAAGTATGAATACAATTGATCGAGGCGGCTTTCGAGAGAGATGGTGGTTGGTTTAGAGGCCGCGGTTTGGATAAGTCTGAACCGGGATCTCAGGAGAGTGGAGAGCTCTTGGTCAGCAACTTCTGTGCATCCAGCACTCGATGTCAGGCATGGTGCTTTCTCTTGGATTGATAGCATCGGAGATGGAAGATCATCCATGGCTTCAGTTTGGTATCCTTAATTTTTGGGGGTTTAAATAAATACTGGTTGCAAGATAAAGGAAAGAGCAATTTCAACGGTTTCAAAGGAGGAGAATTAAAGAGACTGATGGGAAGAAACTTCCAGGGGGATACATGTTTCTTGTAAACTTGATTCATGAGTTTTCAACGACAAACTAATGAGTGCGAATACACAAAAACAAGTGGTCTCCAGTTGGTGGTGAGAGATGCGAGATTCTCTTGTGCAAGTGTACAGGTGGGGGGCCCACACGGCATTGCATGCAGTTCAACGTCAACACAGTGTGTTGACAAACTTTTTCCTTCGCTTGGCCTGGGTCCTGGTGTTGGAATTTTAGGGCAAATGATGAATAAAGGATTCTTTTTATTCTGATGATATACAATCTTAATTTATAAGTATATTTATAGGCAGAGATGATAACGGTAATATTTGGCTATATAAGGAAATATAAACAGAGAATTTGCAACCCAAATTAATTTGATTTGTGGATGACATTTCTTATAAATCTGGCCTATGATGAGATATTTCTGAGGCCGTTGTCCCTTAATCATTTTTATTTTCAACACTCCCCCTCAAGCTAGGATTGAAAATATCATATAATCCAAGCTTGCATGTAATATTCTCAAAGGCATTTATGTAGAGCCATTTTGTGAAGATATCTGCTAACTGATCTTCACTCTTGACAAAAGGAGTTTCAATTTCTTTGGCTTGAATTTTCTCTCGAATGAAGTGACAGTCTACTTCTATATGCTTGGTTCTCTCATGGAAGACAGGATTTGCTGCGATGTGTCTTGCCGCTTGGTTGTCACAGAACATCTTCATTGGTTCATTGTTATCAATGTGTAAGTCGGTTAAGAGTTGTTTGATCCATGTTAGCTCGCTTGCGGTGGATGCCATGGCTCGATATTCTGCTTCAGCGCTTGATCGTGCCACAACGTTTTGTTTTTTGCTTTTTCATGTGACAAGTTTCCGCCTACAAATGTGCAAAAACCGGTTGTCGATTTTCTGTCAAAACTCTCAGCCCAATCTGCATCGGAATAGCCACATACAGTATTAGTTCTATTATTTTCATCCAGATTCCCTTTCCAGGACAACTCTTTAAATACCTAAATATCTTGTTAATGGCATCTAGATGGGAAGTTCTTGGGGTATGCATGAATCTACTCACTTGGCTTATAACAAATAATAAATCAGATCTGGTTACAGTTAAGTATATAAATTTTCCTACCAATTTTTAATATTGATTAATATCCTCAAGAAGTTCACCGTCCTCAGTGTTAAGTTTTACATTTATATCAACAGGAGTTGATGCTGGCTTACACCCTAATTTACCACTTTCCTTAAGTAGGTCAAGTACATATTTTCTTTGAGAGATGAATAAACCTTTTGATGAGTGTGCAATTTCTTCCTAAAAATATTTTAATTTTCCAAATCTTTATCAAATTTTTATTTAAGACCACTTTTAATAGCATCAATTTCTAACTGACTATTTCCAGTTATGATAATGTCATCAACATAAACTAAGACTACCGTTATACCATTCTCATTGTATTTTATAAACAAGGAAGTATCAGCCCAACTAATTTTAAAATTGCATGAAAGTAAAAATTGACTTAATTTTTCATACCAGACTCTTGGAGATTGCTTCAGTCCATAAATGAATTTATTTAGCCTACAAACAAGATTAGACATATTTTCCCTTTTATGACCTGGGGGTAAGGTCATGTATACTTCTTCCTCAAGTGTTCCTTGAAGAAAGATATTTTTAACATCCATTTGGTGAAGACTCCAACTATTATTAATAGCAATGGATAGTAGAATTCTAACTGTGTTCATTTATGTTACAGGGGCAAATGTCTCATGATAGTCAATTCCATGAGTTTGTGTGTACCCTTTGGCTACTAACCTAGCCTTATATCGTTCTATGATTCCATCACTGTTATATTTAATTTTATACACCCATTTGCAGCCTACAGGTTTCTTATTTTTTGGTAAAGGGCATATAGTCCAGGTTTGATTTTTTTCTAAGGCATGGAGTTCTTCGTCCATTGCCTTACACCATTTTGGGTCCTGTTTTGCTTCCTCAAAGGTAGCTGGTTCTGCCATTGTTGAAATAACATTCACAAATGCATAATGTTCTTTTGAAATATTTTTATAAGAAACATAATTTTGGATAGGATATTGTACCGTATACGTTGTGAAATCCTTTAACCTGGTGGATGCCCGTGTTTGGCGAGTTGATCTCCTCAAATTTTGTTCAGTTTCTGAAGCTTGGACTTTTGTGGGTTCTTCGGCTTCTTCATTCTCCTGCTCTCCTTCACCTGTTATATTAGTGATTTTTTTCTACAAAAATTTCCCTTCTTTCTTCGTTAGCAGTGCAAGGTAAGATAAAATCACTTGAATTAACTTGTTCACCTTGGTTTTCTTCAATTTTTTTTAAAGAAGGGTTCATTTTCAAAAAAGGTTACATATCTAGAAATATAAAGCTTATTTTCCTTGGGGTCATAGCATTTGTATCTTTTCTTTTGAGTAGAATATCCCAAAAAAATTATTTTTATAGAATATCTAAAAAATATCTAAAGGGCTTTTAAAGCTTAAGATAGCGCTTGGTATTCTATTTATTAAATAGGTTGCAGTGAGAACGACTTCTGACCAAAAAAATTTAGGTACGTTGTTCTGGAATAAAAGGGTTCTTGTTACTTCAAGGAGGTGACGGTTTTTTCTTTCATAAATTCCATTTTGTTGATGTGTGTAAACACAAGAAGTTTGATGAAGAATACATTTTTGTTTTAAATAATTTAAATTTTTTTTATTAATAAATTCAGTACCGTTATCGGTCCTAAGAATTTTAATTTTTTTGTTAAATTGAGTTTCTACTAAATTTGAAAAGGTTTGGAAGTGTGAAAATACTTCACTTTTATTTTTCATTAAATATAACCATGTTGCCCTAGAATAATCATCTATAAAAATCACAAAATACCTATAATCATTATAAGAACTTACGGGAGCAGGTCCCCAAACATCAGAGTGGACTAATTCAAGAGGTTCACTGTTGTTAGTTTTGGAATCACAAAAAGAATTAAAGTTTTGTATGCTTTGCAAGTTTACAAATCTCACAATTATTACAATCTAAATTTACAAAATTAAACATAGTTTTTAAAATTTTGTCAGAGGGGTGATAAGCCTCATTTATATATTATATTCAATTAGGGTTTTATCTCAAAAACTATGCATTTTATGTTAATTGTTAAGAATTTATTTAGTTTTTATGTCGAGTTCGAGATACTGCTGCATTTCTTATTATTTTGCAGGTCATTGAGTGTAAACAAAGATGTTAACATGAGAAATAATGCTTGGAACAAGATGGGTCGGATTTACACGAAGAAATCAAGTTAAAAGCATTCCCATACAAAAATTGCGGACCGCAATTATCAATTACGGACCGCAAATGCTCTCTGGTTCGTTCTGGAAAAAAATGCAAAAATGTCGGACCGCAATTTTAAAATGTCGGACCGCAATTTTTGGGTGGCAGCATGAATTGGCAGTTTTAAAGCGGTTTTCTCATTGGAATTAATAGATTTTGACACCCATTCGTCCAAGACATCTCTCAAGTGTCTGGAGAGGAGTTCTAAAGAAGAAAAGAAGAGAAAGAACACCATGAGAGGGAGAATTTGAAGAAGAACTCAAGAACCGGGCGAGAAATCGTAGATCTTCTTGGTTTATTCTTTTCTTTACTCTTTTCTCATGTGGTATTGTTGTTTAAACATGAATCTTGATACAATCTTTGACATGATTTGTGGCTAGACACCCTTCTAGGGGTCTAGATGTAAACTCGATAACTCGAATGATTTAATTTACTCGTTTGTTGATCTTTTAGTTCTTGTTGTTTGTGATTGCTATTTTATCTGAATTGAATGCTTAGTTTTAATCAACTGCATGTTATCATAGAAGTGAAAGCGGAAATCGAAAGGTGAAACTGAATCTTCTGACCCAAAATAGTGATTTAGGTCGTAGGCCAAGTACTTAATCGTGAAACTTATTACCTAAGGAAAAATCGAGGAAACCTTAGAAATTGTGTGAGGTACCGAAAGGCGAAGTACAAAATCTAGGTTATGCCAAAGTGACTCACTGATCTTAATGGGCTTAGACTTGTAAGGTGAAGTACTTAATCGAGAAACCCGAATTGTTTAGGTACGGTATCAAGCCACGAAAGTGTAAATTTGGTACTAAAATCTGAGATTAAATCCCCGACAAACACTAGAACAAATTAAAAGATCAAATAGAGTGAATTGACCAAACGAGTGAGAGTGAAGCCGAAAACCCCTAGGATCCTCAATTTGATAAACTTTCCAGTCATTGTTGTTAGATTAATACACTTTTATTTTGATACAAAAACTCTCGATCGATTATCTAGATTAGTGAAACTTGTTAGAAACGGTAATTCACCCTTGTCCTTGTGGTTCGACACCCCAACTACTACTTGACTAGGCCGTGCGCTTGCGGCTGAAATTGAGTATAAATTAGGGTATTTATTAGCTTAGCAAAATACACATCAAGTTTTTTGGCGCCGTTGTCGGGGACAACGGTGTGAATATCGGTTCAACCTTTAGTAACTGAGACTAGATATTTCTTTTTAATTTTTATTTCTTTTATTTTCTTTTATTTTCTATGATCTACTTGTTTGATTGCTCTTTCAGGTTTCGATCTGGCCGGGCAATCAGGTCTCTTGGTGTACAGACGTAGAACCCAGGAGACAATCTCTCTACTTGAACAACTGTTTATTCATCTCGCCATCGAAGAAGCAACCCAAATGGCGGAGAATGATGAGAACCATCCCTTGAAGGACTTTGCTGCCCCAAAAGCAATTGGAATTCAACTAGGCTACACGGTGCCTAATGTAGCAGCAAATAACTTCGAGCTGAAACCCGCTCTCTTGAACATGCTCTCTCAACACATGTTCAACGGTTTAGCCCATGAAGACCCAAACCAACATTTGGCCATGTTTGAAGAATTATGTAATACGGTTAAAATTAATGGTGTTGAACCCGATGCCATTAAACTTAGAGCATTTCCTTTTTCCTTAGGAGATAAGGCTAGAAATTGGCTAAGATCATTAGATACCGGTACAATTAGAACATGGGACCAAATGTCTGATGTTTTTCTTTCTAAATATTTTCCTCCATCTAAAACTTCTGCCCTTCGTGCTCAAATTACAAATTTCAGGCAAAGATGAGGAGAATCTCTCAGCGAGGCATGGGATAGATACCAAGAGCTGCTGCGTCTTTGCCCACACCATGGACTCGAGAAGTGGTTCATACTTCAGATTTTCTATGAAGGACTTGAGCAGTCCTCTAAACTGACCATTGATGCAGCAGCAGGAGGTAATTTGATGAATATGAGTGCCCGGGATGCCTACAAATTGATTGATGAGATGACATTAGGACAGCAACAATGGAGCTCGGTGAGAGGACCCGTTCGAGGTGCATCGGAGTCATTGAGACGGACATTTCAACAAAGTTGGCAGCACAATTGGAGGTGATGCAAAAGAGCATAGACCGCTTGACCAACTAAAATATTTCAGCGGTACATCAATCACCTACTTGTGCTATTTATGGTGGAGGCGATCATTTGACCATAAACTATAATTGGGGAAGATCTACCGAGAGGGATGCGGAGCAAGTGAATGTACTCAACAACAATTATCGGCCGCAAAACAACCCTTACTCCAATTCTTATAACCCAGGATGGAGAAATCACCCAAATTTCTCTTGGAGAAACAACCAAGACGATCAACCCCAAAACCAGAACCAAAGTTCCAATCAGAACCGATCGAATCAGGGGTACGGACAGAGACAATTTGACCAAGGCGCTCCGCAAAAAATCTAATTTGGAACAAATGATGAAAAAATGATGCAAGAACAAGCGGAGTTCAGACAAGACCAAAAGAGGGTCAACCAACAAGTGGCCGACCAAATTAGGGATCTAAGCATGAAAGTTGACCTACTAGCGACTCATGGGAAACTTTTGGAAACGTTTGGTACAAGTTACTCCTGAGTCTAAAATCCATTTGGTACAATTTGTTGGAGCTATTTTTGGTGCAAAACCAACCACTAGACATTTATTAAATAAACTTGGCAGTTCAGGCCACATTGGTCTATTATTTACGAGCTGGGCCAAAGAAATTGGGTTATCTGTTTTTTGTGCAGTGCAACACTTTGAGCCCATTGTCTCATTTGGATTATTCATTTCAGAATGGGCTGTGACCGAATTGCTAAAATTAATAGAATTAACAGAACCTGGTTGGCCCATTAGGCTTGGCTGGCCCAGTAGCTGCGTGTGTCGGTTTACCGTGGACTCAAGCGACTCGAGTCTGTATAACTCAGTCGGGATTGAGCCGCTTCCTCTGACTGCTCCATTTCCTTTCTTCTCCCCCTGGCTCGAATCTAGGTTTTTCGCTAAATATGCCTTGCGTGGTGGCTCTCCCTGGTTTCGTCCGCCGCCTCCGCCTTGACCCTTCCACTTGGGTTTGAGGTGAGGATAAAGATTCCAGCAGCCTTCTCTGAGATGGATGTCCCGATTACAATGAGTACACCTCTGACCTGTACCTTTCTTACCTTTGAAGGCTTGAGGGTTCATGACAGTGAAGGCGTGGCTCTCTGACTTCGGGTTCTGGTCAGAGACGCTCATCGCAACTCGTCGTGACTCCTCTTGCTGGATACGGCCGTTACACCTGCAAATGTTAATCGCTCCGTGTTGTTGAGAATCTGTGCTCGGATTTGAGTCATAGCTTAAATCCAGAGCGTCGAGAAAGGTATAGATCTGGTCTAGTTCATGCCTCTCTTGGAGCACTGCCAGGTCAGTAGTGAATGGTCTATATACTTTGAGTTCTTGATATTTGGATTTTACATGTCCGATTAACTCGGATACGATTTTGGAGCCTTGAGTCATTTGAGTAATGTCTTTTTTGATTTGGAAAATGTGGGAGTTATTGCTTTGGTTGCTATGTTGATCTGTTATTGCATCTCATAATTCTTTGGCTGATTCATAGTGTACAAAGATTTCAAGTAATTGTGAATTTAAAGAGTTGAGAATCGAGTAAATGTTTGACCGTCAAGAATGTCACATTCTTCTTGGGCATCTCCTGTGTCTGTAGGTCTGGGTTTGTTGTCATTGATAAACCCCAGCAATCATTTGCCTTTGAGGGAAATCTTGGCCGCCTTGGACCACGCCAGGTAGTTGCGCCCATCGAGAGGGACATTGATAAGTTTTTGGGAGGAATTAAAATCGGGTCTTGAGTTTTTGAAACACTATGAGTTGCTGATGTTGAGTTTGCTCTGTCATGATTTTATGATGGCTGATTTGCTGATAATGAGTTGTTGTGCGGAAGCTTTTGAGGGTCAGAATGGCTCTGTTATCATGTTAGAATTTTAGGGCAAATGATGAATAAAGGATTCCTTTTATTCTGATGATATACAATCTTAATTTACAAGCCTATTTATAGGCAGAGATGATAACGATAATATTTGGCTATACAAGGAAATATAAACAGAGAATTTGCAACCCAAATTAATTTGATTTGTGAATGACATTTCTTTTAAATTTGGCCTATGATGAGATATTTCTAAGACCAACTGTCCCTTAATCATTTTTATTTTCAACACCTGGGTTTAAAGGAAACTTCCTTCTTTTTTTTTTCTTGCGGAGAAGCGGCCACACGAGGAAGAGAAAGATATGCATGACACAGTACAAAACGGCAATATATATATATATATATATATATATATATATATATATACATACATAGAAATTTTCAAAAAGAAAAATTCCATAGCGTATTTATTCATGACACGATACTGAAGTATGAATACAGATTTTATTGGCATTTTCAAATTAAAAGAATGTCAACATCACAATTAAATAATGGCAGATGTGCTCACTTATTATTATTTTTTTAAGTCAGTTTACCAAATCTCAAATAAAATAAAGGCCAGAGTTTGAAAACCAGCTACTAAAAAGAATTTTCAGAGACCAATTCCGGCAGTCATGAGAAAAAGGATGGGAAAAGTAGAGAGCAGAACCAAATGTAACTCATTGAATTTAATAAAACCAATCTAAATTTAGTGTCCAAGCATGAACTAGTTGCCATCTCTTGACATAATCATGATAAAATAAGTTGCTGAGTATTTCAAATCATTTCATATCTATCAGCAATATTCTATCCAATTTGGTATAAAAGAAGTCAGATGAAAGTATGTAGTTGTAATTCGTTACAAAGTTTACAAGAAATTCTTTTTTTTTCTTTTTTTTTTTTTCAAAAAACTGGACTAGTGAAAGCAAAACAATACTCCGAACATTGGTGCAAATGATAAAGCAATGCCCAATGAGAATTTAATTTCAAAAAGCTAGTATGATGAACCTTCTTAAGACCTTTTACACGACCTAAAAGCAAAGAGCCTACATAAAGAACCAAGAAAGAACAGGAAAAGACAGCAAATTAAATCAACTACAAAAAAAGAACCTGCTTTCAAAATTGACACTACCAGTAGCACAAAATTTTCCTCCATATTCAAAATATTGTTTGAAAATGTTGTTATGTCAAACGGACATTTTTGTCTTCTTATTATGCCTCAGCTTTGGCTTCCTTTTTTTGCAGACATGCTATTTTGTTTCTTGGCATCACGATTGGATGTTGTTTGCTGTCCGGCGTCTTCTTCCTCATCTGACAGCATTTTTTCTTCTCTATCTCCTTCATCTTCTTCATCTGAGCTTAAAACCAAGTCTTCTACTATATCATCCTCTCTGTTAGCTTCTGTGCCGTCCTCTCTCCGCTCAACACTTCTCTTCTTCTTCTTTTTTCTATATTATCCCTGAAGTATAACAAAAACCAAAGGTAAGACCTCACAAGAACTTCTCTACAACAAAAGACAGGCACATTTCCTAGCCAGTCAAGCTTGCCCCATTACAATCCCGCTCACTGAAACTGAAGAAAAATTAGAGAGCCCTAGGCTCAAAAAAAGAGAGGGCAGGAGGGAGAGTAGAGAGGTTGAAATTGATTCTTACACTTGGCAGCCGTTACCAAGGTTCTGAAAAAAAGGAAGAAGCAGATCAATTTCAAAAGAGAGATTAAAATCTAGTTGTGAAAATTGAGGAGAAATATGGCCAAAATATTACTGAGATTTCTTCTTGTCAGGCAACCATGATGAACCAAAAGCTGCTTTCCCTTCCTCTTCATTCTCTTCATCATTTTCTGATAGCTTGTTTGCAAATACTGATGACTCAGCACCAACTATTACACTATCATAAGAAGAAAAAAAAAGAAATTAACAAAATACAATAATGTTTGGATTTCATTTCTAGCCTACCCTAATTTATTTGGGATTAAAGGCTTTGTTGTTGTTGTAACAAAAAAATACAACAATGATTTGAGAAGAAATTCAAACAAGGATTATTTAAGAATGTTGAATGTCTCATATGTAAAAGGTCACTTTCTCTTACCTCTATCACTGACTACAGAAAACAATAAATGAATGAAGCTGTATTACCTTTTCTCAACTAATGAATCCCGCATAAGCTGGGTCCTTTCTCGCAAGTTTTTCACAAATGCAGATAGGAGGCTCTGTCCATTTTCCTTTACAGCCTTAAAAAAACATTAAACAACATGAGAATTGTAAACTAACCCCCTCGAAGCCACATTTACAAAGAGAAACAGAGACAAAAGAAAGACAAGTTTACCTGAAGAAATTCCTCCACAGCTGGATCATTTGGTGAAAAACCAACACCAACACGCTTCAAGTTGATGAACTCGACACTGGCCTCAATCTATGGTAGAACATAACAAGGACCCCATTGAAACAAATGACGAAAAAAGATGAAATCAAATTGGCCATGTTACTCTTCAAACTGTCAACTAAATCCTTCCCAGACAGTATACTCCTACCCACCCCCTCCTAATAAAGAAAATGAGATGAATAATTAATGGAAGAGCTACAATTTTCTCTGCCCATAATTTTGTTTCTAAAATATCAACATAATTAAGTACAAGTTTGGAACAGAGACCACTTTCCCCATGCCTTTATCAAAAGAGAGGAAGCTACCACCACATCAGTCCACAAATGGGTAAATCACATGATGCAAGCACAGTGCATACCTGACGAATGAGATCTCTGATGTCTTTTCTGAAACGTTCAGCCTTGATGGTCTTGCAAAAGGATCTGAGGCGAACAAGAGGGATAAATGAGAGCTCAAAGAAGGAAATAGATAAACTCCACTGAGAGAGATGCTCTGCCAACTCCTCTATAACAGCATGAATGCATGCCTCCTGAAATAATCTTGTCTTAACCGTATTCTTGTCTACCTGTAAAAGATTAAAAAATTATATAAAGGTTTGGAATATTACTCATTTATTTTATATTTGTAGGAATATTTCATGTATGGTATGCAACTTTGGAACAATCCATTGTGCATATACCTACCAAAAAGAAAATAATTTGTCCTCTAGAGCACAGAAAATATCATCAATGCCCAATAAAAAGAATTTTAAAGAAGTCACTGAAGTTACCCATCCAGACAAGAAAATATCTTCCTCGTGAAGCTAAATACTAAAGATGGGAAGTACTAAAAGTTATGGTGCAGTATCTATTTGGAAATACACAGAACTTAGGTAGTAAGAATTGCATGATGATGTAGCATCTTTCTCTTCCTTGCAGGATAAATTCCTTTCCAGGAGTACATCTCATATTTCTCCTATTTTTCAGGATTACAAGTCATCCAGTTTTTGCAGGGAAACATTTAGTGTTTTGAGTTTCTTTAGGCTTAAATGTGATATTCTATAATTCACAGGTATACATGTGAAGTTGCCCCTTAAGCTAGTTCTCCCAGCACAACTTATAGTTCTTACAGAACATATATGCCAGCATTTTGGGTCAAAATGTATCAATGACATGCCTCCCTGGAACATTTTAACTGGAAAACCAATTCCAACCATCATTTCATCAGCTTGTTATGCTGACATGTTCTATTTCTAGTACTTATACCGTACTAAACTAAACCAACTTTAATTTAAGTAGCATTTTAGCATAGTTGTACCACTTATTGGGTGAAGGAAACCAATCAGTATGCATCAATAGATAACAGTGCCTAAAAGGTGGAAGATGAAACAGAGAATAACCTGTTTAACACTAAGCAGATTAATTGCTTTACCAACCCCACCTGTCGGTGCGTTCCTTAACTCCTCCATTTCTAGAATGTCGAGAAGAAGAGATGGAACAGGTATGAATGTACCAGTTGCCGAGGCAATACGATTGAGCATGCGAATGCATCTGAGTCTAAGAGGGAAGTACCGCACGGTTGGTACCAAGGTGGCTACCCCTTGTAATATTTGAGCTATAGTGGGTATGCAAGATGCTTGAAATCAGTATCAGACCCATATGTACAAATCACACTTGTCCAGAGCTCAAGGCAAAAAATGTACTGCCAGTCATATACCCTTTGATATGCTTTCTGAAAGTTGAAAAGTGAAGTTATATTATTATATGTACTCCTGGTAAGCATATTTTTACTATTATTTATGGTACACATTTGAAAACCTTGGCATTCTATATACATCAGTAAAACTTGAAAGAAGAACATAGCCTTCCCCCGTCACAAGATAGGAAAGTACCTGATCTGTTAGAAGAAAAAAAAAATAGCCTTCCCATTTGGGAAGTTCAGACGTATATTTCATCTCTCACTTCCCAGTTCCATGATAAGCTTCAATTATATATTATATTCAATTAAAATTTTATCTCAAAAACTATGCATTTTATGTTAATTGTTAAGAATTTATTCAGTTTTTATGTCGAGTTCGAGATACTGCTGTACTTCTTGTTGTTTTGTAGGTTATGAAATATAAACAAGGATGTCAACATGAAAAATGATGCTTGGAACGAGATGGATCGAACCTACACATAGAAATCAAGTGAAAAGCATTTATTGGACAAGAATTGTATCGGACCGCAAGATTCGAGATTTGCTCTCGAATCGTTCGCTCGTAAGATTCGTAACAAAGTGTAAAACTAACTTCTATGCGACCGCAATTATAGCCTTCCCATTTGGGAAGTTCGGACGAACTATGATAGACCTCAATTATATATTATATTCAATTAGGGTTTTTATCTCAAAAACTATGCATTTTATGTTAATTGTTAAGAATTTATTCAGTTTTTATGTCGAGTTCGAGATACTGCTGTTTTTCTTATTATTTTACAGGTTATGGAATGTAAACAAAGATGTCAACATGAGAAATTATGCTTGGAACGAGATGGATCGAATTTACACGAAAAAATCAAGTGAAAAACACTTCTGGACAAAATTTGCGGACCACAATCATCAAATTGCGGACCGCAATTATGGGATTTGCTCTCTGGTTCGCTCTGATAAGAAAGTGCAAAAATATCGGACCGCAATTTTTGGGCTGGTAACGCGAACTTGCAGTTTTAAAGCGGTTTTCTCATTAGAATTAAGAGATTTTGACACACCTTCGTCCCAGATATCTCTCAACTGACGGGAGAATAGATCTCAAACAAGAAAGAAGAGGAAGAACATCATTTAGAGGGAGAATTTGAAAAATGAGAACTCAAAACCGAGCGAGAAATCGTAGATTTTCTTGGTGTATTCTTTTCTTTACTTTTTTCTCATGTTGTGTTGTTGTTTAAACATAAATTTTTATGGAATATTTGTCATGATTTGTGGCTAGACAACCTTATAGGGGTCTAGGTGTAAACTCGATAACTCGAATGGTTTAATTTTACTCATATGTTGATCTTTTAGTTCTTGTTGTTTGTGATTGTTATTTTATCTAAATTTAATGCTTAGTTTTAATCAACCGCATGTTACCTTAGAAGTGAAAGCGGAAACCGAAAGGTGGAACTGAATCTTCTGACTCGAAATAGTGATTTAGGTCGTAGGCCAAGTACTTAATCGTGAAACTTATTACCTAAGGGAAAGCGAAGGAAACCCTAAAAATTGTGTGAAGTACCGAAAGATGGAGTACAAAATCTAGATTATGCCAAAGTGATTCACTGATCTTAATAAGCTTAGACTTGTAAGGTAAGGTACTTAATCGTGAAACCCGAATTGTTTAGGTACGTTATCAAACCACGAAAGTGTAAATTTGGTACTAAAATCTAAAATTGAATCCCCGACAAACACTAGAACATATTAAAAGATCAAATAGAGTGAATTGACCAAACGAGTGAAAGTGAAGCCGAAAACCCCTAGAGTTCTTAATTTGATAAACTTTTCAGTAGTTGTTATTAGATTTGTACATTTTTAGTTTAATACAAAACCCTCGTTCGATTATCTAGATTAGTGAAACTTACGAGAACCGATAATTCACCCTTGTCCTTGTGGTTCGACACCCGACTACTACTTGACTAAGTCGTGCGCTTGCGGCTGAAATTGAGTATAAATTAAAGTATTTTATTAGCTTAGCAGAAAATACATCATTCCATTAGAAGAATGTGCAAACTATTATTCACTTTATTATCTTCACAGCTCAGGCCAACTAGGCAATAATACTAATCTGCAATATTGTTTCACATCGTAAGTGCAACAACTCACATATTAGCATTTTCTTAACTGTGATTTTTGTTCTCGATGTCTCTCCATAAGTTGTCTTATCAAGAAAATCGCTTCCATAGTGGACCTCCCAGGCATAAAACCAAACTGATTTTTAATGACAGTTGTCAGTTTTCTTAAACGGCGCTCGATCGCTCTCTCCCAAAGCTTCATGGTATGACTCATGAGCTTAATTCCTCTGTAATTAGTACAACTTTGAATATCTCCTTTATTCTTGAAGATTGGTACTAATATACTTCTTCTCCACTCATTAGGCATCTTATTGGACCGAAAAATGGTATTAAATAGTTTAGTGAGCCACACTATTGCTATATCTCTAAGACATCTCCATACCTCAATCGGGATATCATCCGGTCCTAACGTCTTACCTGTTTTCATCTTTTTTAAAGCTTCTTTCACCTCAGACTCTTGAATTCTCCGAACAAATCGTCTATTGGTGTCAATTGAGTCGTCCAACTCGATCGCGCTTTTCTCACTCTCGTCGTTGAATAGCTTGTCGAAGTATGCTCTTCATCTGTTCTTAATCTCCTCATCTTTCACCAAAAGTCTATCAGTCTCATCCTTAATACATTTAACTTGGTGGAAGTCTCTTGTCTTCCTTTCTCGAAGTTTAGCCATCTTGTAGACATCATTTTCGCCCTCTTTCGTATCTAATTTCCGATACAACTCCGTATATGTCTGACCCCTTGCTTCGCTCACAGCTTTTTTTGTGTTTCTTCTAGTTTCTTTGTACTTCTGTATGTTTTCATCACTCTTGTTGTGATGTAAACGTTTGTAACATTCTTTCTTCTCATTGATAGCTTTTTGTACTTCATCATTCCACCACCAAGTGTCTTTAGGTTCACGTTTATTTCCTCTAGTTACTCCCAACACTTCTATAGCCACCTTCCGAATATGAGTCGCCATCTTCTTCCACATATTATCCGCATTCTCACTTTCGTTCCACGATCCTTCTGCAATAACTATATTCTTAAACACCTGAGAAACGTCCCCTTTGAGCTTCCACCACCTCGTTCTCGTTATTTTCATACCTCTATCTCGTCGAACGCATACCTGAAAACAAAAATCAGCCACCAAAAGTTTGTGTTGTGTGACAACACACTCGCCAGGTATAACCTTACAATCCATGCAGTTTGGTCTCTCCTCCCTTCTAATCAGGACAAAATCGATCTGGCTCGAGTGTTGGCCACTGTTGAAAGTAATTAAATGCGATTTTTTCTTTCTAAAGAAGGTGTTCGCTACCATGAGGTCATAAGCTATAGCGAAGTTCAAGATGTCTTCTCCTCTTGATTCTCGTTCGCCATATCCAAAACCCCCATGTACCCTCTCAAACCCCCTCTAACCGTGTGCAACATGACCATTAAGATCACCTCCAATGAAGAGTTTTTCACCGCGCTAGACACTCCTCTAACCATGTCCTCTAAGTCTTCCCGAATCGTCTCTTGACATCATCGCTCAAACCTACTTGTGGGGCATACGCACCGATGACGTTCAAGACCAAATCTCCAAAAATCAATACAGTATTTAATGACGGAGCGACCATTAACGATTTGACATTCATCAAAATAAGAAGTGTAGTTAAATATTTATACCCGTATTTTCATTAAGATCTTTTTTTTTACGAAGTTCAAATAATAAACGTCTTTTTACAAACTTTCATAAACAAATTAGTCTTAACATTACAAGCTCTCAAACATAATTGCTCAATACAGCATAACAGAAGAAACATAAGTATATATTATAAAGTTAAAACCTAAGAATTTTACATTGATTAGAATTATGGAATGGACTTGCAATATCAATATCATTAACTCAGCCTAAAAAAAATTAATCATCATCAAAACAGAATAACAGCTTTTGACGCTTGATCCATTTAATCGGCCAAAACACATAACAAATTGGCGTTTTCTTTGTTTTTAAACAAAAAGTTACTGTTAGGAGTTCAAATATGTTTAAACAATTTAAACACTGTGTAGACTACAAACTTGCCGACAATTGCATAGAATTAGCAACCAACAAAATCTCAAATAATTTACTGTTATTAAAATTATTCGGTTCATTAACTCACAATTTAACAAATTCAATTTTTTGCATAACATATATAAGACCTTCAAACAAGCTATAACAATACCATCTCAGTGATTACGATTAAATAATTGCAAAATTGCTGCTCTATGCGGAGCACTCCTAATACAACACACTACTACTACCTTTTATATATTTTCCCAAGGCATTGAGACTAGACTTGCACCAAAATGACTCAAGACCTAGCCCTATTACTCAACCGCAGATCCATTTTTATATTCATAGCTGCGAGCTCAGCTGCCAGATACCTATAAACATAAGGCATGGCGACAGTCTCAATCCCCTTGCTAGAATTACATGAGACACACATGAATTTTTTTTGTTCTTTTATCTTCGGAAGGCCTAGCTTCTCTCTGCTCACCTTCTTGGGAGGCACCGTTGTTGTTGTCAAAACACTTCCACAAGATGAACAAACTTCAGCAATGTGATAATCTGAGCATGAGTGAACTCGATCATGTAGGAGGTATGCAGCCCCATGTGCAATTATGGAGTCACGTTCCATCTCACCAAAACGGATCCCACCACCCCGTTTCCTCCCTCCAATTGGCTGCCTTGTAATTTGGTCAACAACACCAGTAGAACGAACCTGGGAGTTGAAAAAATTAGCACTCCGTGAATTCACAAACAAACAAGTCATGACAGTCCAGGGGTTGCGGTTGGTATGAAATGTAATTCCTAGCCATGTGATTTGTTCTTTACTTGTATATCAGGATTCCCAATGTTAACTGCATATAGGACTCAAAAGTTCTTACTTGCAACTCAGACCACGTGATTTGTTCGCTAAAACACCAAGTTATTAGATAAAGAAATGGGAAACAGGCAAATCATTTCTTTACCAGCTAAAGCAAAATACCTTTAAGTTTTGTTTCAGTCAACAGCAATCAAAACTGAACTCATTACAATATAACAAACTAGAATTTCCATACAGCTCAACAATACAACATTTCAATGAATCAGATTAATGTGACCAGTAATTAAAAATAAATAAATAAGTAACAGTCAAATGTTTTTTACCTGATATTTGTCTGAGACCATGTGGCGAAGACGCTGATAATAAACAGGCCCAATGAATATCTCACAAGTCATCTCTGTACCAAATACACCACTGTACAGCACCTCCGTCCCATGGTAGTTAAAACCATGAGCTGTCAAAAGAGGGCCCAGTTCATCGACCACAGAACCTGACTTTTTCCTTTTAACTTGGTTATTACCATCTTCCTTCACTGATGAAGAAAATGGAGTTGCATCTATGAACTTCCCATTCAGACTACCACCCTATGAAGATGATAGAGAAATGTTCATCATATGTACCAAGTGTTATTGTATTTTAATTTGAAATACACCTAAAAAGAGCCCTTTGGCATAAAAGCAGGGTAACAATTCCATTTATCTGGAAAATTTTATACACACCGAGCAAAAACTCAATTCAGCATATAAAATAACAAGGAATAACAAGGAGAACAGCATGCATCTTACCATATTTAGGAAGCTCCCCAGTATAGACATCAACCATAATAAACTTCATAAAAAAAGAAACAATAATTTGCTACTTCCTAAGAATATAGCTTCTGATAACATACCAACCTACATGCATCCATGTAGCCTCTCTAAATGAATGGATAAACAGTTCGACGAAGAAATTGGGAAGAAGTGACATTTTTAGCAATAATGTATATACCTTCTAAAGTACTGTGTACTTTTGAGATGACCATGGAAATGTTAAAAATAACAAGTGATCATTTTAGTTACCTTGGCAGCAATGGACTCTAAAAGCATGGCGATAGTCATACGAGAGGGGAAGGCATGCGGGTTTATAATGAGATCAGGTCTCATGCCAGTTTTAGCTGAAAATGGCATATCCACATCTGGCCATTGCTGAGAGCACACACCCTTCTGCCCATGCCTACTACTGAACTTGTCTCCTATTATGGGATTTCGGATCTTGCGACCCCTAATACTTACCTATCAATACAAGCTTATCAATTGAATGTATACTCAGGAGTAGAGGAATACAAAGATGTGCATGTTTTATACATAGAATGATAGAAATACAAACACATGCACATTACCGTTTGAATGGCATTTTTTGTTTTCATCCCATTAAGAGCAACATAGTCAACAATCATCGACTCGGTACCCTTCAACATTTTTGGCTTTGTAACACCAGTCAGTGTGTTGTGCGTGCTATAAAATGGCTCTCCTGGATTTATTGTCTGTTTATATATTGTCAAACTCCATCAAAAACTGTATACTTAATTAAAAAGAAAAGATTGACTCTCAAAGATTAATTGTCAGTAGAAAGATTATAAAATAAATTGCAGAGTAAATAATTGACAATATATCTCTGTAAATCACCTGAGCAATATAAGGAAGCCCGTCAGAATCAATAGACTGCAATTGTCTATCAACTATACTCCCTGAGAATATTTCAATTCCTTTCAATTCTCTTCCTTTGTCACTTTTGGTCACCAGATCAATTGTGTCGGTCTAGGAAAAAAGGCGAACATAAAAAGGTTTTAAGTAACAAACTTTAGCATTACTCTCTAGGATATATATAAATACCAGTCTCACTGGCAGAATTTATGTTGCTACATTTAGCAATGCTTTGTCACAAGAGAACTATCATATGCTATACATAGCAGGTTAGAGTTATGGTAAGCTCATAGATACAACAACAACAAAGGATTTATTTAATCCCAAATTAATTGGGGTAGCCAGAAATGAAACCCAATCCAAAGTCACAAAGATCATATATCTCAAAGATAAAAAAATCAATGATAATAGTAATAAAAATCATGCTACTAATGATGATGATAATGACGATGATGATGATGTCAATGATGATAATGATGATATGATAATAATAATAATAATGGTAATAACAGTAATAATAATAATACTAGTAGCAGTAATAATATTAATAATAATAATAACAACAATAATAGTCCTAATAAGAATAATCATAGTAAACATGCACTATTAATTGTACTCTTAAATCCTAAAATCCCAAAATCCTACATTCTAAACCCTAAAATCTAAAACCGAAATCTAATACTCGACAACTATATTAAGTTATTGTCAAATACAAATATAATAACTTGAAGTCTATAACTCTACTACTAAACTCAGACTCCTAAATTATGGTTATGGCAAGCTCATAGATATTCTATAATTTATTCATTAGCTTGGATGTAATACAACCGGCCAGTAGGCCCTAATGCTCTGCCTGAACCTTGCAGCACTAGCCATTGGTCAACCCAACCCAACCCACACATCTGAAACTTTCGGTTTCATAGTGCCGTTACATATGCATGCTTACAACATTTCCCAGTTGGATCAAGGCTGTATTTAAGGATACACCCCCACCCCCCAGGAGAGTATATCCTGACCTGACACACTTTAACCATACCAATTTCAACAGAATGCTTCAGTTCAGATCATGACCAATCAAACCCAAACTTGTGCTTGTTTCGGGTTCCAAGTGTTTGAACCGGACTTCTGGACCAATTTATCATGTCATTCTTACCTAGATCAGATCTAATACAAATTGCCAGCCAATAGGAAAAAAGTAAATACAATAAGATACTAAACAATACGAAGGTGAAAAGATAGAGACCTGATAGATGTGTCCCCGACACAACCCACGATCAACTGATGACTTGTTCAAAATCATGGCATCCTCCATATCGTAGCTGAAACAGAAATAATGCAAGTTCACCAGATTAATAGTTACAGATGATTTGACAACTGCTCGAATAAAACAGATGATTCTATAATATACTCAATAACTCACCCAGTGTATGCCAGCACTGCCACAATGGCATTCGTTCCAGTGGGGAATTCATCCATGCAATACTTGCTATAGGTAGCAGTTCGCACAATTGGGGTTTGAGGTGTCTAGACAAAGAGATCCCCGATATCACAAAATAATAAATCATATGAGGGAGCTATTAAATATATTCATTGACAAATTAAATTTTCAAAGCAATTGAATCCTATAGATAAACTGCAATATTTTGCTACCGATGGAAAACATTACATCGCTGAAAATGTTTTTTTTCCATGTATGATTACAATTACATGACCAAAGACCAATTTAACAATCTCAACTGAAAGAACGATAAAAAAATTCCAACAGAAGTTTACAGATATGCTGCCGAGCATGTAAATAGCTTAATCATGACAATTTATACACTAGAGTCCATGCTATCATAAAACCTTATCATATTTTATGGATAATAAATATACATCAAACCTCTCATTTTTTTCATGCACATTATATCCAGATTGTTGCATTTTCAAGAGTCCATGCAATTATGCATAGTTTTAATCGGCCAGTAATATAGCAGAAAACCTGAGAGATTTTAGTTTCAATAGGCTGATTCAAGCAACATAATGCAATCTACATAATGAATATTGTGGGAAACCAAATTATATACTTTTTTAAGATCTTTTGCTATTTGATGGAGGGGGACAACCACTGATTTCAATACTCGATATCAGTGCTATGCACTGTACTATGGACTCAACTAACTTTCATTTAAGATAATTTTCAAGAATATCAAGCTAAATACAACATTCATTGTAATATACCAAAAAAACACTAAATGGTAATATATTTGATTTTAAATCAATATATTCATAACGAATTGAGTAAAAGGAAAATTAAATAGTCTTATGTATAATTTGTAAAGGCGAAATTAGGTTCATTATAATATGCTACTTTGACCAGTCCATTTCTGCTATTTTGACCTTTGCATTTTTATTTATATTAAATATTGATGTGGCATCCTCTCTGCAATCCACATTTGTACTCATAGAAAGAAGACAAATTCTCTTTCTTTTGTTCATTAAAAACTAGCCACGTGGCACTATTTCATTGATGAAATATTATAGTCCCTCCGTATAAGCATAGCAGAAAGGGCACATTGTGCTTATTTACATGACATTTTAAGTTTCTATATATGAGGAGAGCCATTCTCTGAGAAGAAGCACTCAAAATGATATATACCCTCTACACTAGTTGAAAATAAGATACTAAATCTGCAAATAAAAATGAAGGTGGTGAATTGCTAATGGTTTGGGCTTTGTGGCTGGTCCACCAACTTATTGAAGTGCTTGGTAACAATTAAGCAAGATTTTTGTGCAACAAAATCTAATAAACAAGAGCAAGAAGATTAATTTAAGGCAAGTATTATACATCAACACTTCAATAAGGAATAATAAAATAGACCTATAAAGAGATGACAAATTTGCAAAATCATAAATCGATATTACAGAATATTATTGCATATCTATATATATTTAAATATATGCATATGCAGTGAATAACATGTGATCGATAATTCTTGGGGCATGACATACATACTGGTTATCAGAAATAAACTTGGTGGTAAAATTTTAAAAAAAAAACCTACAAAAATGATACCTGGAGATGATATGCCTTGATATCAGAACGGTGTTTGAGTGCCTGTGCTGAAAAGCCCATTGTTTGTTTTGCCATCTACAGGACAAAACTACTGATAGTAAAACTTCAACTGAAGCCATTATAACAAGTCCAATTTATCTCCAACCATCTTTTTCAAGCTCAACAAGTTATTCATCAGGTGGATACAGTCAGAAGGAGAGGAATTTATACCTGGCACTGATACATATTACGTGGAGATTGATTATGATCAGACCAAGGGGTGAGATTCGCGACCACACTTAGAATTGAAGTCGGATGAATCTCTTCGTGTGTTGCAGGAAATGACTCTCTTCTACCACCATCTCCTCCATCTGGACATCTTATTTCCATAAAGGCCTGAATATTTTTTTTTTCAAAAATCAACAAAACTAGTATACAACTTTCATATCAACACCTCGAAAATAGGAATATCTTGAAGGTTCAAATAAAAAGGTCTTTTGCAACACTACTCTTCATTTGTAGTATCATCGGCATCGATCGGCGCAAGTCAATAGTAATGGCACAATAGGTGTATTATTGATTATCCTAACACATAAGAAGAAGATTATTGATACCTGTTCAAATGGCGCAATAAGCTCGGTATTTTTACTTCCATCAGAAGAACAGGAAAGATTTCGCACTGGTCGAAGAAACCTTGATGGATTTGTGAACAAGTACAAGCCAGGGTAGGCACCGCCAAGGCTCAAAGGCACATAGCCTACTTCTAAATCCTCTGGAATCTAAATACAGTTTGAAGCACACAGTCAATCACTGGGTCATGTGCTCTGTTTCTATGTCAAATATTGATCTTGATTCATAAAAAGTATTGATTTCAAAATAGCATAAAATAAATGCAGTGAATACTGGCCTTCACCTTGAAATGGTATTGTACAGAATGGTTATCCTCATTTTTCAATTCAATATCAAATTAAGCTCAAAGCATAATTGGTTGTGCAGTTAACCAGACTGCCCCAATTCTGTACATTGTTTTTAGCAATCTGTTCATAAACCCTCAACTAACCTCAATTAAGTTTCAATTTACAATCAATAGTACAATCAAATAGCCAAACAAGTAGTACACCTGCATGTTTTCTGTACTGATTATACGCCTCATTGAACTTTTAAAACAGATAAATATTCAGACTTTGGGAGAGAAAGAGAAGGATAAGAAAAGATTCAAAAAAAGCATAACCTCAGAGTCAGAAAGCTTCAATCTCCTTATATGCTCAACAACATTTTCTATTGAGTGCGAGGATATGGTGCCTACAACACAGCCATCTAGGAGAACAGTAAGAACCTCCGGGGCACCTGCACGCTCAATTCTAGGGGCTATCGGAGTCATCCCAAGAGTGGCCAGAAGTGTCAAAATGGACATTTTCATCCTTCGGAAATTCTTCAACTTCCCATCAGAATTGTAAAATGAGGATACACCTGAGACGGTCTTAGCATGAATTAGGCAATAATTGAACAAAGAAAATATATAAACATAAGATAAACAATCTGCAACTGCTTATTTCTGTTCTCAAGTCCTAACCTTTTGGATTATAGGCTAAAAAAATATGACAAATGATGTAAGCATGCAGAAGCTTAGCCAGATCACCCTACTAGTTCATCCCTAGTCATTTCAATACTGGATTCTAAACTTCACTTCTCAATTGCAGACCAACACAAAAGTACAACTCGAGATTGTCGTGTGTTAGCAGATCTACTTAACTAATATCTCATTTAAAAGAAACCCCAATATACCCACACCAACTACCAAGTTTGAAAGAGTGACTCATTCCTAATCCAAGCTTTGATATTCTACAACTGAATATAACTACATCATTGTTACGTATTAGCAAATATGGAACTGTTTTCTAATTTGAAAGAATCCCGAATATCCCACTAACTACCAAGTATAAAAGTAGTTTAATTCCCACTAACTATCAAGTATAAAAGTACAACCGAATATCCCACTAACTACCAAGTATAAAAGTAGTTTCATTCCCAGCATTGATGTTCTTACTGATTGTATGGGCATATCCATACGTGTTGGTGTGTGATAGAAAGAAAAAGAGGGTGGGAGAGAGAAATTTACGACAGACAGCAGTCATATGATTTAGCAAACCACAAGGTGTTCCATCTGGCGTGTGAACAGGACAGAGAAAACCCCATGACCTAAAGACAAGCCAATCATTACAGAGCTTAAAAAATGAGACAAAACTTGAATGTGTAACGGTGAAAGAGAGAACAAAGGAATATACGTACTCGGGAAGCAGCTTTCTCACTGTGGTTACTCGCATTTTTGTAAATGAAGTGCCTCTGTGTACTGCCCGGAAATGTGAAAGGAAACGATAGTAATTGAGCCGTTCAGCCTGGACTGTCATCCCTTCTTTCTGTATATTTACAATGATTATACATAATTGAATAACAAAGTATCCACTGATACCAGTTGCAACTAGACTAAATATCAAATGAATAATAGCAATTCAGAGACTTAATATAGTCAGGTTTGAACCAATATAGTCAGGTGAAATTTCAAAAGGAGGACATCATCTTGCCAGCTTCAGAGAATGTTAGGAAATGGAGAAATGCATATACTGGTTGTATCATCTTACCACGAGATTGGTGTTGACCAGATACTTGTGTTTGCTTCCCTAACTATATTGCAGTTTTGAGAACTATAGTGACAATAAGAGTACCTGAGGCAAGTCGAGACTTGATAAAGTATTCAGTTTTCCGGTCCTTATTAAACTTTCTATGGCTCTACCTACAGATGTAGATTTTGCACACACCAACTTCCTCACTTCTTTCACTGTAAAGAAAAATTATGTTCTTTAAATGCATGAGATGAGAGCAGAAGTCCTAACTAAATATGAGGTCCCTATCTTAATCAATATACCAACTTTAGGAGCAAATGACAGATAAAGTGGGGGACAAAAATAATGACACAACTGTAACAGAAAAAAAAAAAACTAGAAAACATCCTACAAATACAAGAGCAACTTAAGTGCAAATGCTAGGCTCTGAAGAAAGTATCTAGAACATATATAATTAATAACTTACGATCTCGCAAATCAAATTTTGCACTCTTTTCCATCTCAGCATTAAGTAAATATCTTACGTTGTTCAGCCAAGATTGAAGTTTCTCCTGCAATTAGTGACCAACCTAGAAACTTTAAAGACATGAAAATGGTAGTATAACCATAAACCTTACTGCTAATTATGGACTATAAAAACAGAAAATAAAAGCAAATTGTAACCTTGAGATAAACAGCTATGAGATGCCCAGGCATCAAGACCTCCTGGTTTTGCAATGCATCAGCATTGTCTGGTGAAGCAGTCTGATCTACCAATGCGTATAGCTTCTGTAGCATGAATCTACAAAAATATTTAAAATAATTTTGTCATCTCTCTTTTGAACATGAAGCAGATGGACAAGTACAAGGAACCTTCACAAATGGCATGGCATCTATCGAAGTTGTTTTTTCTAGTCCTTAAAATGGTAAATAATGAACTAATTTCCTACAAAAAAGTTGAAAAATAAGTTAAGAGGCAACTAACATAAGTAAATTAAATTTGTCATAGTTATCTGTAAGATGCACGAAGATATAATCCTTCAGCACAGCTTCAGCCACCTAAATATTAAAGATATGGAAAAATGAACAGTCATCATCAGCCAGTGGTTTACATTTGAAGTGTCGTTAATATATGAATAAAGTCAGGTGGTTACAGAAAAACCAATAAGAAAATAGAAGCTAACACATCGGAAAGAGTGAAAAATATTTTCCAAAAATAAAATGCAAGTATGCGTACATGATGTATAAGCAAAATTACACAATTAACTAAAACTGTCTATCGAGAAACACAAAAGCTAAAGATGAACTCTTACCACATCATGACTGTCTTTCTCAAACCCGAGCATTGCAGCTTGAAAGTACTCCCCTACATTAATCAGAAAATGAAAAACAAAAAAAAAAAATTAACATGTGTATAACTAGCAGCATAGTATTTGAACAACAACACTACTGCAGTTTCTCCACTTGACCAATTAAATCCAAACAATACAAACCTCCATCTTGTTATTTGTCCTCCATTGTAAGAAATTTCTCTGTAACTTCCAACGCATCTCACAGCCCAATAGGGAATAATATATACTTAGCATGCTAAATAACAATAAATGCAAAGAAAAATCCAGAGCATGCTTGAATACTACCAAGTTCATTAAATGATGAGCTGAATTGCAAAAACTGAATAATCCAAGTAAAAGGTAACATATGCAACTTTACAGATATGCTGGGTCCAATTTGCAAAGAACCAAAAAAAATATATATTATAAAATTAAATACCAATATGCTTCAAACACTGCTCTCGAGTGAAAAGTTCCTGGTCTTTGGATTCATCAAGAATTATCTGAGCCCTTTCACCAATCAATTGTGTACCGACAACACCTTTCTCTCTCTTGTATTTCTCACTATAAAAACTAGCCAGACTTGTGTATATCTCACGATCATTAGTGTTAATTAGAGCCTGCTCCAAGAAAAAGTTCCTTTAGTTGTGTTTGTGTAATAGTATGTATATACACAATGCACTTCTCATTCATTCTATATATATCTCACAACTTTTGATATTTACTAGCTTGAGGTGAGTTGGATAGAATGGAGCTTAATTTAGATATATTACATCTGGCAAACACTACTACTAATACTACTAATATGTTATTTTTTTCTGTATTGTACTGAAAAAAAAACATTTACCTGTATGAGAACTAGAACATTATACTATTATAATCATCCCTGCCTACACAACTAATATTTCAAGGAAAAAATGGTAATCACCTTTAAAACAATCCCAACTGGAAGTAAGAACTCTTTCCCTCCAATCCTGAATGGTAAGCAAGTTTATCAAGAAGCTGATATATCACATTTGATATAACATTTGACAGCCAAAGTAAAAATAAAAAACTTCCTAAAGCAAATTAATTAGAGAATGATTACCAGAAACCGAGCCTCGCACTTCCATTTTGAAGGTAGTACAACTTAACTGTAACACCTGACAAATCTTCCCTTACACATCTAAAATACAAACCAAAAGAAAGCAACCAAATTAATTTTACTTGAAAACTCTGAAACTAACAAAAAATAATTAATCAAAAAAGGATAGCCACCTAATTACAACAGCTTTGTCAGTGAATCCAGGTCCCCGTCCACGGAATGAACTGCGTACCATCCCCATTGGCTGGAAACAGATAACATATTGCACTAAATAATTATGACGTTTCGGAGGCACTACATAAAATCAATTATGATGTTTCCAACAAAATCTACATAATTGACTCACAAAATTACGCTTTTGTATTATACAAAGCCGGCCAAGTCTCTCCAGCCCAGCACAAATGAAGTACCTAAATTAAACAAGAATAATATCATAGAAATTATTAAAGTAATAAATGAATGGTATCCATTTTTCGCTAACTCATGTAAATGTGTCCAGCACTGCACAAAAGTGCCAGAAAGGAAACTAATATAAGCTCATAAGCATACACCACCGAGCTATTCATGAATAGTCATACTTACCCACCCATTTCAGTTGCCTCTTCCTTGTGAGAAATTAATTCCTTCGCACTTGCATTTCTTAGGCTGCAAAGTTTTGACTGCAAAAAAAAAAACAAGTATAAGAAGTGAAACATATCTTTAGCTCACAAAAAAGGGAGAAATAAATGCCAAATAAATAATAGTAAGGTGCTAAGATCCCAAAAAAGTATTCAATTAAGAAGAAAAAAAAAGCAGCCATGGCAACCATGGCATTTCAGTTTTCAATTGGACAAAAGTAAGAATCGAGATTGATGAGCAAAGGGAAATAGAATTTGTGTTTTGCACATTCAGAGCAGTATTCAAACCTTCAACATTATTGGCATACTGCCAAAATTGACATTTTCTCTGATGATGGTTTCACCATATTGCAAAACAGCCACGCCTTTGAAGACACCGCTATATGTGGACTTTGCTATCCTACACTGCTCACAAACAAACACCGCATAAAGAAAAACAAAAATTAAAAAGAGCTGAGAATTTATATGCAAAATATAACCAAATCAGATCCAAAACAGACCTCATCAGGATACAAGAGAAAGTTATTATGGTGTTCCGTCTTCAGAGGGGGTTGTACGACGGCCTTCTCCAAATAAAGTATCAGACACACGTCAAGGAAAATTAATACCAAAGATAAAAGATAATTACAGAAAAAAAATAGCTAGTAATGCGCAGTGAGCTGGTTCCTTGATTCATATATAACCTGAGGTACGAGAATTTCATAGACCGCATTGTTTATTTCAGACAATAGAAGATCGGGAGTACCAAAATGTGCAATAACGGGGATCCAAGTTCTAAAAAGACAACAACAGAAGAATACAAATTTTAAGATACAGAAGCACAATTCCTAGTGGGATTTTAGAAAGACTGGAAATGGAAAAGTGATAAGAAAGTGCAAAATGCAGAGAAAGGATATTTCTAAGTTTGGTTTCATTCTGACTGATTTCAATGGCCCGAACTGACGTGACCGCTTTCTCCAAGCCGTCATCGATGAAATAATCAAACGAGTCGATATGCGGTCGGAAGAGCTGCTTCAGCGCCTCGTAATCTGGTTTAGACTTGTTAGACATGGGCATGGCGAAGTGTTAGCTCAGGTAAAAGAGGATGGATAATGGAGGAGGCAGTGGAGGCCGGCGCTACCGTATTAGTTGGTTCGAGAGAATTTGGGACCGAGGCGGAGGAAAGAGAGAGGCAGCTATAGCCTATAGCTGTCTGTGGAGAGGAAAAAACCTAGAGGGTTTTGGGATTCGGATGGATTCGGCATGCGATCGAACCCGCAACCGGGGCCCAATGTAAGACTCAAATCCAGTTCATTTTCGGCCTGCATGCGGTCTGATCCGAATGATTAGTGATCTTTCATTTATTTATTCCTTAATTGACACAGCTTCTATCAATTCGGCATTAAGATATTGCGACAGAGTCGGGTATGGTATCCCGTCCTTTTCCCATCCGCCATCGGCCATCCCCTTCCCAACACGGTAACACGTAAAAAAGCCGCAACACAGGTTCTCTCAGATTTAGTTGTAGGTTGGAGAGAAGAGTGGAGAGGCCCGAGCGAGCGAAGCAAGACCGTGCAATATGGCCTCACTGTTAGTGATCTCCTTCGTCTTAGTCTTCGATCTCATCGCATTCGGCCTCGCCATTGCCGCCGAGCAACGTCGTAGCACAGTACTCTCTCTCTCTCTCTCTCTCTCTCTCTCTCTCTCCATCTTCCAAAAGGAAAGAAGAAATATAATAACATCGGTGATTTCTTTTGTTTTGGTGTTTTTAGGCGTCTGTGGTGCCGGATTCGGAGAAGAATTACACCTACTGTGTATACGACTCTGACATCTCGACTGGGTTTGGTGTCGGTGCATTGTTTTTTCTGTTGCTAAGCCAGGTACTGGTCATGGCTGCTAGCAAGTGCTTCTGCTGCGGTACGGCAATGCGGCCTGGTGGGTCTCGTTCCTGTGCTCTTCTTCTTTTCTTCTTCTGCTGGTGAGCACCGCTCTCTGTTGTTAGTTGCTTGTTTTTTCTGATCATTAGGTCCATTGCCACATTAATTTCTTTTTTCTTGACTTTCTTATGTTTAATCGAGGATTAATTGCTGTTCTGAACTTAATTGAGATACAGCTCAGAAGGGCACGAAAAAGAAAGAACCAAAACAGACATCCAATCTGATACCACTCTAGCTATAAGAACTGGCTCAAAATTTAGCTTTCTAGTTGAATGGTATTTCCTCAATATCTTCTGTAGTCTGTAGGGATCCTTCTTATACCTAAACAATGTCACCAATCAGAGTTCTTGTTGTTTATTTCAGTAGGTGTGCTGATCGATATTTATCAGATTTGAATGCAATTTTAAGGGTTTTTTAGTTGTATATGCAACGGTCTGTGGGATTTTCAAGGTAGCAAGATCATATCTTGTTAGTTGTGATAAAAACCCATTTTCTTTATCTTGCATATATAGGTTAACATTCTTGATAGCAGAAGCATGCCTTTTAGCTGGGGCAGTACGAAATGCGTACCACACTCGGTACCGTACCCTTTTCTTTGCAGACCCACCTACATGCCAGACAGTCAGAAAAGGAGTATTTGCGGCAGGCGCAGCATTTGTCTTTTTCACAGCAATCCTCAGTGAATTTTATTATATCACTTTCTCCAAGGCACAAAACACTGGGGCTTCATCTTATGGAAAGGGCAATATTGGCATGAGCACGTACTAGTTTAGTATTTTGATGAAATTATGTATAAGTTCAGTGATTAGAGTAGCATAGTAGCATTTGTTTGTGCTGTTAATCTTCTTCTCCTCCTTTGTTTTCTTGTTTGTCCAAGAGCTATGTATAGCAGCATTATGTACTGGTTTTCTGATAAACACAGGCTCAGGATTTGTTGGTGATACTGGTATTTTAAAAAATAGAGTGCTTTCAGAAGCTTCATTTCTCAATTTATTTTTTGGTAGGTGATAAAGATGTGTTATTGTGTTGTTTGGCGAGGATGATTGGGATGTTCCATTTGTATTGTTTGGTGGGGACGTCATGTCACCTGCCAGTTCTAATTTTTCATTACCAGGAAAATGATGTATTTTCTTTGAAATGGTTTTTGTTTGCATATTGGTATCTAGCTGTGAGTGGCGCTGAGGTCAAATTACTGATTGTGACAGAGTTGTCTTGTTGAACTAATAAAGTGGACCAATTCTTAGTTTCTAAGATTTTGCTTAAATTGTACGATGATGATTCATTACTCTCACAGCTCACTATACCGCTCTCTTCCCTCCACCAGAAGTTTTTTCTTTTTTCTTTTTCTTTTTTTAATTAACATATCAAGTTCTCAATTCCAGCAATTTCTTCTAAGATGGCTTTGCTTCATTATCAGGATCCTCTTTCAAGTTGTAGCAGAAGAGACTTACCCTTTCTGGACTTCTGGTTTCAAACTTACTTTATAACTCCAGTTATTATGTCTCCCAAGGTAGTAGAAGGGAAATTTATGGTAGAAGACTAGAACTCTAGAAGACAATGATGGATAACATTGTACACCAATGGTCTCTCGTCTCCCATGCTTGCTTGCGCAAGCTCGTCATTATACAGGGATAGGTGATGATGATTTTCTTTTTTTTTCATGATTTTTTTTTGAACTTTTCTAACCTATATAGAATAGATCAACACATTTTACTAAGAAAATTCAAATATATTGTGTTTAAAATGTTTTTTTTTTTTTGGAAAATTTGAAAATGTATCTATATTTATACTATTATATAAAGCAGTTAAGAATTGGAGGGTTTATTTTTTTTGTCATGGTGTTTTTTATTATACCCATTTTATCTCTTAATTAGACGGATAATATCTATTTTTAGTTGATCAAACGTATATAATCGTGTCCATTGATCCCCTCTTTCTCTCCATTTCATTCTCATATATACTATTATTTTCTTTTATGCACATGATTTATAAATTAGAATACTCAATATCTTTTTATTTATGTTATGATATAAAAATTTGATTTAAGACTTAAGGTATGCGCTATGATTAACAACTTTATACATGTTTGGTAAAAAAATAATAGTGATAATATATACTGAATTAATTCACTTTTCTTACTATAACACTATGAATCATTAACTCATATTGTGTAGAAAATCACATCCAAGATTAAATCTGATTTTTATTTTAGGTTTTCTCTATAATTTGGTGAATTTATAATTTAATATTAGATCAATGTGAATTTTTTTATCTTATAATGTTTTCATGTTTAAATAAAAGAGTCTGTTACAACGTGCGAGCTAGTTTTTGATAATCATGTTTAGTTTTTAATCAATTTATGTCTTATTTGTGCTCCTAAAATAACCAAAACTCATAGAAATATTCCAAATAATTCCTTTTACAAGTTAAATAATTTATCTGAGCAAAATAATATAATTTAGGCATGTTTTGTGAATAAAACTTAATTGAAATGCATCTAAAAGTTATTTTAATGAATCTTGTTTGTAACCGTCAAATCACTAAAACTCATGCAAATATATACAGGAATATCTATTTAGTATTACACTTGGGAAAAGAGGGAAAATAATATGTTACTGTTCGAAATAAATAAAAAAAGCAGACTAAACGCACTGTAGCATTAACTCAAATAGCACCGTGACCGTTGGATTCTTCGAAAGATGTCGAGTCGGAGAGAAGAGGCAAATCTAAACAGTATTTACAACAACCCTTGCCAACAATTGTTAGTCGTTATGATGGTTAGTTCATAAATAGAGCCATCAGCCACGGTTAGGAGGAGTTTTTCGTGTGGAGGGATGAATGGTAAGGATCTGTGCCTCCTCCCCTTGATCGTCTTTTGTTGTCTGTAGGAGCTTCTAGCGAGCTAGCTGTATATATATAATAATTCCACCTTGTGTGTTTTATGACTTGTAAACCAGAGCTTATTAGTATAATATCTCAACCAAAAAAAATGGGTTGAATCGGATGAGCCGAGTGGGTTAGTATAATAAAAGCATTGTAACTAAAAGAAGCAATTGTCAAGAGATCCTCCCTCTAATAATATGGCAGTTTGGTCTCTAAAGTTTAAACTTTTTTTAAGGAGACTACTACATTGGTTTCCACTTTTATTTAAATTAACGTGGAGAAAAACAATTAAATTACATGAATTGTAGTATAGTGAAGTAAAATGAAGTATTTAAATAAAATATGGGTAAAAGAGCAGACAAAAGAAAGTTTTCTGTATTGAAATATATTGTTCCTCTGAAAGTGAAATAATCACTTCATAGAATAGCAAAAAGTAGGAATAGAATTGTTAATCCGATGAATTAATTTGTCAAATGAATTTTAGACTAAGTAGAAGAGCGCGGAAGAGTGCTAATCCGGTATACCAACTTATAGGTGGAATATCGGATTAGCTATCGCCGAAATAGTGATTATTGTTTGATTATATTGTATTATATTATTATATTATGATTATGATTATGATTTATTATTATTATATTATTATATTATGATTATGATTATAATTCATTATTATATTAATATTATGATTATTATTTATTATTATTATTATTAAATTATCATTATCATTATCAATATTATATTATCATCACTATTAGCATTATTATATTATAATAAATATATTTTTAGTATTATATTATTATATTTTGATTATGATTATATTATTATTATTTTTATAATAATTATTATAATTATGATTATTTGTTATTATTATTTTATTATGATTATGATTATAATTATAATTTTTTTTATTATATTATGATTATGTTTATATTTTTATTATATTACTATGATTATAACTATGAATATTATTATTTATTATGATTATGATTATGATTATTACTATTATGATTATTATTTTACTATTATTTTTATTATCATCATCATTATTAGTATCATAATTATTTATATTTTAACTATTCTAATTAACAACTGTCAAACGATATTTTTACTCTTCCAATAGTCAAGAATACCACTCTTCCAAAAAAACACTATTCTATCACTCTTTCAAAACTATTCCTTAATTTACCAAATGGACCTTTGTGAAGTAAATAAACTCTTTAATAATTTTACTGCAACTTACTCTTTATTCCTTTAGCAGAATTAAGATGAAGTTAGTTTTTTTTTTTAAAAGTTCCCATTAACCTTAACACGTGTTATTTTTTATATAATATTCTTGGAACCTACATCATTCTACACAGAGACAGAGATTTATTATCATCTATAATAATGTAAGAAATTAATGCAGCCTTTACTTCATGTGTCAAACAATGGTACAAATCATCCTCGATCCAATCATCGTTACTTAAATTTTGAATTGATGTACCGAAATGAAGATGGTGAAGGAGACTGATACTACCGGGAGTGCACCTGTTGCGTACATCTTTTATCGTTTCATTTTAAAATGGAGTTGCTTTGATCTTCTTATAAGCTTCATTAGCAATTTCATCTCTTATAGTTACGCCCTAATTAATCAATGCAGATAATTTTATACACTTCTTCGTATTTACTTAAAATATTATCAAATTAAATCGTCGAGATAAATATTGTCAAGTGATCCCTCCAAAAAAAATATACATCCTCGCAATGTCCAGCTTTAGTTGGAAAAAAGAAAACAGACAAAATTATTTCTAGTTGAACCTTTAGACTTCGCTATGAAACTTCTATAAAATAATTTTTAACTCATGACTTTTCTCTTCTTATTTTTTTACTAATTAAAATGCACGCTCCATCTGTAAAATGCACGGATGAGGATATTTATACTTACATAACTTCCTCTTAAAAGGGGTAACGTTGGATTCTTGGCGATTTGGAGCTGAAAACCGTCGGGTTGATATATTTTTTTTTTTTGAAAAAAAGCATAACTGCCCGTTTCATTTAAAAAACTTTTAAATTACAATATCGATTACTTCACTCAACATCTATCCCCTACCTATACTGAAAACCCCTAGAGGAAAGATTCAATTTTATTTAAGCTTCATCGGATCACCCACATCACAACCCCTTAATCGAAATATACCAATGCAGCATCTGTTTGTATCTGTTCTGTATCTATTAAGGAGTTATGTGGCAACATCTCACCATATTTGTTATCATTATCTTTCCTCTATATAAACTCAAACCAGACACTATCAACGTAACTCATCCACGAAGTATTACAACCATCAACCCAACACATGTCTACATCAACACAGAACCGACACAATTATGCAAGAAGATAAGCTCATAACAAAAATACATGCACAAACATTCTCAAGTTAGGATCATCACTGGAGGCAACGCTTGTAATGGGATCATATCCAGAGACTCAGACATCCAAAATTTCAGCATTCTTTTCACTTCCAAGCTAAAGTTACCTGCCCAATATTGAATCAAGGAATATATGAGAATAATCAAATTTCGATTTGTAATGCCGGAAACAATGTGAAATGTGACATTATTCCTTAAGGTCCATATTAACCAACAAATAGCACATACAACTACCAAGAAGGCTTCTCTATGAGAACCTTGTAATGAAAATACAAAAGATATCACATCATCCAAGGAATGCCAGTATTGAAAAACCTGTTGACAGTGTCCCATCCAAAACCAAATTGATTGAGCCAGAGAACAAGCCAAGAATAGATGATCTAAATTTTCATCACAATTACAAAAAGAGCATTGCAAGGTACTATCCAACCTCTTTTATCAAGATTATCTCTTGTTAAAAAAAATTCTTGCCCACTAACCACATAAATACTTTAATTTTCAAGGGAACATGCAAGACCCACCAGATAGTACAGTTTTGGACAACCACCCCTCTATACATCATCCATGTATATGCAGAGTGAGTAGTGAAAAGCCCAATAGAATTCCATCTCCACACAAGATGTGTCACACCCCAGAAAAAAATAAAACGGATTAGGGGTGCTAAATCCAGCCACGTACGCACGACGAGACGTGCGTACGAAAGGCTAAATGAATAAAAATAAAGAAAATCACAGAATAAACAAAACAATAATAATAATACAAAACAATAACATACAAATCCGAGTAGTAACAAGAATAAAATACAACGCCGACATCGGCGGGGCTAGCTCCATCGGAATGGGCGAAAAATCTCTCAAAGAAAATCCCAAAAGAAAGAAATAAAACTCGAAACCCGATAGATCCTAATCCACTACCCCGCTCACATGCGCGAAGCGACGAAGCATCTCTGTCACCACGCAGACCGCACCTAGCACTCTCATCCAAAAACTCGATCCCGCTCCCCGTAAAACCTGGACCCCACAACCACCGTGGAAACGTGAGTGATAAATCACTCGGTGCGGTTTTAGGTCCAAAGACCGAGATGTTACAAATCTCTAGGCTTAGACTTAAAACCATTACAAATTTATTTTTATAATAAATATTACAGTTACATAAAATTTGATGTTTAAATAATTAAATTGATTAAATTTTGTTCTGAGTAGAGTATAAAAGAATCCAAAAGAGTTTAATAAAATGCATTATTTGAAATCATGAATATTTTAAATCAAGGGTAAACCCAAAATGAATCATTCTGAGATATTATAATATAAAAGGTACGGATTCAAACTCCCATATCACACGAGTGACCTTGCGGGATAAATTCTTTTCAGAAAGAACCGACCTCAACCAGTGCTCTATAGAAGAGAGTCCGCTATATAGAAGAGAGCGTCATTCACTATCAAAATCATCCCTAATTTATCCCGCTCAGTCCCTTACTATAATGAAACGAACAACGACTCGATTTTTATCAATATATAATTCAGATTGAAGGAGACTATCCGAAAATAATATAAAATGAAGTGAATCAATCACGAACAAATATAAAGTGACAAAATAGTCACTAGTAAATATAAAGTGATAAAATAATCACTGTAACCACGGAATAGCTCCTCAATAATAAATTTAAAGTGTATTTTATTATAAAATCGAGTCGGTACTGACACTCTTCCCAAACCCAAATTTGGATATTCATTTTTAACTTAAAATTTTCCTTGAGTTTCATAATATCATACAAATTATAGAAAACGGATAATATGCAAATTCAAATCTTAATTCAATTTAGTTATGTCTCGCTTAATTTGATCAATATAACAATCTGATTAATTATAATCTAAAAATCACATTATTTATATAATAAAAATTTCAAGGTACTTAATTAATACTAATATAATTTATTAAATACTAATTAATCTATCTAAGATAATCTATCCTAGATAATCTATCATGTAATTAATTATATTAAATTATTAAATACTACTTCCTCTATCTAGGATATTCTATCCTATAACTAATTATATTAAATTATTAAATACTAATTACTCTATCTAAGATAATCTATCCTAGATAATCTATCATGTAACTGATTAAATTAAATTATTAAATACTACTTCCTCTATCTAGGATAATCTATCCTATAACTAATTAACTTAAAATATTAATCTAATTAATGATCAAATGAAATGCATATAAAATGAAATGCGGATGATATGAACAAGTTTCAATATCCAAAAGAAAAGAAAATATAACTTAAAGTCATATCCTAAGAAATCGTAAATCTCAGTGCAATCTGCACCTGAATATTTTGGCAAGGCTAATAGCGTCTGATTGCTCGGTCTCCGGGGGGCCCACGATCTCGTCAACCGTCTCATCCTGAGTGTACTTGATTGTCGGGTCGTCAAGATATTTTCGAAAACCTAAGAAGTCAAAATGAATTAATTTGCGAGTATCCTATCAACGTTGGGTCTGGTTAGGTCAGGGTATACCGGACTTCGAAAGCGGGAGCATTATTATTTATGTTCGTGTTATAAGATTATATTTATTTGATTTAATATAATTGATTTAAATTTTATTTTGATTAATTAAGCTAACTACTTATTATCACTTAATTAAATTAGATTTATAATAAGGATGATTAATTATTTAGGAATAGAGAAATTGATTAATATATAATATTTTATATTTAATATATTTAGTATTCTTCTTATTAATTTAAAATAAGAAATTGATTAATATATAATTTAAAAATCTAAATTATTATTATAATTTAAGTTATTATTTTATAACTCTTAATTAATTATAATATATTATTTAATTATGTTTTATTTTAATTATACCATTATTATTTTTATAATTTAGAGATTATATTTATTTCGATTAATGTAACTAACTTAATTTATTTAAATTAATTAAGTTAGCTTAAAGGTTATCCCTTAATTAATTTAATTATAATCAGGATAATTAATTATTTAGAAATAGAGAAATTGATTAATATATAATATTGTATAATTAATATTATTCTTATTAAAAATAGAGAAATTGATTAATATATAAATATTTATATATTTATAAGTATTATTTCATTATTAAATAGAGAAATTGATTAATATATATTTATATATATTAATTAATGTTATTCAATTATTAAAATAGAGAAATTAATTAATATGTATATTATATTATACATTATTATTATCCTTTAGTTATTATTTTATAACCCTTAATTATTTATATCATATTCTTTAATTATATCTCATTTTATATTTTAATATTATTAAAATATATTATATACAACTAGAATTAAAAATAATAAAAATCAAATTAAAAGAAAAGAAATTTAATTAAACTTAAATTTATTTAATGTTTTTATTTAATTAAACGTGTTGGTGTTTTAATGTGTTTGGGATCATAGGCTGCCTCCGAAACCACCGTATCTGTTCGGATTTTCATTATTGAGGCAGATCATTTAATCATCTCCCAAATTCATCTTTAAGTATTAATTAATTATTAGTTGCGCACATTTTAGTTTACGGCACTCGCTAATTTATTAATTACACTTTTAGCCCGCTTATACCTTTCGGCCCATAAAACTAAAATCGATTAAAAATTTCATCCCGCATGTTATTCACTTTAGCCCATTCAATAAAAACTTATCAAAACTGAACCGTCATAAGATCCATCGAACCATTTATGCGCATATAACCCTATAATTAGAGTTATTACCACATTTCTTTCCTTTAAGCTCTTATATTCATATTGGCAACTTCTAGGTCAGTCCAAACTGAGATTGAAATAGGGCAAGAGGCAATGTATAATATAGTACAAGTCAGATGCGCTGACAAAGGCAGCAACACAAGGCAGGGGCGGTATACATCGAAATCAACAAGTGTAAATCAAGGACAGTAAGGGTAATTCAGCCAAGACGAGGCACTACACTAGCAAAGGCACAAGGGTCAGGCAACAACAGTCACAACCAGCCGAATGGCACAGGCTCTGCATCAATGGTACCAATCGGTACCATTGTACCAAAGCACAACACTAACAAGGCAAGAACAATCATAGCAAGCAATAATACCCAAACAACAGATCACCCAAAACTAAAAAACAACCATTTATCATAACACAAGACAGACAAGACAAGAAATTAAGCATCACAACAATCGGCGTACGCAACAATATCGATACGAACAACACAGATCCAAAGAAAAACCCAAGCATATACCCGCGACAAGCTTAAGGCCCCGCCTCACTGGTACCAACTGGTACCAGTGTACCAAGGCACACGATGAATCAATGCACAACAATCAGGTACCAGTAAGGAAATAAGAGGGTCCATATGGCAAAAATCAAAAAAGGGGTGTCGGTACCACTGGTACGAACTGATACTGAGCCCAACCAGCAAGCAAGCAACCCTACAATGACATTCTTACACAATAACCAAAAACCCCCCATGCACAACCCAAGGATTCTCAAAGACAAGCGCGGCTCAGCCGACACGAGGCCTACACGGCCATAAAAAAGGAGGATGTTACCGATTTGGTCACGAGACAACGGAGGGAGCTCGACCAGTTCTGGCAATAACAACATTTGCCTCTGCTGAGGCAGCACAAGGATGGTACGAGGCCACGGTGTCAGCACTGGGCGCTTGCGCGAGGGGAATAAGGCTTCATGGAGAGAGGAGATCGAGTTGGGGGGGCACGGAAATAAGGAAGCATCCCTGCTGGCGACGGCCAGGTGGCGCATAGGTGAGGCCGACGGGGGGGGGAGAGCGCCCCTTGTAGATTAAGGAAGAAGAGGGAGGAGCTAAGAGACGAATTTTGTGAGAGTGAGAGGGATGAGTGGGGTTCTCTGTCGCCGATAGGGAGGACAAAGGGAAATGAGGGAGAGGGGATTAGCGAGTGCGAGAGCGAAAAGGGAAGGAGAGTGGTCCTGTGGGTGTGTCGCCAGGGGAGAGAAAAATGAGGGGACAGGTCACGGAAGAGAGAGAGAGAGAGGAAAAGAAAGATGTGACAAAAAGAAAGGAAGAGAGAGAGTTTTGGTTGGGATCAAATATGGCAGGAAAATGATGACAATTGGTATGGTTGACAAGTTTGATAAATTCCGTAATCTATTATATAATTTATCGTTAGTTATACACTTAATGGATTTAACCAAACTAGCTTAAATAGAATTTTAAATTCAATTATATCCAAATCATTAACTCCAGATTTTAAATTTGGTTGTCTGTTAGATTCTAATTTGTCTGATTTATTATCTGTTTCCATGTCAACCTTATTTTCATGCGATTATTAATTAAATTCTTTTAATTTTGTTTAGAATCGGACTTCTGTCTACATATTTTCATACGACATTCTAATCGGTAAAATTTATTTAAAATTTATTAAGCTCCATTTATCAATTTATAAACTTTCCCCTGATCATTGATTTGATTTATTAGTTAATTTGTGTTGGATCTTTTTAATTATTATCTTAATTATTATTATTCTTAATTTAAATTTTATGGTTTGACAAAATGATCATGTTCTAATTGCAACTGACACTGATTTATAATACTACAGAGTGAATTAAAATCATGAAGCAGAACACCTGTCAATTGTCTAAAAAATTACAATGCTGCACCTTTAGAAGCTACTACTGTGAATATAGTAATGTTTTGGTTAGTGCAAATCTGAAATAAGTGGTAATAATGAGATGACAAGACACAATCTGAGTACCATCTGTCCAGCCAGAAGTAAGTGGACATACCATTGTCAATATTCACACTTCATTTTTTGTTTTACCTTTTAGTTGATTAAAAATATAATTTGAAACTTCCATGTAAAGTTGTACCGCATTAACACATTATCTAAATATTAGTGTCAAATAAATAGACATCAACGTTTGTGAGCATAAAATCCTGCCGCGAAGCGCAGGGGACAAAACCTAGTTTATTTAATACTGACAGAGAACTTGGACCCTCTTATTTTTAAATATATTTATATCTATACTAATTTTATTATAAATAAATATAATATATATTTAAATCAATTATAAAAACTATTAAATTTTTAAATAAAGTTGGTTCATTATTTAATAAAAGATGATGTACAAAATATATATTTTTTAAATATGGTTGTACAATATATTTTTATAATAAAATTTAATAATAGTTGATATTTTAATTTATTTAATATATAACTCCATATGGAATAATATATTTACACTAATTTTGTTATAAATAAATAATATATTCTACTTAGATATAATTTATATTTAAATCAATTACAAAGGCTCTTAAAATTTTAAATTAAATTAACTTATTATTTATTAAAATATAATATATATTTTTTATGAGTAATGTGTATTTTTTTATAATAAAACTTAATAATAGTTAATATTTAATTTTTTTTGATAAATTTTTTTAATACCTCCAATAAACACATGACTATTTTAAGCGCCACCATCTAATGGTGGCGACTTATTCATTATATTTTAAATGCTCATTAAAATTATTATTTAATGAGCATTAAAATATAATTTATACTGACGACTTAGTCAAATTTTTACCGGTTTATATTCTTGTTATATCGACATCCATTTGATTTGATTTTGTTTTACATCGGACATTCTTTATTCTCTAAGCTCTCTCTTTTCTCTTTCCTTTTATTTTTTAGATTAAGATTGACCACATTTATCAACTTTAAAATTAATAAATGATGATTTTTTTTGTCAAAGTTTGGACCTCCTTGCAATTTCTCATACAGAAAGTATCATCTTAATTATCATTTTTTTTTCATTTAAGCTATGTTAATATTTTATTGAGAAATTTGAGCTGATATAAATGTGAATTTCAAATTTAAGTTGGACATTTACATTCTTATATTAAGGGATGGCGTTAAATGACAACATTGTTTACAAGAATAAAATCATACATTTTTTTAAATTACGTACACTAGGGCTGTAACTCGGATTTCATCCCGACAATATAGTTCTCAAATAAATAATTAATAATATAAAATTTAAAATATATTTAATAAATTTTTATATTAAAGAAAATTTAGACATAATATTTTTATATGCTAAATAATAATGATAATTATAATAATAAATAATATAATTAGACACATAATAATCTATAAATAATTATATAAAAAAGTTAGATCAATATCAGAGTTAAGTTTCACTTTAAATATTATTTTAAATGAGGAGAGAGAAACTATTTTATATAAACCCTTAGATTGAAGAAGATAAAAAAGATATAAACAAAATCAATGATAAAAAGAAGTGTTGATGTGGCATGTTTGAAAAGGTTAAAAACTTAATCCTCTTTATATATTTTTGAAGAAAAATAATTTGCTTGTGAATGCTGCAAACTGATGTTGTCCCATATTTTTTTCACGATCCTACTATTCACGTGTATCCTTTTGAATAGCGGATGCTACTGCTGTTTACCATGCATCCATATCAAAATTCAAAAACTGTGTTTGACAACATATTTTTTTCAAAAGAGTAGAAGATAATAATTTCAGATGGATGTTTGATAACAGTGAGAGAGAAAATATTTAAAGAAGAGAGGGATTAAGAAACTCTTCTTTCGGAAGAAAATATCTTCCACCATTTTGATGAAAGAAGAAATTTCATCTTTCTTCCATTTAATTTTCATGCCTTTTGACATTCTTCTTTCGGATTTGCTCCCTCTTCTCATTTCTTTCGGAAGAAAGAGTGTTACCAAACACACCCTACATATGTAAATTGGTCATTACGCCACTTCATTTGGTAAGTTAGTAAAGATAAAAGAGAGTAAAAATTGAATCACATTAAAATAGTGGTGTTTGATAATAGTAAAATAAATAGATGAAATAACTTGTGTAAAAAATATTAAAAAATAAATAAAATTTGATGACTACTTTTTAAAACATTTATGAAGATGCTTTAACTTTATGTCATATTAAATCACTTTCTTTTAATGCTTTAAAAAACTTTAGTTTTTATTACACCAAACAAATCGGAATACATACAAAAATAAAAGTCTTAACTATCCATTAGAAACCAATATGAGTCCAACCTTAGCCCGCCTTTGAATTCAAGTTTTTAATAAATATATATAATTTTTTCATATAGTTTTTACATTTATAAAAATCTTGAAAAAAAATATTTTTGTGAAATCACATTATTAATAATATATGAACATATAATAATTTTATGCTAATATATAATAATATTATACTAAATAATTTATTTTGATTTATTTTTTGTAAGACATACTTGAATTTAACAAGTTTTTTGAGATATTTTGTAGCATCCTAAAATGATTTAAGCAATTGATCAAGCTAGATGCTAGAAGAAGTCTTGAAGACTTATCTAAAGACTTAGGATTAAAATATGTATGATATGATTCAATAAATTTAGATTTTTGAATCAATAAGCAAGGGTTTAACTTTCTGTTTATATGAACCATTATAATGATTCCAAACATTATAATGGCTCAGCTTGACAAACTCAAAATTTTATTTAAGGCAAAAAGCTTCACAAAAAAAATCAGAGAATATTATTGGGTAATGGTTGGGAAACGTTGAACAACTTGAACCGAGTAAGTCTAGTCAAATAAAGTCAAAACGTTATAACATTTTGTAAAATGTTCAACGCTTCCTAGTATCATTATAACAGTTCATTCCATTCATTTTCAAACCATTCTAATATTTCATAAAACAAATCTAACAAGTGGCATTCTTATCAAATTCTAATTAAAATCAAATAACGGTTCACTGCATAAGAACTCCAATCGTCTAACTGTCAGGTGCTCTATTTAAGAAGATTATTTTAGAAGTGAAGTACTACTGAAATTCTAACCTGAACAATTCCAAAATACTCTTGAGCACCTAATACTCTTTCCTTACAAACACATTCAAGATACTTTTAAATTTTTGAATCAAGTCAAATAAATAGAAGATTTTGATTGTAATTTTTGAGCATCTAGTGTTCCTTTCATCTTTGATCGTTTGATTCAATTCTTTTGGAGCTTTTTGTTCACCATTTTTTGTGCCTTGAGTGTTCATATGCTCGTTTTGTTTTCTTTTATAGGTTTTAATCTTCTTGTACTCGTTCTTATAGAAAATGTATAGCTTCAAGTTGTAAAACACTTTTTGGGTATTAATAAATCAACGCTTCATTAGTGAAGCGGGTCTCTGAGACATAAGTTTTCATAACTGAACCCCATTAAAATCCTCATGTTTTTTAGATTTTCAACACCTGCATTTTACTTTCTAGCTCTATCTTTAGTTGTCATTTGTAAGTCATTTCTCTCAAAATTGTTGGTCTATTATTTTGCATTAATTATTTTTTATAATAATTAATATCTAGTTGATTCTAATTATATATTTACATTCTTGTGTATCTTATTTGATTAAGTTTTTGAACACTCTTGCATTATCTTTTTCTTGTCATACCAATGGGGTCTTGACTAAACTTGTGTTCTTGGTTAATATCATTACTAGTTCTTATATTCTACAAATAAGTCGATCATAATAATAAAATTATTGAAGAAATAAGTATTATGTATGGAGTCAAGTGACTAATTATTTGATCTATTTTGTCTTCAATACACATTTTGAAGAAACATCAAGGTTGTTATTGAGCACTCCGTAATACTTTATTTCTTGAACTACCATTTGAGTTTGTTGAAATCGAAATAAAACTTATTTTCTCTAATAACTCATTATAGAACACCTCAAACTTATTTTCTCTGACTCTTAATTTTAATTCGTGAAGAAAATTGATTCTTTATCTAATCTAACTAAGTCCTAAGTCTTAATATACAAATTTACCCCGATTTCCTCGCAGCCGAGACTGAAAGTCTGAAACAGAGACAACGAGACCCATCCGATTCCGAGACATCCAGAAAGATCTTAACGAGAGAAAATCCGAGAAACGAATTCCCATTGGTTCATCCGGTGCCAAGTGAATCGTCTTCGTCTTATCTTCTCCTCAGGATGATCCTCTGCGACATTCAAACCGCTTAAACTGTGTGGCAATCATTCGGTCCGCATGTAATTGACACGCCTCACCTAGTGCAATCTTATCGTTCCAAGAAATCTCAACTTCCTTATTCCTCTTGCCACGCTGTTCGTCCGGTGCTTTTTTATTATGTCCGAATTAAGCTCTATTGTAGACTCTACTCTTTAACTCTTTATCTCTTTATCTCTCTCTCTTTGGTTTGGCTATCTAATTCACTATCTGCTAATGGCACTTCAGGCTTCTTTTCTACCATCAGCTCTCTCTGTTCACAAAGAGGTACACTTGTAATTAAGCTAGCTGCATTCTTCTTCATGTGTAGGATCCTTATTTCAATTTTTTAAAAAATAAAATTCAGTTTTTATGTCATAACTTCTTTGGACATCACTTGGTGAGAATTAGCAACCTTCATTGTCCCACTAATTGTTGTCTTAATCTATTGAAAGAATAATGATGGAATTTAATTGTATATTATCGAACACTTCCAAGTTCACAAAAACTGATAATGCACCTCTTTGATGTCAGGGAAAAGTAAATGCAGGAATCAAGGATGCAACATCCTTTGGTGTTCGTATTTCAGAAATCTCAAAGTCAGATTTTGCTTCTTCTCTCAGAATGAACAGCAAGGTACAAGACTTTATTCAGTAGTAATTTATCAGAGTTTCCATCTAATTTGTACTTGTTATCTTATTGCTAAATCAGTAACAATTTAATGTCCATCTACAAACCTGTAGAGAAACTATGCTTCACTCGTAATAAGGGCTCAAACAGCAGCCACAACTCCATCCATCAACCAAACAACAACTGATGCCAAGAAGACGCTCAGGAAGGGCATTGTGGTAATTACAGGCGCCTCATCAGGCTTGGGCCTGGCGACAGCCAAAGCCCTGTCTGAGACTGGCAAGTGGCATGTTATAATGGCATGCCGTGACTTTTTGAAGGCTGAAACAGCTGCCAAATCTGCTGGCATCAACAAGGAGAATTACACTGTGATACACCTTGACCTTGCATCACTCGACAGTGTCAGGCAATTTGTCAGAAACTTCAGGCAATCTGGAATGAAGCTGGATGTACTAGTTTGTAATGCAGCAGTATATTTGCCTACAGCAAAGGAGCCAACATATACAGCAGATGGGTTTGAGATGAGTGTTGGTGTGAACCATCTTGGACATTTTCTTCTCGCAAAGGAGTTGCTCGAGGACTTAAAGGAGTCAGATTATCCATCTAAGCGCCTCATCATTGTTGGATCCATAACTGGTAAAACTAAACTATAAATTTTTTCATTAGTTTTTTATACCCTACAACACAAATTATCTTTTTCATTAGTTTTTCTAATCATTCTTTAAAAGGTGAGTATTAATAGCGGAAAGGCTGAAAGAAACATCATAAATGTTTTGTTATAATATCTTCTAATCCACAAAATATAAGTATGAGTGTTCCATCTATCTGATGATATATATGACAATGAAGTATATACTTTCCTCACACCATAAATAATTCATTGAAATTCAACACAACAAGCAAACGGAGAAGGCAATTATTTGTTGATCCACTCTGTACCACATAGTAAGGACTGTATTAATTATATGTGTACATTTTTTTCAGGCAACACAAACACATTGGCAGGAAATGTACCACCTAAAGCAAACCTTGGTGACTTGCGTGGCCTTGCAGGTGGGCTAAATGGCCTGAACGGGTCAACAATGATAGATGGTGGTGAATTTGATGGGGCTAAGGCTTACAAGGACAGCAAGGTTTGCAACATGTTAATGATGCAAGAGTTCCACCGTCGGTACCATGAGGAGACCGGCATTACCTTTGCCTCACTATATCCAGGCTGCATTGCAACCACCGGGTTGTTCAGATCACATATACCTCTATTCAGAGCTCTTTTCCCACCGTTTCAGAAGTATATTACCAAGGGATATGTGTCAGAAGAAGAAGCTGGCAAGCGTCTAGCACAGGTATTTACTCTAAAATCAATATTCATGATGCTTTTTTCTGATGGGATCTGATCATCTGCTTCTTGTTTGACCAATATCTTTCCTTTTTACCATTTTGGTTGGTTTCTTGTTTTTCAACGGCTTAGTGTGTCCATTTGCATCATTAGGGCACATTACTTCAGACATGAATCTGAATTGCAATATTGAAAATCATTTGTGTTTAATTGCAATTTGTGGGCGTCATTGTATGCCCCAAGATAGATACTGGCTAGCATAAATGTAAATTAAAATAGTTCCACTGTATGCCCCAAGATAGATATTTGTTCATATAAATGTAAATCAAAATAGTTCTTTCAAAATTTTCATTAAATATTTGCCTTTTGAAATGTAATGTTCTGTAGTTAATATTCAATTGACGTGGTATATTTAAATTCAATTTAGGTTGTCAGTGAATCGAGCTTGACCAAGTCTGGTGTTTACTGGAGCTGGAACAAGAACTCAGCCTCATTTCAGAACGAACTGTCACAAGAGGCTAGTGATGCTGAGAAAGCTAAGAAGGTTTGGGAAATCAGTGAAAAGCTTGTTGGCCTAGCCTAATTTAATTTCTCAAGTTTACTATTGTGCATGAATCCTTGCAGATTAAGGCTTTTTGGTAGTTTTTTTTTTTTCAAAATTTTGGGTTGCTTAGGTAAGTAATATGAGGCATGATCTTGGCATTATTATATAATAGGATGTAAAATGGCATGAACTGTTTTGATTTCATTTGAGCAAAGTAATAATGGTACTTAATGAGAAAAAGAAGTAAAAATGTAAAATGTTATCGTTTTCAACTCTTTGTTGATAGCAGCATAAAATATGGCCTTTTCATAGTTTCTTTGTTCTCAAAATTACAAAGACTAACAACAACGTTGAAGATTTGCAAATCAGTTTAAGAGAACAGAACCTTGATGTCAGATAATCACAGACAAGACAAGTTAAGCATTGCTCATGTTTGTGAGCTCAGAACCGTTATTGTTCTTTTGAAGGAACTCCTTGCCCAAAAGAAACGGCCCATGGCCTATGGGCTAAAAAATCAGCCCATACACATTTTCATATTGAAACCCTGAAATTTTGCATATCTGTACACTTGAAGTTTACACATCTTGATCTTTCTGAAAAAGATCTTGACCTGATCTAGTAAAATTAAAATGCCATTTTCATGATATAATTTATTTATGGTATTTAAACGCCCGTGGCTCGCTCCTATTTCCGGATCTCACTCACCTTCCTGAAGTAACTTGATTTAAAAACCTAATACCACAATAATCCGATTAGACTAAATTAATTTTGTGGAGGACATAAGTGGAAAACAGTCTCACAGTATTTCAAGTATAAATTAATTTTAAGTCTCTTGATTCCAGCCAAACTCGAATCCATCTCAACCCCAAATATAAGATCTAACCCAAACCCCAAAATTTTATTTTCAAACTTACCTCGAATGCCTCGACCCTAGCTGACTTCTCTACACGACGCCAGATATGCTCGCACGGACCTACGGCCGCCGGTCGCGTGGCGGCGGCGGCGCCCCTGAAGACGGTGGAGGAGACCGGGATGTCTATGTCATCGATTCTGACTCCGGCGACGACGGGTCCGACCTCTCTTCAGCCCCTCCCCATCTCCCCCCTTTCTCTCAGCCCCAATCCAGCTCCCAGGAAAACCCTAACCCTAGTTTCCGCGCCTACCTATCCGCGTTCTCTTCCCAGGATTCGTCTTCCTGGTCGTTGGATCCAGATTCGGCCCCATCTTCGTCTAACAAGGATCGGGTTGAGACGGCTTCTCTAGTGGAGGCGCAGGAGTTCGGAGAGATGATGGAACACAGTGACGAGGTCGATTTTGCAATTGACGGCTTGCGACCTGGCAAGCCAGTTAGGATCCGGCGTGCCAGTTTGATTTCGTTGTTGAATGTTTGCGGGACACCACGCCAACGCCAGCTACTCCGGGCTCACGGGTCAGTTGAGATTTATATTTGAATTTTTTTTGTTTTATTTTTAGATTGAAGTTTTGGAAGCATTCAACTTTTGGTGATGAAGGGATGGCTTATTCGGATTTTTTAAATTTTAGTTTGTTAGTGGGGATTTAATACTGAAGATTATCTGAATAAAGAATGTATCTTGATGCCTACATAATACCGAATGTTTAATGCCATTTGCATATTGGTGTTGGTGACACTTGTCACAGAAAAATGGGCTTCAACTCGCAACTGCTGACACCATGTTTCCTCAAGGAATTTTGCTCGTCAATACCAGGAATCTAGGTTTGAATGATACTGATTGTTGCTTTCACTTAGTTATCTGAAAGCTCCAATTTTTACTAGGTTGGCCAAGAGAATCATTGATGCTCTCATGTCTCTCAACTTGGATGACCAGCCATGCTCTGCAGCTGCTGCTGCTCTCTTCTACGTCTTAGCAAGTGATGTAAGCCTATCTTTCAATCTATAATTGCAAAAATAAAAAGAACACTGTTATTATAACTTGTTCCGGTCCTGTTGGTAGTATGCTACTGAAGATTTGCAGTTATTTTGGCTTTGGTATAGCTTAGCTCAAGAAAGGACAAAGATAACAAAAACTTATGGACGCTGTTTCCACTGTCCTCAAGAGTGTTAAAATAATGAATTTTCTCATGATAATTTGTTTATTGAAAAGTAGAAACATCACAAGTCCTTGGTGGAAAAATCTATTGTAAAACATCTTTATTTCTTAATGTATAGGCCCAAGAGGATCAGTTACTTAATTCTCCATCCTGTATACGGTTCCTTCTTAAATTATTGAATCCAACGAAAAGCGCAGTTGAGGTAAGAGCACCTTCCATTGGTGCCAAGCTTCTTGGGTTAAGTAGGATCAAAACAATTACTGGCCCAAACAAAGTGGATATAGATTCAAGCTCCAAGGAACTTATCACAAAAGTTGAAGAACTGCTCCTGAACTGTAATGAGATAAAGAGAGTTGATGGGGATTGTGAAAAGAGGCCAGAACTCAGCCCCAAATGGATAGCTTTGTTGACTATGGAGAAGGCATGCTTATCTGTTGTCTTCCTGGAAGGTACTTCTCTATTATGAGTTAATGACTCTTTTAAGAGCAATTTTAGGTTGAGTTCCATAAACCTTGAGGTAATTTTTTTTTTTTAATTTTTTGGGTATTTCCAGATATGTCAGATAAAGTGAGAAAACTTGGGGGTAACTTCAAGGAGAGACTAAGAGAGCTCGGTGGCATTAATGCAACCTTTGATATCCTTGTCAGTTGTCAGTCTGTGCTTGAGGTCAGATGAAATATTTGTTACACATTTATCTATAGTATCGGTAACAACAAGTTTGAGGTGACCTAAATATAGTGGGACTTATCTGTTTCAGGCATATCTAAATGGTAACCCCCCCTTGGCCTCTGCTCTAGAGGATACTGCAGTGTTGCAAAGCATTACGCTTCTTTTGAAATGCTTCAAGATAATGGAGAATGCCACATTCCTAAGCAAGGATAACCAGGCAAGATATTATTACTTCCGTAAAATAGTCTTAGACTTTTAGTGTCTATTGTAGCTTCTGTTTTAAGATCTTTTTTTTACAGGACCATTTGCTGAAGATGGGTAGAAGGCTCAGTGCTGAAGCATCCCAGCGGTCATTTATTGGGGTTGTTATCAGTGTAATCAAGCACTTATCAGGTACATTTTGTTGCAAATTGTTTTTGTTTTTCAGTAGAAGTTGTATGGGACAATGTGACTGTTTGCAACCTGTTTCATGATGGTATGTCTTAAATTATATTGTATTGCAGATCTATCTCTAGCTCAAGCTTCTTGTGCTTTGTGTCCCAAGGAGCAGAAATTGTCAGAAGTTGATGTGAAAAAAAATTGCAGAGGTAATATTTTGTGCTTCTTTTCTATAAATATACAGTTGAAGATGCAAATAATGGTTGATTTATGGTATTTCCTTATGCAGGAAGTAATGGCACATCCTCATCATCAAAGGATCACACTGAAGGTGAAAATTCCACCACAGCCATGACATGTTCTCAATCAAAAAAACGTAGAAAGATGTCTTCTTCTCAATCAGATGTTTCTGTTGCTGGATGCCCCTCATCACTTTCTTGTAATGGCCCTTCAGGCCGTTCAATTGGTGACAGGTTTAGACATAGCTGTGTTGTAAAAGTTAATACAGGTGACACAAAATCTGACTCAAACACAATTTCAGAGCGGTTGAGCTCCATTAGGTCACTTGGGATGGGAAAAGGTCCTGGTGGTGTATGTAAAAGACCACATAGATCTGAGACCATGAAGAAAGGTTTGAGGTCACAAAGCTTTGATCAATTTGATTTTGATGGAGACATCACTGATAATTCAGGTGTTAATTTGCAAAAGCGGTCTGAGAAAACATGCAAAAATCCTGAACTGCGTGAAAATGTCAAAAACAGCTTCACGGTGGACAGTTTTGATGAATTACAATTTGGTGGAGACAATCAAGATGCTACAGGGAATGGAAATGGCTCACACAGAATTTCCAAGGAATTATGCAAAAAGCAGCCTTGGGTTTCTGAATATGCTGAAAGGGACTCATCCATTGATGAGTCCGACCCATTCAAATTTGATGGGGATGAAGTAGAATATATGAAATGGGAGAAGCCGAACTTAAAAAATGAGCCATTACAACGCTGTCAGAAGAAAATAACAAAGGGCAGAATGGATGACCGGTTTGACCTTGCAATTGATAGGGGGGAGAGTAATAATTCAAGTCAACCGATCAATATTGAAAGTCAATCTTTGAGTCAACCATCGGCCCAAGAACCCATCATTCTTGAGGACTGTCTCTTGGCCTCAGTAAAGGTGATTTCTTTAGCTTTGCATAAATCATGCCTTGCCTAAAAGATGTGTCGAAATACAAAGTTTATTGACCTTTCATGGTCGTGACAACACCTTTTGGTTTCTATGTTGTACCTCAATATGCGTGAGACTTTTTTCTCATTTCTGACATGTTTGCAGACAAGTGAATAAGAATGGTGACATTGGTGTCTAGTCGTTTTCCAATTGAACTTACTTGGACCAATCTGGTTTTTGAGAAAGCAATTTTGTTGTTCTGATGTGTCTGCATGTTGGTCTGCATGTTGTTCATAATTACTCTAACTAGTAGTTTTATATTTCTTTGTTCAACTATTTAATTTAAGTGACTTTTGTCTATTAATATTTTGACAGGTACTGATTAACCTGACCAATGATAACCCAATGGGTTGTCAGCAAATTGCAGCATGTGGCGGGCTTGACCTCATGGCATCTGTGATTATAAAACACTTCCCAATGTTTGACAATTCCAATTCAAATGGTCAGACTAAAGATAACAAACATTTGAAAGACTATGAATTGGATCTTCTTGTGGCCATTTTGGGCCTGCTCGTTAACCTTGTTGAGAAAAACAGTGGAAATAGGTGGTTTATCTTTTTGAAATTTCAGTTTGATTATTCAACGGGTTAAAGTAACAAGTGTGGTTGTTTCTAATGAATGTTATGTTGAAATTTTTTCTGTAGATTGAGACTTGTGTCTTCATGTATTTCAATTGATCAACTGGCAAACATGGAGAGCGGAATGGGTCAAAGAGATCTTATACCATTATTTTGTGGCATATTCTTGGCCAATCAGGGTGCCAGAGATGTTGCTGGGGAGAAAGAAATCATTGTGCTGGTATGCACCCAACTCATGCCCAAAATTCTAGAAGTAGAGATTGGCAATAAGCTCGAGCAAAAGCAGGGATTGGTTGTTCTGGTTATTAATTTTTATTAGCAGAGGTCAACTTTGAGGTCAACGCGACCTTGACTAGCCAACCATAGAATCACTTCAGCGTGGGTTGGTTTGACCTGAAAGGTTGGCGCTTTCAGAGCAGAAACCAGTTTTAAATGTGAAATATTTGGGTTGGTTTGATCTGTAGGTGTAACAGTAGGCTTAGCGAAAAAGTGCCTAATGACAGTCTTTACTGGTCTTACTTTTGACAGGATGATGCAGAAGAATACCTGCTGCAAGGGGAGAAAGAAGCCGAGAAAATGATTGTTGAGGCTTATTCAGCCTTATTGCTTGCATTCCTATCAACTGAAAGGTACCAAAACTGCTAGTCTATTATGGGTGATTTCAACTTATCATTAATGTTTTTCATCATCTGTGCTTATAGTTTTTAGTAATATGCTGTGATTACATTTTATGCTTACAGTATGGAGGTGCGTGAGGCCATTGCCAGCTGCCTTCCTAACAACAACTTGTTGTCTCTTGTACCAGTCTTGGAAAGATTTGTGGTATGTGCTTTTAATCTCAACAATGGCAACTAGATCTGACCTTTGTTTATTGTCTGATCGATAGCTTTAGGTCCATACTGACAAATCTTGAATTGTCCAAAAATCAGCACTGTTGTAGCAAGACTAACTGTGTTATGATTTTTCTGGTGCTTAAAGAGTCGTCTTCTAATATTGTGAAGATAGAAGACAGGTCCTTTTTTATGCTGTTTTTTCGGGTGTGGAAATTGTTTTTTTTTTTGGGGGGTGTTGGGGGGGGGGGGGGATGTTGGCAAACAAAGCACTTATTGAACAATATTTCAATGTGGGTTTATATGCATGAAAATCTCCTCGCTGGGAGGCTAGGGCTGGTGCTTGAATGCCACTTTCATAAAATAGAAACAATTTCTGGCCAGTAAGCCCAGTAGATAATAAATTTATTATAAAAATATAGAAAATTGTTGCTTTCTGAAGCAATAAGTAGTATTTACCATAGTAGAATCCTAACAAATATACGTTAAATGGCATTACCATTCTTACAATGCATGGCACACATACAAATACTACATGACATGTTTGTGGATGTGTCAATAATATTTTTTATTTCCTCTCATTTTTCCTGTAGGCATTTCATCTGTCTCTAAACATGATATCACCAGAGACACACTCAGCTGTTACCAAAGTCATCGAGTCTTGTAAAGGACCATAGAAAATTTGGAGATCCTGTACAGTTTTACCGATCTCGTCGTGTGTCATACATATTAATTCTTTCTTTTTATATTGTTGTCTTTTCGCCTCTGGTCTGTATGGCTGAGTTTTGGTACACAGCTACATTCTCCGGGGTCTAACAGTCATTTAGTTCATTCTTAGTTTGGTACTGTGCACTTTTTTGTTTACATTATCGTCTTTCCTTAGCATCAGGCAAATGTGGTTGTTATAATCCTTGGTTAGGTGATGAGTCTTTGTTGTAAAATAAAGATATTAGTGCTATGGATATCGGTTGTAAGTTGTAACATGGGCAATTTCTTCTGTGTTTTTAAGAATGAGAGCTGCTAGGCATTATAAGTATGAGATAACCAGTGAAAGGAATATATTCCTTGGAAGTTCGAACTAATTATGTTATTGTTTGCATCCATTAACAATAGACCTCCAGTTATAGTTAAATGTGAAGTCTAACATTGTATTTGCTAATTTGAATGATATAAACTTATCAAATGCAAGATGAATAGATGATGCATGCTACTGATCGCTTGTGGAGAAATAAGTATATTCGGACATTGTAACAAATAACCAAGTTGCCTAATAGTTTGTTAATTTCTGTAATCATATTCTTTTCTTTTTATTTCTTTTCAACTGTTTTAATTGGAACATCTCAAAGACCAGGTTTTTTTATATTTTGTTTTAATGGATGGTGCTACAGTAACTCGCAAAAAAAGAGTACAAAAAAGCCCTCATAATATTATAAATTATATTTTGAACTAAAATTTATATTTAAGCGATAATTAAGATATTGACAAGTATTTATACTTGAACCTCATTATCTTAAAATTAAATGTCTTAAGTCTTGATATGAAAATACGATGTCTTAATATTTAATATTATAAATCTAAATTTTAATGCGTTAAAATTAAATATTTCAAGTCTTAACACACACAAAATGACGTCATAATATCAAATATTATAAGTCATATTTTGAACTTCAAATTTATATTTAGACGATAATTAGAATATGAATAAGTCTATATCTTTAAATTATAATGTCTTAAAACATAAGTTAATAATAATTGTTTACTCTCTTGTTTGAATATCAAAGAAAGTTATTCAATTGAATTTCTATCTTGAATAAGCCGATAACAATAAGGATCTAATGTCTGTTTTTACACAAAGACGGAAACAACCACATGATGAACTCAAACTGCTCACTAAATAGTAGCAATACTTTTGAAACTCTCTAGACCGTTTTACGAATAATATTTAAAGTCTTAAGAACTATCATATGATGTCTTAAACTCTCTAGATCGTTCTACGAATAAATTTTATCTTCTTATTCTCAGAATTTGATCTAGCTCCACTTTTTGATTAACCGAGTTTTAAAATGTGAGTTTCAACACATTCTCTTTGTGCATAAGAAGTGAAATGATGATCCAAACACTTAGAACATTAGAATATTTGTTTAAATCTTCATGTATCATCTCCTTAGTCTAGAGAAAATATTTAATCAATCGATTGTGATTCATCCGTACTAAATCGCTTCAATAGAATTTCTAATTGAGATGTTTTCTCTCTTGATTTCTCTCAAATCTTTAATTCATTTCATGTGTAATTTAGCTTATTGTGTTTTTTTCATCATTAATTTTTCAACGATATATAGCATAAATGATAACTCTCAAATATGAAAGAGATATCATTAAAGTTTTGATTCAAACGGATCAAGTATGTGATCCTCATTTTTTTAATTTTATTTTAAATTTAAATTAAATAATAGATAGATTAATTAAAATGTGATATAAAAGAGAGAGTTTTCTCTAGATGTTAATGTTAGATCAATGTGTCATCCGGCTCATCTAGATTTTTGCCCGGTTTACCCTCGTGAGTCCTGACTCTGAGTCACATCCGAGATTACACATTTTCTTCTTTTACATTTACACTTACACCTTGACCTACCAAAGAGTCTAAACAGCTAAGAAGTATTTTAAGTCTGAAAGATCCCTCGACAAGACAAGAAACAAATTTCCTGACGCGGCGAGTCTCATAGCTTTACCAGCTCAAAGTCTCAAACCAAACCAATAGACCTAGTCATTTGTCCCGTCTTCTCCGTTCTCCCTCCCCTGCTCTCTTCTCCATTACTCCCAGAAACAAACAGGAGCAGTAGTTCAGAGCAATTTTCTGATTCTCTCTCTACTGATAAGCCATGGCGAGGGCCACGCGACCCGGCCGGCTTACCACCGGGCGGCGATCGTCGCCGTTTCTTCCGATCATAGTTGCTCTTCTGATGTCAACGGTGGTGTTGCTGATGCTTCTTGCGCTCGGCATCTTATCCCTGCCCATTGGATCCAAGGGTGGGCCGCACATCTCTCGCCCGCGTTTCCGTAGATCCGCTTTCGAATCGTACGCATCATACCTCGGAATTATGATTTTAATGGATTAATGGAAGTGTTGATCTGGTTTAACGAATGTCCATTGCTTTGATTTTTTTTCTTTTCTTTTTTTGGGATTTTGAATTTTAGGAAAGAAGAGCAGAGAGGGGAGCAATGGACGGAGCTGCTTTCATGGGAGCCCCGAGCTTTTATCTATCACAATTTCTTGGTATCAAATAGTGCTTTATGTTATAGTTAAGACGTAGAAGTTTTCAGGTTGAAAGATTGCATAATTTTTTGTTTTTTGCTTGTACACATTCACTGTTCTTCAATAAATTTGATATTTTTTAGCAGGCCTTCTAAGGTTTCATTTAAAAAAAAAAAGGTTCATTTACAATGCTGACTGCATATTGCGGACTAGGGAGTGTAGATTAATAAATAATAGGTTTGCGGAACACTGGGGCACAAATGGTATTAAATTTTATTGATTGCTTTGCTGGTGTTTAAATATACAAATATGAGGTGTTTGTTTTGATTTGTTCTCATCATATGCATGCCTGCAGTTGTCTTAAAACTTCATTCATGATAAATTGGAGCAAAAAGTGAAAATTTCTTACACTTTCTCATTCTCCAATTTATAGTGCTTAAGATGACGGTGTTCAAAATTTGTTGTTTTCTCTGTTTTCAGTCCAAGGAGGAATGTGAGCACTTGATTAAGTTGGCAACACCGCATATGCAGAAGTCAACAGTTGTGGACACCAAAACTGGCAAGAGTATGGACAGTAGGTTGTAACAACTTACGGTCTTTTTGTTCATATATATTTATCATCTTAATTGAAAATATTTAAAATTATAATTTTCATGCCGCTTCATTCAGGGTTCGAACAAGTTCAGGAACGTTTCTTAGAAGAGGCCAAGACAAGATAATCAGCGCAATAGAGAAAAGAATTGCAGATTATACCTTCATACCAGTAGGTAAGGCATGGAGAACTTACTGTTAAAGAGTGTTTTTATTTTTATTTTTTTCATGGAGAAAGAAATTTCTTCTTGTTGCTACATAAAATCTCAGCAAGCAAGAACAAGCTTTTTTTATCTTAGTTATTCTGTTTGTGATGTTCTCCATACAGCTTTCTTGTTAGCACATACACTACTTGCTTTATAAGATTAAGTTCATAAAGAAGATCCATGATAATTAAATGGAAACATTTCCCCCTTGGTATTGTGCTTCTTAGCTGCTCTAAAAGCTCAAATCTGGTAATGATTGGGTGAAAATAGGAGGGGTGATTATCTGATCTGATACATATGCGAACTTCAAACACTGGATTGGGTATCATTATCCAAAACGTATTAAGTACATATATGGTACAAGTTTTCTTTGATATGAGTGTTAATCCTATATATCTGTTGGGAAGATAGCTGTAAATCTTAGTATTGCCTAATTACTGGATTTAAAAATTATTAATATCTAATTGGTGCTTCTATCAAATTGTTGGGAAAAGTAAGTTGCCATGAATTTCCATTGAACCTGAAAGTTCCTTGATCGCCAAAGCCACAAACAACTGAAATAATTGCTCTTGAATATGTTAAGTCCATATAATATATGGAGAAAAAACAACAATTGTGTAATGGTAAAGACCCCAAATTGCCTTAGCAATATTCTACAAAAATCTCTGAAAAAAATTGTCATACAAAAAACAGGCTTCATTCTCTTGTTTATTTATTTAATACTTGACAATATAATTTTGTATGATATTTTTGTTTGTTTCTGTCCATTCTTTTCAAATCTGAATACATATGACCAGGTTGAATTTAGAACCTAGAACAAAAGCAGTTCCCTTTCTGTCTTTATCCACAAAAATATGTCAACAAAAAAGAGAAAAACTCAACTGTCCACGCCTTTTGTTTATCTTAGTTTTAGTTCTGTTGGAGCCAAACTAAGTGGGAAAGAACTGACTCTTTTTCTAAAAGGAGAAACAAGCTATCAATTTTGGATCTCGTCTTTAAAGCATTTTAAGTGACAATAAATTGCATTACCATATGTATTTTTATATTTGCATCATAGTCATTGTTGTCAGATTACGATTATGTGTACCTGTTTAATTTCCATACCTGACTGGGTGTACAAGCATTGGCATATGCTACCAAAAATAAGATATGACTACAAATAAATTAGGCCACTGGCAATCTGTAAATGATCCTTTTTCATTTCTGGACAGCATTATTTATAGTGTATTATCTGAATCTTGCACATGACCTTACAGAGAATGGAGAGGGGCTTCAAGTGCTCCATTATGAAGTTGGTCAGAAGTACGAACCACACTTTGATTTCTTCCATGATGAGTTCAATACCAAAAATGGCGGGCAGCGTATAGCCACTCTTCTCATGTACCTGTATGTTTTCAACTTTGTTCTTTTTTTTGCTTTTTGTTTGATTATATTTACATTGGTAACCATCCTTATTTTGTAGGTCTGATGTTGAAGAGGGTGGAGAAACAGTATTTCCTAATGCTAAATTTAACAGTAGCTCTTTGCCACATTACAATGAACTGTCGGATTGCGCTAAGCGAGGTCTCTCAGTGAAGCCAAAAATGAGGGACGCATTGCTTTTTTGGAGTATGAAACCAGATGGCAGGCAGGATCCATCAAGTTTGCATGGTGAGGTTTATGCAAGTTCTGTAGGCTTTTTGGTTAAGATTGGGCTTACTATGTTGATGGTTTTTATTTTGAATCTTTAATTCATATGTCAAATTATCAGTCAGACCCTTATTATTTTTGTTTCAGGAGGGTGCCCTGTAGTTAAAGGGAACAAATGGTCGTCTACAAAATGGATGCGGGTGTATGAATACAAAGTATAGGCCATTGCTGTAACTTAAAAAAGGTATTATGCTGTATTTTTTATTCAGAAAAAATGGTATTATTTTCCTAAAGTCTTCTTTTCATGTATCTTCTACTGTTTCTTTTGAGAACATGTAATTGATTATTGATGCTTATGAAGCTGTCATTAACTAAGCAGCTATGGCAATACTGATCTCAAAAGTTCTTTTGTAAGACTTCTGACATAATATGAGGAAGATCTCTCCTAATCTGACTAGAATGTTTGGCACAATTACTGACTTGTCAGAAGACATTGAAGCATAATAAATGCACTCTCAGTGAATTTACTGTGCATTAAATGCTGCTAACGCTGAATTTAATTCTGGTCCAGACAAAAATTATAAGATCTGTTGCTGTAAACTCTTCTTATTTATTTAATGAAATCAAAATAGTAGGCTTTTCGGCTGCTACAAAAAAAATATAAGATCTGCCTTCTGTTGTAGGAACAAAATTATCATGTTGTATTTTTACAAGTGCCGTCTTCCTTGTGTTCTAATTCCATAAACCTGTTCAAAATGTAGTTGTACATTTATCTCTAGTACCAGTTGGCAATATCAAATATCTTTGTTCTCATATAGGTGATGCAGCACCCCTAAACTAAACCAAAAGTTAATATATTTTCTTCTGTAATCGTAGTTCTTGACAGCACGTACTGGAGATGGTTTATAGGGGCCTCTTGATGGATTTTCTCGAAGATAGTTCCTGGATGAGTGCTTTTATTTATACTCTTTTTTTCAGGGTAGATTCCTTTTCATCCACATTTCAGTCTTAAATTTAACTAATTGGAGAGGGAAATTATTTTTTATTTAATTTGAGCTGAAATATGCTAAAGGCCATTTACGACTTTTGAAGCTATGTACAGATTATTGCTTGTTTGACCCTAATTAAGTGTTTGTTATGATTTTTGCTAGTGTTTTGGTCATACCTGTATTAGCCTATTTAATATGTCATTTCTTCTAAGGTAAAATATCATTTTGTTCCGAGGGTTCAATTTTCTTCATTATTTGTGCATCCATTTTTATTTTTCAATAACAAAAAATTTAAAATTAAAATGTCACAATAATTAGATTTGATCTATATTATATTTTCTTCTTGCACATAAATTATTTACCTTTTCACTTATATTTTATATGAATCAATAAATTAAAAAAAATTAAGTCCATAAATTATTTATATTAGTGCATTTTCTGTGAATCTTTGATGTCACATGAAATAATGAAATAATGTTCACATGCTATAATTTTTATTTATACATAAATAAAGTGATATATATTAAATCTAATGGTTTTATTTTAATATTTTAGTTTGAACCCTCCTCTTTTGTCATTTTATATCGGATCAACAGACTAAATTTGACTTTGAAAACATGAAGAATCACCTTTTCACTATTACTATTACATTACTGTTATTTATTTCTTTTTATTAAGAGTCGAGATTTTTTGACAACTGTCTGTTAATCGTGATAATATTTTATCAAATCCAAACAAGTTACTTATATAAAAACTATAGATATTTCTTACAAATACGTTGTTTATAATTTTTTATATAATTCTAAAATCATTTCATATATATATATATAAAATAAACACCAATCAGTACTTGCTTTCATTCCTTTACAAAAAGCCCATACAAAGTGTCAACATACACTTATTGCTATAGGTATAAATGTCAATCGATGAATGGTGAAGTTTGCATTAAATTTTATCATTTTTCATATATATAATGTTTATAAACTATAATCTATCTACGAGATTTAAGAATTACAAATTGTTTTTACTACACGATAAAGACTTCTTTGTATGGGCTTTCGCAGAAGGATATAGATGTTTCTAAAATGGACGATGCCGAATCCATGACTGTCAAACATAATACTCAGGTCTCTAGTTATCTTTTGTATCAAACATCGCTATGCATTCAAAATTATCTTTTTATTTCTATTCATGGAAAAGATAAAGGAATAAGGAAAGATTGTTGAAGGGCGGAGACAGATTTTTTTATTTTTTTATATAGGATTCGTATCTTGAGTCTTTATATTATATATAATAGTTGTTAATTTATATAATTTTTTGATATATGAGAGAAAAAAATATAAATATACGAAGACTAATAATGAATATAATATAATTTTTATCAAAAATATAATAAAATCATATATAAATTAGTTATTTTTAAATAAAAATGAGATCAATTGACCCATTTGCTCCACTTCTTATCGGGTTTGTTTGGCAAATCAAGGAATAGTTTTGGAAAAGTGATATAAGAGTGTCATTTTGAAAGGGTGGTAGAAGAGTGCTATTATTGACTATTCCGAAAAACAAAAATATCATTTGACAGTTATTAATAAGAATATTTAAAATATGAATAATTATGATACTAACAATTATGATGATAATAATAATAATAATAGTAAAAAAATAACAATAACAATAATAATAATATAATTATGATATAATAATAATAAAATAATACTCATAATCATAATCATAATCATGATAATAATAATAATAAATGATAATAATCATAGTCGTAATCATAATAATATAATATTAATATAATAATAATATAATAATAATAATAAATCATAATCATAATATAATAATATAATATAACATAATCAAACAATAATCGTTATTCCGATGAGAGCTAATTCGATATACCATCTATAACTTGATATACTGATTAGCACTCTTCCATACTTTTCTACTTAATTTAAAATTTATTTGATAAAATAATTGGTGAGAATAATAATTTTATTCTTATTTTTTACTAAATGCCAAACGCACCAGTTGTGAATAGAGCTCTAAAATTAATTTTATCTTATCTTATATGGTATAACTACCAGAACTTTCTTTTCTTATCCATGCTTTAGTCCATTTGTTGCAGTGCCCAGACGCCCCCAAATGGCCGCATCCACGAAAGTCCACAAAACTAATTATCAGATCTTTATTTTTCCAAGCTGGATTACTAAGTTCGAGCTCGACTATATATATTGTTGTCCAAATTATCGATAAAAGAAGCTACAAGTTATACAACTTTTTTTTTCAAGTGGTATTCTGTGATAAGCACGTTAAATAATTTATACTGGTTCTGAAAGTTTTAAGAGATAAATTTTACATGTTATTTTTTTCTTTTTCTTTTGAAAATTTAGGTCCATCATCTCATGCTTGACGTGTGACATTAGTTACTTAAAAATCTATTAAAGATTGATTATTTTGACAACTCGAATTTTTCTTGTTCTTTACATTCAGTGTAACAAAAATAAATGCGTTTTCTTGGGCGATTGTTAGCAGCCCCAAACATTTTTTTCTTGTTCTTTACATCCATCTGTGACAGTGAGAACAATTTTTTTTGAGGGGCAGTGAGAACAATTTTTTTTGAGGGGCAGTGAGAACAACTTCGCACTGCGCTCTTTTTTTTTTATTCTTCCTGTCATGGTCATGGCACCCTGTTGGCATGAACAAAGAAGAGACTCCATCTAGACCCATCAAGAGGAGAAAAGAGGGGAGAGGAACAATGGCGGATCGGTTCTTCCCCAACGAGATGCCCGATTTCGTAGAGGAGAGAGAAAGTACCGCTAGTACCGGGTCCAGTCTCATCAGACTCCTTTCGCTCCCCTATCCCCAACTATCTGCCAAGCTCTTGAAAGCTGGTCTCGATCTCAAAGAAAAGGTTTTTCCCCCTTTTCTCTTGGTTAAATTGACAGTTTACACCTTTTTTTGTGTTGGGGTGTATAAAACGGATATTCAGCTTCAAAGAACGAACACAATTAACTTTCAGAGAAAAAAAGATATTGGTGAATTGGACATAAAATTGCCGTCCTTGATATTTAAGCTTTCAGGTTGGAAACCCTGATGAAGGGGAACAATTAGAAGTTGGGTAGCTTAGATTCTATCTTTCAACAACAACAACAACAACAAAGCCTTTAATTCCAAATAAATTGGGGTAGACTGAATCGTGATAATATATACTTATGGAGAATCACCAGCCACCTGTTTGGACGGTGGAAAAATAATTGTGTGGTTGGGTTACTTGAGTAATTGATGGAAATATTTGTATATGTATGATGCTTTAGCAATTTCTTTGTTCCTTCCAGATCGTGAAGGAGACATGGATACGAACCGGTCAGAGAGTGAATGACTATACCCTCTACACAGGTGCACTGGGAGCAGCGTTTTTGCTGTTTAAATCTTACCAAGTGACCAAAAGCCAAGAAGATCTCAGCTTATCTGCAGAGATCATTAAGGCATGTGACACTGCTTCCAAGGGCTTACCGTATGTCCTCTGATCTTTTTCTTCCACTATTTTCTTTTGAGGAAACTGAAAATGGTCTTCAATATTATCTTCAGCTGAAACAAGGCCATATTGCCCTTTTTTTTTTTACAAATTTTCATATGCTGCCTTGTTAAAGCATTTAGTTTAATACGAATTAGTGGGTTAGGAGCAGGTTTGTAACATTCATTTGTGGGAGGGCTGGTGTCTGTGCTATTGGTGCTGTTGTGTCAGCGCATTTGAAAGATGAGGCTGCGGTCGACCATTATTTGACCTCATTCAATGAGGTAATTTTCAATTATTTTCGTATATCTTGCTTAGATGTTAGTGATAGATGCAATATTCAAGCCTCTGATATGGCTCATCGATATGCATAATATAGTTAATATTCATTAAATGTACTCTATTTAAACAGATAACTATGCCTAGCACAGTCCCTAATGAGCTGTTGTATGGAAGAGCTGGATATCTATGGGCTTGTTCTTTCTTGAACAATCATCTTGGTAAGAACACCATCCCTTCCAATAAAATGGTGAGTGTTCTTCTCTTCTAATAATAAAAGGCGACTATAATGGTTCATTAAGCAAATGCCTATTTTAGTTTCTAAGGCGTCTGAGTACCCTTGTCTTAACATTCCAATTTTTGCTTCTTTATCTGCATGATCATACTATCTAAAAAAATAGATTGGGATGTGTCAATTTAACAAACCATTTCTCAAACATCCACCCCACAAACAGCCAGAAGAATCAAAATTTCATCTGATTCATGTCTTGAGTTGCATGTTCCTTTTTTCTATGGTCAATTTTCATATATCTTTCAGTTGGAAGATGATAGTACAACCAATAATACTGTCATGCTCTGAAGTTACCATAAATTATTGATAAAATTTATTGATGAAAACACCATATCAGTTATGCTTTAAGATGTATCTGAGTTGGTTAATATTTCTTGAGAACACTGATAAGCTGACCATAAGGAAGTAAAACATGACAGGGTCCCCTGGTGAAGGAGATTATCAGAGATGGAAGGAGGCTATCTAATAAGGGCAGGTGCCCACTTATGTATGAATGGCATGGAAAGAAGTACTGGGGTGCTGCCCATGGGCTGACTGGAATCATGCATGTGTTAATGGACATGGATTTGAAGTCAGATGAGATAGAAGATGTGAAAGGAACTCTAAACTACATGTACCAAAGTCGTTTTCCAGGCGGGAATTACTCTTCAAGTGAGGGAAGCACTGATGACCGCCTTGTACACTGGTGCCATGGTGCACCTGGCGTTGCTCTTACGATGGCTAAAGCATATGAGGTTTGGACCTTGATCAATTCATGGTAACAAAAAGGAAGTATCAAATAGAACCAGGAAATATAAGAAGCAATCATCTATATCAAATATCCCACCTCGCTATTTTCTTCAGATGAAATCTAAACTACTTTTTCCTTAATGGCACCTCTCTAGAATAAATGAGATGGAGGGTATCTGTGTTGTTTTTCTTTTCTTAAATTTAGGATAGAAAGGTCATTATTGACATTTTTTATTTAGCTTTCAGGATCACATTTAATATTTTCTTGTTTACACAGTGTGTGAGAACACATTGTGAAGCATTATTCTTTTTGTTCGTATGTTAAAAATTATAGACACAGGGAATTCATTTTGCAGGTTTTCAAGGAAGATCGCTTCATGCGTGCAGCATCAGATGCTGCTGAGGTGGTATGGAACCGAGGTCTCCTGAAAAGGGTAGGGATATGCCATGGAATAAGTGGTAATGCATACACCTTTCTCGCCCTCTACCGAAGGACTGGCAACTTGGAGTACCTGTATCGTGCAAGGGCCTTCACCTGCTTTCTACTTGACAGAGGTACTGAGCTCATAGCTGAGGGAATAATGCATAGTGGAGACCGCCCTTTTTCACTGTTTGAAGGTCAGGCTGGCATGGCTTATTTGTTTTTGGATATGGTGAATCCAGCTGATTCTGGGTTCCCAGGTTATGAACTTTAAGGCCGTGTTCACATGTATAGGTGGTTAATGATATGTAAGAATTGCGAGGGAGACTATCAGCTTGTTCTATACTTCCTTTTGTATGTTTACGTTGTCTTGTAGAGCAGTCTCTTTTTTCTTTCGTTGTTTGGTGGTTTAGCCAGAGAATCAGGAATAATGTCTTGTATTGACTTTTGAGAATAAACCAACTAGTTGAGCCGATCTCGTTTAAAGAAGTTTTAATTTCACTTGTCAATGTTTCCAACAATTAGTAATTACGGAAGCTACCTGGAGTAGTTGGATACTCCACTACTCCAGGAATGGAATCTTGTTCGCACCAGCTCTTCTCAGAGGAATTCTTTTCTCCCAACTTCAGTGGATCCTGACCAAAATTAGCTCGTAACCAGTTTGAAGTCAGATTTCTGGTGGCGTATGAGCATAAGGACCCTTTTGAGCGTGCAGGCAGATGTACCTTTTAATTCCAAGAAACCGGTTAGTTTCCCAAGGGCTTGGGATAAAAAATTATCCCAAATTTTGTTTCAACCATTGAATCTATCTTTTATCACCAATCTTAATGCAACTTATTTTTTATTCTATACTTTTTTTTCAATCTCAATGCTAATCCAATGGTTAAAACAAGGCTTGGGACAAATTTGTTCCCAAGCCCTTGGAAAATTAACCTATTCCTTATAGGAAAATGTGTAGGAACTGCAGTGCACTGCATATTGCTATGTAGATGCCTCATCTAAACCTGATTGATTTTCACTACTTTGGTGTAGTTTACCATATTAAAAGCCAACTTTTGTGAAACTAAATTTGAGAAGGTTGGTAGAATAAAAAGAAATAGTAAAGGCATGCCAGGCGAATAAGGTTCCTGCCAATCATTCTGCAAGCATATTCACTCTATTTTTTAACTTACCATCTTGAGGGATTATCTAATAACATCCCTTTATTATAGAAAGCATCCAAAACAGTTTGACCTCAATTCTCATGGTTTCAGGTTTCTTATTTAGCAGTTCCCACTTCACACTACATCTAAATATTAAATCTCAGTATCCTGACTAAAACGACAAAAGACATTTTCAACCTTCAGCATTCACAGGATGGCCTTTCAGGAAGCTGATTATCAGCTGATTGACTTTGTCAGGGAATTGCTCTTGAGCAAAGTGATTACCCTCAGGCAAGTAAGTGATCTCCAGATTTGGCACATATTTTTGCATTATTCCTTTCTTTATATTTTCATAAATTCCAGGAAATTTGAAGACATAATCTTTCTCTCCCTGGATCAGAAGCACAGGAACTTGAATTTTTGGATCTGCCACATTCTCCTGCCTTCCAAAAGACCTATTACATTAAGTTTAATTGTAACTTAAAATATGACCTAAAGGATTGATGTAATGAAAAGAAAAATGGCAAATTTTGACTTAAGATTGATGACTATTATTAGTTCAAGTACCTGGCATCTTGAAAGGTCAAAGGCTGGTTTCTGGTAATGCAAGGGGTCAATTACTGTGCTAGACCTAATATATGCTAATGAAAATTTGTTGCACTTCCATTACCAACCAGAAAATATTGATCTCACCTATAAGGCATTTGAAGAGGATATATAAAACCATTTTTCTTGTAAAGAGATGCATAGTTAGAGAGGTCCTCTTCAGTGAACCACTCTGGCAATGGTGTTGATAAGTCAGCAAGATCCATAATCTCCTTCCCCTCTGGAGCAATTGGAATTTCACTTCTTGAGAAGAGAATATAAATTGTGCGAACTACTTGCTTGACGTCAAAACGCCCAAAGTCAGCCTCTGCCCTCCCAGGTTCCTATGATTGGAACATGAAAAATAATAAAAACATCAAAACATTTAAAAAACATGAAATCATCAATTTCATTCCTACTTGTTTCTTTTCACTTGAAAAGGAATATTGTAACACATGAGGGTTTTGGTTGAAAAATTTGTACATCATGCCTATCATATTTCTTCTTCAGCCATTCATTTAATTTCTTCTGGTCTGGTTTGTATTCGTGCTTCTGGAGGATTGACAACAACTGTGGCTTAATTCAGATTTAAAACCTGACCTTGGAATGCAAATCAAAAGACTGGACTATTTATTACCAAATTGATGATAAATTATACCTAGAAGAGGTAGTGATTTATTTAAAAGTAAGTACCCGCCATCTCTTTATGTAGAAACCCTCAGGAAGAGAATCAAAAGAAACCGGTGTGGGTGAAAAGGGAATTCCAATAGATATGACGCCACATGTTCTCTCCGGATAGTATGCTGAAAACCAATATGCTGGGAATGCTCCGAAATCCTTGGCAACCAATAAAGCCTTCAGCCAGAGAAAATTTGTCAAAATTAGAATTGGTAAATTAGCTTGGGCAGTTGGGACGTAGTGTATAGTACCCAAGACTAAACATGGTTTAGAAAAAAAAAATATAAAATATAAAAAAATCTGGTCTCAGGAAGAAAAAAAAAATTGATCTATGATTTTATATACCTTTGGGATGGAAAAGGCATCAAGTATACCAAGCATGTCTGAAATCAGGTGCTCCCACGCAGCATTTTCTGGGTCTTGGGGAGCATCCGATAACCCATATCCACGCCAATCGGGCGCAATTGCTCGGTACCCAGCTTTGGCAACAGCAACCATCTGGTGGCGCCATGAGTACCAAATCTCTGGAAATCCATGTAGGAAAACCACTGTACCCAGCTCATCTACAATTCTCACAATATTATTTATCGAATTTAAGAGATTCTGATTTTCACGAGCAAGGAACAGAAAATTGTTACGACATACAGATATACTGCCACTATTACGCTGGAATTTTGACTGTAAGTCACCTTGATTGGTTACTTATCAATCAGCTTAAAATGAAAGAATATTTTATCTGTTCAAAGAAAAGATGCGCAACAATTGATCGCTAACCTTTTCCAATTTGTGCTACGTGAAGATCGAGTCCATTAATCGAGAGCTGAGTGTGCTCAATCTCCATATTTTACTCGATTTTGAACTCTCTTTGGAAGAGGAAGAAATTCAGATAATCGGCCAGCCTTTTATTTAAGTTTGATTTGACAGCGATTTTGATAATAATTATTCAAAAATCCTAATTTTAATAATAATAAAAAATAAAATTTTAATTTAAAAAATATAAATAACAGCATGTAACGAGAAAACAAGTGCTCAAAAACGAAGAAAAATCACAGGGCCTTGAGAGAGGACGATGACTCCAGTACGTTCATCGACAATAGCATCGAATAAATTATTAGCGCTGGATTTTCAAGATTGGTACAATAATCGGAACATGGAAATACAGCATATACAAGGATTAATCACAAGGCTCCCGTTATGCTTACCAAACAATCTCAACCACATATTCTTTTGAAAAAGACAGTCAATACCTTTTTTCATCCAAAAGAGACGGTTTCGCTCTCCAAACAGTTGGCTTCAACCCTACAGAATATTGCATCGGTAATCAAAGAACCTTTCTTGAAATCTACAAGAGAGCCGATTGAGTCTAACATCCCTACAGCAGACAAGCACTTCACCATCTAACAGCTACCAGAAGTCACAAAAGAACATTCAACTCACTATTATTAGACCTAGAACTAACCGCCGGGTACAAGATCTTCGACAAGAACGTCAGAAAGGGAGGTTAGTAGAAATTCTCTTACTTGCTTTGAATGTGGGGGATTAGATTATAGATCTTTCAACCGCCTAAAATCTCATTTATACAATAATCAGAAATCTATTCCAAAACTCTCTCATTCAATTAAAAACTCCTCATAATCGGTTTCTTATTGAGCCTCCAGATCAACAGTGGAGGGAGATCGCTATTCAAAGTGGAGAGATATGGTTAGGAGGGGTTAGATTTACCATGGAAGCTTTTGATCGTGATCAACACGGTGGCGGTCATGCTTCGATTTCATTCTGGATTCAAGTTAAGAGGTCTGCCATACGATCTTTGGAAACCAGCAGAGTTCAAAAGATTAACTCAAGAACTGGGAGGGGGGAGGGGTTCTTCTTGATGTCGATCCCCGATCAGAAAACCATTTGGATTTAGATGTTCTCAGGATGCAAGTGAGAGTTTTTGACAGAGCTACAATACCCAATCTATTGAAGATGAAATACACTAATGATATTAAAAAAATATTTTCACTTACTCTCTATCGAGGTAGAAGATGAAACTCCTGTTGCTCCTGTACCGGCTCCTCCTCCTCCACCATCTCCTCCACCAGCTGAAGACCCATGGGACAAAGCGGGTAAGCGAGATTGGACATGCCCTGACAATGGGGATAGAAATTCATCTTCAAGGAAAAAAGGGAAATCCGTTGCTGTTAATGAAACCTCCAATGCAGATACTCAATCTAAGAAGAAATTCAAACAAAACCCTATCCCTATCCCATCTGAGTCACCTACAGAACCTGAAAATTTTCCTACTTCGCTTACTCCAACTGATACCAACTGAAAATTTTCCTACATCCAGTTCAACCCTTGGATGATCCTCCAGTGGTGGAGGCTCGACAGAGTACCAGGCTTAGGATAAAAACTGCTCTAGAATTCTCATCTGATGCTCCTGTCAAAATGTCTCACCAGACAAATGTCCATTTGCTTAAAGCAGGTATTTCTTCACTAGTTCAAGATTTTCCTTTTGCTCAATTTACGGATTATGAGCTTATTGCATTATTTAGTAGTAGTGGATTTTCCTTAGGAACAAATGAGGATATATAATTAAAGGTAGTCAATTATTTTAGAACTTTTATTAAGGATAAATTTGAAGCCTCATTACATAGTATTCTAAGTAAGATAAATTACTCTTCTAGTCTAGGAAAATTAGATTTAAGTTCAGAAATTCTTCCGCTAAACACACTATAGCAAACAATAAGAAAAGAAGAAATCTAATTTTTCTTTAGAAATTAATAATAATATTAATTTTAATTCTTAAGAGATTAATAAACATATTTTTATTACTTTAAAATAATGTTGGGAATAACTAATAATAGATTAGTTTCATTAGACTCTCAGTTTTGGGATGAAACAAAAAAATTATCTTTAGAAGATAAAGAACTTTTATAATTAACTTTTACACTAGAGAAAATTAAAACATATGACTTTAAATGCAATGGAAGTAAGGCATCTGATCAGATGGAATTCCATTTATTTTTTATCAACAATACTGGGAATTAGTATCTCATGATATTTACTCTCTAGTTCAAGCTTTTTACCATAATTAACTAGATTTATCAAAATTAAATCATGCAAGTATAGTATTAATTCCTAAAGTAGCTAAAGCAAATTAAATTAAGCAATTTAGACCTATTAGTTTAATAAAATATAGTTTTAAAATAATTATAAAAATTACTAGCTAGTAGATTATCTAAAGTAATGGATAAATTAGTAGGGAAACTCAAACTGCTTTATTAAAGGGAGAAATATTGCAGATAACATAGTATGTGCACAAGAGACTATATTATGTTAGGAAAAATAAGATTAAAGGTATTTTATTTAAAATAAATTTTGAAAAGACATTTGATAGAGTTAATTAGGACTTTTTAGTTGAAATACTAAGAGGGAGAGGGTTTAGTCAATTATGGATATTATGAATTAATAATATATTAAATAGTGGTCAAACATGCATTAACACCAATGGTAATTTAACACCTTCTTTCAAATGTAAAAAGAGATTGAGACAAGGAGATCCATTATCTTTTTTTTTTTTTTTCAATTTAGTATCTGATACCCTAAATAAAATTTTAACAAATGCCATGTCAGCAGGATACATTAAGGGTTTAGGTAATTTCAATGGCAAAAGTGTTTTAAATCTTAATTTTACTGATGATACCTTTATTTTTTATACAAGCTGATTTTAAAATGGTAGAAGCTCTAAAATATTTATTATTAGGCTTTGAGGAATTATCAGATTTAAAAATAAACTACTCCAAGAGTATACTAATTCCTCTTAATATTTCAGATCAAGAGAAAATAGAATATGCAACCTTTTTAGGATGTGAACTAAGTAATTTACCTATAACTTATCTAGGGGTATCTTTATATTGGAAGAAACTCAGAGTTTTAGACTGAAAATTTTTAGTTAATAAAATAGAAAAAAAAATTAGAGGGTTGGAAAGATAAATTATTATCTTTGGGAGGTAAAGTTACATTAATAAAATCAGTTTTATGTGCTATACCTTTATATTGGATGACCTTATTTAGAATTCCTATTAAAATTAGAAATAGAATTAAGAAACTTTGTAGACGTTTTTTATGGTTTGGTGGAAGTTAGGAAAAGAACTTACAATCTTATAGCTTGAAAAATAATTTGTCAAAGTAAGGAATAAGGAGGTCTAGGGGTTATGAATCTTAAAACAATGAACAAATCCTTACTTTGTAAATGGTTATGGAGATTTAATAATCCAAATGAAAATGGATTATGGAAAGAGATTATTAAAGCCAATCATAATAATAGAAGAACCAATATCTCACCATTCTAGAAAGAAATTTTAAAAGAGCTAGATATCTTTTCAATTAGTATAAACAAGAAATTAGGTAATGCATCTTCTATTCTTTTTGGCATGATAGATGGATATTGAAATGTTCAATCAAAACTCAATATCTACTTTTATTTGAACTAGCTATTGAGCCAAACATAACTGTAGATAAAGTATTAGAGCATAATAGATATTACTTATTTTTTAGAAGATCAATTAACGGTTACTTAAGAGACCAATTAAATGAATTATATTGCCAAAGATAAAGAGGACTGGATTTGGAGAGGAAGATGAAGAGGACTGGTCTCAGGATTGGTACCAGTAGAGGAAAATGACTGATTTGGAGAAGAAACTGAGCTATAGCTTTAGATTCTTAATGGATTTTAATATTTCTATTCCAAGCTCTTTTAGTTTGATGTTCAGATCTATCTAGTGCCAAAGATTGCTTGAAACGCAATATCAACCGAATCTGTAAGCTGGGGTAGAAGAGAAGATTAAATAGTTGGAAAAAAAACTTTGAGTCCGTAATATGATAGTTGTTGGTTTTATGAATTGTCTAAATTTGAAACAGGTGGTATTTAGTGAAATTTTGAACTTGGTGATTTTAGTGTTGCATTTTGATTTAGGTTATGCCGATGGAATGAGATGTAATAGAAGTAATTAGGTTTTAAACATTAGGCTTAAATCCCATGGTACCAGGGTGTGGTACCAAAAATATGTTTCAATAGAAACAAGTGGTATATACCACTATTTGACAAAAAAAATGGCAGCATATCACTATCAGTGGCGTTGTGTAAATGTGTCAGTCTCACTGACGCGTTTATGTAAAGACGTCATTGTAAGTGTCGTCTTTCATTTTTCTTTATTTTAAAAAAAACTTAGAGTGGCGCAACTTGAAGGCAGCACCAGTGGGAAAAACGACACGCCCACTGGCGCTGATATATTTTTTTAAGAAAAAATAACTAAAAAGTAAAAAAAGATGTCACTCCCACAAGAGATTTTATGTTTCGCGAAGTAACATAGTCTCATTCCATATATAGAGAGGAAGTAAATCTAGAGTATTTTTAAGTTCACAGAGATTTTTCGTAAGTTTAACTCAAAAAATATATTAAATCATCTCTAAATTTTGATTTATCATGCTCATTAAATTCTTCATATGAAAATCTTATGGGATGCAAAAATTTGAGATATTTTGAGTTTTCTAAGTTTTATTTTTAATTTTTGAAAATCAGCTCTAAAAATAATAATAAAATATTTAATATTTATACATTATTTTTAAAAATTAAAAATTATGTCTTAGAAATTTTAAAACACTCTAAATTTTGTACATTTTATAAGATTTTTATATAAAAAATTTAATGAATATGATAAATTAAAATATCCGGGATGACTTGTTTCATCCTGAATCTAGCATTCCGGGATGACTTGTTTGTGAGTGTAACCATGTTCGGGTCTCAGGCTTTGATGTTATAACATTTTGCTTGAACACTCCTGTGAGTTGCGGCTGTGCGCAGGTGATGTGCGTGCTTCAGACGTTGCTTCGAGCATAAGTGCATAAGTGCATAACACATTATCTGATAATATAACATAACAGTAAAATACTCTCAGCTCTCGATCCCATTCTCTTCAAGCATAACACATTATCTGATTCCACTCACCAGCAAACCCCTTAAAAATGCTTATAATTAGCTGATAAAATTGTGCAGGGAAATGCTCCTGAGCAAAGTCACATCCTTCAGGGACAAAAGTCAATTGAGGAATACAAATTAATAGCATACTTCCCGTGGATAAAAATTGAGATGGTTTTTAGAATTGAAAAAAGAAATGTAATGATATAATACTAAAGAGATGACTGATGAGTGATGAATAAGGCTCCTGCTGCCATGCAAATTCTGTACAAGAATATGGACCCTAATTTAAAGGTAACTAATATTAAGGTAATTCTAAATAACTTAATTTATTATAGAACACAAGTACACAAACAAGAGGAGCCCAAAGGGCTCATCGATCGGTTATTTTTTTTTATCACATATGGTTCCCACTACATCTTAATATTATTAACTTCAATACACCGGATCAATTTGCAAAACAAACCTTCAACTTTTTGCCTTTTAGTCTAATGGCAGAGACAACGCTCTTCATGTGGGAGGTCACAGGTATGAAAGATCCTTTATTCTTATCTTTACTCAAAAAAAAAGAACTTTATGTATTCACAGTATGGCCGTTCAGAAAGCTGATGATCAGCTGATTGACTTGGTCAGGAAATTGCTCCTGAACAAAGTGACTTCCCTTGGGCACGTAACTGATGTCCAAATTAGGCACATATTTTTGCATTATTCCTTTCTTTATGGTTTCATTAATCCCAGGAAATTTTAACGCATAATCTTCCTCTCCCTGGATCAGAAGCACCGGGACTTGAATTTTTGGATCTGACATGTTCTCCAGCCTTGCAATCGCTCTATTACATCAAATTTAAATGTATAATATAAGCATTAATTCAAGTACCTCTGAAATGTAATGGCAATTTTTACACGGAACCTAACTATTTTGAGCTTAATTCAAGCATGGAGCGTCTTGAGAGATCAAGGATCTTTCTGGTAATTCAAGGGGACAATTACTGTGCTAAATGGCCAGACCTAATATATGTAGTCATATGAAGTTTTATGTGCTCCAATTACTACCAAAAAATATTGTCACCTCACCTGTAAGGCATGTGAAGAGGATACACAAAACCATTTTTCTCGTAAAGAGATGCATATTTAGAGAGGTCCTCTTCAGTAAACCACTCTGGCAATGGTGTCGAAATGTCAGCAAGGTCCATAATCTCCTTTCCCTCAGGAGCAATTGGAATTTCGCTTTTTGAGAAAAGGATATAAATTGTGCGCACTACTTGCTTGACATCAAATCGACGAAAGTCAGCCTCCGCTCTCCCAGGTTCCTATGAGATTAGCAAAAATAATAATAATAACATCAAAATATTTAAAAAGATAAAACTATTCCCTTTTTTTCTATTCATTTGAAAGGGCACATGCTTGAGAGGTTTTAGTTGAAAATTCATACAGCATACTTGTCAATCTTCTGCAGCAATTCATTTGATTTCTTCTGGTCTAGTTCACATAACATGTGGTTCTTATGGATCAGCAACATTTGTGGCTTACTTCAGTTCAGAATCTAGTCTTGAAACTGACAACATGAGACAGGATAATCTATTACCAAATTGGTACTAACTTATACCTAGAAGAGATGATTTATTTAAACGTACCCGCCATCTAGTCATGTAGAAACCCTCAGGAAGAGGATCAGAGGAGCCTTGCATGGGTGCAAAAGGAACTCCAATAGAAATGACACCACATGTTCGGTCTGGATAATATAGTGCGAACAGATATGCTGGAGATGCTCCAAAGTCCTTGGCAACCAAGAAAGCCTTCACCCAGAGAATAATTGTCAAAATTGTCAAAACTGAAATGGGTAAATAATTAGACAGCTGGGGAATGGGGCAGAATTGCAGAGATGAACCCAAAACACTGAAGATGGCATCAGGAATAAAATGAAATATGAAACCTGGTCCTCTTAAGAGAGACTGTCCTATGTACCTTTGGGATGGAAAAAGCATCAAGTATACCAAGCAAATCTGAAATTAGGTGCTCCATTGCAGCATTTTCCGGGTCATGGGGAGCATCCGATAACCCATATCCACGCCAATCAGGCGCAATTGCTCGGTACCCAGCTTTGGCAACAGCAATCATCTGGTGGCGCCATGAGTACCAAATCTCTGGAAACCCATGTAAGAAAAACACTGTACCCAGTTCATCTACAATTCCAAGAGTAAAGTACAAGTCACGAGTTTTATCTAATGTAACAATTCTGATCTTCCTTGATAGAAAATTGTTACGACATGAACAAATTTGGCGAAGGGAATTTGGAGTGAAGTAACGTGATTGGTTCTTAATCAGCTTAAAATGAAAGAATTTCTCATCTGTTCAAAGAAAAGATGTGTGCAACAATTGATTCGCTAACCTTTTCCAATCTGTGCTATGTGGAGACTGAGTCCATTAACCGAGATCTGTCTATGCTCTATCTCCATACTCAATATTGACATACATAAGGAAGCTCTTTCTCTTTGGAAATTGAAGGAGACGAAGCATTCAGATATTTTGAGTGATGATCTGTACTAAATGGGGTCGCTTTGCTCAGTGACTAATTTTCCTTGAACACTCCTTATTAATATTTTTTTGGACAATATTAACCTCGATACAGTTGGCAAGCCTGCCACATTTTTTTTTTTTTTTATTTTTTCATGCTTAAACCTGATTAAAGAGAGGTAGGTGAGGTTAGTTTGGAGGATGGAAAGTGTTCTGCTTCACTAATTTGAATAGATTGGCCGCAGATTTTGAAAAGCGTTCAAAGAAATATATCAATAGTCAGGGAGACAAGTATGTTCAAATAATTGAAGAATAATGTTCAAAATAAATTAATCTTCATGAAAAGCATTCCCCATTGAATTAATAATTATATATGGTTAAATGAATGTTCATTAAGAACACAATTCCCTTTATTATATGATTTATCAGTTAATAAAGATATAACTGTAGCTGATGTGATAGGAACCAATAGATTTTATCTCTCTTTTACAAGAACTCTAAATTCTACTCTTAATGCTCAGCTTCATAATTTATATCAAACACTTTCCAATTTAATATTAACTCAAAATCAGGATCAAATAATCTGGAGATGGAACTCCAATGGGTATTTTTCAACTAAATCATGTTATGACTGGTTAGAATATAGAGGAGTAAATGATTTTCCTTATAAACGGACATGGGCAGCTAAATTACCACTAAAAATTAAAATTTTCCTCTGGTTGGTACAAAAGAATAGGGTTTTAACTAAAGATAATTTGTTAAAAAGAGGATGGATTGGTAACACAGGATGTATCTTCTGTAATAATACTGAATCAGTAGAACATCTTTTTATACACTGTACTGTTGCTTCCTGTCTATGGAATTGGATATCTAATCATAATAATTTTAGATTTTATGATCACTGTACCTCAATTAAAGAATTATGGGAAATTGATTACTGTATTCCTTTTAAAGATAGTAATTTATGTGAATTATTAAGGGGAGCTGTATTATGGGTAATTTGGAATGAAAGAAATCGATTGACCTTTGATGGAGGTAATTCCAAAAGTATGAGAACTTTGGGTGGTATGATAATATCTTTAATTAGATTCTGGAGTCAAATTAGTTATAAAGAAAATTTAGATATTATTTATAAAATTATCCCTCACAATGTCAATTTATTGCCATTGCAGCTCAATCAAGACCCTTTAAATATAATGTTAATAGAGGAAGAGGATGGGTTTGGAAGAGAATGATTTAACTAATTTCTGCCCCTCTCCTCTATGGTTCTTACTGTTCTGGATGTTATGTTTTCTTTTGTGTTTTATTTTGTGCAGCAGGGTATGAAAAGCTGGAAATTAAACGTAACATCCGATTAAGTTTGAGGAGAAAGTTACTTAGCATTAAATTCTATAAGTAGACTTTTATATTGTTTTGGTCGATGATGCAAGTTTTTAGAAACGATATTTTAGTTTTACTTACGCGTTTTTGTTGTAATAATTGTTTAGACATTTCGTTTTCGTTTACACTTCTATCTTGATCCTAGAGTACCAGGATGTGGTACTCAATCAAACTTTCGTTTCGCTTATGAAACAGGTGGTTTAACCACTTTATCAAAAAAAAAAAAGTGCTACTGTGCTACTATTTTATTCACTCATAATCCATGTGTTAAACAATAACAAAAAAAAATAGTGCTCGATTAACATTCTTTTGTTAGTTCAATCTTTATTAAATATCATACAAAGTTGTTTTTTAATTAAACATTAACTCGAATTATACAATCAAAACATAACTGGTAACGTCTCAAGCGGTACTGAATGCATTTGCCATATTTTCACGAGATATTTTCACGCCTTTTGAAACAAGAGGCGTGCTATTATACTCGCAGACCATTATTATCTGACTTGATTCACATAAAACTCCTTAAATTTTATGCATTCACGGGATGCCCCTTGACAAAACTTATAATTAGCAGATTAACTTGGTCAGGGAATTGCTCCTGAGCAAAGTGACATCCTTCGGGAATAAAAGTGATCTGCAGATCAGGCACATAGTTTTTCATAATGCCTTCATTTATGGCTTCATACCGCCCAGGAGTTTTATATAAATAATCTTTTTCTCCCTGGATCAGAAGCACAGGAACTCGAATTGTTGGATCTGATGGCAGCTTACTTCCTTCAATGCTGCGCACTCTGAAAGTGCCAATATAATTAGGTATCAGACATGATAATATGATATCAAGAAAATGAATCGAATCTTGATCTTGGTAATAATTACCTGTATGGAATTTGAAGCGGATAAGTGAACCCATTTTTCTCGTAGAGAGAAGCATATATAGAGAGATCCTCTTCGGTGAACCACTCTGGCAGAGGCACCGATAAGTCGGCAAGATCCATAATCTCCTTTCCTTCTGGAGCAATTGGGATTTCACTTCTTGAGAAGAGGATATAAATTGTGCGCACCACTCGATTCATGTCAAACCGACCGAAATCTGCCTCTGCCCTCCCAGGTTCCTTCAGGGACAAAAGCATAAAAAAAAAGTTATACTGCCATACACCACACTTGAAAGTTGAAACTCAGATATTACAAATTGAGTATTGCTAATTTTACAGCCACTAATTTCTGTCATGTAGTTTTGAGCTTTATATGTAGCGGTCCTAACTAAATCCCCAAAACTTCTACACTTTCAGTTGGTCACTCCGACTTTTTGGTTATATTCTGATGAAGTTATTTATTAACATAATTTTTTTTGATGAAGTTTTGGTTATATTCTGATCTTTTCAGTTTATTATGGAAAGTTGGGCTTCAAAAAATGAAATTAGGCCCTTTTAGATAGAGAAACGTCAGATGATCTTACCAGTACCAACCTGACAAATACCGCAGGTGCAAGATCAGATTTTACAATTTACCTGCCATCTCTTTATGTAGAAGCCCTCTGGAAGCTGGTCGTATGAGAAAGGTACTGGCGAGTAAGGCATTCCAATAGATACTACCCCGCATGTTCGATCAGAGTATAAAAGTGCAAACACATATGCTGGGTATGATCCAAAGTCCTTGGCAACTAAGAAAGCCTTGATTAAGACCAGTGACGATATGTCAAAAGGAAATATCATTTTATTATTTGTAAAATTATAGCAGGAAAACAATAATATCTCCAGAAACAATTGGGACTGGTAAATGAAAAAAGAAATATATAACAAACAAGGTCAAACCAAAAAGCAATATATGGTGATGTTTACCTTTGGGATAGAAAGAGCATCAAGTATACCTAGAAGATCTGAAATAAGGTGTTCCCTTGCGGCATTTTCTGGGTCTGCTGGTTGATCTGATAACCCATAACCGCGCCAATCAGGTGCGATCGCCCTGTACCCTGCTTCAGCGACTGCAACCATCTGGTGACGCCATGAATACCATATCTCAGGAAATCCATGAAGGAATACCACTGTCCCCAGTTCATCTATATTTACCAACATTACCCATGGTTTGATAAAAAAAATTCTCTTCGGTTGAAGAAAATTGAAATATAATTCAACAAAAACTTAATTAAAGTAAGTATTACCTTTGCCAATTTGTGCTATGTGGAGGTTAAGGCCATTTATTGACAAATATTTGTGCTCTATCTCCATCTTCTGATTATAGTGTTGACTGCTAGAAGTGGCGATAAAGACTTTCAATAATTATTAGTGTTAAAGATTCCTTTAAGCAATATTAGCAGGTCAAACCCAAAAGCCACAATGTATTATTATCTCAAGAAAGTCCCGTAGTTTTCACAAATTTGTAATATTTGCTGGAGTGGAAAGCCTCTTACGGACCATTGACCGCTTATTTTACTTGTGATATTGATTTTCTTATTGTTTAGTTTACTTTCTGCTTTTTGCGTCATAAAACTAAAAATTAACATCTCAAAAAAGTCGATGGCAATTGTCAGAACTTGATGTCTTGATGTTGTCCTCAATTTTAGTACTTCCTTCCCACAAGCTCTCTTGTTCCAAAAGGAAAGTTCGGCGGGATTAACAAAAAGGGATTTATCAAATAATATAGAAAACGTTGGAGGACATTTATGTAAAAAATGTCTCATGAAAATCACATTAAAACTGGTGTAGTTGAGGAACAAAAACGAAAACAAATATCTGGATAACAGCTGACAGTGACATAGGCCGTCTATTTGACCCTGCATATAATCTGGAAAGACAACTATTACAAGCAATATCACCAAGCTAAAACATATACCACCCAAAAATCCAAATGGAACAACATCCAAACAGTTCTTTACGGATCTCAAAGTCCCATATCATATGAATTGACCATCTTATAATGTAAGGTTCCAAGATAACCTACTAGACTCATGGTTAAGTCCACAGGTCTCAGCACCTAACATAAAACTTGACAAATGAAAGATAATCTGAATTTTAATCTATTAAGCATGATTTTGTAGTCACATAGGTTGACTCAAGTCACAAGCAAACCCTTGAAACTTTTAACTTTTAAGCATTCACCGGATGACCCTTTATAAAGCTTACAATTAGCTGATTAACTTGGTCAGGAAATTGCTCCTGAACAAAGTGACATCCTTCAGGAATGGAAGTAATCTCCAGATCTCGCACATATTTGTACATTACACCTTCTTTCATAGCTTGATAACGTGATGGGTGTCTACACGAACAGTCTCTCTCTCCTTGGATGAGAAGCACAGGGACTTGAATTGTCAAGTCTTGTGGCCAATCAATATCTTTCATATTGCGTAAAGCCCTAAAAATTTCAATATGGTCCGTATAAGATTTCACTTTAGTTGAACCAAAAAAAGGATTGATTTTAATCTTATAATTACCTATATGGAATTTGGAGTGGATAGGTGAACCCATTTTTCTCATACAAAGAAGCATACATAGAGAGGTCTTCTTCAGTGAACCACTCTGGCAATGGTACTGATAAGTCGGCAAGGTCCATAATTTCCTTTCCTTCTGGAGCAATTGGCATTTCACATTTGGAGAAGAGAATATAAATGGTGCGTACCACTCGCTTCACATCAAACCGACCAAAATCTGCCTCAGCTCTTCCATGTTCCTTTGTAAATAAGTAAAAAAAAAACAATTTGAAACATATGATTTTAATTAATAGTGCATCATATTGGAGAACCGAGGTGCTGATCTTGATGACTGCTAACATTTCTTTTTATTAGAGTATGGTCCATTCATTTTTACCGAGTAATTCAGGCTCAAAAATAAAAATAGTACAATATCAGATGGTCATGCCAGTATCAAATCAGTAATAAGATTAAGGGTAAAAAGCCAATTTTAAGCACTTACTTGCCATCTATTCACGTAGAATCCCTCTGGAAGCGAATCATATGAGGTGGGAATCGGCAAGTATGGCATCCCAATAGACACTACACCACATACCCGGTCTGGGTATAGAAGGGCAAAAGAATATGCTGGAAATGATCCAAAATCCTTCCCAACTAAGAAAGTCTTGAGGTAGGGAAAATAAATGTCAATGATAAAATTTGCATTTCTGATAATGTAAAGTTAGATTAAAAACATACTAGCTTATTAAAAGAGTAAGAATAACACGTGATGGTCTATACCTCTGGGATGGAGAGAGCATTAAGTAACCCTAGCAGATCAGAAATTAAGTGTGCCCAGAGAGCATTTTCTGGGTCCGGGGGTTGATCCGATAACCCGTATCCCCGCCAATCAGGTGCAATTGCCCTATACCCGGCTTCAGCAACAGCAACCATCTGGTGGCGCCATGAATACCATATCTCAGGAAAACCATGAAGGAATACCACTGTCCCCAGTTCATCTAAGTTGCCAGAAAATGCGTTAAATAGGGAGTGTTAGTTTATCCATCACGGATGAAAGTGGTAAGCAAAATAAAACCCAATAAGAACTAAAATAAAACCTGACCTTTGCCAATCTGAGCTATGTGGAGGTTGAGGTTGTTGATTAGCATGTGACTGTGCTCTATCTCCATCTTCGTGCCCATACTTGATACTATTTTTGAATTATCCGTCCTAGTAGTATTTCTTTCTCTACAAGTTAGTATAGAATAAGAATAAGAATAAGAATAAGAATATAGATCGCCTCGTCAAAAGTCAATATAACCTCTCAATTTTCTTTTCCTAATCGATCATGTGCGGCTCTCGCCTCTTGGGAATTCACATCCGCTGACTGGCAGGACTCTGTCATTAAATTCATGGCAGATGAGACTTATAAAATAAAAAAAATAAAAACTCATTCTCTATTATTTAAATATAAATCATTTAAATTAAATGGAATTATATAATTATTATGGCAGCAGATTTTGACTCACCTCTCGGTGACTGGTGGGCACTGAGCAGTAGAGTTATAAAAAAACCCGGACGGGTCAGACCCGACCCGCTGAACCCGTGGCCGCGACTTGTCGTCCCGCCCGACCCGTGACCCAACCCGTCAAACCCGTGACCCGTTAGAACCGACGGGTCTAGCACGGGCGCGGGCAAATTTTTTTTAAAAAAACCCGTGCTAGACCCGACCCGCCCAACCCGTGCAAACCCGCTTGACCCGTCCCGGGAATCCGTGCAAACCCGGGAAAATTCAAAAAAATATGGAAAAAATTATTTTTTTTGGTAAAAAATATAAATAATTATATATTTTAAATATTCTTAATAATTATTTTTGAATTTTTCGGAAATTTTGAGAATTTATTTGAATTTTATTGGGTTATTTTTGAATTTTGAAAAAAAAAACCTTGGATCCAACCCGCCCCGCCCCGCTGACCCGTCCGACCCGACGGGTCGCAGCCAAACCCCCCAAAATGGACCCGTCCTAACCCGTCCCGTGAAAACCCATTGACCCGTCCCGCCAAAACCCGCCGACCCGTGCAAACCCGTCTCAACCCGACCCGACTCGTTTTTAATACTCTACTGAGCAGTCATCACCGTAGTTAGGGTGTCAAACGTACTAAAAAATCACGAAATAGATTGGTTACGTTTAACGTTTCGCTTAAACGACGAATTTTTTTTTCCGTTGAACATTTCGTTTACTGAACGTAAGGAGAAATTTTTTCGCTGAACGTTTCGTTTACTCAAACGTTCAAAACGTTTGTAACGTTAAGAATTTTGAACGTCTGAAATATAATGCCAACTGTCAACTGGCTATTTTTTTTTGTCAAATTTGAAGTAAAAAATTGCCATTTTTTTTTTGAAAATGACAAGTTAATATTGGCAAACTTAAAAATAGCATATGACATATAACAAAATATCAACCTTTATATTCAAAAAAACCTGTCAAGTTGTCATTTGTCAGCTACACTACATATCATACATCCAAAATGTACTAAGTAATTAAGTATCCAACAGATAATAAAGTTGTCATTTACCATTTACCATTTACAATAAAAATGACATATAACAATAAAAATAACATATGACATATAACAAAATATCAACCTTTATATTCAAAAAAACCTGCCAAGTTGCCATTTGCCAGCTACACTACATATCATACATCCAAAATGTACTAAGTAATTAAGTATCCAACAGATAATAAAGTTATCATTTACCATTTACCATTCATCATACATCCAATTATGTGTTGACATAAAGCCAGATTGTCAGCTACTCTAAAGCCAACCCAAATCCCAGCTATTTTCTCAGATATACCAATCTCAGTCATAATATACCAATCTCAGCCACAATGACTAAATAAGAAAATTTGAAAACATTTAAACACATTTATCATCATTGAAAAATTAATGCTTGAGATTTGAGGAGTCAAAGAGACTAACCAACAGTCTCCAAGCTTCAAGGCAACAGGCAACATGCAACAGGCTTTAAGGTAACAGGTAACAGGCAACAAGCAACAAACAATATGCAATAACAAGCTTTAAGGCAACAGACAACAACTACAAGTCTATAAGACAACACTCTCAAAACATTTAAAAATACCAGTAATTGAACTGATAAACCAGACTGGCACATGTTTAGCTTCCACTGCCACAAATGGTATCATCTAGTACTCCTTCATCAGTGGACCATATGCTATTACCAAACATGCCACCATTATCTGCATTAACACACATGAGGTCAAATAAATTACATTAGTATTTAAACTACAAATTATAAAAAATAATGGGCACATATTAGAAAGAGTAAATTAAAGAGTAAATTAAATACCAGTAACGCAAGCACGTAACCAATCTTGGGCACATATTAGAGCTTCAATGCTCTCATCATTTAGAGACGATCTAACATGGCTCAGAATCCTACCGAAGTCCTGAAAGTGGACTCTGACGCCACTGTTGAAATTGGGACAGACAAGATATCCCTTGTTAGCTTAGCCATAACAGGATATGTTTGGCTTTTCAGTTTTCACCATGCAAGGATGTCAAAGTAATCATCTAAGCCAGTTTCATCAAGTGGGTCATCTAGATATTGATCTAGCTCTAATTTTATTGTCTCAGTGGTCCTCTTACCACTCAAAAAGTCTTTCAAACCTGCGCTTGTGTCACTGACACTATGTGTTGCACCAGATCCAGCCCTAATTATCACAACATCATACAAGAAAACAAGCATCAATTTTAAAATATAAGTATTGAAGTATTTTAAAATATAAGTCACTGACACTATGTGTTGTACCTCTGAGTTGAGCCCCGACTTGGTTTTGTGTTGCCCTTGAGTGTGTATTGAAGTATTCTTTGAACAAAACAAGCAAGCATGCCTTGATGTTGGTCATAAATCTTGCACAATCCTCAGAATGCATCATGTTGTAATAGTACTCAACCACTGCTAACTTGCACTAGGGTCTAGAACACAAGCAATAGCCAAAAGGGCATTTCCATTGGACCAATACTTTTCCCACTTGACAAACATTTCTATGCTCATTTGAACAACAAAGGGATATGGGCTACTTCTCATTTTCTTAATATTTAGGTAAACCTCACAAAATTCAGGGAAGTACAAATTAAGGGTTGGATATTTGAAATCACTTAGTTTATTTGTGGCATCATAAAAGACTTTCAAGTGCCCAATTATAGTCTGAACATTATCCCAATCTTCTTCAGATGGACATAAAATGTACCTTTTATCGTAGGTAGCAAATCAGTTAATAGCCTCTTGTAAGTCCAATGCCAATTCCAACATTAAGTAAGTGGAGTTCCATCTTGTCTGCACATCCCAAGCAGGTTTTCTTTGTGGGGCATTAACCTGAGGAAAAGACAAATGTAATTAGTTTCATGTTAAGTTATAAAAATTGAATACAAATACAAGTTAATTTGTAGACCTGCCAAGTTGAATTTCTCCATTCTAGATTGTGAATGTCTAATGTATTTCATTGTGCCTCTAATTTTTTGTATCTCTCCATCCAGTACACTCAAACCATCTTGCACAATCAGGTTCAAAATGTGGCATCCATATCTTTGATGAAAGATGGAGCCATCAGCTGGTAAGTGCTTACTAATCTGAGTTGTAATCAACATTTCTCTTATGGCAGCATCATTAGCAGAAGAGTTATCAAGTACCAAACAAAAAACCTTTTTATCCACATTCCACAATACCAATTTTTCATATATAGCCTGTGAAATGTGCTGACCAGTGTGTGGAGAGGGAAAATAGATGAAGTTAATAATTCTCTTTCTCAACATTCAAATATTATCAATGTAATGACATATAAGGGACATAAACCCCCTGTCCCTACTCTTACCGGTCCATAAGTCACTTGTAAAACTGAACTTGCAATCTAGTTTACCAAGTATGTCATACAACTTACATTCTCATCTTCGTAAATATTAATATAATTTATTCTAATTGTATTTCTTGATGGCATTTTAAAGCAAGGTTGCAGGTCCTTTAAAAAGATCTTCAAGAAATAGTGGTTGGCACAATTAAAAGGGTATTCATGTGCAATCACCATTTTTGCCAAGTTTTTTCTGCTTCTCATTTGGTCAAATACCCAATTAGCAGGACTTGGCTCACCTGCTCACAATAGTAAAATGATAAGTAAAATAATTATTAAATGATATGAATTTAATAATAAAAATTAATGATAACACACCTTGATTAATTACCAGCATCTTTTATAATGCATCTGGTTTATGTCTCTTCATTCTCTTACATCCTTTTCTGATATGATGCAATAATAAACCGGTGCTCCTTGAGTTACCTTGTAAATATTTAGCTGAACAATACTTACAAGTAGCATTATAGCTACCATCAGCTTGCTTTGGACCCTTTATGAAATGTTCCCAGACTTGAGAGTATTGTACATCTCTACTTTTTCTTTTTTGGGTGGTTTCAAGACCAGGTGTTGTTGCATCAGGGTCTTCAGGGTCAATGGGATCCTCAGGATCAACTACAATCCTTTGAACCTCATCTTGTTCCATACTAAAAGTTCAAACAAGCAAGCAAGTAAGCACTGATAAGTAAAAGTTCAAGCAAGCAACCAAGCAAGCAAAGAAAAAAAAGTTCAAGCAAGCAAAGAAAGGGTAAGTGCCAGTACCAAGCGCCAGTACCAAGCAAAGTAAGTGCCAGTACCAAGCGTCGGTAAGTGCCAGTACCAAGCAAGCAAAGAAAGTTCAAGCAAACAAGCAAAGAAAGGGTAAAGAAAAACATACTCATCGGAAGACAAATCAGGCTCAGCCTCTAAACATATTCATCTGAGTCGACCATAGCTAAGAAACCTGCATGCAAATGAGTAATAAATGATTAAACAAAATAAATAAAAAATTTCAAAGAAAAAGCAAAATAAAGTATAAGAAATACCTGAAAATTGCTTTTTTGCGTGTTCTTTCTTTTCTTTTCTCTCTCTCTGCCTTTGTTTTTTCTAACTCTCTCTCTCTTTTTTCTTCCTTTCTTTCTGTCATTTTTCTTCCCCTTTAGAGACATATATACCCAAAACCAACGATTCTTCAAGATTGCATGAGAGTCCCTGATCGAACGAAACATGTAACTTACACTAAAATACTAGAAACAAGAAAACATATCATCGACCACAGGGCCACAACAAGCAATCAAGCATTCAAGCTAGGGTTTTGTGAAAAAGAGACAATCAAAATGATGAGGGGAGACGAAGATACGATCAGATCACAGAGAGAGAGAGAGGGGTCAGGGCCTTAGGGGAGACGAAGATACAATCAGATCACAGAGAGAGAGAGAGAGAGAGAGAGGGGTCAGGGCCTTAGGGGAGACGAAGATACAATCAGATCACACGAGAGAGAGAGAGAGAGAGAGAGAGAGGTCAGGGCAGGGGGAGACGAAGATACGATCAGATCACAGAGAAAGAGAGGGGAGACGAAGAACCAGTGAACCACAGCGGCGCCTAGGGTTTTTCACCTTTCTTTTAACTTTACCAAGGCAGTGACTCCCCTGTAATTCAAAGTATTCTATACAAGTAGAATACTGGATGAAAGAACAAAATTATACGAAACGAAATGGGTTTGTTTCGTTTTCTTAGCGAAATCCTAACTCAGTTTCGTGTTTCGTTTCGCTGAGCCAACGAAACCAAAATTCATTTCGTTTCACGTTTCGTTCGAGCGAAATGAAACGTTGAAACGCAAAATTTCATTGCGTTGATAGCCCTAACCGTAGTGATAGGAGTGTTAATGGCTCTGATCAGATTTGAATTAGATCATTATTATTTTATTATTTTTTTGACTGAATCTGATCCGATACGTTTAAATTCAGATCAAATAATTTTGAGTCATACCTCACCCGACCGGATCATGGGTTGATCTGATCTGACTCATATAAAATAATTAAATATTTTTATATAATTTTAGATAATTAATCTTAATTAGTGTATATTTAAGTTCTAATTAATATTAAATCATAAATTTACTTCAAAAAATAAAATTAAATGGATCGGGGTTCGATCTATATCTGACCCGTGATGGATCAAAATTTTTAACTCATAACCGACTCATTTATTTTCAAATCATTTCGAATCAGATCGAATTCGGATCGAATCGGGTCAAGTTTTGTCACCCTTCATGTAGTCTATAGTAGTTTTCACTTTCAGCATGTTGCCACTTGCGAGTTTGTACAAGATGTTTTTTATTTTTTATTTTTGACGATTATTAGTGGAATCATTTGACGATTTATGTCTAAAATTTTTGTCACTTACACTGGAAATTGTTGTGGGAAAAGTTTGCTATTTCTAGAGGTATGGCGAACCCGACCTGATTCGAGAAATCCATCCGATTCGTTTTGATCTGATACGGCTCATAATCTGAAATAATCTGATACTGAACGACCCGATCCGACTTGATACGACCCGAAACCCGAAATGATCCAACACTAGATGACCCGATACCCGACCTAACCCGACCTGATACGACTCGAAACCCGAAATGACCCGATACTAGATGATCTAATACCCGACCTGATACGACTCGAAACCCAAAATGACCTGACACTAGATGACCCGATACCCGACCTGACCCAACCTGATACGACTCGAGACCCGAAATGACCCGACACTAGATGACCTGATACCCGACCCGACCCGACCTGATATGACCCGACAGTAAAATTTTCATAATTATGGTTAGACCTTGAATGAATTATGAAAACATTATCTCCATGCTCCAACTCACGCTCTTGGAGACTCAGACGTGACTATGTGGGTCCCGTACAAATATCAAATAAGTTGAATAATTTAATTATTATTATAAATATTAATTTATTTAATTTAAATAATAAAGTTAATATTAATTATAAGAGTAAAGATATCGTGAGTTTAAGCTCACGGAGGTCTTCCGTGAAACTAACTCAAAAAGTATATCAAATTATCTCTAAATTTTAATTTATCATACTCATTAAATTCTTTATATAAAAATCTTGTATGATGAAAAATTTGGAGTGTTTTGAGATTTTTAAGTCATAATTTTTAATTTTTGAATATTACCTCTAAAAAAAAATAAAATAATTAATATTTGAACATCATTTTTAAAAATTAAAAATGATGGCTTACAAACCTCAAAACACTTCAAATTTTTACATCCCACAAGATTTTCATATAAAAAATTTAATGAAAATTATAAATTAAAATTTAGAGATAATTTGATATACTTTTTGAGTTAAACTCATGGAAGGCCTCCGTGAGCTTAAACTCACGGTATCTTTATTCTTAATTATAATATTAACTATAATATCTATCAAATATTTTTCTATCAATAATTTAACATATCTTTCAAATGAAATTTGTATTGTATAAATGACAATGAATTGAGGATTGAGGAGATAAATATAAAAGAGTTTAATTCAATTGAAATTAAGGTGAAACATGCATGACTCAAATATGCATCACTTAGAAACTTAATCTGATTTGACTAGATCAGACACATAGATGGTGAAATCTAATCCGATCTGATCTAATCTAGTCCGATATGATTCAAAACTCGAAATAATCCGACACTAGATGACCCGATAACCAACCCGACCTGACCTGATACGATCCGAAACCTAAAATGACCCGACACTAGATGACTCGATAACCGACCCGACCCGACTTGAGATGATCCGAAACCCAAAATAACTCGACACTAGATGACCCGATAACCGACCCGACCCGATCTGATCGACCCGAAATCCAAAATGACCCGACATTAGATGACCCGATAACCGACCCAACCCGACCTGATACGACCCGAAACCTGAAATGACCCGACATTAAAAGACCTGATACCCCATGACTAGACCCATGACCCGATAATCTTACTGAATCAAATTGACCCAAGCTAACCCGACCCGAACCCGAACCCGTTCAACCCGCGCGATTGCCACCTCTAGCTATTTCACTATGAATTTGGTTCCGTTCCGCTGCTATTTTTTTCTTTGATAGTAAATTATCATAGTTTTTTTTTTGTCTGAGCCCACTAAATATAACAACCCATCTAATTTGAAATTTAAATCGTTTAAACTTCATACGACAAGTGAAAAACTATGGGTCAGAGATGGGTGAAATAACACATTAAATCGTTTTCAGGCTGATAATGTGTTTTTGGCCCCTTGATTTTCAATAGAATTGTTTTTATTTTAATACTTCAAAATGATAAAAAGGTTATGACGTAATTAATAAACTATCCAATAAATTGCTTTGTCATATGTGATATATTTTTCCTTATGATGATATAGTTCATTTAGTACATAACTATTTTTTTAACAAATACAATAATATAAAATTGTTGAATATTTTTTAATATTGATATATAAAGACAATTTTATAAAAATACTATATTAACTTTCATTTGAAGCCAACGATAGATTAACATATATTTATCTGACATGTGTAGAATTTTGTTTTTTAAGTAAATTTTCTTAATGATGATATTTATTATTCATTATAATAATTATTATTAATTTCTTAAAATTGGCCCCCGATGTAAATTCGTTCTGGCTTCGTCACTGCTTTGTTTATAGGTTCCTCTCATCTTTATTGATACTATTGGCGTTCAGACCATAAAGAAGATATGACGGCCGTAATATTTTTTCTTATATAAAACTTAGTGGTGTTAGCATTGTAGATTCACATGCTGTGACAGTGTGACTGATGCACGCACAAGTCACAACAAATTGAATTAATCAAGTTCAAGCTAAGAAGCACCACATTCGTATGTGAACTATCGCCTGACGTGTTAGCCAGTGGTGAAATATTAGTATATCACCTATAATTCTACAAAAATAAATACAGTAAACCAGCACCATATGTTGAATAACAGAAGTATCCGAGAGATATATTATTAATACTCTTGCACTAGTTTTTCAACATCACTGAGCTGCAATTCACGGCCGCTACGCCGATCAACCTCACTTTGAAACAACGTTTCAATCTGTTCCAAGGACTTTCCCTTTTGTCTCAGGAACAAATCTGTACACAAAGCAGACAGAGAGAAGAGATAGAAAAGAAAACAAATAAAGAACGTCCCAGCAACTATTATCTTATGTGACACTTACAAGAATGACATTGCCATCAATCCACTACTTAGCCTGTTACCGACCGCTCCAACTGCAGAAGCCTGAGCTCTTAATCTCAGTGGAAATATCTCTGATGTCAGAACCCAGCAGATGGGCCCTACACCAACTGAAAAGAAAGCAACATTTCCACAAACAGCCAAGATTGCAAGTCCAACACCAACGTCTGATGAAACGAGACCCGACCCGTGCTTGTGTGTTAAAGCAATGCCCAAGAGAGCCAAACAAACAGTCATACCTATTGTACTATCCAAAAGTGGCTTCCTGCCAGCTCTATCTATCAGAAATATTGCTACCAAGATGAACGTGGTTTATGCGAATCCTACAGCAACAGTGGCAGCAAGTATCTCCTTGTCAGATACCGCATCTCGAAAAATAGTTGGACTGTAGTAGACAGTGGCATCAATCCCAGTAATTTGTTGGAAGCATTGGATGCCACATCCTGTTATTAGCATGCGGAGAAGGGATGGATTCGATTTCGGGTTGAAGAGCTCTCTCCATACAGCTCTGTCCTAATTTTTCTTTGTGGCATTCGCTGCCTCTTGGATCTCAAATAATCTCTCCATGGCCTCTGATTCAGTCTCATTTATGCGAAGAAGCACAACTCTTACTTCTTTCTCTCTCTTTTACATTACTAGCCACCTAGGTGACTCCGGAATGAAAAAGAGCGCAAAGCCAATAAAGATCTTTTTTTTTCATTCGTTTTTTCATCATTCTTTAAGCAGTTATTTTCCTTCATAAGAACTGTGTTGTGAGTTATTAAAAAAATGAATTATATTTCGACTTTAGCAAACACAAAATGGAGATTGAAGAATTAAAGTATATAGAGTGCTCAACAAAGAATTTGATCCAAACAACTTTAAAAAAGAATTTTCGTTTTTCTTAAAAAAATGTCTTTTTTATATAATGAAGGTAATTTTTTAAGATAAGATAGAACATCGACTTAAAGTTTATTAGATTTTTACATTATTTACTTTTGCATCGAAGTAATTATTATTATTTTATTTTCTTAAGAAATTATATCTATTGAATGAAATTAGTTATCCTTAATTTTCAAGGCCCGATGCTACTTCAGAGAAGCGTTTCAAGCAATCGTACGAGGCCCAATATTACTGCACCCTTTCTTCCTATTTGAATTTCTTTTTCTTTTGCTCGGTCTTTTGATTGCGTTAGGTAATAAATAAGTTGATACCAAGTCGTTTGTCGCGGTATAGATTTTTGATGTTAGACCGAACTGCTTGTTACTTATTAGTATTTGATGTTTATTCTTTCTTCCTTAATTGGAACAGTCGTTATGACTCATTCACTGCGTATTCGTGTTAAGGTTTTTCCGTTAACATTATTACGATTTAAATTTGATTTAGGTTTGAAGTCAAGTGCAGGCAAACTAATACTTGATAGAACGAATGTACTGTCAAACCAAATGCTCCTCATCGTGTCATAATAATTATCAATATTCATTAATGGCATCAACTATCAAATACAGAAGTTCGATATTAACCATGTCCGCTGTGAACACGAAATATCTGTGATAATAAAGCACAAATTAAAATGTGTTGAAATTTCTATAGCATGCTACACACAAAGTTTGATCAAAGACAAAAATATGCTTACCAACCAACCAAGTCATCCTTGCTACAAATAAATCAAGTACCAGAAGTATAGTGGCAATTTTTTTCATTAAAACTGCCAGGTACCCTTCTAAACCCTTTCCTGCACCTCACCAGCAGCCATCATCAACAATTCGATGTCTACTATTCGGCAGCTAACATATTCGCTACTGTTTCCTTCGAGACATCCCAAACTCATTGCTCCATTTATAAATAAATTTAAAGATAATATTAAAAAACAAGCACTAGAATATCAGTCACAAAACATATACCAAACCAGGTTTAAAGTGAACAGTAGCCGAGTCTCCATGGCTTACAATACTCGAATCAACATCCATGATCCATCTGTTGTGACATAAAATACACAACCAAAATAGTTTCAACATTTTAATGAAAACTGAATAAACAGGACCAGATTAATCAAAAGAAAAGCTCTTGCAAATACAGGAATCCAACAAAGATTGGTATAATAAAGCAAAAATAATACCATATTCATAGCATAAAACTATGGCTTCATCCCATCCAAAACAGCATTGTCTTCTTTGCCAAGCGCAACAACCACCTTCTTCAAAATAGCTTCCACAGACAGATGTGAGTTCTCCACAGCCTTTGATACAGCCTGCCACCTCTCCCCATGCTTCGGCTCCTGAGCTACACATCGCTTCAACACCTCATTCTGTGTCTCCTCAGTACCATGTTGCAGCTCAAACATATAGTATAGTGCCCAATGATCACCAATGTCAGGAGACAAGATAACTGCCCGGTTGTAATAGCTCCTAGCCTTATCAACCTTCCTATCTGCCCAAAACAGCTTTGCAATAGCCGCAATAACATACGGGTCTTCTGGGCATGCTTTCAGTGCATCCATGCTTTTGGTTTTTCTCTGAGGCCGTGGGGCCATTTCGATTAATGCAGCCCATAGAATACCAGTACCGGGGCACTCTTGCATTGCCTTCGCCATTAGATTTTCTGCTTCTTTCTTGTTACCATGTCTGGATTCAGCACGCACAGCTGCAAGCCAAAGATCTGGATTTTTTGGATTTTTCTTCCTTGCCAATGTAAGCACTGCACGTGCCTTGCTCAGACCATTCATCCTTTCTTCCAGCTTTGCAAGAGAAAGCCAGAGAGGAATGCAGTTAGGGCAGTGGGAAAGGCCATTGTTGTATGCTTCTTTTGCCTTCTCTGCATTACCAAGCCGATCCTCCATCTGGCCAAGCATGAGCCATAATTTGAAGAAGTTAGGGAAAAGTGCCAAACCTTCTTTGAGCAAGCTCCTTTCTTCAGCTGTGTTGCCCAACTCTCGTTCCACAATGGCAGATTTCATCCAGACCCGTGCAGTACCTCCCCTTTCCCTTGCCTTGGCCAAAAGCATCCTTGCTCTCTCTGGCTCATTATTCTCAAACTCAAGTTTGAAAGCTGCTAACCAAATCTCTTCTGAATTGGGTATAGCCGCATACGCTTCTTGGAGAATTGCTCTGGCAGCTGGTACATCACCTGCTAGCCATTTCTCCTTTGCACCCATGAGCCACAAAACCTCAGCTTGAGGTTTGTATGTGACTGCCTTTCTCAAGAGAGCATCAAGGGATTCCCTTGTCCCATGTTTCTTTTCCAAATTGGCTGCCTTAAGCCATATCTTTGTCTTTGTTAGGAACACACTCAGTGCATGTGCATATATAGCCCGAGCAGTTTCAATAGATCCACGTTTTTCACACTCCTCAGCATCAGCAACCCACGTGCGCCTTCTATCTTCTTCTTCCACCCCAATTCCAATAGTATTCTTTATAATTGCTTGACAAGTCAAAACTGAGCCCGCGCGTTCAGCCGCCTCGGCTTCCTTCATCCAAGCCTCTCTATCAATCTCTAGACCCTCCTTTTGCAAAGACCTTATACCCCTCTCGATCACCTTAGATACTGACTGTGTATTACCATTTGCTTCCTCTAGCTTAGCTGCAGTAATCCAAATTGCAGGTTCTTTTTGTAGCTTTTCCCTGGCCTTGTTAAGTACCTTTTTTGCCTGATCATAAGTTTCTAGCCTAGCCAAAGCGATCCACAATTCCACATGGAGAGGACAGCACTCAACTGCTCTGTGCAGCAACACCCTTGCATCATCTTCATTTGCCAATCCGACAACAGCTTTCCAAAGCCTCACTGAATCAGGTATATGCTCCAAACCTTTTCTTAACACCCGACTCTTGTTCAAATTGGTAGTCTCTAACTCAGAAGCTTGCATCCAAAGCTTGACTGAGTTTGGTATCGCCTTAATTCCTCTTGCAATAACAGCCTTGGCGGTGTCTGGACTAGCCAAGCGACATGCCTCAAGCCATACATCTTCATTTTTAGGGCATTCTTCACACCCTCTTTGAATCAGTTCCCTTGCAGCACTGATCTTGCCTGCCACCTCTTCTAACCTAGCCGCAGCTATCCAGCCAGGGGGGTGCTTAGGGTTAGTTTGAATCACAGATTTGAGAAGCAACCTAGCTTTCTTTATGTCTGAAATTTCAGCATCACTAGTTATCTTCATGCTCTTCAGATCAGTTAAATACCCCTTTGGATCCACCACAGTAAGACCTGACACAGAATCAGATAGCCTATCCAACTTTAGAGAAAGCACAGTGCCTCTCCCTTCACCAACAGCAGTTAGATCAGTAACTGGAGTTTGGGCCCATGGAGTCTCAGTGCCACCAGCTGCACGGCTTTTTGGGTCAAGAGCTGTAACGTGCTCCTGTTCCTGTCTTGCCTTCTCTAGTAATGTATCAGGTACTGGTACAAAACTCTCAAATCGCTTCTTCTTGTTCCTGTTTGAATAATCACCTATCTCTGGAATGCTGTCCCACTCTTGTGCTGTCACGTCTGCTAACTTCCTCTTCAAATCTGCAAATTGTTCAGTGATTTTAGGGTTTGATGCACGGTACTTTTCTATCTCCTGCTTCAGCCTTGCCTCTCGCCGATCCTTTCTCCTTGAATCCATTCGTTTATCTATAGCTTCCCAAACTGCATCAGCCTCTTTGTCATCCTCGTCATACTCGGCTGAAGCAAACAAACCCACATCATTCCCTTCAAATTCGTCAAACTTTTGGTTTTCATCATAGCCCTTGTCATCAGCCTCCTCCTCTTCCTCCTCCTCACCAGGGCCCTTGCCACGGCCGCGACCAAGAGCTCCAGCTGGAGCTTGACCAAGGGCAGTCGACCGATCAGGGAGATCAGGCGCAGCACGGGCAGGACCAATATCGGATCGAGTTGTGAAACCAGTAGCACCACGACCCAACCCAGCAACATAATTAGGAGGGGGCTTGGAACCGAGGAAATCATACTTGGCCGGGCGGGCTGGGTTGACAGGGGCTTGCATTCCTCCGAAGAGGGGAATGTGCAGGGTGAGGGTTGAGGTGGGATTGACCGAGAAAGAAGAGAGAGTCGATGTGGAGTCGGTCGAAGGGAATTGAGGGAGAAGGCGGCGAGAAGAGAGGAAGAGGCGTTGAAGGTGGAGAGGGACACCAGTGAGGGATTCGATTGAGAGCTTGAGAGATAGAAGGGAGGTGGAGCGCGGATCGAGGTCTAGTGCTAGGGTTTTGCGATCTAGGGTTTGAACGAACACCATCGCTCGCTGCTCTTTGCAAAATCTAAATCTAAATCTAATGATCCTTGATGCCTTGCCTTCGCTGGAGAGAGTTGAAAAGGAGTTGCTTATCTGAAGCGGAGCCAACCGACTTGACCCGAAAATGAATGCGACCCGCCCCTTTTACGTTGTTTCGCGAAACAACGGATGCCAGCGATTTACGGTACCGGTTCGAAGAAGCTTAACTATGAATATATATCTAGTCGTTAAGATTGTCAAAATAACCATGTCAGATTATAACTTCCCTTTTAATGAACCGTACCAAACTCATTTATTTTATTTTATTGAGGTGCTAGCGTATACTTCAAGTTGGTGTCAAATGGCCTTTTCTTGCACTCAAATTTGGTGGGTTTTCAATTTATATATGCAGTGCATAAGATGCTCAAGGCAAACATGTGCATTTGCACAGCCAGGAGCTGGGAATCCTACAAATGAGAAAGAAGCATGGTGGATAAGTCGATGGATACATGGCTGTCCAATGTCTGGAGGAACGTGGGTAAGAGACGTTGTCTAAAACTTCAAAACCTGATATCCTATTTTTGAACACCGTCTTTGTTTTTACCAACTTCTCGTAACAATATTTTGTATTTTATATTATTATAATAAAAATATAATAATATAATAATATAATAATTATAATTATAATAATATTATAATAATAATAGAGAAGGGATCATTTTGACAACCTTGACAATGAATCTCTAAAAAAATAGAAAAAATAGAAAAAAAGTTTATAGATGTGTTTTTCTATTATTAGATTGATGGTCATTCAAATTTCATACAATTTCATTATCGTTTGATAGTACATCAAAGAACATTAAATTAGAACCGTTGTAAATTATATGAAAATTTGATGGTCTTTGATGGACTATCAAACGATAATGAAATTACATGAAATTTGAATGAACATCAATCTAAATGTAGAAAAACACATCTATAATTTTTTTTTCTATTTTTAAGATTTATTTTATATTTTTTTAGAAATTCATTGTTAAGGTTGTCAAAATAACCCATTGTCAACTGATCCCTTCTCATAATAATATCATAATAATAAATAATCATAATTATAATAATATAATAATAAAGTAATCATATTTATATTCATAATATAATAATATAATACTAAAATTATATTATTATAATATAATGATAATAAATAATAGTAAAATAAATAATATTATAATACTAACAAAGTGATGATAAAAAAATAATAATCATAATATTAATACAGTAATAAATTATAATATAATATAATAATATAATACTAATAAATCATAACCATAATCATAATCATAATATGATGATATAATACAACATAATCAAACAATAATCGCTATTCCGACGAGAGCTAATCCGGTATACCACCTATAACTTGGTATACCGGATTAGCACTCTTCCACACTCTTCTACTTAGTTTAAAATTCGTTTGACAAATTAATTCATCGGAATAACAATTCTATTCCAATTTTTTGCTATTCCATTGAGTGCCAAACATACCATATAATTTAATACACTGTCTTCCACCTTTGCAAACTAGCGGATAGATTACCTACGGGTATCATCTAAAAAAAGTAATAAAAATAATAAATTATTTTTAAATTTTATACAATTTAAGTGTAATTTGATGGCACATTAAATTTAGATTATCAAGTCAAGACCGTTATAAGTCTTATGAAACTTTAATGTTTGTGGGTTGACTATTAAACAACATTTAAATTGTATAAAATTTAAAACAAAATTAATATATAAATTCAAAAATATATCTTAATTTTTTTATTCTTAAATTTATTTTCTAATTATTTAAAATTTCATTGCCAAAAAATTGTGAATAAAACTGTTGTCCGCAAATTATTTGCAAATTTAACATCGTGTGGCTTCAAAAATAATTCGGAAACAACAAAGTCAATTCCGGTATTTTATATATAACCCAACGATAGTTTGTTTTTTATAATGTAAATAGAAAATGAACATACTAATACTTTTCGCAATAAAAACATATTAGTTATATGAATTACACAGTCATAAATACAGAAATGAATATATTGTTCCCAAAATTTGTTGAATTTTAGAATAATAGTCATTCATGAACAGCTTTTCAATTCGTTTATTTCGTTAGAGAAATGCTGAAATTTATTATACGAATGTAATCTAAATATTATTTGAAATTTGTATGTTGTCTGAATTTCTTAGTAGTACAATACGACACCCTACTTAGCTGCTTCTGGTTTTCCATCTACATTGTCGCCATTCCCAAGATACAAAGGTATTCAATTCGATTTTCTACACACAATTGAGCATTCAAGACTTTCTATCATACATATACCGACTGTACTCTTTATCTTGTAAAACCTAAAAGAAGTTAATTATATAAAATAAACATCCTGAAACCCCCAAACAGAGAAAAAAAAAACTGCACTAAAATTTTACTGAATAGTACTATCTTTCAATTTCCATGCCTTTACCGCCATTATTTCTAGCGGTAGGCGTTTCGACCTCCATCGGCACTACCGTCCCTTCCCTTCTATTCTTGAGCTTAATAAGCCCATACAGCCTTTTAATTTCCCTCACCGGTACATTTTCCTTCTCAGTTACACCCACATGTTGGACTTCGCTATCTCCATCGTCCTTCACCGCATTACTCATTCGGCCGCCATCAAAACTCTGGCTGATCCGCCTCATTGCTGAGCTGCTCCTCACCTCAGATGCTGTATGTTGAAGTGCATTAATCACAGTCTTAATTGCCCGTGTCGGGGATCTTCGGTTGGCTATCATAATCTCGCTCACCTCTGCATGACTAATCTGTGCGCCGGATTGGAACCCTTGTTCCACATGTTGAAATAACTTGTGCTCGTAGACACCTAGGTAACTACTCGCAAGAGCCTTGAACCCGCTGAAGTCGCACATGGGGAAGTGGATGTGCACATCGAGCCTCCCTGGCCGGAGGATGGCTGGGTCGACTCCTTCCTTTTCCCTGCTCATGGTGAAAACCATCACCCGCTCCTCACCACAGCATGAAAAGATGCCATCCATGATTGAGAGAATACTAGATGTTCCTGAACTGCCGGCCTCTTCGAGGTACCTATCAAGGGCTTCCATGAGGATGAGAGAACGAGGAGAGGTGTGCATCAAAAGAGAGCGGAGCTCTTCGAGGCTGCAATGTGATAGGTCTATGTCGTAAATGTCAAAACTTAGATATCTTGCCATTGCTGCCACAAAAGAGGATTTACCAGTGCCGGGTGGGCCATAGAGAAGGTAGCTGCGGCGCCACACTCTTCCCAATCTATGGTAATATGCACAGCCTTCAAGGAACCCCTCTAGATCAGCGCACACACGATTTTTGAGGTTCGAATCCATGGCTAATGTGTCGATTGTGGTCGGGTGGGTGAAGGGCACTGATACCCATTTTGTACCATTTCTGCCAGTACTGGTATTGGTGAAGAGTTGTAATTCACGACGGTTCAACATAAGCTTATCTGCCTCAGACTCGAGATGTAATAGATATGGTCGAAGGACACGTACTCGATCCTGTCGTCGCACTCGGAGCACAAGCCGATCATTTCCTGTGGAAGGTTTGGTCCATGTAAGGTGAGATCCAAGAAAAGAATCCCGGGCCGCCTGACCGGGGCCTAGCTTCAAAGAGAAATCATTTGGCCGAGATGGCGAGGAGAAGAGAGAAGCCGATTCAGAGCACTCAAGGGAAGGTAGGGAGGCCAAATAGGCTACCGCCTTCCGGTACAGAGGGTTTTCTTGGGAGCTTGTATCGTACCGTGGTACATCAAAGTACTGGTACACTTGGGCCCACTCCCCCACGTAATACCAGCACCATCTCAAGAGATGAAGCAGAGACTTGTACGACAGCACAACTCTGAGGAGCAGAAGGAAGAAAGCCAGATAACCAAAAAGGGAGAGAAGGTTCATGCTGCAATAAAGAACAATAGGAGAAGTTTAAAGGGGGGGAGGAGAACCGGAGGAGGAAGTGGTCTTTTATACCAAGCTTGAAGAGGGAGAATAAATTAATTGGGGATAGTGGCTTTGGAGTTGGAGGTCAAAAAGGGAGACTGGCGAGATTAAGAGGCTGAAAAATAATCCCTTTGAAAATTTCATTGGCGTGCAGAGTGCTAGTGCTAGTGCTACGCTTCAAGTTCGGGGGCAGGCGTGTTGTTTACTTGTTTACTATTCATATTTCACACCAAGGAATGCAGAATGCTAATATTACGTTAATTTTTATGGAATACATTCCAAATTTAATTATTCACAAGATTCAGTTCAGAGAAGTTGTTTAAAAAAAAAGAGTATAAATTTATGAATATGTTAATTTAAATAAATAAAAAGCATCACTAATAAGTAATAGTAATTCATACAAATAAAATGGAGATATCCATTTTGGAAAGAAATGGAGACCACATAACAATTAGACTGATCGGAGTTTTTACTTAAAGAGCCTAATAATCAATATTATCTATAACCTTTTTAGAGGCAAAGCTTATTTTCACAAACGGCTTAACTAAGGGCGTGAGTTGAACTCACGCCCTTAAATCTCCATTTTATCTGCTCGAACACGCCCAAAGACACAAAAAGGCGTGAGTTCAACTCACGCCCTTTAGATGTTGATGTGCTCAAGTTATTATCTTTCGAAACCACCGAAAGTGAAAAAAAAATTGATATAAATGCGATATGTGGACTTAAAGGGCGTGAGTTCAACTCACGTCCTTTGGGTCATTTTGCTCTCTTTTATTTGGGCAATGGGCGGGCGCGAGAAAATAGCGTTTTAAGGGCGTGAGTTGAACCCACGCCTTTGTTAGGCCGTTTGTGAAAATAAATTTACTCTTAAATAAGCTTTTTACGTAGTTAAGATTTATTTTTGGACTGTTTAAGTAAAAAATCCACTGATCAAATATGGACAACATCAAAAAATTTAGATAAGTGACTAAATATAAACAAATAAAAATTAAATGAATTTGAAACGTAAGACATCCAATAATTAATGGTCTCGCGGCTGGCTCGACGTGGGTCCTGTAAATCTCTGCCTGTTGCCTTAATAATTGATGATCTGGATATCTTGTAATTAATAATTAATACCGGACTAGCTGGAAAGGAAAGCCTTTCTATTTCTAGTTGTTCATGTTCAAAATGAAATCTAAATGAAATCTAAAACCGTACCTTTTGTGCCTGTTTGATGTATCAGAATCCGTGGGATTTAAAGAAAATACTAGAAACACTGTACTCTCGTTTAAGTTTCTCGTGATTTTGGTTTTTTGGTTAGATATTTGTTTTATCGGAAAAGACTGAAGAAAGAATAGTTTTTTTTTTGTAATGAAATTTAAAAAAAATAAGAAAATGGTATGAATATTCTTTTTTTTTGTGATAATAGTCTGGACTGAGTTTGAAATTCGGTCTCAGATACTAAGATCGAATTTCAAACTCAGTCCCAGATACTTTTTTTTTTTATATTTACTTGTTTATTTGTAGTTAAAACCAACACGAAGCATGGATCGAGTTTTAAAGTAAAAGTCGATTTTAGATTTTTTTTTCATTTTTTAAACTTAATTATTTATTTATAGTCAAAATCAAACACGAAGAATGAATCGAGAATTATAATATGAAACATAAACACTACATCAAATTATTCTCAAATAGCATAAAAAAATAAAATATTACAACAATAATTATTAATCAAATTATTTTGGCAATTCTACTAATAAAACATAAACACTACATCATTCAATATAAATCATGTTCTGCTCGAACATCCTCGGTCTGGAGTTAGAAGTCTATTGATACAACCATTCATTTTATCCATAACCATTGGAATATATATTTTTTCTGGATTTGGCCTGATGATCGGGCCATTGTACATTGACCAATCTCGTTTGTTGTCATAACTACGCTAATGATCAGACCATTTGTTAATATAATACCGATTGCTATAATATGGATTAATGTATTGAGTGTAATTCAATCTTCTTAACGAACAAATGACAAGCAAGTGATAACATAAAATACAAGTCTATTGTGATTTCTGGTACCAACAATTATCAATACTCATCATAGTTAATTCAACTTTATATTTTATATCACACCTTTGTCCCTGTTATTTGAAATAAAAATTAAAAATTACTCCTTAAATTTTAAAGTTAAATAAAAAATTATATAAGTGTAGAATATTACCGTTTCAATAAGTCCATTTCTATTGTAAATACCAATTATATTAGGTATGACATATAACTTTCATGGACAATTGGAATCTTTATATGTCATAGATTGCTACTATTTGTTACCTCCAATTAAATATTCCGTTGAATATGAAAATCAGTGATTTTCAGTTTTAACTCAGATTTTGTACTAAACTGCTGACCGACACCAAATTATTCGTCAATTCTGCATACGACATTGACATATTATAAGTAAATTATGCACACGAGTGGTTCATTCCCCGATTAATAAAAGGAACAGATATTTATCACTCTTTAACTATTTCTTCGACATCTATCTCATTCTCAATTTCATCTATATTTATATCTGTTGCATCATGGATGTCATCATCATTGACATTCAGGTATCACTATTCTTCTTCCTCATCATCATCCACATTCTGTACCGAAACACGGGATAGTGGTTGCTCCCGAGATCGGGACTGATTTCTTTCCTCAGCTAGGATTAGGTTACTATTTCTAGGAATACTAGTCGGACATAGATCATAGTGATCAGAACTATTATTAGTTGAGATTTAACTACTAGCTCCACTGTTTTATACCCGAATATTTGATAGGAGGTTGTTGTTTTAATCATTCCCTAAATTTCCTCAGAAACTATACTAAATAAACTAAAAAACCATTAGAATCTAGTTGGGCAGTGTTGATTCCCGCACTAATGGTGATGTTAAAATGACTAGCGAACAGTTTTAAACTAATATGAATCTACAACTTCAAGTCATGAACAATAATTGACTCATCAGCATAAAAGTGCACGCGACATGAATATCGTAACCCGTATCGGTTAAAGAGTTCAAAATTTGACCTACGTGATACACATTGATCAACAACATAGTCGTCTCTATAATTTGAATGATAAACTCTATTGTTAATCTATTTTATTTTTACAGCAAAAAATAATGGTCTAAATAGAAATAAAAATAAACAATATAGATGAGAAAAGATTGCTAAATACGGATCTGAACTAGATCTGTAGAAAGACACACTTTCAGTTGGAAGAAATGGCTGGAGGAAGAAAGAGAAGAATGACGGGTGTATGATGATATATCAATAAATTATTTAGGAACGAGTTTAAAACTCTCCTCATGCTTCGTGTTGTTTTTTTGCTACAAATAAATAAACAAACATAAATTTTTTTTTACTTAGGATCGAATTTAAAATTAAATCCGGACACCTGAGCCCGAGTTTTAAACTCGGTTCAAGCTATTATCACAAAAAAAAACAGATTACTCATACCATTTTCTTATTTATTTTATTTTATTTATCAAAAAGAAATCTGAAGAAAGAAAGCAAGGGGAATGTATATGTACCAGATGCCATGTATTTGCTTTTGATTTCCTCTATCTATTGTATATATTCATTATTGTTGCGGGTTAGAAAGGTTCGAACATTAAATTCGTTATATGGAAAATGTTCTTTAATAAGCGTAGCTCAGACAAAAATCTGGATATAGATCATATTTATTGTTGTATGATATGATTCATCTAACACCCAATGCATTCAATATTTTGATATAGGCAAAGCGTCAATTCTCACTCTATCTTTTGTTTCATGGTCTAAGGCTATGTTTGATTGGATGCTTATCTTCTGCCACGCGGTTGCATTGGCGTGCATCGCCATTTAAGATTGGTGAGTTAACAAATCTCAAGAAAATCAAAAGACTTCTGTTTTATTATTTATTTAACTAGTATTGTAATGACATAAACTTATTATTAATATTTTCATTGTCAGTTATTATAGTAATATTAATAATACATTAATAATAATGATAATAAAAATAATATTTTCATCATTATATATTCTTCTTATTCTTTCATTTGCTTAATCAAACAAAAATATTTTATGGAATCAAACATGAGCTAAAAGAGGTAGAAAACAATAAGAAAGAAAGTGGGGGATAAAGACCCGACATAATTTTTTTTTGGAAAAATTGCAGTTCAAATGAACCAAAAAAAGCTGTACCCCGGAAAATAATATCAATCGCTCTTACATGTTTATTTGTGTACTTCAATTTTCTATCACTTATTTATACCAGAAAGTATGTATACTTAACATACAAATTATTTATCTGAACTAATAACATGTTTAGTATGTAAAGTGTTTATCACCTTTCTTTTACGCAATCATAACAAGAAAACTGAAATGCAATATACTTTTGAATTAAGTAAAAATGCATATACTTTTGCAATATACTTTCTGAAGTCAATATACTTTATCAAGTATAAATAATTTTGGAAAAATATCAACACATAAATATGTAAGGAGTGCAAATAAAGGGGTACAATTATCGCTATCTAATTTTTTTTATGGCAAGTTGGTTTATTAGTTGGAACCACTAATAACTGGAATGCTTTATATATGTGGTCCCAACAACAGCTCATCTAGTGATCAATTTTTATATATTTTTCCTCTGCCTGATTTTTTTTTTTTGCCCCAAAGATTCTTGGCTAGCAGCTCAACTAGTGATCAATGTTTTAATTTTTTTTTCCTCTGCCCGAGATTTTGTTTTTTGGAAGGTTCTTAGCTTAATACTAAGCTAGAGAGGTCTGATGATGTGAAAACTATTTCGGTAACTAGAATTAAATTAATGTATATTCAGTCAGAAAGGAAACATCAAATTTCTTTAGCATTATTATTACAAAAAGAAAATAAATGTGATTCTCTATTATCATGAGATTGAGAATGCGAAGCAAACATAAAGAAAAAAGAACATTGAGGACAAACAAATTGACAACCCTTGTTTTGACAACCAAACAAGGGAAGACATTCACCTTTGCAATCAACATCTAACTTATTGTCAGCTTCTTTACATATGGCAAAGGAATTCCTAAATTTTGGCAGCTCAATCCCATACCGGCCTTCCATATCTTGAGGTGACAAATTGACAATATACCAATACCTCTTTGATTTGTGTCTTAGGAATTAAATATAGCTGCGTGGTATTAGTTTTTTTGGTCGAATATTACATTTTAAGATTCCTGACCGTGATATTCTCCTGGAATTCTCGAACAATCGTTGAATAATTATTAATGGTTTACCTTTTTGACTTGATCATTCTTCATGTACCTACCTATTCATTCCCATAACAAGATGTATCTATATAATGGAGTTGTGAGATTTCATTGTCGTGCTAGAGTAAACAACTGTTATTTCTCGGTCCAAAGCGTGTCTGGTTCACTTATGACGCAAAAATTCCTAAACTGAATATTGGTCCACTTATGACACAAAAATTAAATAAAAACTAAGCTTAATTGATTGTCAGCCTCAATTCAAGTCACCTAAAAAGTAAACACGGAGAAAACTAAAACAATTGTTCTAGAAGCAATAAATTAAATTAAAGATGTTGAATTATGTCCCATCGGAATCTTCAGTTTAATTTCTTTTGCTATTTTTTTTTTTTTTTTTGCCCTTGTTACCTTACGAAAGAAGTATCTGACCAGAAATAAAACACAATAAATGGGCCTTAATAAGCCCAGTATAGAAATTCACAGGCCCAAAATAGCATTGCTAGGTTAAGGTTCTTACCCAACATATTTTCAGAAGCAAAAAAAACAAAGGAAAAGTGAAGGGAAGAGGAGGAACCGAGGAACTGAGAGCCAGAGGTCAGCTCTGTACCGAAAAGGCGAGAAATCGATCTCTCTAACTCTCTTCTCTCTCGAGTCTCGACCCTCGCTAGCTTCTCTGACCCAGCCATGTCAGGCCAACGAGCCGCCGCCGATGCAACGCCTGGGCAACACTCTCTGGCCTTCCGAGTGATGCGTCTGAGCCGACCAGCGATGCACGCCGATGAAGCCGTGCTTCGTGTCCACCCAACCGACCTCTTCGCCGGAGAGGATCTATTCTCCGAAGCCAACACACAGGTCCCCTCAAACCTTCTAGATCTCTCTTCCTCTGATCCTTCCTTTCCCGAAGGAGGCGATTTTGACTTCAGAAAGAGGTTGTTCATTGATAATCCGACCGACGCCATGGGTCTCTCTGGCTTCCTTCTGCTGCCCCAATCATTCGGGTGCGTAAACACCAAATTTTGAGTTATTATTTTATCATATCTCTAGATGTGGTTGTAATGTACGTATGCTAGAGTGATAGAGGCCAGATGAGATGCTTAGTACTTCTTATCCATACCGGATTCAGTTATCTATTAAGAGCTGTATCTTGTAATAATAGAATCGTAGCTGGTGCTTATTAATTGTAGTGTCCACGTGCTATGATGTTCCAGTACCAGGGATCATAACTGGTTCTGGCTCCACTTTTGGTTTCTATAATAAGAAGGGTACTTGTTTTGTTCATTGTGAGCAAGGAAGTGTTTTTAAGCTTTAGTTTCATGCTTGTCCTTTGAAACTACTTGCAAACTATTGATCTGAAAGCTGACAGAGGTTCATCTTTTAGATTTCTTCAAATGAATAATTTATTTTGATGTTTTCAATATAGAAAAAGGGCAATTATTTGCTGCTTATTTTCATAAAAAAATAATAAGTGAGAACTTATATATAGGTTAGCGTGTTGACATATTGAAACTCTGGTAATTTTTTTCTATTTTCAGGGCAATATACTTGGGGGAGACCTTTTGTAGCTACATAAGCATAAACAATAGCTCTGGCTATGAAGTGAGAGATGTTATCATTAAGGTGATCTGTTTCGTTTTCCCCTAAATTGTAGGATATTTTTGTCTTGGCTTTTTTCCCTTCAATTTTGCTTATGTATGACAATACTGCTGTATCTAGGCAGAGATTCAAACTGAGAAGCAAAGATTTTTGCTTCTAGATACATCAAAATCACCTGTCGAGTCAATTAGAGCAGGTGGAAGATATGACTTCATTGTGGAACATGATGTTAAAGAACTTGGAGCCCACACGTAATATTTTTTATCTGCATGTGTTCTTACAATGTGTGGCATTTTACATTCATATTTCTTGATTCTTTTCTCTTTTCTACCACTTATTTCCCTTAGGCTTGTATGCACTGCTCTGTATAATGATGGTGACAGCACAGAGCGGAAATATCTCCCACAATTTTTTAAGTTTGTTGTAGCTAACCCTCTTTCTGTTAGAACAAAGGTACTGGTTGTACACTAAATTATTTTATGCTTTCAAATATCTGATATGGTTACTATATTACTATATCATAAGTTCTTATTAAGGATTTATTTCTTCCATGTCCCAGGTTCGCACTTTCAAGGTAGGTGTTTTCTCACTTGTTTACCAAAAGATCTTCTTGTAAGTCAGCCTTTTGAATGATTTTGTCGTTTGAATGGATATGCCTGTTGATTTGAGATCTATTTTTATTAGAAAATTTGATGCATGTGTGTAAACTTTGAAAAAAAAAAAATTTAAGTGATGTAGATATTGATCATGCAAAAATACATAATGTGATAGTGTTAATATTCTCAATTTTATTTTTTCTCTCGGTGACCTGGTTTCTCAGGATGATACATTTTTAGAGGCTTGCATTGAAAACCACACAAAGTCAAACCTTTATATGGATCAAGTTGAGTTTGAACCAGCCCCTCAGTGGACTGCAACAAGATTAGAAGCTGATGAACATGTCTCCTTGAAGAATTCTAGGACAAGGTAACCTTTTGAAACAACTACATATGATAGAACGAGACAATTATGTGCTGCATAACAGAGCAGTGTACAGACTTGTCCTGCATGTTGCATAGAAGGGTGGCAATTGTCTTGTTAGATAACCAATAGCATAGTGCAATATTGTTTGGATTTCCTTGGGAAAAAATGTCTTTGCAACAGGTTCTTTTTCATTTTGATTGTGACAAATCTGGATGCATTATCTGAGAGTTATTTATCTGGTCCTTTGGAAGGAAATTCTTAGTTTTTTTTTAATTACTCTGAGATTCTTTCTGTGATATTTGCAGGAAGATATTTAAACAGCCAGTTTTTATAAGAGCTAATGGTGGGATATGCAATTATCTTTATCTGTTGAGGCCACGTGAAGTAGGAGAAACGAAGAGGGATGCTGGCACTGTTCTTGGTAAATTTCAAATAACATGGCGTACGAACTTAGGTGAACCAGGTCGCTTGCAGACTCGCAACATTAATAACAACTTGGTATGGTGCATGATTGTATACTGTCTCATTATATTTACTCATGTCTGATATAGCTTCCTCGGTTCCTCCTGTTAAAGCAACTACTTTGGTTGATTTCTTGTCAACATTACTCTCACTAGGGATGGCTGTAATTAAGATAGGTTCAGACTGACTTCTTTTTGCTTGAAAGAAACTGAGAACCATTCTGTTGGCCAATCATTGGACCTGGCCTTTACTACCAGCAAGGAGGTATCAGTATAAACTTTTGAAATGACATGTCAGGAGACGAACATGGTTCTTGGGTAGTTAATTTGAGTAAATATCTAAAGCAAATAACATTGTTTACTGTTTTAACAAAAATGTTGAAGCACAGTCCAGGTCATTTACTCACTAATTTTAACCATAATTTTCTTCATTGGCATTGCTCACAAGAGAATTTCTCTCTTTTATTTTTTTTTTTTGGCAGCCGCCTAAGATGGACATAGACCTACAGGTTGTCAAACATCCTTCTAAAATTGTACTCGAACAACCCTTTTCGGTAAGTATGGAGGCGTATTCTATTTTAACCAAATGAATTATTCCATTCAATAAGGGTTGGTACACTTTGTTTATTAATGAATATTCCTTTTAGGTGCACTTGTGCCTTACAAATCAAACTGAGAGAACCGTAGGCCCTTTTGAAGTGTTCATAGATTCTGGTGGTATCTCAAGTGATGACAGGTGTGTTATGCTAAATGGATTACAAAAAATGGTGAGTAATTGGAGTGATGGATTTGTTGTTATGTCTATTTATGCAGATTGTCTGCTTTTAGCCTCTGAACTATAATGGTTTTAGTCAGGCCCTTGATTTTTTTTATAGAAAATCTTGTTCATCCCTTAATTTTGCCCAATATACTTCACAAGCACTTAATTTTGCTGGCTTGGCCCCTGTCAACAGCCAATATGATGATGGCATGGTTTTCAAGGATGGAGTAATGTGATGACACAGTGCATAAGTCAAATAATTTTGCAGTAACACATTGTAACCAGAAGTTGAAGGGAAGAATGCATTGTACCATGTATAATAATGAAGTTGATTGGATTGGAAAATAATAGTCAGAGCTCCAAGTAAACCAATCTAATAGTAACAAGAAATTTCTCATTATTTATTGGGTGTCTTAGCTTTTGACAACTTCTGATAGTGTGCTACCTCATTGGACAGGTTCTACCTTTGGTGGAGGGTTTCAATTCAATCAATTTTGACCTGGTAAGAGGTTACCTCTGTTTGTAAATTTCTGCATTTCTTAGGTAGAATGAACCAGAAGAAAAATAAATGTTTCATATGCAGTTGCATATTTTAGGTTCATCTTGGTTTGAGATTACTTGGTTGTAACTAATGTTAATGTATGTTGCACAGAACTAACATTCTATTATTCCACAGAACATGCTGGCAACACAAGTTGGCGTGCAGAGGATTTCAGGAATAACAGTTCATGCTGTTCAGGAAAAGAAAGTATATGATTCTTTGGTAGATATTGAGGTATGTCTGTTTCAAATTTTGGACCTGTACAGATCCCTAGAATATGCTGGCAATACAAGTTGGCATGAAGAGCAACTGTTGATTTTCATGCTTTTATTTTGCAGATTTTTGTTGATGCTGAGTGAAATTTTAGGCTATCGTTTCTTTGTACATCGATTTATGCACATGGGCTCTTTAGGTGGAGATATCATCAAATGTTGGGACAATGTCTTGTTAGTTATGAATTTTGTTGCCACATGCATCACTGTATGGTTAAAGTTAATTTCTCATTGTTATTGTGTTTCCGCAAGCATAAAAATAATATATGTTTTTCCGTTTTAGGGTGCATGTTTTTCCTGTATTAAATATTGTTCAAGGAAATCCGAATTATCAATGCTAACTGGACCCTGGAAGTACAAATGTTTAATTATGAAGCCCAAGCAAAATTGAGACACTGCCCGAGCTTACAGCACAGTACCTTAGATACAAAAAAGCAAGGAACACACAAGAAACATACTAAAAGTAAACTTAGGAAAAAAAATATATGAACTCCTTGTAAGACTAACATGAAATATTAGCCTAGTAAACACCTCTCCACAGCGTCTTATATTATGCTTATCAACCCTCTGATCACCCCCAACAATGCATCGTGAACCTGCCAGCCAAATATTTTAGTAGTTAAGAAAACTGGATGGAAGTTTCACTATTAATTAGACAAAAAAAAGTCATTTTAACTAAAATTGATCTTTATTACCAGTGTCAAGTAACTAAGTGAAGATAAGCACAGAACCAAGTCATATAAAAGACTTACCTACCACAGAGAAACTCAGTAGTTTATTAGTGGTGATTCACAATACTGCACATCCGAGACATCGGAAAGTCGCAGCCTTGAGCCTGATCCAATGTCAAAAGCCTCAAAGCAGTCAATGCTCTTTCTCTTCTGGGTTTCGGACTTATTAGGCCGTTCTTCTGATATCTCATTAATAGGGCTCAGTGATAAAGGCTGATTTTGTTTCATCACCATGGCTTGTGCCTCAGCAGCAACGGATGGATCAGCATCAGTTGCATATAGTATCTTTTGGATGGCAGAAACAATCTGCATTTAAATTTTAATGTTCGAAATTAAATTACTGGGCTATTTAGATGACTGAGAGCTGGTTAGAACTATATTATTAGAAACTAACCCTAACGGACACAAATTTGCATATAGTATTTTTTCAGATTTCTCTTATGGTTAGTAAAAAAAATGATGTCCAAAAGTAGATTGAAATTTATTATATCAAAAGAATAAAAGAGAACAAAAAGCCTCATCTTTGCAAAACCTTTCCTAGGATAACATTTAGCTACTGTGGTAGTATATCCGAAATGATTAGCTTTAAATTAAACTGCCTAGACAGTAGTTGATTTGTTCTCTTATGAGAAAATAGCGAATTAACCACCCTGTCAATGATACCTACCTCACCCCACAAATAAAATATAAGTGTTCACTTACTGGTAACTGATCAATTTCAGGGGTCTGGCATAATATTTCTATGTCCCTTAGCTTAGAGAAGTAGAAATCACGTTCTTTCTCAAGACTATCAATGAAGACCTTCAGTTCTGTGATCTGCTTCAAACCAACAATCACTTATTATTTAACACATTAAATTATAGATATGAGATAATTGCAATGAGAGAGTTCAATATATATCCTCAAAACTTCTGTACCTCTTTCAAAATCATGCCATACTATATATCTACATATCTGCCTTCTTTCAGTACTGTTATGTGTGAATATTTTTTTGACTGATATCACTTAATGAGCATGTAACTTGGATGATTTATTAGCAAATTATCAAAATTAAATAATTATTCAAAAATGTTACTTGTTCTTCATGGGCTTGGGCTCCAGAATTACTAGAAGTTTTCACATTCCTTTGAGAAGCACCAGTAGAATGTGCATCACTTCTCCTTGTAGTGAGAGATCCATGAGTTTTTTGACCTGCACCTGAAGCCTTGCTACTAGTTTGTGAAGGGGCTGCAGTCTTCTTGTTTGTTTCTTTTCCTCCTTTACTACTTCCCCTTCTCTCCATAGCGTTGTAGCTGAAAAGGATAAATGAGTATTACAACCAGAACTATAGGGCAAATGATGACAAAGGAAAATCCAACATGTAGATGTTATAGAAGAGTTTCAATCTCTAACATTAACTCATGCTGCAATGAGAAAGAATAAACTATTCCACTACACTCAATACCTCACTACAAATCAGATCTAGAAAATTCTATTTCATCATAATTTAATCATTATATACTATACAAAAAATTAAAAATTCTGGCAAATTACTTGATAGCAGCCCCTCCGTTGACAGAGTCACAATATCTCTTCATCCACTGCATGAACTCGAGATTATCAAGTGGTCTTCCTTTGATTAGCTTATTCACCTCAACATGCTGTGAAATAAGGAACAGTATTCTCTTTAGAAATAGTAAAAACCTCATGAATCAAACAGTGTAGAACATGTCACGAAATTCTACTTAGCATAAAAGTTGGTGATCAGTATATGCTGATTCATATTTTTCAAAAGAGATTTTATGAGTTTCTTGAAAATTGAATTCCAATAAAATAGCCTACTCATTCCTAGTCTACCAACTCTTCTATTTTTCTTGGAGAGTCGCATGATAAATAATAGGCTAAAAATATGTCCAAACAAAGAAAGGGCACAAACATATTTTAGCCAAGTGCTATTCTTAGGCAGAACAACCTAAACTTGATCTCCAGTAAACAAATTCCACAAACAACTGAATTGCAGCAAAGGCACAATTTCTATTTTATCAGAATTTACTCAGTAAGGAAGACTAAAATTAAGTAATACAAGATTACAATACCTTGGTGATTTTCAGCTTGTTGAAGACATCTTGAAGGACCTTGTAATTCTGTATCATATCGTATTCATTCTTCGCATCAAATTTGACTTTATGCATTGGTACAAGGCCTGGATGAACCGCATCCATGAGCTGGCATGCTACTGCACCTGGTGCTGTCTGGATTACATAATTATCATTTAGGTCTCACAATTGAATAATTTTGTTTAACCCACTCAGTCTCCAAGATCCAGTTTTGGGTGATTAACCTCTTGATGTTTGAGATTCGCAATGAAGTAAATATCTTCTAATGTCATTTCTATTTTCTAACGTGATTAACCTCTTGACTAACGGGATCTAATGACATTTCTATTTTCTAAAGAAAATCTCTAGGAAAACGTATCAAATAGGATGGTCTTATAGAATAAGGTCTAAATAACAAATGAAGACATTGTTTAATGATTTGTAAAGGATTCCGCTATGCCTATATTTTTTTTTTTTTCCAAAAGCACACACAGACATAAAGGGTCAACTCAAATTGGCCTAGAATTTTTTGGAGTCGAGTGTGAGTTAGAGAAGTTCTAAAGCGTTAAGAGGTACCATCTTAGAATTATACTAGAAAATTACACAAAAGGGAAATAAAACAAGCAGGATGAAATCAGGATTACCTCTTCGACTTTTGAAATGCTGAGCTGAAGCGTAGAGTTGATCCACGCGACTATCTCGTTCCGACCAACAAAATAGGCCGAATCCATCATCCCTATAGTCGTCGCCATTGTAATTGCTCTAATCTAGGGTTAGGGTTTGGCTTACAGTCGAGAAAAAGAGGCAGAGAGAGTAGAGGGTGCGTGTGAATGATAGAAGCGGGATTTGAGAAATTCGAAATATGAAACCAGTTGGGTCCACTCCAGTTCGGTTCTGTTTGTATAATAAAAAGCTTTCGACTTTCCGAAAAGGTATAACAAAATGTATACACCTGGATTACAAAACTTCAATATCGCCCCCACAAGTCGGTTGGGGAATTCCTATCGAAGCGCATGCATTTGCTGTGGTCCAGGTGTGTGCTTTGATAAGCAAAGGGACTAGATCCAACGTTCAATACTTCAATAGCATCCGAGGAGGGAGGAGGGAGGAGGGAGCGTGTCTAAATCCCCTGTGGACGGGTACAAAGTGGTATATCTATGTGTGAAATACTGTCATTGTGGGCCCGAGAGATATTTATTTACTCTTTTAATTTGTCCCTCTTTGCGGTTTGCCGGTTTGGTGAGTTGCTATTTGCTAACATAAAGACACGATGGATAGCGCCTGTACAGGACAGAGAAAATCTGAACTTTGAAGAGCGTAAATCGGACGGCTGGATGGAAGTTACCGTTAAACATAGCGAATCTGGACAGCTATTTGTGCACGCTCCAATTGACAATTTTGGCGTTATTTAATTTGAACTTGTATAGTATAATACAGGAAGGTGCTTCCACAATTTCTTTTCTTTAACCCCTTGATCAACAAAGGAGAAACACATGAATCATAAATGCAGTAAAATAATTATTTATAATTAAATTTAATAATTTAATGCATCTCTTTTAAAATCCGCTATTATACGATGACATGCAATGACAAAGAAATCCGAAATATAAAAGTCCATGAAAATAATATAAAATAATATATATATATGGTACGAGATTGAAACACCCGAAATAAAATATCCCAGTTACAGATTATCAGACCATCCTTAAGCGGGTACATAATCGGGCCCTGGACTCAAGACTTACCTAAGCGGGCACATATTCGGGCCCAACTTATAAATTTAGAATTTTCATATAAGCGGACGCCAATGCCCTGAGTACACTAAGAAAATTTGGCCTCTCGGGGCGATAACGCCCTAGGAGAGTGATGGCTAAAAGTATGTACTCGGTATTTTGAATCTGATAATCTATCTCACAGAATAATATAAAATAATAAAAATGGATTGAGAAATTATACTTTCACTTACCAAATTGTCAAAAGGAGATAACTACCCGTGAAATGACAAAATAAAATATAATACAAATGAGAGACCTCTCTGTACCAACCAGGGGCCAAAAGAGAAAGCCCTTCGGACATACTTAGGATCCCAAATAAGTCGGTTAAATAAAAATAATATAAAAATATAGTAGAATCCAGACTCAAATATGGCCGCCCACACTAAATACTAAAAGACATATAATCCTAATCACTCAATTTAAATTGAAATCAAATCATATACAAAATAATATTAATATAATATTAATCCAAATATAAAACACTCTGTCACGGACGAACCCGTCAAATGATGAGGTCGGTGGATAATCGACAGGCAGAGGTGCACAGTGTATATACAGACCAATGGGTCCCACGGGCCTATAGGACACCATACGTAATCGCATCAGTCTGGTTATACAAGACAACTTCGGACTGAGATTACCCGACCCGCCTCTCAACACTCTCATGCATTTAATGCACGATTACATGCCTAACTTAATTAATTTAATAATGATAATAATAATATTTATCCTAATAGTTTATAATCTACAATATTATTATTTTATCCTAATCTAATTTTATCTCGGGACTAATTCCCGAGTCCTACTCCTGTCCTGTTTACATGCAAAATGACATGAAATGATATATAAATGCGGGTAAGTCTCAAATATGCTAGTCAGATTACCGAATGCATATGATAATTCAAGTTGGGTCTCTAATCAGGATTGGTCAGAAAATACCGTAATTCAGTTTATTTTAAAAATATTTTTATTTTCGGTTTGGGTTCCTATTTTTGAAGAAAGAAAAACAAATCCTAGGAATCCGTACCTGAAAATGCTGGTGAGGATCGCGGAGTCGCTCTACTACGGAGGCAGCACACCCATCTTGGGATCGGCGTCTGCATACGTGAGGTCGGGGTCGGTCTCGTACTCCGCGAATGGATCCGAATCGACTAAATCACCTATTATTAATTTAAATTAAGTGTTTGTTAGTTTTATGAAATTTATTTTATAATTAATATTTAATTATAGACGGCAGTTTGTTTAACGTTCATTCGATTTTAATGTCCTTTTCTTTTAAAAATTTTGGCAATCTTTCGCTGTATTTATAAGGTGCCGGAAATATTACTTATTGCGTTTTTATTAATTGTGTTGTGTTTGTCATTTAATCCCTTTCTTATTTATTTAGTTATGTTTACCTTTTAATCGTTGACGCGTCTTTTCTCACTTATCGCTCAGAATTTATCATTTTTAGATTAAGCATTAGTTTAATGTGTTTACCGTTTTAAGCACTTTTATGCATCTTTTCTTAACTTCTGTTTGGAATTCATTATTTCGATTAATTATCTGTTTTAATGTGTTTATTATTTAATCCCTTTTTATTTGATTTGAGTTTTAATTATAAATATCATCTTTTAATTGTTTATTGTGTGTATGGTGTTTTTACACATTTCACACTAGTTGATGGTGCGAGGCGGTAAGTGACAAAAATTCAGAAAATAATAACAATCAACACACAAATATAAATACAAGTCAATATTTTATTAATTTCCGATTCCATTTACAATTACACAAATTATAAAAAATAAAAACCTAAAATTAAATAAAATAGAGAAATTAATTAATATATATATATTAATTATATTCTTATTTTTTTATCTCATTATATTCTTAATCGTATAATATATTTTTATTTTATATATTCTATATTATATACATTTAAAATTAGGTTTTATAATCAAATAAATCAAAAACCAAAGTAAAGGAAAAGAAAATCAATTAATTTAATTAACGTTTTATTTTATTTACTGTGTTGGTGTTTTAATGATTGGGATCATAGGCTGCCTCCGAAACTATTGTATATGTTTGGGTTTTCATTTTTGAGGTAGATATTAAAATCATTTTCTATTGTTTAAGTTTACGTATTAGTCCATGATACCATCGAACCTTTCGGGACGGCGTCAATTAATTAGTCATATTTTTAAATTTGGCACTTTTAATTATCTTGGGACTTTTAATATTAGGCTTTAATTTATTATTTTTTACAATCCCAAATTAAGATGTCAAGTTAAATTACATCATTTGATTGGCCCAATAATTTATTTAGTCAAATCTTGTATCTTGGATGGGCTTAGTTATTTGTATTGCTAAATTTTGAAATTTTCCTAAGCATTTCAACGGTCCACAACCCAAGCCCAATATAGACAGTAAAGGGGTCAGTCTAAATCACATGAGTTCCCATAGCCAAGTCAACTAGGTTTCAGTAGGGCAACAAGGGGTCCAAATCAGCATACATGCAAATAACAAAAGGGAAATAGATCAAACTAGTGAACAACCAGCCTGCCACAGTTGATAATTTCGATTCAGGGCTTAAAGGCTATATACTAACCCAACGACAGTGCCCACAATACCAGAACTAGAAAATCAGGCAACATGAAAGATATCAGCATTTCAGGTCAATGATAGTATTCATTCAAACAATCTTAAATACCTGCACAAATAGTCCAATTGAAATTACACAACCAAAACAAAAGCAAGAAGGGCATAACCATTAAAATACCAGTAGAACTGAACTAGAATCAGGTCAACATCAACTTAACTATTGTTTAGATTTATTAACCAGTACTGGCATACCAGCAGAGACATGGCCAGTACCAGCATTGAGACTAGGGTCAGGCATTAATCAAGGAAGCATCAAATTTCTAAGGTCATAACAGTCCAAGTGGATCAGTGAAAATGGACCATGCTTAATCAAGTAAATATTTGCCCTTATACCAATATAATGAATTCAAGGCAGTAAGTATAATTCAAGGAACCTGTATACTAGTAGCACAAAAAATAGACAATCAAACTCTCAAACCAGAATCCTAACAAGTATAGGAACAAGCAAGACAAGGAACCCTAATTCATAAAGACACCAGAGCCCACATATCAGTACATTCAAACCAACTTAAATGGATCAACCATCACAAACCGATCACAGGGGTTGAAGTTAGGGTTTACCAACACAGCCAACAAGGGACAGATTCACAAGGGTTATACCAGTGACTGGTATAACCAAAAATAAATAACTCAACAAGGAGGGGGCAACCTCACCTCACTGGTACCAGTGCCAAGGTGCTTCCCATGATAGTAACCCAGCAAAATCAACTAGTAATCCAATCATCATAACAGAACAAACAAGGAAGTAAAATGAATTTACCAACCAAGTCAACAATTATACTTACTGGCCATGTCTCTGCTATAGTTTATTATCAGTAAGCAAGGGACCAAGCAAGCAGCAAGAAATAAAAAAAATAAGCGAGGCAGCAAAGGAGTCTGGGTCAACCTCTGCCAAGTTTCGGCCTACCCCTCCTCCCCTTTTCGCTTCAAATCCTTCGCTCAACTGAGCATCTGTTCTTATCAGTTTTATTTTTGGAAAATCTCAACTCATGAGAAAAATGATGAGCAAAAAGGGTGAAGAGGAGCGACCGTATTTTTATAAGGGAAGTAGGAGGGCTGTCAGAGCTCGCGATCAGAGATCGGGTGAGAGGAATGAGCCATAGTTAGAGGATTGTACTAGAGGTGACATAAGAGGAGGGTGGGAGTAAGGGGTCTAGGTGTAGAGAGGACAGGGGCATGCGAGGTTCTCGTTAGAGAAAGGGGTGAGGGTTGACGAGAGTCATCGGAAGAGAGTCGGTGAGAGCTCTCGTCAGAGACAAAATGAGAGAGTGATGGAGCAACAGAGAGAACAAGAGAGAGCCGTGCATTAATGAGAGGAGACAGGAATTAATTGGGGGTGAGGGGTAGGACATCGTGAAGAGAGAGAGGTAGAGAAAAAAGCGAGAAAGTCGTCGGGGTGAGTAGGAGAGAGAGAGGGTCAGAGGAATTAATGAGGAGAGATAAATTATAATTTGGTATCAGATGTGGTATGGGTGGTGTGGGTCTTCGTGCGGTGAGCCGCACGAAACTCTCTTCTTTGACCCATTGCATCACTCTTGTTACAATATCAAATATCATAGTTTTTACAGGTTAAATTAGAGATTTTTAAGATCGATTAAAATACGGTCTTTGTGACAATTCGTTTGGCATGTTCTTATTTGTACTGATTTGGGCTGGTTATATTATTTGCTAATTAATTTGTGTTGTTCAAGTCTATATAAATTTTTACTTGATCGTCTTTCATCTTATTAATTAAAAGTCCTTAATATTTAAAATATTTCCAGAATATATTGGATTATATATCGGCACGGTTTGATTTTTAATTAATTGATATATAACATTTTCATTTAGCTTTCATAAATATATATAATATTATTTATTTAGTTTGGATGTATGTATATATATATATATATATATATATATATTTATTATCTTTGTTAGCTTTTATATTATTCTAATTTATTTAAATTCTGATTTAATCAATTTAGTTTTTGTTCGAAATTTAAATTTATTTTCATTTGATTTTTAATTTAATTCTTTTAAATTCTTTATCCGCTTATTTACGTAAGTCATCATAAATAACAACTTTATTATCATTTATTATTAACTTTGCTTATTTCTTTCTTTCGTTCTATATATATATAATTATTTCTTGAATTGTTGGCTTATATCATTTATTAATGGTGTTAAACTATTTTTAATTATTATTTTAATTATAATTATTACTTGATTAAAATTTATGGTTTAACACCCCATCTCTTCCCCCTCCCTTATCATGTGGTATCCTGTCACTGTCGTGTAGGGCGATGGCGAAAAATAATAATTTGTTCAACCAATCATGCAATAATATTTACAATGACTTTGTTTCAATCTGATAGTATTTTGAAGGAGGGATCAGCTATCCTGATAATTTTGATAATATAATTTAAAATAATTTCAAAAAAAATATAAAAATAAAAAAGTTATTGATATATTTTAATCTAATTTTAATTTTATATAATTTAAGTATCAGTTGATTATATTATTAAAGACCATCAAAATTTTATATAATTTGTAATAATTTTAATTTAATATCATTTGATGAATTATCAAATAATAATTAAAATTATATTATATTTAAAATATATAGTCAATCTATAAATATAATAATATATCTATAAATATTTTTAATTTTAAAACTCCTTATCAATATTATCAAGATAACTATTGTCAAGTGATACCTCCCGTATTGAAGAACCTTCTATTAAATAACTCTGTAAATTAATCTATTATAAGGTTTTCCCTTGATTAGTGCTATTTTTGGAATAACAACACTAAACTTAACAGCAACATCATCCAAACGTGAATTAAAAATTTAGAATTATTCTCAAACCATATTGTTCCACTAAACTATAGAAAATGTTGGTTAGTGGATCAACAAATTGGTGAGTTTAACAATAATAATAAAAAAAATACAGAACATTCATTTTTTTATGCATGTTTTTTTAGTTAATACTAAACTAAAGTTATTTTCAACCACTAATCCAAATAATTCAAATGACATTTTTTTATGTTAATTCTTGCACCATCCAAACACACCTGCGATACAAAAAAAAAGTACTACAATTGAAAATATAAGTTAACAACAAAATAATTACGATTATTTTTCAAATTCTGCTTGGAATAAATATCTTACAAAAAAATCTTTTAACTTTAGAAAATATTGTCAAAGAAGATTCATTACAAAATACTAGTATCTTGTCCGTACGTTGCTACGGTGTTGTCTTTTAAAAATATAAAAATTTATATCTTCATGTGAGAAGAAAGAAATAAAAATAAAAATAAAAATAATTTAGTAATTAATGTAAATTTCAATCATGAATACATAATTAATATAAAATAAATATAGAATTGAGAGGAAAGTTGACATTTAGAATTTAAAGAAAGTTAAAATTCATAATTGATGACGATCTAAAAAAACCAAGTAGAGCAATTGTACTCCTAAATTATGTAATATTTCGTGTAACAATTAAAATTGAGAGAAAATTATAACTTTAACATAAATGACCATAGAAATAGTAATATTATTTGATGAATAACTCAATCCCATTATTGGTATTTAGCTCTAAAAATTTAATAAAAAAATCTGGACCGTTGTAGAATCAGAACACTTACGTGCTTAATAAGGGGTAGAGATAGAAAATTTAGCACACAATACAAAATAAAGTAATGTCATACATTGAATTAGATTACATCACATATTATTGACGAATATTTATTAATAAAAAGTTTAAATTGCCATTGAATTAAATCTAAACCCAATGAATGGCTGATCTAACGATGTAAAATAGTTGATGCCCTGATGACTTGTGTTTCTTAAAAATCTTTATTGAATTACTTTATGAATAAGGATTATTTCATTTTTATCTACAGGCGTTTATATACGTAAGGCTATTTGTTTTTGACGAAAAGAAAAGGTCAACCTTTGATAAGTTAGTGGTTGATATCACTCGTATTAAGTAACACATTATAATAAAAAAAAATAATGAATCATTAACAATATGAACGAGTAATAAGGCATTGTGATTTGTGCTATTGTTGAAGGAGTTTAAAAGCAAAAATTACTCTCAATGATGATTAGTGGAATCAAACTAAGAAAAATGCATGTGGAACTAAAATAACCCGCAATAGTGTTTAAAGATTTTATGAAATATTCATCTATGATTATATTGTTAAAATTGCATGTCTTGCAGAACAATAAAGAACTCGTGTGAATCCCGGATATTGGCTACATCTACCACTTCTCTACTCTTTAAATATATCTCCTCTGTCAACATTCACTACCAAAATCCCAAATTCTCAGCTTGCCTGTTGTTTTCTCCACCATTTTCACCTCCAAATCCCTTGCTCCTCTCAACAGTGCATGGCAGTGAGCTTGCTATCTCATGAGGTGTCTGATCTCTGCATCGGGAAGCCACCGGTGAGGTCACTACCACTCACTGCATCTGTCGGTGTGGCGCTTGCGGCACTAAAGAGGAGCCCAGAAAGTGACTTGTGCATACTTGCCGCTGATAAGTCAGTGTCTGAGAAGAGGGCGGTTGGAGTGGCTGATGTGATATGCTATCTATGCTCAAGTGAAGATAACCTCTTTGATCCTGCCAGTGCTTTGAATAAGCCTATCTCTGATCTTTTGCTCCAAAAGAAGCCTACTGGTGCTGGTGGAGCAACCATCCGTCAAATTGAGGCCAGTGCAAGGTGGGTGACAATTCACATGCTGTATGATTTCAATTTTTCTGATTGATTGGTTATGATGAAGTTGCCTATTGAATTCACCATACCAAACCCAAGCAACAAAAGGATCTGAATTTTCTTTGATTGTTTTAATTGAAATCCTGATTAACACCTTTACAGCAACCTTAAATTCTACTTCGCAGTTGAGAAAGATCAAGTAAAACCTTCAATTGAGGCCACTAAAATGAACTAGGAAATCTTATTAATTACTAAACTAGAGACATAAATTGGAAGTGGATAGCTTCCAAATCTGTATAAAATTTATTTGGCAGACTACAATTCCACTAAATTAGTTGACTTGTTCTTCAAAGTTACCTAATGTTTTGCTAATTTATAACTTAGTGCCATTAAAAAGTTATTACACAAGATCATCTAACTCATCTGCTTATTTGCATAACAGCTTGTTAACAGCCATTGATGAAATTTTAGACGGTGCTGGAACTCTTGTTGTCCCGATCCACTCAAGGGCCAGCTGGAGCAAACATCTTTCCACCACTGTGGAGTTTTTCTGGCTGACGCATCAGGACCTCATCCGCTATCTGCTGGGTTCCATCTCCCTCTTCTCCCATGTCGCCACACTGTCGATCACATCCCTCGGCCTCATCCGTCCAATCACCCTGTCGATCTCACCACATGATCCAGCCATCTCTGTTGTCCCCCTCCTTCAAGAAGCCATCGCTGATGGAGCCTCCGTTGCTGTCCTTTCTGACAGTGGTTCCTTACTTGCTGAAATCTCCCCCTTCCACCTGTCCTTGTGTGAAGAATCTGCTGCTGCCATAATGGCAGCTCTCTCAGCAGGAGAATTGCTGTCTTATCTCGAGTACCATTACCAAGGATTCCTACTGGGGTCATTTCCCCATGTCATCAAGTCCAGGCTCCTGGAGGATGGCTTAACTGGAATGGCAAACTTGATGGAGGATGTTACCTTGGGTTCCATGTTATCATCCAGTTCTTCATCCACCTCTTCATCTGATGAGGAATCTGGACTGAAGAAGGCAAGGCTAGGAAGGCGAATGTCAAGATCTTACACTAGGAGGTCGCCAGTAGAGTTGGTGGCATGCTGTCCAGATAGCGCACTTGTAGCTGTTATTGTGCAGGCAATAGCACACCATGTGAATTATGTATGGGTGGTTGATGGAGGTAATGATCTGAGAGAGCAGGACAAGGAGAAGCCTGTCGGCATAGTTACCTTTTCAGACATTTCTGAGGGTGCTCCGAGAGAAGCTGTAGTGTGATACAAAATTGAAAGGAAGGAAGAAAGAGGAAAACACATACACACTTAATGTTTGTAGTTGTCGGGTGGATTTGAACCCATATTAACAATTAAGTTCACTTGAAGACACCATATTCATTGGGGCCTAAAATATGATACTGTTGTGAGTTTATGACAGTCGTTAGATGGAACTTGCTGTCTAGCTGCATAACGAAGTACGAAATCATTTAATTATAAGAACCTTAGGGAAGTTGCTTTATTAAAGATATATGAACTTTGGATAAATTACAGTGCACAAGTGGCATTTTGAAGGCATATAAAAATTTACATATTCAGGGTAGTAATTTTAAGTATTTAATTAGGAGTGCATCACAGTTCTGAAGTCCAAGGAACTTGATATAAACAAAACCCTTACAAGAAGAGCTAAAACCCAAAGATAAAAGGAAAGGAAAATGAGAAAAAATATCCAAGACTAACAGCAAAAGCATATAAATTATCCAAAACTACTCCTAAGTCCTAACCATGGCCAAGCAACTGGAAGAGGCCATTTGCATTTACACTGTCCTCCTTCCATTTTCTACTAATTTCTTTCTAGTCTACATAAGTGCATATGCACTTTATTTGTTTGCGATTCTTTTTTGTCACAAAAACATCCAAAAAAGTTTGTTATTTTTTACTGTTCGCTTGACCCATCCATAGGGGGAAAGCATGTATCAGTTCCACCAGTCATCCACAGAAACCGCGCATAGGTACAGAGATGATGACTATTATCAGGATCCACCTCTATAGCCTTCAAAAACATCTCTTCGGCCTTCTCTAGGTCACCTCTGTGTTGCCACAGAAACAGTGCGTACCTACTCCTGGCCTCTCCATCTACTGGCTCTGCATCTGCTGCCCTCTTAAAGTATTCCTCAGCTCTGCCAATCAAAAACAAAATCTAGATCACATTAGTATGGCTACAGTCAAAATTGATTTTTATGAAAATGTTATCAGTATGGACCTGACTTTTATTTTTAGGTGTTGAGAAATTTTTGCCTCTCATTGTCATTGTCATCCCTATCCACAAAATAGGGATGAGGCAGGTCATGTCAGCAGAGAGAGTTTCTTATCGGCTACATCAGCATACCCATAACAAATATCTAAAAAGGTGCTAATTTGTCCACATTGACACATGCTGGAGAAACAGAAGTACCAAAATTCCGTTCTCCATATCTTCAAAATATCAATTTATTTGTTGAGTTCAATTGCCCACCCATAAAAAATATCTACAGATAATTTGTTGAGTTCAATTATCTAAAGTATTGGCTCAAAGCAATTAGTTGATATTTCTGGTAGTAACATTATATACATGAGAGAAAATTAATTTAACCACAGCAACAAATTTTGCATAAAAGTGGAGTTTAATGAAGAATGAACTTTACCTATCATAATCCTGCGCAATTTGATAGAGAAATTGAGCATAGTTGGAAAGAATTAGCGAGCAAGCCTCATTGTACACAATCAATCTCTCATAAGTGAACATCTTCCTATCTAACATTACAGAATCCTCTTGCATAGATATGCCAATCTCCGACCAAGACACAAACTTTCTCCCTTCTCGCGACCTCTTCTCCCATTCTAGATCAGCTATTAACCATCTGATCTCACTCTCCAATGAAACACGCACAAATTCAGCCATTAAACCAAGGATACCCACAGTTAAAACTGGCGAAGAAACAAAAACCTTTTGAAAGAGCCAAATTATACTATATCCAGTGTCACAAGATAAAGAAGGATGAGGGGAAGAGATACTGCTGGGGAAGAATAATTTCTGTGTGTCGACGATCAATGAGGCCAGCGATAGAACGGAGGTGCCCAGAGAGCAGAGATTTGGAGGCGGGGTTTTGGGCAATGGCAGATTTGCATGTTTCATCTTTAATTGAACGAATCGAAGAGAGAAAGGGACCGAGGTGGAGTTCTCTGACACTGGTTGGAAGTCGAATTCGACTGGGCCAGCGAAGAAGGAGCCATCCGGGATCGAATTAGAGGAGATGAGCAATGGAGGCTCCGAATTTCCATTGTTCGAGGGAGTAGTTTGCATGCATTTGCATCGGAGGTGAAGGCGTATGGGGACAGAGATGAGGATGCGAAGCGGAGATGGAGTGTTTAGAGAAGATAGATGGGGAAACATTTTGAGAGGAGAGATGGGGAAGAGGAGAGAGGAGAAACTGAGAAACAGAGAAAGTATTGTTGATTACTTGATTTCTGAAGAGAAGTTCGCCAGGCCTATAATTGAGCTTGGAGCACAGGACAGGTGTGCAGTGCTGCAAGGGGTACGACGTACGAGTATTAAAATTCGCGTAAATTTGTTTTTATATTGGTTAGATATTTATCATGCAAAAACAGCGGAGGGTACAGGGATCCAGTCGTCTGAGAAATCATCACGTTTTCATCGGCAGATTCAGGCATCCATGTAAGCGGATAAGATACAGACGGATAATTATTTTATTAATAAATAATAGCTAAATGGTCTGATACAAATAAATAATAATTAAATTATATTTTTATTTGTAAAAAAAAAATTGGATATAATATCTCCGGATACATATACAAATTGAATCATGAATAAAATCAGATATTATCCGATTCATTAACACCTCTACATCCAATATTCCAGCAATGATGGGAGTACAATGCTGCTCCTTTCCACTTATTTAGGGAGAAGGCTTGACAATTATTTACTATGACAATCTTAAGACATAAAGCTTAAATTTAAAAAACCTAATATTATACACATATTCTGCATTTTTGGCGTATTGTGTCAAAAAAAAAAGAGATTTGATATATATATATTTCATCTACATGAACTGAGTAGAAATTCCAATAATTCAAATTTGGGAAGGGATGCCTTGACAATGTGTTATCTTGTCAATTTTGACAATGAATCTTCAAATAAATATAAAAAAAAATCTTAAAAATAAAAAAAACTTTATAGATATGTTCCTCTATTTAAAATTTCATGCAAATTCATTATTGTTTGTTAGTACATAAAAAACTATCAAAATATTATATACTTTATAGCAGTTCTAATTTAACGGTCTTTGATGAACTATCAAACAATAGTAAAATTGCCTGAAATTTAATCATCATCGATCTATAAGTAGAATAATATATCTATAAAGATTTTCTATTTTTAAGATTTTTTCGTATTATTAAAAGAACTATTATCAAGATAACTATTGTCAAGTGATCACTTCCGTTCAAAATTATCAACCTTGCTTGTAAAGTTGTAAGACCAATCATTGATTAACTATAATATTAAATTATACGCGTGTTTTTAACTTCGTCTCAAATCGCAATACAGTTCTGGAAAAAAATAAGTCAAGTCTTCGTTGATTATCTGCTTCTATTTTTTTTTAAATTTTGGCCACAATGGGAAGGAAAAGTTAGATCCGTGCGTAGTAGTTAAACGCACTGAATATTGTTTTTCTGCTTATAAAGACAAAACGTATTTTGAAACTGGGGAGGTTTCAAATGTGCTTATTTTTTGCTGGTCAAATATGATGGGTCTATTTTTTTATTTGTAATAATTCAAAATAAAAATTAAAATATCAAAAAAAAAATAATTAGATTTGGTATATATTATTATATTATGTATAGGTAAAAAATTACTATTTGAATATTATTTTCTGTGACGTTAAAGACTTACAAGATATGTACAAATATGTATAATTTATGAATGTAGATTTTAAACTTACTGATTTTATAAAAAATGAAAGTAAAAAAGGACAAAAAAAATTTATGTACAAAAAATAACATAATATAAATATAATAAAATTATTTTATTTTGATATTTTTAGTTCTAAATTTTATGTTCTAAAAAAAAGCATGATAAAGACACAAAAAAATAGAAGCATTTAAAATCTCCTCTTTAAAAATATACCTTAACTTGATCTAAAAATTAGACTTTAGCATATATGCACCCAAAAAAAATACAATTGTTATGCTATGATTCTTGTTAATTTGTAAATTGTAGGGATCAATATACAAAATACATAAGAAATTATTCCTATCATGAGTATATATATATTGCTCAAACCTCTAATACAAAATTTCAAATTTTGAAGAGATTTCAAAATATTTCATTATGATGAGATTCAATTTTGAAGTACAAGTCGTGGATCCACTAAATATATGGGACGAATTCATACATCGAACCTTTTTTTATTTTGCTATCTAAATTGCACTAGAATATGCAAGTTGTTTTTTAATCGTTTATTGTAATTAACTGTACGAGTTCGCGGTCGCTTTATAGAGATCCACGTAGTTTGCATAGTTGATACTTTCAGTCAGGGCGGACCTAGCGTTATTGGGGAGGGGCAGCTGTCTTTCCTCGATTTTGAAATAATATTTTTAAGTAATAATTTTGATAATTTGTCTTTTTGGAAAAAAAAAATTTGCCCCCTAAATAAATTGGTTGATTACGTTTATTGAGAAAAAAAATATTTAATATTGTAAATAATGAAATAATTATATAAATATTTCAAAATATAAAGTTCCATAGAGAAAAACTTTCATCATCAACTTGATTATTTATCACTTTGAGTTTTATTTTATTATTATTTTTAATATGTAATAGGATATTATTTTGATAATTTTTTATTAGATAAGAATAAATATTAAATTATTATTATTTTTATTTAAAATCTGATTATTTAATACATTTGAACCCGATAAACTATTACAATCCGATAATTGTCTCCCTGATCGAAATCCTGCACGCCCCTGCTTTTAGCGGAAAAAAAGAAAATAATTAAATTTGAATCTTTATATTAATGTCACATGTAGATAATGGTGAATATCAAATGACTAAGGAAAATTTATTGTGCGTGAAACATTGAGAAATTTGTGTTTTCAATTATTTTTATTTAATATAAATCAAATTGGTTTTTCTTTTCTTCTGAGTTCTATTTGGTTAATAGTCTTGTTCTTTTTCACGTTCTCAAATCATACAAGTCTGATCTAACGTAATCCGACGATACGTCCACTCTTAAACATCATCACATATATAACACTCACGGTACTCTAATTTAAAATTTTCTGTAATAATGAAAAACGGCAAGGCGGATGTAGCCATGTAGGCTATATCAAATGTTGGCTAATGTTTGAATTTTGAAAAATAATATTTTTAAATTAAATTTTTGCTAATCTTATCTCTCATAAACCTAATTTTTGACCTATTTGGATTGTTTAATTATTTTTATTGAGAAAATTTATTTATTACGTAGATAATAAAAAAATATATAAATATTTCAAAATATGAAGTCCCGTAAAAGATTTTTTTATTAACTTGATTATCTATTATTTTGAGTTTTAATTTTTATTATTTTTAATATATAAATGGATATATTATTTTGTATATTTCTATTAGGTAAGGATATATGTTGAATTATTAATTTTTATTTAATATCTAATTAATTAATGAATTTAAATCCAATAAACTATTGCAATTCAATTATTGACCCCTTGATCAAAATTTTACATCCGTGCCTGAAATATGAGATCAATGTCCCTATTTTTCATTCAATGACATATGTGTACTTGTCATAATTTTAATGTTTTGTGCGTATTTTTATGTTTTTTTTGGGGGGGGGGGGGGGGGGGGTTGGGGTGGGTCATCATATTTGAACTCACAACAAATATAATATTGGTTCATTAATTGTTGATCTGCATAGTTTCAATCTAATAATTTTAATGTAGTTATTTTCTTAAACACCATCCAATTTTTTTTTACTCTTCATATATATATATATAATATAAAAAGAAAGAAAGAAAGAAAGTTGAAAAAAAAATAGAACTGTCACGAATTCCTTGGCCAAATGAGCGGATTATTTAGCCTTGGAGACGTGCTTCTTTCTTCATCAGACATGGAGCATTCAAGTCTTTAAGATTAAAAACGAAGAATGCAAATAACTTGCAGATTGTAACCCTTGGATGGCTCACAAATGTACGTAAAAAAATGGAAATTGCAAATTATAGTATATTAGTTAACCACTCGAATAATAAAAGAAGTTGCAACATCCATATTGTATCGTTCAACTAATAGTTGCACAATTTTTTTTTTGAGAAGGAAAAAGGGTGAAGCCCTTGATCAATAATAACAGTGGAAAGTCTTACAAAAAAGTTTTGGAGACCAAAACCTTTATAATGAAAGATAAAAAAACTTGAGAGATTGAGGGTTAAAAGAAAATAACCAAAAAAGCTGAAAAAAAAACTCAGAAGAAAATAAAAAAGAAAAGCAATGAAATCTTACTATTTTAAAAAGCATCTAAGGATTGAATTAGTCTAATTATTTTGTCTAAATATTTTAAATTTTTTAAGACGTGAATTTTCACATATATCCTTTTATCAGACAATCAAATGATCTGAATTAAAAATAATATCCAATGAACGATCGCGATTACATCGAAGCCGATATCCGCTTTCTCCGGTTAATTTCCCATCATATCGCTGGTTCGATTCGCTGATTTTTCTCTCAATTTTGAAACCTCGCACCTAGGGCTGCAAACGAGTCGAGTTGAGCTGGGCTTAACTCAAGCTCGGCTCATGAAAATTCGAGTCGAGTCGAGTCGAGCTCGTGAAACGCTTCGAGCTGAAAAACCTAGCTCAAACTCGATTCGTTACTATTCGAGCTAGCTCGCGAGCTGGCTCACGAGCCAATGCATGTGCGTTGACTCAATTTGATATTTAGATTTAATACATTTACAAACTATAAGGTTGATACATCTAGAAGATTTGTATGAGAATTGATACAAAATTGGTATATCAACAAACTATGTTTTCAATGACATCTTCGCTGCATTAATTTGAATGGATTGACCAATAAAAAACTATCGAGTTAGATATACGAATCTAATTATAAGCGAGTAAGAGACGTCTTTAAACCGCTGACATGATGAGATGGTGAAAGAGAGTTATCAGATTAGAGTTCGGCAAAAAAAATATATAAACTATTTTTTATTCGAGCTGAGTCGAACCACGAGCCGAGCCGATCCCAACTCAAACTCGGCTCATTTAACTACCGAGACTAGATTAGCTCGAGTCATTTTAACTCGAGCCCGATTAGCTCAAGCACGAGTCCGAACTTTTTTGTGCAGCGCTAGTTGAGTCGCACCGCACTCGCATCTTCTCTCTCCTCTCGCCCTCACTCGCGTCTCTCTCTAAAATCTTACCCGGATTAGAAATGAATTCATATCCCCTAGAGTACTTTCCGGGTCACCCCGTGAATCTAAGGCGGGCGAGATTGAGTTCTCTCTCTAAAATCTTACCCAGAATTAGAAATCCCAAGGCCAACCACACAATCTATCAAGTCATTATGATAATCCCTAATCCCTGTTGATTCTAGAAAAATTCATAAGCAAACAATAGAAGGTTTAATGAAGAAGAAAAAAGATACCAAGTTATCTGTCTTAAAGGAGAAAAAATGTATGTTCATGTTAGCAAATAATTTGGTTTATTAAAGGCTCAGAACTGCAGTTTTACACAATTACACTTGTATATGTTAAGATCATGAGGAAATGTCACATGATACCAGTACATGCAAGTTTTGATTTCCTGGTATGATAAGGTGCTAGAGGCGTAACACATACAAAAGGGAAAATTAGCTAAAGAGAATGCATCCTTTGCTTGCAAGGCTAGCTATTGGTGAATTACATGACATATACTGATAAAATTTTTTGAATTATTTTTCTCTGAACTATTGGTCTATGCGTAGGAGTGGTACATGTACTAGCATTTATTATAAATATTTTCGTAAATAAACTATTGTCTTTTGAGAAATTTTATAATTTATGTTTTCATAATTTTTAAGAGTTTTTTTTTCTTACATTTAACTATTTTATTTAGAAACTAAAATATCATCTATAAGAATAAAGGTAATTAATACAGTCATTGGTTTGTTTTATCTTTCATCTAATTTCTGAAAATTGATCGTAAATATCGAGAACATGAAAAAAAATTGCATGTTAAAAAAAATATGTGCGTAAAAACGGATACTTTTACTAGTAACCTAAAAATCTATGTAATTTTGCATATTAGTTAAGCCATCTCCACTGTTCTCTTATCTCTTATCTCCTCTAAAAGAGAATTCATTGACTTCTCTTCTCCCTTGAAGATCCTGGAGCACCTCTCACGTCATATAACGAAATGAGCTATTAAAATTATTTTTCTAATCTTCTGAGCAATGTTCTTGTTTGTAATTAAAGTATCTAGCTCATCTGGAATAGTGAAATTAAAATTTGCTAAGAAGATGGATGCTAGAGATCTTGTAAACGCACAGAAGGAGAAAAGATGTTTGCATGTTTCTACATCCCCTCTGCACATTACATAAATACTGACCATATTACAACCTCTCTTCATCAGATTGTTTGTTGTTAGAATACGATTCAGCATCATCAACCATGCAAAAACCTTAAACCTTGGAGGCACGTTGAGTTTCCAAATATTGTATACATTTGTGTCAATCCGGGGCCCATTTTTCAATGTGAAATAATCAGATTTTACTGAAAATATATCTGAATTGTTTCCTTTCCGAACAACATCATCCCTAGCATTTTCATGTGTCGTCAATAGTAGACTCATTCTACTCACCAATTCATTTAATTGATCACTTGCTTGAACTGATAGGGTGGCATGAAACAACTGATAAAATGAGTTCTGACTAGCAATTGATGCAACTGTAGCATTCTGATCCAATGTAAATGTGAATAATATGGAGTATTGATATTTCAAAATACCTAAACCCCAATCGTGTATCCAGAAACCAATTGTGAGACCAGAACCAATCTTTCTTAATATAAAACAGGCTAAGAAATTTGCTACCTGAGTGAGACATGAGTTAAAAAAATGTGTTAAAAAAATGCATTCAGGTGGTGCCAACTTATCCCATTGTACATATTTTGCAGTGCATTCTTCCATAATCTTGTTTGAGGTGAAACCCATTGCTAGTACCATTTTGCAAGCAATGCTTGATTAAAAGTTTTGAGATCTACTATGCCAAGGCCACCTAGCCTTTTCGGGGTTGTGACAAGTTCCCAATTAATCAAATGCATCTTCTACTTTTTGGTGTATCATGCCGAGAAAAATTTCTTCTAATCTTATCAATTTTCCTAATTGCCCAAGCTGGCAGTGAAAAAATTGACATGAAATATGTCGGTAAAGCTGACAACACCGCATTAATAAGAACTATCCTAGCTGCCATCGATAAAATTTTTGCAGCCCATCCGATAATCTAGCACTAATTTTTTTCAATAAGGGGAGGTATGCTACCTTGGGTAACCGTTTGTCAGACAGTGGTAAACCCAGATAGATTATTGGAAATGTTCCCTTCTTGCAACCCAACACATCAGACAATTGCTGTGTCAATGATTCAGACTCTCTAGAGATGATCAATTCAGATTTATCCATATTTATTTTTAACCCCGAGATCGCTTGAAATGTAAGTAGGATAATTTTGAAAATTTGTATCTGTTGAAGCTCTGTTTCACAAAAAAGAAGGGCATCATCCGCATAAAATAAACAAATTAAGTTCATCATTACTTGGTGTTCTATGGATAGATTAATATATACAAATTTCTTTCACAGCCTTTTATGTTGTAACCGAAAAAATAATATACTAATATGAAAAATGGAGATTGCTAGTTGTTGTTCAATTCTACATAGACGGACAGAGTGACAAAAAGATGGCATTTTTGAATTACCGTTTCAATTGCATTGAATGTTTAATCTTAATAGTTGTATAATCAGATTTAAACAAAAGACAAACAATGGAGAGGTTTTGAAGCCTGATATGAATCAAGGACTGTATTTTTGGGGTGCAGCATTGGCATTTGAACTCTGGTACTTTTCCAGTGCTGAGGAGGTGGCCATCAATTCGAGTTTCCAAGAGGAGAACAGTTGGGCTGGGTCTCGAAAGTTGAATACTTTTAATTTTAATGGGTGTTTCACGTGAAGTGGGTTGCCATCAAACGGGCTTAAGGCTTGTATGTTTGCTTTCGGTTCTCTAATAGAGGCGTGTTATTACCCGACATGTTCTAACTTCTAACTAGATAGACTAATTCTGTTATGGTTAAATTTTATACTATAAAATAAAAGATGAGATCGTGTTCAATAGATTTTTATTCTTAACTTAACATTACAGAAAACGAACTTATCAAATAATGTTGAATACATAATTTCGTTCAAAAGAAATATTTAATTATTTTGAGCCCGCCAAAAATGGAAAATAGCCAAATGACTTCTAAAAAATCAAATACAAGCCGCATAGGTACCTCTCCTCACAATTTCAGAAGCAGAACAAAAATAAATAAATAAATAAAGGCTATAAAAAGAAAGAGTTGTACTATTTTTTTTGTCGATAACCAAAAGAAAAAGATGAAATAAACCAAAAATCCTATATACCAAAAAAACAGCAGAGTCGCGCACCAACCGCCTCATACCGCCAAAAAAGGAACCACAACGATTTGTTGTTCCACGATATTAATGATTGCAATGAGTGGCCAATAATTTGGAAGGGTTAACAAACTAAAATCCCCATCTGCCAGAGAAAAATCCAGGCCGTCAAATCTCAACCAGGCATCTCTCCAGCCTCCACGACCTCACAATAACAATCCTTCTTCACTTCCCTCCAAGTTATTGTGCTGAGCAATTAACATCACCAACATTTTCATAGAAAAATGCTCGGCCGGATGCGCACCAATTTATCTTCACAATTTAGTTACGCCTTGTTTTCGTTGACAATGCATGCTTCTTGCCCACCTGTCATCCATAGGAAACGGGCATAGGCGCAGAGATGGTGGTCGTTGGAATGATCTACCTCGAGTGCCTCGAGAAACATCTGCTCGGCATTCTCTAGGTCGCCCTTGTGCTGCCAGAGAAAATTTGCATAACGAATCCTTGCTTCCCCATCCACTGGATCTGCTGCCAGTGATTGGATGAAGTATTTTTCGGCACTGCCAATGTTATAAAACGAGTTTGTTAGGAGTGTTTGACAGTATAGGTTTATGATAAATATAATGACAAGTTTACCTAATGTTCATTTGCGTGTTATGGGTTGATAAGCTGTATGACTAAATTTAGAGATCCTACCTTCAGCTAAAAAGTTGCACAGACTGACAAATTTCATCACTAAATTACACAAATTAAATACTCTAAGAACTAATTTCAACAAATTAATCAATTTAATTCATGTAGTTGCACTCAAAATTCTGAAAGAGAAAATGTACGTGACAAAAAAATATTAATTACCTCTCATAATCCTTCACAATCTGGTAGAGAAACTGTGCATAATTAGAGAGTACCATCGAACAGGCATCCGTTCCTTCAATCAACTTCAGATAAACCTCTTTCCTCCTTGCACACATAAGATCCAAATCAGACTCCATTGACTCGTCCTCAATTGTTACCCCAACTTCAGACAAAAATGTGAACGATCCTCCCTTGGCCGTGACCTTCTCCCACTCCAAATCAGCCAAAACCCAATGTATCTCATTTAATGCCACATCCATAAAATCTCCCATCAAATCAAACATATTGAGCGTCAATGCTGATGAAGAAGCAAACACCTTCTGAAATAGCCATAAAATGCTGAATCCTGAATCTACAGCAGAAGATGCGGAAGAGCTGGAAGGAGAGGGATTAAGATCTCTGGACCTCTGGGTTTCTGATATTACCGATGCAAGCGAGAAAATCATGTTGCCAAGAGGGCAGAGATTGTCAGGTGCTGTTTTGGGCAATGACAAATTCGCGTGTTTCTTTCTCAATTGCACGAATCGGAGTGACAAGGGGACAGAACCGGGGATGGTAATCGGCTGATGGTCGAATTTCACCGGGTTGATGGAGAGGGTGTCATAAGAGGGGAAATTGGGGGAAAGTAGCAATCCACCGTGTGGGTTTTCAAAATTCGGGGGTTTGATTTGCATACAATTGGTGATCGGAGAGAGACGAGAGCCTTTACTGGGGGTAGAATGGGGAACGCGAAGGGAAATTGATGAATTCAGAGAAGCGACGCGAGGAAACATCGAAAGCGCGAGGAGGAAATGGGGGATGAACGACGGGTGATGGTTCCTTCTTCTTTTTTTTTTTTTTTTTTTGCGTTGCTTCGTATTCTATGTTTTCTTTTGAGGTTGGAGGGGTAGAGGTAGAGGGCTATTAATATATAGTATATATATAGGTTAAAAGAGAGGAGAGAGAATTGAACTGGAGGGGCCGGCTGTCAATATTCGGGTCAAAGTGGTCAACATAAAAGCATTTGCTTCAGGCTGGATTGTCGTTGCAATTCTGAGACCACTTTTATCTATTTTCCTTCTTCACAATCCAACGGTGGATATGAGGAGTTTATATATTTTGGACCACTTTTATTTATTTCTCCACCATTAATTTTTTTTTTCATTTTTTTTTTCATTTTTTTTAAATATAATGATTTATATAAAATAGTTTCTCTCTTCTCATTTAAAATAATGTGTAATATACTTAAGCTGAAACTTAACTCTTAAAATAATCTTTTTTTTATATAATCATTTATAGATTATTATGTATTTAATTATATTATTTATTATTATAATATTATTATATTTATCATTATAACTTAACATTTAAAAATATTTTGTCTAAATTTTCTTTAATATGAAATTTTATTAAATATATTTAAAATTTTATATTTTTAATTATTTATTTAAGAATTATATTATCGGAGTGACACCTGAGTTATATCCTAGTAAAAGAAAACTTTTCTAGAATTATTTAGATTATTAGCTTATAAATTCATTTTCATACTTTTATTTTTAATAATAATTATTATAAATTTTCTGATTATTGATAACAATAAGTTAATTATATAATGTTTAACTATAAGTATGGATTGGTTAAAGTGTTAAGATGTTCTCTCACGTTTATAGTGTAATGTTTAAAATAATGATGTATAATTCATAGAAAGTCAATATATTTTTTTTAAAACAAAATGTAGGTGTTATGTTGAATTACATAATATACGAAATTTTTTGCTTTTTGATTTTATAAATTTTGTTCTTTTATTATTGTGCATTTCTGGAATTTGAATTTAGTCAATAGGAACTTAGATCAAATATAGATTTTACTGTACATTTTGCTTGACATTTATTGCGCTAGTAAAGTTCCTTTACATTGGTAGAATTTTATTGTTATAGTCTATTGTACGTAAACATATATAAGGAGGCTGTACGTAATCTTTCAAAAAAATCGTTTTGTAAACCATCACGAAAAGTACTAAACTAGAAATTACGGACTGAATATGATTTCTACATATTTAGGGATTGATGGATACAATTTTTTTTCTTAATATTGTGGAGGTGAGGATTGAATTCCGTCTGCTAGCGGTGATTATATTAGCAGTATTAGAGCCGCAATTATTTTAGAAAATGCAGATATAGAGCGTTGCATGTTTACCTAAATTTCATCCATGTTCTCTCTTGTCAAATTGCTAGTTCATGTAAGAAAAGTATATTTTTAGTTCAATAGATAGTTCACTCAGAATTTTCGTTGTTTGATTGTTGGAGCGTGGTGTCCTCGTACTGTGGCCTTCCGTTATTTTAGTAAAAGATATAAATAATACTTGGATGAGTAAAATTGGTATGAATTTAAACCCGTTAAGAAAAAAAAATAATCAATATAAAAAGTTGTTTATTTGGTTTTAAACGATAAATTAAAATGAATAGGGTTGAAATGTCTTTTTTTTTTTGTTCCTCATCAATAATGCCTCCACTTTGTAAATTTCTAATAACTGAAATTTTAAAACTAAGATATCAAATTAAAATCATTAGATTTGATTTATTTTATATTTTTTATGGACTAGCAAACAATAATGAAATTGTTTAAAATTTTAATCATCATCAATCTATAAGTAGAAAAACATATCTATAATATTATTTTATATTTTTAAGATTTTTTTTTCATATTTATTGGAAGATCCATTGTCAAAATTACCAAGATAACCCATTGTCAAGGGATCCCTTCCCAAACATAAGTATGGTCAAACCTACAAGATAACCGGTTGATCAAATCTACAAGATAACGATTGGTAAAACTACAAGTTAACTATAAAAAAACTTAAGAATCGATTAAAAAAAATAGTGCAAGAATGAAGAAAATCTTAGTCAACTACTATATGCAATGGAAATATAAATATATTATGAGAATCGACCAAATATTAATTATTAAAAAGAGCAATTAATGTAAAATAATAAATCAGTAACTTTTTAAGAAATACAAACTTTACTAAAATTGAGAATATAAAATATCAAAGAATGTAAGTGGTGAAATAAATGACGCAAAGATTTTAATAGAGTTTGGTTATGAAAATTGTTACACTTAACATCTTCTTTGATTTGTCGATTTGCAAAACAATCTTGAATTTTACAATTTACCTTGTTTGAGTTTTGTGCAGGGATTAACATGCAAATGGACTAGTGCACAAGAACCAAGACTAGTGCTGGGATATAAGAGCTTAATCAAGACTGCATTAGGTTTAGGTTTAGTTAGATTCAAACTGGGTTGAATTGGTCAAGATAAATTGAGCTTAAACAACAAGAAAATTGCATCTGCCCAGGGAATCGTTATAACGATTCAACAAACGTTATAACGGTTCATCTCAATACTCAAAATTATTCTAAGGCAGAAATATTCTATAAGAAACCAGAGTGTGTCGTTATGTAACGATTCAATAATCGTTACAACAATTTGTGAAACGTATAACAATTCTGTAATCGTTATAACGTTTCAGCTCAGTTGATCCAATGGCTATTCTTTTCAAATCGTTATAACGATTCATAAAACGTTATAACGGTTCATGCCGAAAAATAGTTTCTTCAGAAAATCTATTTTAAAGGATCATCTCTTTCACTGAATATAAGTTGATGAGTTGGAATTTAACTAATCTAGCTAAATCATTACTCTAGAAAGCTTACTAGCCATATACAAAGTGAGAGAGATAATTCAAGAGATTGATACACTCAATTAGCCAAATCCTTGTTCAAGCTCAATCTAACTTCTCTCTATTCTCCCAACTTGATCATTCGTGATTTTCTTGAAAATATTATTTTCAGCTGTAGTGCTCACCTAACGTAGACATTGTTGAAGCCGAACTCCGTTACATCTTGTGTTCTTGCTTTATCTTTACTTTCTTTTTTCACGTTTCTTTGATTGCTATATTCTTGTGAGAATATAATTGCTTTAAATCGTATTCCGCTGCCATTATACTTGAACATTAAGCCCTAAACCGGTTTATATATTTTTATCTTAGGTTCTTTACATTCTTGCACTATCTTGACCTTTCAATACCACCATTCTAGGGCTCTCAAAGGTCTATCAAAGTGGTATCAGAGCAGGAGCTCAGTTTTAATTGCTTTATTTGTGGTATTTTTGGTCCAAGATGACTTCTTTAATGCATGTAAAAGAACCCCCAACTCTAGGTCTTAATTGTAAAAATTTTAGTTTTTGGAAGAAATGTATGGTGAATTATCTCAACATTATGATCCTAGCAACCTTACAATGACACAAAAGGCCAAAGAACTGAAATCTCAAAATGATTATACCGTCAATGTTATCTTAAATTCAGTTAGTGAAAATATTGTTATACTATTTGGTACTACCAAAATTGCTAGTGAAATGTGGGAGACCCTATTGAATAGATTTGAGGGCAACACTCAAATGAAAAGAACAAAACTAATGGGTCTAGAGTCCGAATTTAAAAATTTTTGTATACAAGAAGGAGAATCAATTAAGAATATGTATTCAAGATTAATGCATATTCTTAATGAATTTGATGAAGTTGGAGAATCCTTGTCTAACTCTAAGATTGTATGCAAGATTTTTAGGGCAATGATGAGAAGACCAAGATGGGAGAGCATGATAAGCACTTTAGAAACAATGCAAGGCTCTTTTGACGAATTCACACATGAAGAAGTATTCACTCATCTTCTATGCTTTGAGGAAAAGCTACGACAAAACGGAGAGCTCACACAAAAACTCAAAGTAACCGCACTTCAAGCTCAAAGATCTCCATCGCACCACTATTTGAGCAAGACATCATCTAGCTCATCTTTTATGAATGATCAAGTCATTACGAAGATGTTTGAAAGAATACTAAATCTTAAAAATGAGCACAATGATGAGTGAGATGAGAAAGAAATGACATGTATATGCTTCTCATGCCATAAGGAAGGTCACACAACATACGATTGTTCATTGGTCTTTCCAAATAAGAAGAAGCAAAATTTTGAGAGAATTGATGCCATGCTAGACACAAACAATCATGTTAAGAGAAAGAAAGATTAAATAAATCCTCTTAATCTTGCCCTAATTGCGCAAGTGGAGGAGAGATCATCTGTGGTGGATGTTGATGAGATTGTAGCTAAAAACAACATCACTGATTTGTGCACATTGGAAATCCTACACGACATTGTAATATCTAAGAATATGAAGATGAACTCATATGCACCTAAGGTACAAACTTCTTAAGAATTTTCAATTGCACAATTTAGTAGTACCTTGCATTACATCCACTTGAGATGATAGTGATGATGATTATGTTGAGAATGATGATTTTTTTTTTTGAAAATGCAAATAATTTTGATGATGAGGATGTAATTGAATCTTTTGTATCTAGTTTAGAGAGTCTTATTCATGATTCATCTTCTCAAAAAGAAATAATTGAGAGACTTGAAAATAAAATTTCAGAGTTTGAGTTAAAGGTTCAATCTTATGAGTTTAAATTACAAAATCTGTAAAAAATTATCAAATGCACTTAGGTGAAGTAGCAACATTAAAAGTGAAAGTGCAAACTTTAGAAACTGAAAATAGGGCACTAAAATCCTCATGTATTTCAACAAACATTAATTCAATGAATTTAGACAAGGTTATAGGTCAAATGCCTAGCAACAAATCGGGTCTTAGATATAAGAAATCTTCTAAGACTTCAAATTGCCCTAAATCAAAAGAGAAACAAAGTCAAGGGTCAAATGCAAAAATTATGAAATGTACTAAGGCTAAATCTTTCAATAATAAACACAATTATGCATTTCAATATAAGCAATTTGATAAAAAGATTAACAAAGAAAAAATGAATTTTCAAAGCAATAATGCTACATTTTTAATCCTAGTTGGTCAAACAAATTATATTTTAAAGGACCCGATGGTTGATTTTATGAGTTTAAAAATCAAAATAATTTTCAAACCAAAGCTCAAAGATATAAGCATAAACAAGTTATTTCTCAAAAACATAAAAATATTTCTAAAAAAAACTCAAGACTCAAACTCAAGGATTAAAAGAAAGCTACAAAAATACATTTGTTAAAGGTAGTAAAAAGTTTCAAACATGTATATTTTATAATTATTATTGTCATATTGGTCATATCTCACTTAATTGTAAACTTAGAAAAGAAAACAACATTACAAATGTTGTTTGAGTTTCTAAAATTAAAAACTAGAGACTCACAATGCTTAATTGTCCCTTCAAATCATATATGCAACATATTTAGAGGGAGTTAGCTAATGTATTATATTTTTTTATTTTAGAAGTATTTTAAATTCTTTATCTTATACACGGTGCATATATTAAGGGGGAGCAATCAATTTAGGGGGAGCTAAATTGAAATAAATTCTTTATTCGCACTCTTTTGCCCGATTTCCAAAAAGGGGAAGAAGTTTTTGGGTGAAATCCACATCATATGTTATATCTATGCACCCATGCATATTTTGCAAATCGACAAAGAGGGAGATTGTTACACTTAACATCTTCTTTGATTTGTTGATTTGCAAAACAATCTTGAATTTTATAATTTGTCTTGTTTGAATTTTATGCAGGGATTAATATACAAATGGACTAGTGCACAAGAACCAAGACTAGTGCTGAGATATAAGAGCTTAATCAAGACTGCATTAGGCTTAGATTTAGTTAGATTCAGACTGGGTTGAATTGGTCAAGATAAATTGAGCTTAAACAACAAGAAAATTGCATCTGCCCAGGGAATCGTTATAACGATTCAGCAAACGTTATAACGGTTCATCTCAATACTCAAAAATATTCTAAGGCAGAAATATTCTAAAAGAAACCAGAGTGTGTCATTATGTAATGATTCAGTAATCGTTACAATAATTTGTGAAATGTATAACAATTCTGTAATTGTTATAACGTTTCAGCTCAGTTGATCCAACGGCTATTCTTTTCAAATCGTTATAACGATTCATAAAACGTTATAACGATTCATGCCGAAAAATAGTTTCTTCAGAAAATCTATTTTAAAAGGATCATCTCTCTCACTAAATATAAGTTGATGAGTTGAAATTTAACTAATCTAGCTAAATCATTACTCTAGAAAGCTTACTAGCCATATACAAAGTGAGAGAGATAATTCAAGAGATTGATACACTCAATTAGCCAAATTCTTGTTCAAGCTCAATCTAACTTCTCTCTATTCTCCCAACTTGATCCTTCGTGATCTTCTTGAAAACATTATTTCGAGATGTAATGCTCACATTTTCTTGAGTGTGTTGTCACTCACATTTTGAGTGTGTTGTCACTCACCTTTCTTTTGAGTGTGTTGTCACTCACCCCTTTTTTAGTGTGTTATCACTCACCCTTTTTGAGTGTGTTGTCACTCTTGTTACCGGTAGGCTTGGCAGCCCATTTTTGTAAGGGACCAAGTTTTACAAGTATAAAAACCCTTTTTAAATATATCGGCTCAACCTCAATTATTAGAGGTTGAGGACCTCGGAGACGTAGGCATTGTTGAAGCCGAACTCCGTTACATCTTGTGTTCTTGCTTTATCTTTACTTTCTTTTCTCACGTTTCTTTGATTGCTATATTCTTGTGAGAATTGAATTGTTTTAAATCGTATTCCGCTGCCATTACACTTAAACATTAAGCCCCAAACCGGTTTATACATTTCTACCTTAGGTTCTTTACATTCTTGCACTATCTTGACCTTTCAATACCACCATTCTAGGGCTTGCAAAGGTCTATCAAAAACCTACATTTTCGGGATTCGTTCCACTAATGGAACATCAATTTATTAACACAAAAGTGTATTACAATTAGAAGATTTAGGTTCTCCACAAAAATAAGTGCAAGAAGACTAAAAACTAACAAAGAAAACAAAAAGAGCACTCAAGACTCAGAAAATATAATTGAAATTTTAAAGAACAATTGAACCAAAACTCAATGATAGATTGAGCAAATAAGAGCTCAAAGGATACAAACAAGATGCTAAAATATATGGCTAATTCAAGGACTTTGGTTTTTTTATATTTGTAAGGAAGAGTTTGGATTCTCTTGTGCTCAGTTGAATAGTTTTGAAGTAACTCCTTAAATAAGATCACATAACAAAAAATAATTGGGTTTCTTACGTAGTCAACAGTTATAATGATTGGCATCTTGAATTTTGATTTTAATTATAATTTATCGAAATACTCCTTGTCTGTACTTTATGAAATGTTATAACAGTTCAGAAATGAATGTGATTAACATTTACAATGATATGATAAAGCATTGAACGCTTTATAAAATGTTAGCAATAATTTGACTTTATTTTATCAGGTCGACTAAACTCTGACAAGTTTGATTGTCTACATAATCGTTATAACGGTTCAGAAAAGCATTCAACGGTTCAAATCGTTGAAAGTTTCTTCAACCGTTATACTTTGGTGAGTTTTATGCCTTGTAATAATTTGAGAATGAATTATTTAAACGGTTATATAGATTTGTGAACCGTTATGATGTTTTATTGTAACATAAACTTTTTCCTTGCAAACGGATAAAGAAACTTAAGTTTTAAAATTATATCTTTTATAAAATTATGATCCTATATCTTCAACAAGACTTGTTCAGCAGTCTTGAGCATCTTCAATTTCTTGAAGCCTTCAATAGAATTCGACAAAATATCTCAAAAAAATTTATTAAATTCAAATTTATTTTGCAAAATAATAAATAAAAAAATTATTAAGTACAAAAATATTCATTTTTCACTTTCATTTTATGTAAATCAATAAATTATGAAATTAACGTCAAGAAATTAATTAATCATATTAGTATATTTTTCACAAGCTTTTGATATCATATAAAATAATATTCAAATATCATAGTTTTTACTCTATACATAAATAAAATGATTTATATGAAATATAATTATTTTATTTTGATATTTCTGTTTTAAATTTTAAATTATTAGAAATTTAAAAAATGAAAGCACGATTGAGACATAAAAAATTGCGCATTTGAACCGTACTCAGTTAAAATTGTTGATGTTCATTCACTTCACGAGATAAATATTATTTTTAATATTTTTGAGTGGTTAAAAAATGAATTACCGCGCAGCATATAACTAATCAATAGAACTGCAGATTATAATTAATCAATAGAAATAGAAAATAGAAATAGAAATGTTATAACTTTGGAATGACGAGGAACGTGAAACGGCTCCGCTGTCGTTCTTTCTTCACAATTTGTTCTTGTTGAAACTTCAAACCCAAGTCCTTGCGGTCCACATTTTTTGGGGTCAATATGGGCTCTTCTAAAATCCTTTCATCCGAGAAGTAAAAAAATTGGAGTATAGACTACAAGTGTTTGCAAATTGCAACCATCCAAAAATGAAGGCTCTTTTTTTCTCTTCACTGTTTTCTTTTTCTTCTGGTACCGGACAAATCTGTTTAACGGATACAACAGAACAAAGATTCAAATTGCCACTTGTTACTTGTAGCATCTAATTTCTATCGGTTCCTAACATATCTTATCTGATCAAATCAACTGATGACTGTAAAAATCCATCAATATCCTTGATTCCTTGTGAATGGAAAACACGCGAACCTTTTTATTGGGTGGTTGGTTCCAGAGGGAGGTGACAGCTCAGGAAGGTTGTGTTACCAATCGATTGAATTGAATAATTCATCCACCATCTCACCATTTGCATACCTGGTTCTGACCTTTCAACATGTAGCTGCATGAGCATGAGCATGAGCATGAGCATGAGCATGACACATCCCAAGTGATTGTACAAGGTTATCGACACGTGGTCGTGGAGCTAAGCAACAAACTTCACGGGTAACCTTCTTTTTTTTTTTTTTTTTTTTTGAGAGAGAAGATGGTGCATAACAACGCTGGGGCTCTTGGCCCATCCCCATCCATCTCACTGTTGCTTCTGGCATCAGAACCAATCTATTTTAAAGAAATTATTAAAGCATTGTTTGCTTGACAACACACCATCTGCATTTGAACCGTGGCAAAACAGCTATTAATGGTGTAATTCAGACAATTACTTTACACGTACAGTACTTTAGACTAGATGGAAATTTCTATACTGCACAAATCATCACCTGTACTTTTCTAAAATTTGTGTCCCATGTCCATGGCCAATAAAAGTATAGATTCGCGAAAGATGATTCACCAAGTCATCGCTCCTCAGAAAGGATTTTAATCAAGTATGAATTCCCAAGTGCAGTGGTCATTTGTTTTTTTACAATCCTTTTATTAGCAAGTGCGTTGAGATAAAGCGCAAGGAGCTAAAGACCATGGATCATAGAGTGGTAATCGAGCGGATCAAGTCGGATCAAATCAGTTTGATCATCTAAAAGAAATTGGATCAGATCAATTTATATATTATATTTTTCAGATCTTTAATTGATTTCGATTTAATTATAAGTTATTTAATCTCAAATTGGATCGGATAAGATCGGACTTGGATCAATTTGACTTTCTTAAATCAGATCAAATTTAGATCCGATTTGATAACATTAAGAAATTTCTCTAATCAAATTAAATTATGTCACCTCTGCATGGATGTAGATTGAAGGAATGTGGCGAGCCGATGATCTGTTTTTCTTTTCATGGAACATTCTCAAGAATTTTCATTTTTTTTTCTAAATGACATCCACGACTATGAGTTCACGAGTCGCGTTAACACACTATAAAATTTTCCTCAATTTGCTTTTGATCGACTAAAGTTGGACGATGCGTAGGAGATCAGGGCTCTTAATCAGGGCCCACTATCTGTACCACTACAAAAAGAAAATGGCACTAAAATAGCATTTATCTTTCGGCTACAGATAATACAGAAAAGAAACACGTCAGCAAGCAAGCAAGCAAGCAAGTTGGCGTCCAGTTCTCCATTTACAACTAATATACCAGCTATTTGATTTGAAAAAAGTTGCTTTCTTGTTCACCTATGGCCTACTTGCTTTCTTGAACTTAGACAGGCCGGTGGTACTAATACCCCTATCAGTAATGCCAACTTGCAGGATTATAAGTTGAATGCTATTTAACCCTTGAACAATTATATACAAATTATGTTTGAAATATATATAGGAACTGCCCAAAACACGAGCCACAGCTCGATCATTTAGGGGACAACTTTTCCTGATCAACCAATTAAACTAGAGTAGAGTATTAAACCCCCTCCAGGAACTAATTATTCTATAATATATAAAGCTCTTCAGGAAAGTAAAACAAGATAACGCCGCCGCAGATGAAAATTTCAGATGCATAATATGTCGCCAATCTAGTGGTAATGGCCACATAGCTAGTTGCTGGCACGATTAATGGCAATGACAGAAACCAGAGGGAGAAGAGGCGTTAGACATCCCATGGGAACAAACAGGCGGCTTCAGTTCTGGCAACCCAAATGCCTTCTTCAGCTCATTGAATCGTTTTGGGTCGAAGTTGCGGGCTTTTATTAGCCGCTTTTGCTTTGAAGCGAAACGGCTCTGAAAGAACCCTTCAAACGAGGGCTCCTTGGCCGTCCTCAGGAAGAATGTGTAGCCAGCCATGAAGTACATTGACGTAACATAGAAACAGATTGGCTCCATCACGTCCCATGATAGTTCCCAAAATGTTAGACGCATAAAGGCAGCAGTCTGGACTATCAGAAAGCCCAGACCACACCAAAGTTCCCTTCGGACCTGGGCTGCTGCCTGTTGATCGATCTCAGCCTTTTGATCCTCCATTGCCTTTAGTTCTCCACGCAGTGGATCACTCAGTGATGGTTGTGGCTGTGGGATGAATTGCTCAATTGCTTTGATTACCTGCAAAGTTTGAGAAAGAGCAGGAAAAAAGGTTGATATCTTCTGCTCTTCTTTTGCAATTAAAGAGCATTTTTTTTGTCAAAGGCAAGAAGATGACTGGCTATATTATTTCCAACAAACTTAGATCCTCCTACTATGACAATTTTAGAACAATACTACATAAACAGTACAGTAATTTTGTTTTACACGATTGAAGGGAGACCGCTTGCCTAATCTAATGTGATTCAATTTAAAAGAATAACTTGGCTGATGAATTACCCTACACCAATTTCAGTTCCATGTTTGAATTACCATGCACATACTGATACCCAAATATATGACAGAGTTAAATGCAACGATAGAAGATATGCTAGAAAGTACTTCAGTATTAACTGTAAAAACTAAAAACAGAGGATAACTAAAGGTTTGTTAAGCACCAAAATAAAAAACCATGTATCACACATCTCTAATGACTGAGACCCCAACAATAGAAAAACATAATAACAATGTGAATGACAACAACATGCAAATGACATGCCATTTAAGCTTGGAGAAAACAATGTTTTTTGCTTGAAGTGTTCATATTTGTCTAAATGACACTATAGGCAATAATAATTTAAGTTGTCAGTACACAAACATGTTTTAGAAGGAACCTTCTAAAACACACAAAGATAACAAGGAAATGAGTTCTCATGTCATTGTGGTCATCTGAGTTCCAAGGGTTGAGCTCATTTCCAATTAAATATATACAGATCTGGAGCTTATCTGTGATTAAAAGATCCAGTTTTGCCTATTCAAACCTCACTTACCCAGATAACCATCTACACAACATGTGCCATTGTTGTCATGTGCAGTAGCAGAGTTTGAGTTGATTTTAAGAGAGGTAAATTAAGTCTCATTACTTATATTAAATGATTAGAGGGGGACCAATTTCATGCCTCAAACTTAATTTTCCTTGAAAAATGAATACTATTTCTTACTTCTTGGGATTCATAGAGGGGGCCATGGCCCAATTAACCATAATGAAGCTCCGCCACTGGTCATGTGATACTCAAATAGAACAAAACAATTGGATGGTCTCAGAGTCAAGATTACTTTTCTTCTTTTTTGTTTTCTTTTGGCAATGAAAAACATTGCCATTGAACTATGACACTGCTCATGGGCTGTCCGAGCAAAATCCAAAGGACCAGAAAATTATGGGACATTTCAAGGAGAAACTGGCTTGATTTGCACAGAACAGCCCACAAGTGGAGCCATAGATTTACAGAAGCAGATGCAAACTCACAATCCTAACACAACTTATTTAACACTATGATAACTAAATTTAGTTTTGTTACATGGATTGGAAAGCCTGGAAATGACAACACAAAAACAAATAATGCAGGGGGGTAGCAAAACAGCTTTGTTGCTCGTGTTAATAATATTATTAGTATTTATTATTTGTAATATGACAGCAGGATGAAGGGGACAAGCTCAAAAGGAATCTTCTGTTGGCACACAAGTTCAAGATAATTCTAAAATGGGTCACACAGAGAACCTCAGACCTTCAGCCTGCATAATGACATGCTGAAGGTCATGAGGTCCTAAGTAAATATATCTTATGGGCTACAGAACAAGTGGCAAAAAGAATATAGATATCTGTTGTTACCTACAGCTCATCTTCAGAGCCGAAAGGCTCTTAGCAGTCAACAATCACCATCAGATCCTTTTTAGACATGGACATACAATTAGAATTGTAGAAAGCACAAGACCATCACTGAAATTTACCAGACCAAATTTGTGCATTGTTAACACGAGGTGAAAGAGTGCAGAGTTGGGGGAGAAGGGAGTAGCTTATGAAACACACTGCTAATATATTTTTTTTCCTTTTTTGAATTTTATAAATCCACGAGAGTTTCCTAATGATGTTAATATAACATGTAATTCTTAATTTAAACAAAATTTAAATTATTTTTTCCAGTAAAATTAGTTTGTTAGAAAATTATAAAGAAAATTTTGTGAGAAATGTCCTGGTCCATCTTCGCCGGAGTAACTTGTACCGTCTAAAGTACTTTACACTGGTATCAGACACCCCCTTCATTATTTCATTCCTGCCTGTTGGGGAAATACAAAACACCACACGCCAAAAAACCTCATCAGATCTCGGCCAGATTCAACTTAACTAATTCCTACCAAACCACAACAAAGGGAGAAAAGGGGCAAAGAAAGAAGAAATAATTTAAAAAGTAGAGAAAAAGAGAGGAGATATCACCGTACCAGCTCGGGCCTCAGAAAAACAGTGTCACCGAGTACGATAACAGATCCAGATTGGTCGAGCGATTGCGCGATCTGCGATCCAATCTCTGCTCCACCAGCGGCCTCATTGCATATCGCGACGAACTCGGTGTATGGCACGGACGCGCTCGGTAGGGCCTTAAGCCTGGCTCGCGCAGCTTCGATTTGTGATGCACGCAACACCTTCCTGGCCTCGGCGATGGTGATATTGATCCCTTTTTTGTCATCATCTGTTTGTGGTTTGGCGGGAGGAGGGGAGAGACAGTCAAGTCGGATCCGCGTCTGGTTGAGTGAGTTGATCCGATCTGAGAGTTGAGCGCCAGAAAGCAAGAAGGGATGGTGATCGGGTGGAAGAGCGGGTTGGAAAATGGGACGCTTCTGGAGGAATCGGCGGAATGAGCTGGATTTCTCTCCGGCAGCGGCGGTGTTGGTGGTGGTCGACGCGGACCGGATAATGCGAGCGAAACGCTGCGCTAGGGTTCTGCTGAGAGTTGCCATTGAAGAAACTCACTAGGAGAGTGCTAGAGTTAAACGGGTTATCGGAGTCCCTGAAAGGGGGGGTTGGCCTGAGCAAGGAGAGTTGTTTTGGGTGGAGGGAGCTTTTATAGGGGGAGGGGGGAGGGGGGAGGGGGGGTGGAGAGCGCGAGACGAAACGATTATTCGTTTATTCGCTGTATCGTGTGAGAAATAACGGGAATATGTCGAGTTGATAGTTGATAGTTGATACAGGCGCCTTACATTACATACTAACGCTTCCCGAGAAATTCGGAATCTCATGACATGGAAACGGGAATATGTCGAGCATCTATTCTTGCGCCGTTGCGCGTACGCAAATTATTTCCTCATTGTTCGTGAGCTGTCGTAACCTAATTTTAACAGCAAACAACTCACGAGATGATATTGAGTTGGTAAATATCGTTCTCTTCCGGACAATGTCTTGAGCGAATTATGTGGGGGAGGTTCATATCTGTGATCTGAGTCTGACGGATGTAATTAAATGAAAAAAATATATTCTATTTTGAATTTTTTAAGACGTAAATTTTCAAAATTGCCTTCTTATCACATGATCGGACGATCTGGATTAAAAGATCCAACCAATAAATGCCAGCGATTACATCAGAACGATATCCGCTCTTCTCCAGTTTATTTCCCATTTTGTCGCTAATATTCGCTGATTTCTCCCCAATTATGAAACATCATACCGGCACATTTCAATGACAATCGCTCGCGTTCTTTCACTCTCTCTAAACAAAATGTGCCTCTTTACATCTTCTTCTCTCTACATCGTTCGCGACGCCACTAGCGCTGCTCTCCGCACTATACACCCTCCGCCCTATACCCCTCGGATCTCATTCGTTCATATGTGATTTCAAATTTTAATGAGTACCTTTTGTTGTTTGGATGGATTTAGCAGGGTTTTGACAGATGATTTGTGGTTAATCTTCTTCAAAATTTGAAGGATTATTAATGGGTCAGATTTTAGCTTTGCATGCTTATATTAATAATTACATTCTCTAAAATTTTCTTCCATCTTAATTGAGTGCACACAATCAGTATCTATTGCTGATACATTTGTGATAACCTTCCTTTAATTCACTTTTGTATTCAGTTACTTTCCTACCTACATGCACCATTTTTGTAATTAGGAGAGAAGCATCGCTAATAATAAAAAGGAAAGAAAAAAATTCTACAAATCCTTATCCTGCACACTGACACCCTTGCATTTCTAGAAATCACCAGGTGTGGTAATTTATTAACTCCTCAACACAATGGAAGGAGGAGATGATATCCCACCGTCACCACCAACATCTGATCTGGTGTCAAAGGCTGGATCCAGCAAGCCTAAGAGGAGCCTGGCCTGACCTCACTAGTAGGGGACAACACATCAATCTGGTGGTGAATCACTACCGTGTCAATGCCAGTTGCGATGTTAATGGAACTAAATCAAGGATTGATTAATTCAAATCAATGTATACATCATGTTTCAAGAGAAATCTCACTTTAGCAAGAGAAATTTTCTACTGGGTTGCATCAATCAAGGATCAAATGACACCGCTCGGCACCTTGCTTTGCCCCAAAATTGGTATGCTCATATCTAAATACCAGTACAATTCATCTCACTTTTCTTTTGTTTATAATGCTTTTGCATCATCTGTCTGGTGAGACGTGCTCACGTCCTTTACAAGTATTTTGATTTTTCACCATTTATTGTGCAATTTGATATTTTGTTCTCTTTAGTGGTGATTGTGGATGCCTACTTTTAAGCTACAACTATGGCAGAATTATGTGATTATGATCAAGAAAAGGAGACTGATGATAAGTGTTAGAGCGAGAGAGAATAATAGAAGATTCCGTGAAAGCAGCAATTGATATGACAAAAGATCCTCACTGATGATTGATGAAATATCAAACGATAATGAAATTATATGAAATTTGAATAACATCAATTTATAAGTATAAGAACACATCTATAATTTTTTTCATTTTTAATAATTGTTTTAATATTTATTTAAGAGTCCATTATCAAGATTATCAGAATAACCATTGTCAAGTGATCCCCATCCTTTTAATTTATATAAAATATGAGTCGATAACATTTCAAATGTTAATATATAAAATTTATTCCGGTTGATAATTTAACTCTGTCATTCTAAAAAAAAATTGTTAGTTTTGATATCTCTATAACATTTTAATATATAAAATTTATGAGTAAATTTAGATTTTGGATGAGTGAGAGTCGATTTGGGATGGATGAGAGAGAAATTGATTTGGCTTGAGATATAGTATATTACTATAATAGTTTTTTAAGTCATCTGATATGAGTTTGCCTAAGAGCATGTATATGTACTAGTTTTCTTAAAATAAGCGCAGAATATATAATCTCGAGAGTGAACTTAAATTAATATAATTGGTTCATGGTAAATGTTTTGACGATATAGTAAGATTTTTGTGTTTTTTTTTTTTATTTTGACATGGCATCGCGATTAGATTAAATATAAAATAAGTTAATTTGAATTATCCAGTATTCTCTCCCGCTCTCTCAATCTCTCTCTCTTTTATCTCCATTTTTAAAAAAAAAAAAAACTTAACAGCGGGCGCCAAGAACAATCTCTCGTATCTCTCTCTCAATCTCTATCTCATCCCATTCTCTCAATCTCTTTCTCCCTGACGCCTCTTCTCGCTCGATCTCTCTTAACTTTTATTTATCATATCTCTCTTGATCTTTATCTCTTCCCCACTCTTTTAATATATCTCTTTTGTCTCTTTTTATCTCTCGCTCTCTCTCCGTTTCTCCTTTTTTTTCTTAAAAAAAAAAGAATCAGCAGCGACTGTCAAAGTTTTTATTATTCAATTAAAGAATAAAAAGTTTACACCCGTCTGCTAATCAGGGCTTTTCCATCGTGACAAGGATTCCCACACCATCTTCGTTCCATCTGATAATGGAAAGAAAGAAACAACCAAATAAAATAAAAAATAAAATAAAATAAAATAACAGCCTAGAATTGGTATATCCATGTCACATGGAAACCCTAGAAAATATTTTTCCTTCCAAGAAGCCAGTCTGAGTTGGCTGTAGCATGTCTGTCATATAGATTATATCCTGTCAGTCCGAATCTTTGAAAATATTTTCTACATTGCTTGAATCACATGTATCGGCCTTTAATCTGAGGGGGATGCAACATCCGTTTTCTTTGCAATCATGTATGTGTGAGGACCGCTAAGAGGTTCTAGCAGGAACAATATTTAAACTTATAGAGATCTTCGGATTATTTAATAAATACAAAGTTGGGAGATAAATTTATTCTTTCTTGAAATGGGTATCAACTAATTTGATCTATACATTTCATATATATATATTTTTTTTACGAAAATTAAGAATGCTAGCTGGAGCTGCAGTTCGACCGGTACAAAATTTGGTTATGCAGGTCAAGCATATAGCATAGCAACGGTCCGAGCTCTAAAACATATGCCAGCATAAAATATTTCAATGCATTACGTATGTTGTGGATATGTATTACACCGGAGAAAAATATTATATTTCAGTTCACAATTCTAAACACGCTCTAAATTATAAAATAGAATAGTTCAGTCAAAGATAAGAGGTACAAGATATATAGGCGATTATACAATGATGTGGATGGTCAAATAAAAAAAATGTTTTTTCCCCAATCAACTCAAAGTATGAAAAATATTTTATAAATGAATTGAAATTCAATGACTAATTATAATTGTCTAGTTGCTCTAGTAGTAGCCAATTAAAAATTTCCTACAAAAAATTATGAGTAGTTCAAGCATTCAAAAACACAATGAAATTTGAGAGCTAGCTAGCTCTAAAAAAAAATCAATGACTAACTTGACAAATAAGGTCGCTGATAATAATGGCATTTATAAAAAAAACACTTAATTAGAAATATGCCAATGGAATTTAATAACTTAAATTGTCGCCAACAAAAATAATGATCTAGGCACGGTCCAACCTTTCCATAGCAGGCGACATTTAATTTACGAATCATAATTGATAACTAATGTCTGTCATCGAGGCGGATAAAAAATCATAAACATTAAAAGTTTATCTAAGTTATGGAAGAAAACAATTGAGATGCTATGACTTGCGAGCTCATCTAAAATGATTAATAATTAATTGAGGGGCAAAGCGTTCATATATTTCACGGTCCAAAAACAAGGACCTCGGCTTTACAAGGATGGTGAAATTGATTGCTTATGTTATGTGACCGCTAAAATAAGAGGCCCTCCCACTTCATGGACTCACATCCTCTGAAGCATTTCATATTTTGAAGTATCTATTCATATCAAAACTTCTTTTATAAAATCAACAAACACAAATATCAAAACTGTCTTTATTTTCTTATAGTGCATGTGATCTTTGCCTACTCTTATCCTCTGAAGTGGGGATATGCACCCCCACTTCATGGCGTCACGTCTTGTAGTTGTAGTGTAGCAACTAGCAAGCAAGCCCAAAAAGCTAAACACATGTTATGCACCTATCAGAGGTGCAAAAATACAAGTAAATATCTAAGTATCAAATTAATATCGATCGGTTGCGTATGAGCCTATGAGGTACAGATGGAGTGATCCGGACCACTCAGTTGTTGGTTAAGCGACGCCACGCTGAGCATTTTATTTCAAAAAAAAAAATTAATAGTCCTTCCCGGGTTGGAGTCTCCTCCAAAATTAAAAGAGTGGAAGAAATAGACGTTCTATATTTGGTTACCTAATTGGACAAATTTTAATTCATCATTTGGTCCTAGTAGGGGTGTCAATTATTGATCTGATCCGATCTGATCCGACATGATATGAAAATAAATGGATCGAATATGGTTTTAATTTTTTAACTCGAATTGGGTCGGGTCAGGTTCGGGTCAACCCGACCCGACTCGATTAATTATATTTTTAAAAATAATTTTGTGATTTAGTACTAATTAAGATTAATTATCTCTACTCCTTATTAAGCACGTATGTGTTCTGATCCTGCAACGGTCCATTTTTTTTTTTTTTTTAGAGCTAATATCACTTGTCGGATTGAGTTATTAATCAAATGATATTACTATCTCTATGATCATTAGTGTTGAAGTTAGAATTTTCTCTCAATTTTATTTGTTATATGAAATACTACATAATTTAGGAGTACAGACCGTGTACTTTATAATTATACTTTAGAAGAATTTTCTCTTTTTTTTTTCTTAGATTGACATCAATTATGAATTTCCACTTTCCTTAAACCCTGAATGTTAACTTTCCTCTCAATTTATATTTATTTTACATTAATTATGTATTCATGATTGAAATTTACATTAATTACTAAATTATCTTTATTTTTATTTCCTTATTTTTCACATAAAGATGTGAATTTTTATATTTCTAAAAGATATCACCGTAGCAACTCATCTCTGATATTTGAGATCTTTGATCTTATGTTTTCCGATTGGGTTTCATTTCTAGCCTACCCCAATTTATTTGGGATTAAAGGCTTTGTTGTTGTTGTTGTTTATCACCGTAGCAACTCACGGGCAAAATACTAGTAAATTAATTAATATTTTATTATTTAAAATTATATAAAAATATTTAATAAATATTTAATTATTTTATACGGGTCGAGTCGACTAGTGACCCGTCGGGTCAGGTATGGATCAAGTTTTTTATCTGAATTTAATTGGGTCGCGTTCGAGTCGGGTCAAGAAAAATAATAAAATAATATGACCCGACCAAAACCCGACCCGACCCGACCTATTGACACCCCTAGTTCCCAGAACTTAAGAAAAATTAAATTAATCCTATTTTTTTTAATTATATCAAAAATTAGTTTTTGAACTTTTAAAAAATATTAAGTCCATCCTTGAACTACTTCACAAAAATTAAATAAATCCTTCAACTTCAAAGTATATTAAATAAATTCTTAAACTTTCAATATAAGAAATAATTTGCTCACTGAACTTTCAAAAATAATTAAACTAAAACTTATTAATATTATTTTTATTTTTAAATTTAAATAAAATAGCAATAAATATATTTTTGAAGAAGAAAATAAAAATATTATCTGGTCACAGGTCGGATTTCAGGTGGATCAATATCATCCTTTTTCGAATCTTGGGTTAGTTTGGGTCGGGTTTCGCCTTCATCTAAGCTCAAATCATCTCAGGTTTTGAGTATTTCGGGTTCAGATTGGGTCAATTTTTGAGTCATCTAAACTTAGTTACTCCCGAATTTGGGGTCGCATGATTTCAGATCAGAACTTGAACGATCAGAACTTAAAATCTAACCTGAACTGACCTGATATCTAAAGAAGACGATAAAGATCGACCCGAAATCCGATCGGTGACCTGATAATTATTTATTTTTAAAATAAAATATATTTTTTATTTTTTATTTAAATTAAAAATAAAAATAATATTAAAATAAAAACTTTAAAGACCAGTTTAGATTTTTTAAAATTTAAAAATCAAATTAGTTGTTGTATTGAAAGTTCAAACATCTATTATGTAAAGTTTAAGAACTATTTTGGTTTCTCTGAAGTAATCTAAGAACTAACTTGTTAAAATTAAAAGTTTTAAAACTAACTTGATTTTTCATTAAAATTGAGAAACTAAATGATGAATTTTCACTTCCTACTATATTCGAATTATTTTTAAGCGCATCTTTAAAATATAAATTTGATGATAAATTATATAAACAGTACATCATTTATAACTTGAATTTTTACGCTCACTAACGCGATCGCCAAAATGTTTCTATATTTTCTTCTCCATTTTCGGATGAGATCTCCCGCTCTTCAAATTTCTACTCTTCTCTGTTTTTTTTCGTAAATTCAAAACTATATGAGGTTCTTTATAGACAATTAAAATTGAGTCTTATCTTTTTATCTCAATAAATTAAAAAAATAAATCACTTCCATTAGCATTAAACTAAATAATGTTCCAAGGTTTTGACAAAATAAAAGGTATTCTACGGTTATACTGTGAAGATGAGCATCCAACGATGTCTGCCACAGTGCCATTTGTACAGTTGAAATTAGACATGGCGTGATCTTCCTCTCGACAGTACACAGAATGACACATTTTGTGGCGAATCATTAGCAATTACAACGGCAGTTTTATATGATGCAAAAATCTTATAATTTTAGGATGATTTCGACGACTACATTTCTTGGAGCCGCATGGATTCGGAGGTACAATGAATATTCGGAATTTTCTTTTTCTTTTGTCTATCACGCGCGATTTGAATAAACGAATAACAATAATATATTTTTCAATTTTAAACGCTTTCAAGTCCATACTCGTTCCTAGGGGTGTCAATTTTTGATCCGGCTCGATAAATTAACCCGATCCAATCCGAATCTTATCCGATCCGATATGATTTGAATATAAATAGGGTCGGATATGAGTTTAATTTTTTTTTATCCGAATCGAATCGGTTGGGTTTGGGTCAACCCGACCCGACCCTACCCGATTAATTATATTTTTTGAAGTAATTTTATAATTTAGTACTAATTAAAACTTAAATATACACTAATTAAGATTAACTATAAATTAATTAATATTTGATTGCTTAAAATTATATAAAAATAATTAATAAATATTTAATTATTTTACACAGGTCGGATAGGGTCGACCCGTGACCCGTTGGGTCGGGTATGGATCAAGATTTTTTGAACCAATTTAATCGGATCGGGTTCGGATCGGATAAAAAAATAATAAAATAATATAATCTGACTCGAATCTAATCCGAACAGACCCAATTACACCCCTACTCATTTCTCAACATATGCGTCAAAAAAAAAATCTGAATATTAGAAATCTTGTATCGCTGTTTTCAGACGCTGTGTTCAAATGCACAAGAGTCAAAATCTCCACATTTAATTAAATATTTTTTGTGAACACTACATTCTGAATTTTCTAGCTCCGAACTATATACAAGAAATGTTCACTATGAGAGCCTGTATTTAAAAAAACAAACATAATATCGTCAATTAGAAAAATATTATTATTCATTTATAAAATAACAATAAAAATAAAAAAAGAAGAATATCCGCACATTGAATTGGAGGAACTAGTTTCCATGAAACCTCGCCCGCAATTAAATTTTGGCAACGACCTAGCAGGTCCGTACACTGTCAAAAAGTGCATAATAAATCAAAAGTTGGTCGGCAGAGGGAGCTAATATCCCATGTTCCTGGTTCAAAATTTTAATTTTTAAATGTTTATAATTTTTTTTATAGAAGATTGAGAAGTTTAAATATAATTAAAAAATCATAAAAATATTTATATTAGGATGTTAATTATTGACCTGACCCAATGGGTTAACCCGACCCGATCTGAACCCGACCTGATCCGACATGACCCGAAGACAAATAGGTCGGGTATGGATTTAATTTTTTTGCCCCGAATCGGGTCGGGTCGTGTTCGGGTCAACCCAACCCGACCCGATTAATTATATTTTTTGAAGTAATTTTATGATTTAGTACTAATTAAAGCTTAAATGTACACTAATTATATACTAATTAAGATTAATTATAAAATTAATTAATATAAAATTATATAAAAATATTTAATAATATTTAATTATTTTAAACGGACGGATCGACCCTAATCGACCCGTGATCCGATCAGGTCAGGTATGGGTTAAGATTTTTTGATCCGAATTTAATCAGGTCGGGTCTAAAAAATAATAAAATAATATGATCCGACCCGAACCCGACCCGACCCATTGACACCCCTAATCTATATGTACAATATAAAATTGTGCTAGCTTGGTTCAGGGGAGTAAGTCGGCCTTACGCTCTTTAAACTTGATTCAACATGATCACCGGTCGGATATAAAAATATAATCTGAAGAGTTTACACCTTTAGCATGGTCATATGTGAAAATAAATTGAGCACGCAACCAGTGATGTAATTAAGTTTATGAATCGGATCATTTAAAAAACAATCCTCAAAATCTCCACATTTAATTAAATATTTTATGTGAACACTGCATTCTGAATTTTCTAGCTCCGAACTATATATATAGAAATGTTCGCTATGATTGCCTGTATTTAAGAAAATAAACATAATATCGTCAAATAGAGAAATATTATTATTCATTTATAAAATAACAATAAAAATAAAAAAGAAGAATATCCGCACACTGAATTGGAGACTAGTTTCCATGAAACCTCGCCCACAATTAAATTTTGGCAACCGCCGAGCAGGTCCGTACACTGTCAAAAAGTGCATAATAAATCAAAAGATGGTAGGAAGTGGGAGCTGTAGAGATTTGAAAACCGGACTTACAGAATGGTTTCGGGTGAAATCTTTTTGGGTCACCCATGAGTGCGGGTCACGAGTGAGAATGAGTTACGGGTGTGGCGGGACGGATTTGAGCGGTCTAAAATTAGAAACTTTTGATCTGATCTGTGTTGGATCCCGCGGATACGACCTTTACGGGTCGGAACGAGTGAGCTAAGGACTGGTCCGGATGGGTCATGGCGGGTGGGGCGGGTCATTTTTTTTTAGTTTAACAAAAAAAATAAACCATCAAAACGTTAGACAGAAATGTTAAGACATTGTCAGACAGTAAGTCAATGCAGTCAAACTTGATCAAAATGTTATAATGCTTCATTAAGCGTTACAACGTTAAACTCAACCGTTACAACGGTTCATTCAAGTATTTTCAAATTGTTGTAACGTTATCTGACAAGCGTATGAGGTAGCGGGTGAGAGCATGGCGGGTGAGAGCGGGTAACGGATGAGAAGGGAACGGATATGACGGTTCCATTTTCAAAAAAATTATACCCGGCTCTTTACTATAGTCGAATTATTAACAAATTTTGGTCTACTCATGAGTCTACCCCGAAGCGGTCCGGAACAAATAAAGATCACGGATTTGTATAGAGCGGATCTACCCATTCTGATTTTTTCAAACTTTAGTAGCTGTGTAAGATATCCCGTGTTCTTAGGTTGATTGTTTTCACCCATTTATAATTTTCATCCCACTGGCCAGAGAACATGCATGATGGCATAAATGGACTGCGGTCTGCGGTTAGTGTATTGTTTGAATATAGAATATATATCATTTTTTATATCATATATATATGAATATAAATAACATAAAAAATGATATATATTCTATATTCAACCTTGAATTTATGTAGGCACCACGCAGGCTCGCACCTGCGCAATATTTAATCTTTACATAGACCAATGTCACCGCAGATTCTTACGTCTTCCTACAAAGTAGCACTGCTGTCGGTGGGTCGATTGTTTCGTATTAGATTCACTTATTACTACCACATGCGCTTATTCCTTTTGATTTCATTATACATCAGTCAGAACTCAGAACTCAGCAGCAGCTGAAAGTTGAAGTTCAATTAACCCTTTTGATTGATTGGTCGAATAATAGAACAGAGTGATTTGATTGTTGATGTTGATTAAGCAGAAATTTGAAGGGCAGGTACAGTAATTTATTTATTGCTTCAAACATCTTTCTAGAGGGAGAGAAATTTAGGATTCTCAAGGTTGCAAATATGTTAGAGAGCTCCTCAAAGATGGTTGAATCAAGAATTTTGGATGAAAGATGTAGAAAAATAACAGTTGAAATTTATTGTAGAATTAATGATGGATTTGAGGGAAAGTAATATGCGGCTCGTTGCAGGACTCCACTCGTAAATCAGACGATTGAAAATATATATCTCTAAAAAAATGTGCACGAATCAAAGAGATGAGATAAACTCGCACCGTCTGATCTCGACGGGCAAGACTCGTGCTCGGCGTTTTTACGAGCAGCAGACGTGGCGCCATTTTGAGGGGATATATATCCTATTTTTCCTTTTCTTTTTTGTTAATCATGAAAGTCTGATTATTACTATTTTTACTCATGTCTTTTTGAGATAAAAATAATAGAAAATTATATTGTATATACGACAATTAGTTTACATGCATAATGGCAAGGTAGTTGCTGTGTGTCAGTGTTTCATCACATTTATCATTTGTTCTCACAATGTTTAACTTAATTATATGAAATTAATACACAATCAACCTATAAAGAAAACAATATGCCTATATTTATTTCTATTTTAAATATTTTTCAACATAATTTGAGGAACGGTGTCAGACTTCTCAAAAAAGGAAAAAAAAAAGAAAGAAAAGAAGATAAAATTGGTTGTCAATAAATTCCACCTAAAACAGAATATCCTCTGAAAGAGAGTTCACAGCCAGTCACAATGTCTTTTTTCTCTCGTCTTTTTCCTTGTAAATATAACGTATTAAAGCTTTTAACTACAATTTGGGGGAGTCCAGGCTGGTGATCCACTAAGCCATCCCTAATTTCATAGATAAAAAATTAAATACATCGTAGAAAAACTCGATCAGTACAATAATTCATCGTACTACCGTATCTTTCATTAAAAAATAAAGAAATAAAGAAAGAAGATTCATAGTTGTACTGCACTATGTCACAAAAAGCCAGGAAGAGATAATGGCGTCAACGCAACCTAAAAAAGTTAAAAAAAGAAGAAGAAGAAGATGATTCATTCCAAAGAACTCAGAAACTCAATGGTTGTCGACGAAGGAATTCTTTATATAGAAAATAACTAAAGTAATAGAAGTTCTCGGCATTTGTTTGATTGAAATATTTGTCGTCCCGTACTACATTCGCAGCATGTAGTACATGCACATTCAAAATCATAATTGAAAAGAGGAGGTTCAAACTCTATTTTTTGTCTTAGTAATTTTTAAAATATTTATTTTTATTTTCTTTTATATAAATAAACAAGTTACAAAATCAACGTTCAAAAATTAATCATAGTAGTACACTTTTTATAAACTCTTGATGCCATATAAAATAAAATTCAAATATTATAATTTCTAATCATACATAAATAAAATGACCTAGATTAAATCTAATGATTTTATTTTGATATTTTAGTTTTAAATTTTGAGTTATTAAAAAATAAAAAAATTAAAGCATGATTGAGGCACAAAAAATTGAGGCATTTGAACCTCCTTATTTTAAAATATTATTTTGGATGAAAGATGTACAAAAATTTTGAAATTTGCAACCACATTCCCGATTCGTGTTGATATTGTTAGTCACGTTGATTCAGAGATAAAGACATGAAAATATTTCAATTTATTATATATATGAAAAGTATATTGGCTTAATAATACTTGCATCTAGAACAACAAATATTGTTCATATGTTTACGTTTTGAAAGAACCGTCTCTTTTTCCCCCATTTTTATCACTTGGTTTCACTTTTTTTTAAGAGAACAAAGTGTGCCAAAATATTTTGATAAAAAACTTGAAATAATTTCATGGCACGATACTTCAAATTGTAAATAGAATATTATTAAATCTAGATCTTTACTAGTCATTATTTTTCGTACAAATTTGTGAGAAAAGATTTTGAAGGTTAAAGTTGGTACGGGTATTAGAAAATTAAAAAGGATCTATTCGTAATTGAATCTTTATAGGAATATTTTTGCGTAGTACGTAGATGATCTCATTCTCATCGCAGTCATGACTCATGAGTAATGACCCATCTGATTTGGATATTCTGGCATATTATTTTGTGCTGGGGATGGAATGATGGATGGATCAAGGATTGAAAATGTGAAGGCAATAGGCATCCAGTATCAGACTGCTATCAGTATCACTAGAAGCCTAGAAGGATATTCATGCCATAGTACCATAGTTGTTGGTAAGGAGCAAAGTTGGATCTGCTCCGATTTCAACCATCTATATTTATATTTTCTTCTTACACATAAAATATTATTTTTTTACTTATATTTTATGTAAATTAATAAATTATAAAATTAATATCCATAAATTAATCATATTAGTATATTTTTTATTTTATAAATTATTCATATTGCATAAAATAATACTCAAATATCATAATTTTAAATTTTTTATATAAATAAAATGATTTAGATCAAATTTAATGATTTTATTTTGATATTTAAGTTTTAAATTTGAAGTTATTAAAAAGTAGAGCCAGAGAGGCATGCACTTGTATTTTATATAGAGATTCAGGTGGGATACTAACGACTGGTGTTTGGAAATTGCTAGTGCGCTCTTACTCTCTAAATCATTATTTTTTTTGAATCATCCACCCCAATTTTTTTTCTCGAACACCAATCCGCGTCATCAAATTAATACCAAACTTTAAAGCACGAAAGCAGGAATACTGACGAATATAACAAATCAAATAATCAGGTGAAATTTCCCAAGTTTTATGTCCTGTATAAGTACAACTGCTGATAAAAGTTTGAGTGCAATTATCATCTTTCCCCGGTCCTTTTGTGATTAATGAAAAGGATTTGCTTTGCTATATATTATGCTATCAAAATTTCCTGAAATTTGATAGCATAATATATTGAGGAAATGGCAGCAGCTGCCATTGTGGGCATCTTAGATTACATTCGGTGGCCGTAAAAACTGGTTAGGTCAAGTACCTACGACGCATAATACTTTTGCTAGGCAAGGAGGTCAAACCAATATTCTATTTTTTTTTTTTTTTTTGAGGTAGCACTGAATTTTTTTTTAACCTAGCTTAAATCTAAAGAACCTAGGCCTTCTTTATCCGGTCATATTTGTGATCTGAATTAATCATGAATGTACCAGAAAATCGAAAAGCCTAAAGATCTCTTTAATATTTAGTCACCGTCCATTAGTATTTAGTTCCCTCCTAAATCAATATTAACAATATAGGGTTATAGACCGAACTTCTTTTTTGTCTCGAGTAATAGGCTGCTGAACCGAACTTCACAGAAAAAGGTGGGTGCTGATTTAAGTCGAGGTGTAAAGTCAGAAACAAAAAGCAGGAAAGATAAAATAAATAAATAATGTTGTGGAATCTCCATGCATCTAGAGCTGCAAATGAGTCGAGTTCGAGCGAGCCGGATTTAGCTCAAACTCGACACATAAAAATTCCAGTTAAGTCGAGTTTATAAACACTTCGAGCTGAAAAATCAAACTTAAGCTCACCTCGCTACTGGTCGAGCTAGCTCATGATCTGTCTCGTGAGCCAATGCACAGTACATTTCCAATCGTACAACTAGCAGCTAAAAGTCGTACAAACTCAAGTTTCCAATTAAAAATCTCAAAGAGAAAACAAGATCATAATGCACAGTACATTTCATCAAAAAATGCAGTAAATTGAAGCAGGCTGAAACCCCTACTCAGAAAGTGTAGACTTGAGCTCACCACTGTTGTGCATCTCAAGCACAATATCACAACCCCCAACCAGTTCTCCCTTGTAGTAGAGTTGTGGGTAAGTTGGCCAGTTAGAAAACGATTTCAGCCCCTGCCTAACCTCCTCATCAGACAATATATCGAATGACCCAAATTCAACCCCTTCTTCCTTCAATGCATTTACTACTTTTGAGCTAAAGCCACAGCGTGGTTCATCCGGAGTGCCTTTCATGAACAGCATCACTGGAGAGGATGAAATCAAGTTCTTCAGACGATCCTCTAGGCTTTCTGCTTTAGCTGTAATAATGCCCTTCTCTTCAAGAAGGCTTTTTAGCTCTCCACTTTTGTACATCTCCAGTACTATATCAGATCCACCAATGAGCTCGCCTTTTATGTAGAGTTGGGGGTAGCTTGGCCACTTGGAGAAAGCCTTGAGACCTTGCCTGACTGCTTCATCAGAAAGTATGTCAAAGCTCTTGAAGGGAACACTCTCTTGTTTGAGTATTGCAACAAGCTTGCCACTGAAACCACATTTCGGCTCTTCTGGTGAACCTTTCATAAACACCATTACTGGGCTCAATTCAATAAGTTCCTTTAGACGAGACACCAATTGTGTATCTAAGTCTGAATCCTCTTTCAAATCAGAGAATTGGCTCTCTTTGGCAAGATCATGCAACTCGCCACCCTCCTTCATAGCAACCACGATGTCACATCCTCCAAGCAGCTCACCCTTGAAGTATAGTTGTGGGTAGGTGGGCCAGTTGGAGTAAACCTTTAGGCCTTCTCGTACCTCATTATCAGTCAAAATGTCGAAACTACCAAATGAAATCCCCTCTTCTTTTAGAATATCTACTACTTTTCGGCTGAACTTGCATTTGGGTTCTTCAGGGCTTCCTTTCATGAAAAGAAAACAGGTCTAGAGTTAATGAGCTTCTCCAGGCGGGACTTCAGTGCACTGTTTAGACCACCACTCAGGTCCTCTGTGTGAGAGAGTATTTCTACATTTACTTTTTCCTTGGGTTCTTCAGCTACAATAGGCCCAGCTATTTTTGCGACCTTTTCAGCCAAGCTCAAGGGATTTGCACCTTCTAGTGTGTCAAATGTTTTGCCATCCTGGAAGGAAAAATGGAGAAGATATTAAAAATAAGACCAACAAAGCAAGCTCAGTAGACATTGGAGCACAGAAAAAAAAATCAGCTTGTGCTTTGAAGCTTTCTCGAGAGATGATTCAGCCAAAACTTATTACAAGTCTCAGTCAAAAACCCAATTTAAGATAATAAACCCTGTAGACAACCAATAAATAAGAATAACAACCAAAGGTCCTCAAATCCGAATCATGGACAGCCTAGGATCATATTTATATCAATCATGGTTTCTATGTAACCCCATAAACTATGTAAGTCATGGAGTAACATTAAGTGACAGTTAACCATATATTCAAACAAGTGCACAAAACATAATTTGAACCTTTGTATCTAAAAAGTAAACTAATCCATGCAAGAAAACAACAAGTGCAAACAGCTTATTCAAAAAGAAAAAAAAGTATTTTTCTCACCTTACAAAAAGCAAAGAATGGAACCGCTGCAACTGCATAAGCCTCTGATATTTCAGGCAGCTCCTCAGCTTCAACCTAATTAACAATAGTATAAAAATAATATTAAAAATAGAAAACTAAATGCAACGATATAAGAATATTTTGTGTGTATAGAACAATCTCACATGTAAGACTCCAATACTCTAGTTTCAACTTTCAACGAGAGCAATGCAGCATGAAAGCCTAAATAAAGATAAAAGATTTAGACCTGCTTTTAAATTGTTCCTGTGATACTTGCAGGGGATTATTTTACAAGCACCATGCTATAACACTATAGCAAACTGACCAGGAGATAAAGAGAATATTTCAAAGAAAATTACAGTTTAGGATCAAATGTTAAATGAAGTTTGAAATGGAGTTTTGAGAACAGTAATGTTTCAAAGGAAATAATATATAAACCACTTTACTGGGCAAATATGAAATTAAAACTTATCCACCTTATTAGATTTACAAGGCTCCAAATTAAATTCTAAATAGAATAAAGAAATTTTTAATTCATTAATTTCACCATTCCAGAATCTGCAGAACAAAATAGGATATTGAAAGTCAAACATTGATTCTGCAGAAAATCCATTGAGTGAACAGGCTCAAATCTGTGATTCTTTCACATGTTATTTTAAATAATTGTAAAAATAGTTTATTTATTATTGCTATATTTTCTTTCAGGAAATTTTACCAGAACTGCTAAGAACAAGTAAAATAAGAAGATTCCGAAGATATCAGAAAAAAATGGTTGCACCACATAGACCCTCTACAAGCAGTTCGCCTACTAAATTCAGGAGCCGTCGAGCCGACATATTTATCTTATCTAACTTCAACCAAGTGGAGAGCGCGATATGATATAAAATTTGTTTTTTCACCAAACAGTTACACCTACAAGGATGTAGTTAGATCAGAAACGAGAAACATACCCGGTAGAAGAGAGCTTGGGGATAATCAGTGGCGAGGTGAGAGACAATCTGATCCATCTGCTTAGATGCATCGCACCACGAGGCCCAGAAATGAAGCACAACTGGTTTTCCGCCATTAATGGCTTCGTCGAGCTCCGTTTTGGATTTGATGTCGTTAACGCCAGCCATGGCTACTGAAGAAGAGAAGTAGTCGGGGGCAGAAGTCAGAACTAGCGAGAGGAGAGGAGAATTTGAGAAAGACGACTTGTGAGTGGTGAGTGGTGACTGGTAAGAGAAGAAAGAGTGGGCCTGAGATGCGGTAAATTTGGGCCGTGGGTTTTAAAGTAAAATTTTGTGGTCTGAATTGGGAATCTCCTCGTGGGCTGACATCAAAGGAAGATTCCAGAACTTATAGAGCGAGGAGAATATTACATTCGGATCCTCTGCAATAGCAGGTATTCATTTGTCATCCTAATAGATCCACACCGTTAGTAAATTTGGTACAGACCTAATAACACCGTATGTTCTCGGTAGAATATGCAAAGCACGGTTCAAATGTATTTATTACTAACTAACAAACTCGCAACTTTATGCATAAGAATATTCATGCAAATATTATTAGAAAAAATAATTTTCAATCCACAAAGTCGAAATATGACGAACCTATGCTACTTGCACTCGTATTTAAATGTGTAGATAAATCGATCATGTTTCATACATATTTTTTATTAAATTCATAAATAGACTAAAATGCATTTAATTTGTCACTAATTCATTGTAAGTTAAAAAACTCATGAAATCATTTTTTTTTCATTTTATTTGGACTTGATGGATTCTGAAAGTAATTCAATCCTCCATATCAGATACCATATTTACCAATTTTTTTAAGAGTAGCTCAGCTCTTAATAAAAAAACTATTACATTTTTAATAGTTCCATTAGGTGGATTTTGGTGAATGGCTTATTACATTTATAATTTATGTTAATTTAATGCATGTATATTTATTATTTTTAATAAAAATATTTTTGGAAGTACCAAATCAATGGTTACATATATCAGGTAACATATAACACAATCAGTCCATCAAATACTCTCGTTATTTACTTATTTCTTGTCTATATATACCCAAGAAAGTAAGAAACAAAGATAACAGTCGATGATTTCAAGCTCAAGCTAGCAAAGTACGCCATGACCGGAGTAAAGAAAAAGAAAAAGAATTTCGAAGTTTAGCTCAGTTCTAATTTAACGTGAAACATCCGACATAAAGTATAAAAAGTAATCTTCTCATCTAGACTATGTACTAAAATTTCGAGCAATGTTTGAAGCCATAACTCAAGGACCACACCTTCATGCAAACATACTTTGTCAAGATAAATAAACTTTTTTTTTTGTGTTAATCCACTTTTCCTGTTCTAGATTTGTTGCCCAAGTTTCCATCATCATCGCCAAACAAACAACCACCATAATGACCAAATTAAATATAATATATTCTATTTTTAGCTCTCCAAATCCCAAATCTTCTCTCAAATTCACCAACAGACCCAACTTCTCTTTTCCCTTCTCTCGGCACGAAACATGGCTGATAACAAGACTGACAATGCTGGTGAGATGAACCGGCAATCATCAATGAGTGAACGGGTCGAGGGGATGGCTTCATGGATGGCAATGAGTGTTATAGCGGCTTTCTTCTCATCGCTTGAGCGCTGCTCTTGTATCAACCTCTCCACCGCTGATGATGAGTATGATGATGAAGAGGAGGCAAAGGACCGACCACTGATGCTGTCTCGGCCCACATATATAGCTGATGATGACTCTGTACACACAGTCTGAATCCAGCCTTTTGTTTTATCTCAATTGATTCAGTATTTCTTTCTTTTTTCTTTATCCAGACCGTGGATGAATGATTTATTGTAAATTATAATTACTGTATCTGATATCGTAATCTTCCTTCATGGAGCGTTTCTGGCTTGCAAGAGGGATCTAATTGTATAGTTGTGGGATTTAAACTCGGCTGTAATGTTTCTCTGCACATTGTCATGCAGAATTTTATTTCCTCGGATGAAGGAACTTCTCAACAATCAACTTTTATTATCTATTACTTTGCTGTTCTCAACTTTTCACTGATTTTCAAAATGAAAAGATCTTTCCCTAATCTTATGATAATTGTTAGATTGCTTATTTTGTTATTTGTTGATTTATTTATCTATTAATTAATTAAATTATTGTTTCTGGGAAGAGTTGTAAGCGTTAATGGATCATCATTTGGAAATGATGGAAAAGAAAGAACTTTTTTTTTCATAAAATGGATAATAAAATAATAGAATAATGTTGTCCGTATCTTATGATCGTATTAATTACTGAACCAACACAATGTATGAGTTGCCCGTCCTCTCGACAACGGCAAAAAAATGCCCTTGGGATTTCAAGAGATTTCAATCGCACTAATCTTAACATAAAAAGGATTCATGCACTAATCTTCACAGCCACAAAGTTCTCAACTAAAAAAAAATGATTCCACCCGTTAGGCGGGGAAAAAGAACTTTTCACAGAGGACTCAGTAACCAAAAATTGAGGACAAAATTATATTCTGCCAATCTCAACCCTACAATACAGGTATGTGAAGGTACATAAATGTTGGATCCAATATATGTTTCAGTTTACATCTTCAGTTGAAGTACGTTGGCTTATAAGCTAATAATCTACTCTTCATTTTATTACATGTGGCTTATCAGAAAGGAACACAAATTGTTAAATTTATTTGATTACAGACCAAGTTACACGCCAGACAAGGAATCATCTCATGATACAATAGAAAGGCTTTATCATGTACATAAACAGTTCACCTATCGTGACCTCAGAATAATGATGAAATTCACATATGACCTACAACCTGCTCATAGCTTTCAGGAGAAAGCATCCTAAGCAAGACAACTGTTTAAAGACCACTTCATGCCCCTAATAAACCTAACCCAAGAAACCAATAATAATAATAATAATAATAATAATAATAATAATAATAATAAATAACCCTGTTGCGACAAAGCAACACTAATAAAAAAGTTCAGATCTTGCTCTTAAACAAGTATAACAAACAGTGGCTCTGATGACTGCTCGTTTATGCCTGCTTGCTTCATTATTTTGGAAATGGCATTCCATTGTTCATGTACTGCAGGGTTCGGCTTGGGGGCACACTCAGTCCAATATTAGAATTTCCACCGGAGCCACCATTCTGGGGACCAGCCCTGTTTACATTATTTTCAGGCCCAGGCCCCAAGCCCAGATCCACTTGCTGTTGACGTGCACCCCCAGTAAGAGTCCTAAATGCATAACTCAAACAGGGATCATGCCAAAAATCCCCAAAGAAGGGCGATACAGGTGAATTAAATGCATCAATCGACATGTGTGGCATGCTTGGTCCCACTTCCTGACCACTTAATAGGGCATCCATGGTAGGATCTTGGTAAGGCATTTCAGAATGAATAGGTGGCTGCAAATGAAACTCACCTAGTGCATTTACACCAGCAGGCGGCTGCTGCTGCTCCAGCTTGGGTCCATGGTTAGCTTCCAGCACATATTCAGGAATGCATTCAGGCTCAGGCCAAGAAACAGGAGCCATGTTCAGGTCTGGTGCTTTTCTACCTACAGCTATAACAGTAGAGGGGGTAGCAGCAGCAGTGTGAAGCCAAACTTCTCCAAGGTTGACTTGACTGCTGGATCCCATTATTATTGGACTGGCAGAAGACTCCACAGGGCCACGGAAATAATTACTTATCTTAATGTTGTTTCCATGATTATAATAGGAGGGAGCTTGGGGCGTAGGTGTGACAGGTGCAGGCCTAACACCTTGCAAATTCGTTGTCCACGAGGCAGTCCCAGTTGCATTGGCATTTTTGCTTTGCTCCTGGCGCTCCATGGCAAGTTCGCTAGTTGGGCCTAAATTTAGATCTGGACGGCCAGGAAAATGTAATGGCTCAGACCAAGCACTAGCAGCCATGCTGTTCTTTTCATTGCTTTTGTTGGAGGCGGCCTCAGTAGCCACTTTTAGAGCCTCGAGGCAAGGAGAAGCATTGACAGATGTGAGAAAATCTCTGTGAGGTTCCACTCTCCATGATAGGGTCTCAATTTCACTGCCATTTAAGGCATCCTCATTGGGCTCCCTGCAAGGCTGATTAGTGGGGCCAAAATTCAAATCTGGATGGGCAGGAGCGAGTGACAATTCAGACACAGCATTGCGTGTCCTTTTGCCCTCTCCATGGTTTTCATCAGAAGTGGTTCCTGAAGTAGACCTCAGAGCTGAAGTGCAAGAACTGATGGTGGGAGGCCTCTCTTTGAGCAGCTTTTCTTTCTGTAAGATTGTCCAGGGCCCTCGTCCATTTGCTGCTGTCATCACTTCCTCAAATTCCATAGCAGAAACACTGGTGGATCCCAAATTTAAATCTGGACAAGAAGTTGGGGGCTCAAAAAAAGAATCAATTGCACTGCTATCTTCATATTCCCCAGCAGTGCACTCAGCAGTCACTTTGAAAGCTACTTGCTGATGGGAAGTTTCGAGTGAAACACGTCCCTTTGTGGGATTTTTTTTCCCTCTCTGCAAAGGAGTCCCGGTTGAACTACCATTTACTGCTTGTATTTTTTCATCCTTAAGCTCCAGGTCAGGCAGACTAGCATATGTTACGTTTAGAGATGAAAAAGAGTGTGGTGGGTTAGATAAAGCATAATTTGCCACACTATTCTTGTTTTCAGCAGTCACTTTGAAAGCTACTTGCTGATGGGAAGTTTCGAGTGAAACAGGTCCCTTTGTGGGATTTTTTTTCCCTCTCTGCAAAGGAGTCCCGGTTGAACTGCCATTTACTGCTTGTATTTTTTCATCCTTAAGCTCCAGGTCAGGCTGACTAGCATATGTTACGTTTAGAGATGAAAAAGAGTGTGGTGGGTTGGATAAAGCATAATTTGCCACACTATTCTTGTTTTCAACAGAAGCGTCATCAGTTGTTGCATCCATAGCTGCAAGGTGAGAGGAAGCTCTGGTTGGTGTGGGCTTTTCTTTGTGCATCTTCCGTCTATACAATGGGGTTGTTGAACTGTTATATGCCCCTTCTATTGTTCTCTTCTTGGGCTCCAGGTCAGGCTGACAAGTGGGTCTAAGATTTGGATATGAACGTGGAGAATGTAAGGGCCCAAAAAGGGCATCACTCATTGTGCTATTCTCATTTTCAACGGAAGTGGCACCGATTGTCACTTTCTGCACTGCAATGTGAGAGAATGCTCTAAGGTGTGTGCGCCTCTCTTTGTGCACCACCCCTCTACGCGGCCTGGTCTTGTTTAAACTGCCATCTGCCCATTCTATTGTTTCCTCACACCCCGGCTGTTGATGACTAGTGGATCTCACATTTAGATGTGAAAGAGAAGATGAGGGCTCTAGCAGAGCATTACTCATCATGCTATTCTTGTTTTTAATAGAAGTGGTATCTGTTGTCACTTTCTGAGCTGCAAGATGAAAATCTCTGAGGGAAGTATGCCTCTCAGTGTGCACCTTCCCTTGACACGGTGGCTTGCTGGTTGAACTGCCATTTGTTCCCTCTATCGTTTCATCCTTGAGCTGCAGGTCAGGCTGACTCGAGAATACTGTGTTTTGGTATGAAAGGCAAGAATGAGATGACTCAATTAAAGCATTACTTGCCATGCTATTATCATGTTCAATAGAAGATGTATCAGATGTAGATTTCAGAGCTGCAAGGCGAGGAGAAGCCCTGTGTCCAATAGGCCTCTCTTTGCGTAACTTCACGCTCTGCAACTGGGTCCTGGTTGAAATGCCATTTGCTTCCACTACTTCCTCAGAGTTTGGGTCAGGTTGACAGTTGAGTACCCCGTTCAGATCTGGAGCAGAAGAATTTGACAAGCCAGGCGTAGCATTACAGCAGTCAATATTCTCCTCATGGTTTTCATCAGCCTTAAGTTTTGCTTTCAAGGCCAACAGACGAGGGGAAGCTCTGATGAACAATGGCTCCTGTCTGCGCCGCTTCACTCTCCGAGTAGCAGACCCAGTTGTGCTTGTAGTTCTCTTGATTTTCAAATCCTCCTTTGGCTTCAAGTCTGAAGGTTTCACGGGGCTTCTTTTTCTTTTTCGATTTAAGCCATGGGGCTGAACAAATTGCAACCTTTCTTGCTGAACAGTCCTCATTCCGGAAATGCTAGATATCTGAATTTTTTATTTTCCAAAAACAACAACCAGCAGAACATAATAACTCAGAATTTGTCAATTTTCTTTTGTAAAATCAAAAGCATAATCAATGTAATAATCTTCGATTGAAGCTACTATGTATTTACAGAGGTCGTCGTTGGCAAACAAGAAATCCAATCATTAGAACTGATCTCTATTGAATAAAACTGAAAAGTGTAAAATATTTTTCTGTGTATTGAATAATGGTCCTTTGAGCTTATATAAGCCTTACATGTCTTCTTACAAATAACCCCTAACTTTTAATCTATTTATCTCTAGGTCCCTAGAAACTCCAAGAAACCCGTAAAACATACAATATCTCAACACTCCCCCTCAAGATGGGCAAAAGATATCCACTAAGCCCATCTTGTCACATCCTCTCGCTAAATCCAAAGAATTAAGTCCTTTCGTCAAACAATCGGCTGCCTGGTCTTTAGTTGAAACATGACCTAACTCCAGAAATCCATTGTTCAACTTCTCCTTGATGAAGAACCTATCGATCTCGATATGCTTGATTCTGTCATGCTGCACTGGGTTGTTGGCGATGCTGATGGCTAACTTGTTATCACACCACAACTTCATTTGGGTCCCTTGGTCTATCTTGAGCTCCAACAACAAAGCTCTAAACCACAGCATCTCTGCCACACTTAGGGCCATGATTCTGCCTCAGCTGTGGACCTCACAACCACTGTTTGCTTCTTGCTCTTCCAGGAGACCAGATTGCCCCCTACAAACATGCAATATCCAGACATGGAATTTCTATCATCAGAACTAGCCTAGTCTAAATCACAATAACCCTCAATGTTCAGATATCCATTCTTCCTGAAGATCAACCCCTTTCCAGGTGCACTTTTCAAGTACCTCAAAATCTGGTACACAGCATCCATGTGACCCTCTCTGGGATCATGCATATAGCGACTCACCACACTCACAGCAAAGGATATGTCAGGACGAGTGTGGCTCAAATAGATCAGGCGACCAACCATCCTTTGGTACCTCTCTCTATCAACTGGCTCTCCACCTCGGCACTAAGCTTGGACTTGACTTTTGGTCAATGGGAGAAACTGCGGGTCTACAACCCAGCATACCTGTTTCTGTAAGCAGATCCAGCACATACTTCATCTGAGATAAGATAATTCCCTCTGCACCACGAGCTATCTCAATCCCAAGGAAGTACCTCAATTGTCCCAAGTCCTTCACCTCAAACTCCTTTCCCAATTTCTTCTTTAACAATGCAATTTCACCATCATCATCTCCCAAGATAATCATGTCATCCACATATACTGCAAGCACTGTAATATGGCTTCCATGTCGTCGGAAGAACACCGTATGGTCTGCATTGGTCTATCGATACCCCATGCCTACCATAGCTCTCCTAAATCTGTCAAACCAGGCCCGAGGGGACCGCTTCACCCGTAGAGAGTGACTTCTTGAGCTTGCACACCTTACCATCCGTTTGTTTCGTACCAAAATTTGGTGGTATCTCCATGTACACCTCCAACAGTAAATCACCATGGAGAAAAGCATTTTTCACATCGAGCTGGTGTAGCTTCCAACCCTCATTTGCAGTCAAGGAAATCAGTGTTCGTACTGTGCTCATCTTTGCCACGAGTGCAAATGTCTCATCATAGTCAATGCCATAAGTCTGACTGTACCTCTTTGCCACCAATCGGGCTTTGTAGCGCTCAACCCGACCCTCCGGTTTTGCTTCACCGTGAAGACCCCATTTGCAGCCCAACCGCCTTTCGCTCGTGGTAGTGACACGAGCTCCCGGTTTTGTTTTTATCCGGGCCTCAAGTTCCTCTAAGCATGACAACTTTCCACTTTGGATCCTCCTTAACAACCTGCCAACACTTAGGGATAGAGACAATGTCCAATGATGCAATGAATGCTCCATGCACAGGTGATATGTTAGAGTAAGAGACAAACTAAGCAATATCATGTGGAGAACCATATCGATCAGGGGGAACTCTTGCATTGCTACGAAAAGTCCTCCTTATCGATAGGGGAGTGGGAGGAGAAGAAAGATGAATCATATCACCTGTGTACTCTGAATCTGAGGTGGATGGTGTAGGTGTCTCAGGAGTCAGAGGAGGCAGGGACGAGGGACTTAGCACAAGAGACACTGTAGGCACTGCTTCCTCATTCTGCTTTCTTCTTCTCGTATACACCCTTAACTTCCCCTGAGCCCGAGTTTCATCATTTTCCGCCTGGCCTCCACAACCGCACCATAACCAAATCCACAAGCGACAAGGAATATCCCCCACACTCACCCTCCTCATCTCACTACTACTATCACCCTCCCCTCTCACCTCATACCTCCTGTATCGAGCGAGTCACCAAAGGGCGATGCGACTGGATCAGAGTAGTATGGTTCAAGCTCTCTAAATGTGACATTTATGCTAACAAACAATCTTCTCTCTACCGGACTCCAAAGACACATACCCTTTCCGAGTAGCCGAATACCCAACGAACACACACTTCACCGCCTCGATCTAGTCTTCCCACATTTGTCTCGTTATCTTGTACAAAACACACACAAACTAAAGGTTTTGAGAGGCAAAACATCCCCATTCTTGCCTTTCAACATCTCAATCGGCGATTTCCAATCCAATACCCGCGAGGGCATCCTATCGATCAAGTAGCCGCCGTCGAACCGTTTGTCCCCACAAGTATTTTGGTACCTTCATCGACATCATCATGCTCCGAGTAATCTCGAGCGAGATGTCCGTTCTTCCGTTCGCTACCCCATTCCGCTCTCGTGTGTATGGACAGTGGTTTGATGTCAGTATCCTACGAGATGACAAGTACTCCCCAAACGCCTTGTTGGTGTACTCCGTCCCATTATCAAACCTTAATATCTTCACAACCGCACCATATCAGTCCGAATCCCTTTGTGGAAGTCTTTGAAACAAGCAAACACATCACTCTTATTTTTCATCGATAAAGCCAAGTCACACGAGAAAAACAATCAACGAAAGAAACAAAGTATCTAAATCCATTCACAACAAATTGGGACAAGGCCCCCCATACATCGAATACACTAAGTCAAAAACAAAAGAACTCCTACTCCCGTAACTAGAATATGAACTCCTCGTGTGTTTCCCCAACTCACACGCATCACAAAACAATTTTTCCTTATTAGCCTTTTCAAACAAAGGCGGATACAACCTACCCAACACAAAAAGAGGGGACCTAAGCGCCATGATGGAGCAAAGAGTAAGTCCTCCACACTCTTTCCAACTCCTCCCGTACCTCCACAATGGATGAAAGAGCGAGTCCATACTCTCCCTATCCAGTACCACAAGCCACTATGTCATGTGCCGGTCCCAAGTCGCCCGCCTCTGCCTCTCTCTCCGGAAGATCAACTTTGGAATATCAAACAAAACCACACATTTTAGTTGTGATATAATGACACTTATGGACAAAAGATTCACGAAAAGGAAGGAGCATGCAAAACATTAGACAAGGTCAAAGTGTTGGTACATTGCACGTTACCCTTACCACCACGGGCTGAGCCGTACCATCGCCGTCTGGATGCTTTCTGGGACCGCCAAAGTGAGTATAGAATAAAACTCCCTAGCGAAGACCAACATGTCGAGACGCACCGAGTCAACTATCAAATCCGGCGCTCTAGTGGTAGATATGGATGCAAGAGCAAGTGTATCACCAATACCCGAGGCCGAGCGAGCAAAGCGAAGCAATGTTACCCCTCAAGATGAGGTGGATGCATCATCGAGCGCACGCTTCCCTTCACCCGCCGCTTCGCTTCCTTTCAATATCTCTAGAAACTCCCGATCCTCCTCGCAAAGACCACGCCTCCTCACTCTCCCCTCTCGCTATCGTCGGACGTACCAGTAGCCTCCTCTTCCACCCCTCTCGGTCACCTCTCGTCTCGCCACAACCTCCGACCGACCTCTTCCTCCCAAGTTCCTCTCCTTCGGTGGCTTAGTGCAAAAGCCGCTTCAGTGGCCTACCTCACCGCAAATTGTAACACTCCCGAGTCTCGCCCCTGTACCCGGTATTACCTGATTTGGAGACTGCAAGTGCTGACTTCACCCCCGGAAGTCCTGTCGTACCAGACTGGAGCCCAATCCCGCTCTCCTCCTGTATCATGGCCGAGATCGTCTCCTCCAGTGAGGGAATCTTCGGCTGTGCTAATAACCCTGCGCACCTCAGCTCAAATGCCGGACTCAACCCCCTCATGAAATGCATAGTCCTCCTCTAAGTATCACGTACCCCTCTCTGGCACTCAGGATCCCTACAACATGTGGCTGACGAGAAATGATCATAATCTGCCCACAATCGCTCCAGATCTGTGGCATACTCCTGAATCGATCTATCTCCCTGCACTACTGCCTCTATCTCTCTCTTAATCTGGAACTCTCAGATTGTTTCCCACTCCATCATAATTCTCTATGCCATCCACTGTGGAAGCAATAGAGGGAGTCAATAAACTCATAAGCCACATATATACTGTCATGTGAGTGGACTTCCACTCTGCCCTCGCCGGAGATCCCTCAGCTGGCTCATTTTTGTCCCTGATCAAGTACTCCTCCAGATCCTTACCCTCCAGAGTGTACTTCACCCGACGCGACCATCTCAAGTACGAAGCTAATCCATCAAGCTTCCCGTCAAGCACCGGAAGATCTATCCTCCGCACGGTCTAGGTGTGCTCGCTCGCCGCCCACACCGAACGCTAACAATCTCCTTCATGAGTGTTTAATAAATTTCAAATATATTCATGAAGGAAAGATGCATCTACATTTAAATTTACAAATTTTTAAATATATTTTATACAAAGTCAATTATAAAAAAGAATGAAGCTTTATAAGTTATTTTAATGCAATCATTGTTAATCATCTTTTATCGCTCCACTTTACACTAAATAAAATTGAAAATTAACAAATTTAGCATATAAACACATCACCCATGAAGTAAATCAGTTTCAACAGTTTGATTCATTATTTGAAGCTGACCGATACATTTTAGAGTTAAGCACATCAACCATATTGGCAATATTTAAATTCATTCTAGCATCACTCGTGTCTGTTTTTCAATCAAAATAGGTTATTTAGCTACTGAAACAAGATTGTAGCCAAAGGTGGCAATCAGGCAGGCTAGATTAGAAGAGTTTGGTTTGAAGCAGATCAGTTTCAACAGTTTAGATTCATTGTTTGAAGCTGGCAAAGGACGATTTATTTCATAGAAGTTGGCAGGGTGATTCTAGTTGTCCTTTCTGAGTACATATGCTATTGACCATTTATTTTTGCAATGTCCAATAGCTAATTCTATATGGAAATGGATAGAAGCTCATAATAATTTTAGTTTTGAGGGTTATTCCTTAGAAGCAACAACAACAACAAAGCATTTTAATCCCAAATAAATTGGGATAGGCTAGAAATGAAGCCCAATCTGAAATCATAGAGATCAGAGATCTCAAAAATCAATGATAGTAATAGTGACAAATAGTCCTTAGAAGATTTATGGAATATTGAAGCCTTCATTCCACTGATCAAGTATTGATAGAATTGATAAGAGGTGCAGTTTTATGGATAATTTAGTTAGAGAGAAATATAATATGTTTACAAGAAAGAAATTGTAGATCAATTCAAAGTATAGGGATGAGAATTATTGGATTAGCCTCTTCTTGGTGTAAATCTAGAAATGCAAATATGTTTCTTAAGCTTAATTTAGTTTTTCCACAGGATGAAAAAAGTCTTCATTTACAGGACAGCCCTTTAATGATGGATTTGGTGGCAATGGCTGAGATGGTAAATCATGGGTCTGGACGAGAAACTGATTTTGTTGCTTCTTTGCATGCTGACCCTCATGATGATCACCATGGTTGACGTCACATTTTCTTGGGAAACCAATTAGACTTTAGTTTTCTTTTCTCTAGTTTTACTACAATTCCAAACTCGTGTTGCTTTTCAAGAGGAAGTTTTGGGTTGCTTAGGTACTATGGGTTAGGAGATCTGCTGTTGTTTGTTTGTGTTTTAATATTTTAGTCTGTTATGGTTAAGGTTTGAGATAATTGTACCAAGTACCAGCTGGTTGGCACTAATAGTACTGAGGATTATTTCAACAAAATAGGCGGAGTATCCACTTTTATCAAAAAAGAAAAACGTTTGAATCTGATCAATAAAATAAGCTGATGGGAATTAGAATTCAAGTTTGGCTGTTTCGGGCCTCAAACCTGACAATTGAGGTGCAGAGTCTCCAGACTCGGCCCTCAAATCTGATCTTCAAATATCATTTGAGGCCTAACTGGTGTTAAGCTAGTTGAATGTTCATCAAGCGGTTAAGGTGTTTTTTAAGTTCTGTTATGCCTAATCTGATCTTGCAGTAGCAGTTTTGAGTACTTCTTTTTGGGGTAAACTAGTGTATGTTAATAAAGTGGTGTGTTTTGCCAGGCAGTTCAAGTTCTGTTTTCATGTCTAGTCAGGTTTAAGACAGATCAAGTCTGAATCTAGTGGAACTTCAAGTCCTTTACCCTTGATGAAATTTTCATCAATTTGTCTTTTAAGTTGCTGACTTTCACAACCTCTAGCAAAATTTCAATTGTATATTGTTCTTATAAGGAAGATCTGAAGCCTACACATGAGGAAAATTCTTATATTTATATTATTTGAGCAATAAAAATATCATAATATTCTTGACGAACTATTATGAGACTAATTCAAGGCCATTCATCTAGGTTATGTTGTGTGCTTTAATGCTGCCATTGCTAATTACTACAATACTGAGCATCTTGAACAAAAAAGAAAACAGGAAAATTTAAGCAGCCTTATTTTATTAATAAAAACGTTTGCATACCTTAGAGCTACTCATTAAAGCCTGCACATCTTCCGTGCTTCTTTTCCTAGGCCTCATGACGCAGCTTAGTATGTTACCAGTTGCCAGATATCTTAACGCATCTTTGAGTGAGCAAAATGCATAACCTGTATCCGGATCAACGTAAAACTGCAAAAAATTGAGAGCTATTACATGAACTAATAGCATTTTAATCCACAAATAAAAATGTCAAAAAATAGTCCAGACACACAAATGACCCCATAAGTACAACAACATAGGTTTTGTTGTTATTATCTTAATTTTCTAAAGGCCTATTCAACCCAGTTAATTAAAGGTTCTGTTGATGTCATGGAAAAGCTACGAGTTCTGAATCTGAATCCTGGACCAAAAAAGTAACATTATTTCTCAAGTGCTTCTCCATTATCTTGATGTCAGCAATTATTAGTTCCTTATATAATATATACAATACCTGCTAATCGCTACAAAAATCCAATAAGTCGACACGGACAGAAAAATGCAAAATCCAGACCCCCGCCAACCAACACACTGGCCAATCGATGTCACTGAGGTTAGGGGCCCACAGCTATCAGATTTAAATTTAAGCATACATTCATTGCTTATGCAATGAAAGGCATCAATTATTTGAAGTACATTTTGCACCCTTAGATGTCTCTTTCTCCCTTTTGTCTTAAGGTTTGACCTTATACAATAGCATCACATGATTAATTGGCATTTCCCTTGTACTTGTTTTAAAATTGATCCCTCCCCAGTGTAAACCAGATATTGTGCAAATACCAGAAATGAACAAGTAAGAAACAACAATGATCTTACCGTATCCATCATTGACCCATTCTTTCTGGGCTTCAGTTCCTTTATCCAGCAAGTAGGCAAGCCATAAGAAGTTAACTGGTTCTCTTGTACAACCTTACAAAGTAATTCACCAGACTTTTCGTCAGTTATCAAATTAGAAGGCTGAGTTGGGCTTGCAGTAATCTCAGTCTGACTTTTCTGATTGCTGAGAATTCTTATCCACATGTAGTATAACATTGTCTTGGTTATAAATAATCATACATACATACATACAAATGCCAAATATGGCTATTAAGCAAAAATCTAGCCTAAAGTCTTAGTCTAAGACGGGTATGGGTAAGGTTTTATTTTCGTTAGGTCATCGGGTATGGATATTTCTACAATAAAAATTCTGCATATTTCTACAGTCAAATTCACAGTACAAAAATAAATAACCGAAGTTATTTTGAAAATTATGGAGATCATTTTGCAAACTGATGGAGAAAAATGGAAGAGTATTGTTACACACCGGTTTTGATGCACAGCCAAGTATATCACCGGTTTCAATGTATCTCAAAGCATCTTTCAATGAATGAAATGCATAACCTGTCTTCGGGTCGATGTAAAACTACACAAAATTAAGACGTTACAGTAATTCATAAGCTCACAATGAACATGATAATCTGAGGATATCAATTGCTTGATATGTTACAATCTTAGGCTTTCAAGTAATACGGAGCTTAGTTAAATATAATAGTAAGTCATATCCAAGATATATTTTGCAACATTTTACAGCTGGTATTGAGAGACTAATCATGAAGAGGAGCTGTCAGATTGGCCAAGAAAAGAGATTAGCAAGTTTCAGAGATAATATGTGTTCTAAGGGTATTTAGTTTGATAAAGACGATGCTCTATAATTCTGCTGTGTTTGTGATTGTGACCTGCCTGTATCCATACCGGGATGTAATATTGGACTATAAGATTTTTAGTTAGTTTTGGAATTAGTAGATGTCCCTAGATACCGGGGTGCGGTATCATGAAACTTTGTTTCTTAAATGAAACAGGTGATAAATCCACTTCTTTCAAAAGATAAAAGGAAAAACAATAAACAGAACAAATAGAAGCCAATTGACCCATCCTTACCGGATCCATCTTGGTTGACCCATCATTCCTGGGCTTCAATTCCTTTATCCAGCTTGTAGGCAAACCATAAGAAGTTAATTGGTTCTCCTCTACAACCTTACATACTAATTCACCACACTTTTCATTGGTAATAAAATTAGAAGGATGAGATGGGCTCGCAGAACTCTCGATCTGACTTTTCTGGCTGCTGAGAATTCTTATCTACATGTAGTGTAACATAGTTTTGGTTACAAATAATCTTATAAAAGTGTATACAAATGCCAAACACAACTACTAAATAATCATGAATATTTCTAGTCCAGAGTCTTAGTCCAATGGCTAATCACTAGACCAAATGCACTCCGAATTAATTGGATGATGACAACATCTTATCAACAAACAAAAACAAAAGCCTTTAGTCCCAAACAAGTTGGGGCAGGCTGGAAATGAAATTCTATTGGAAATCATTTCCATAAAGAGGTTGTATTTTACATTGGCTCGCCACACCTATCACAACCCTCCTTTTTCCTGACTGGGGACAGGCTGTGGAGAAACTACATAGATGGAGTTTGGGCACATCTTTTATATATAATACAGAAAAAAAGAGGAAATTAACTGTGCTATATGGTTGAGCCTATTGTTGCACCAAAAAAACAGAACCGACTATTAAGGGTGAAAATAGTTAAGCTTGTCGAGAAAGATCTTCCAATGTAATGGGATACTATGTTGTTATCCATTCAATGTTTGCATGACAATTTAGCCCTTCCATTAGATTCCCTATGCCCAGTTTTAAGATAAAATAAAACCTCCAGTACTTTGAAAATTAGAGAGATTATTTTGCAAACTATGGAGAAAAATGGAAAAATATCATTATGCACCTCTTCCATGCTTCTTTTCTGAGGTTTTGATGCACAGCTAAGTATATCACCAGTTTCGACAAATCTGAAAGCGTCTTTCAATGAGCGAAATGCATAACCCGTCTTTGGGTCGATGTATAGCTAGAAAAAAAATTAAGACGCACAGTAATTCATTAGATAACAATAAACAGAGAAAATAGAAAAGCCACACAAGACTCAAAACTGACATGCATACAAAATGAGAATATATGATAAATGAGGAAGCACAAAAGTTTTCGAAGAACTGAGCACATGGTTATTTTTTTTTTAAAATGGGCTTTCTCACTTGATATCAAAGGCCTAGTTGATGCAATTATTTAGCAACTTCTTTTTAGGCTAATCTTTCTTAGAACTAATTTATGAGGACCTCACACAAAATCTACAAGTTTAACACAAAACCAGATTTAGGGTGTCAGATACAGATTCAGCACTAAGTTTTGCTAGCAATCTCCAGATTATACAGCAAAGCTACTTATGGAACCTATGTGTTCTGTAGACAATCTTCAGGGCATTAATTAATGTTAACACATAATACATCCTTATGTCAAAATTTAATCTCAAGGAAGCTCCAATAGCAGCAACTCAAGTGTAGCATTAGTATGGCATCAGTGCTGCGAGTAGAACAAAAGACTGAAACTTAAATTCTACACTACTCGGCAAAGCAACTAAGAGTAAAGTATCATGTGTTTCAGTCAGGCCTGGTGCCATGAGACTGTTAGCCTTCAAGGACAGGCTTGTGCTAACCGACCAGAGTCATGGACCTTTTATATAACACAGAACAAAGAAAAAAAACTAATGAAATTACTACTAAACAATTATAACAAGTGACAATAATTTTACCAAATCTTTTCTGTTTGAATCCTTTCTGGTCTTCACCTCCTTTATCCAGCCGCCAGGTAATCTATCAGAACTCAGTTTCACCTGATAAGACCAAGCAATCAGGTATGATGTTACATAGATGACAAAGTACAAGAAACAAATCTCTGTAAAATAATACAAAATCTAATGACAATAATAATTTAAAAGACTAATGCTATAAATCTAAAGAAGTATATGACACAACTATGACTTTTCCAAAAAAAAAAATAGTTAATATAGTCAGAACAGAAACCTGAGAAGAGGTTGTAGCAGTCTGACTCTTCATTGTCTGACTTGGCATACTTCCTGTCTGAATATGTTAATAAGAAATCACTCTTCATTAGTCAGAAGGTTAAAAACTGCTGATATTTGTGAGTCTAGCACAGAAAATTTTATCTGGACATCCCATACTTATCCAAGAAGACAAAAAAGAAGAAGAAATAACTATGCTCAACCGAAAAAAAAATGTAAGCAAGAAGAATTTCACATGATTTTTCTCAAAGGACATCTTTAGAGTTATTGCAGAGGAAATATTAACCATTCCACAGTACAAACATTGTGCTTCTGACCTCATAGTTGATGATTATATAGACATGTCAAAAACACATTTCAGTGTGATACTACCGTGTGTGAGTATACAAATTCAATTAGTGTATTTTTCTGGGTCACCAATTGCAACCAAAAATTGATCCGTAGTTGCATGGACAGTGATTCCAGTGTTAGCAGGTATAAAATACGAACACTCATGTAATTCTACAAAGGACAACATCTCTTGATCAGTTGAGACTTCTTACTTCTGTGAACTACGAATAACAATAGTGCATGTTAAATTACAAATACAGGTAAGATAGTTTTGACAGCTACTGGCACAAGATTCACAGTGTTAGCAGCCTCTAAGACTAGTCAAAAGTGGTGTATCTTTTATCCAGAACAAAGGACTCAACTATCATATTACCAACAACAGTAACAAATAACAATAATTCTACCGTATTCTTCCTGTTATTCCTTTGGGGCTTCACTTCCTTCACCCAGTCCTCAGGCAATCCCTCTGCAGTGAGCTTGACCAGCTCTTCAATCTTATAAAAGACAGAAGTGGTCACATATGATGTTTTGCAAGAGGAGAAAAACACTAAAATTTATTAGAATTTATGAATTAAGAAGATCATACATTATCATCATGGTTTCCATCAATTCTCGTTTCAGAATTGGTCAGAGTAGAAAGTTGACCATCGCATGGCAAAGTCTCAGTCTTATCTGTATCTGTACAGCGGCGCAGACTTCTTATCTAGGTATAGCCGTATAGCAATAGAAATGAGTCTTAGTTAGAACAAATCTATTGTCAAGTATAATAATTGCAAACTGCTGCTGCAACTATTTTTTTTTTCCAAAACTTTGCAACTTCATTTCTCTAAGGACAGCATATTGTTTCCTTACTTGGATTGTGATTGACATAATTACAGTCACTAATATGAAACTCGGACATGAAATCTAAAGACAAGCACACTGTGATACAATCCCTAAATTAGTACAGCACCGATCTTGAATTACGTTTGGCACCATATCTCAACGATTAGATCGACCACGTAAAAAGCTTGAAAACAGGAAGAGTTGGGATCAACTGGGTCAGCAATCAATACTTCAAATTCAACAACTGAAAACAAAAAAAAAACAAAAAGGAAAAGTTCGAACACCACAGTTTGGCACCTGAACTGTTGCTTTAGGCTCTAAATGAAGCCCTTCAGACTTTTTGGTCCGCGTAGCAACCATCCCGCGACTAAAGGGTCGGATTGTGCCCGCCGGGAAGAGTAACTGGTTGTTCGCTGGAGCTAAGCGCTGCTCTCGTGGGAAGAAGGGTCTGAGCAGCAAGCAGAGGTCGAAAAAGGAATAGATCGAACTGATGCGCCACAGCGAAGAACCGGTGGCACTACACCAATGGCTTAGCGGAAGAGTGGGGTAGACTGTAGAGCTAGTGCGGAATAAAAAAACGATCGGCAAAGGCGTCGGGTCTCGGGTCTCGGGTCTCGGGTCAAGAAAATAGAATGTCTAGGTGCCGCTCCTGGGTAGAGCGAAAGAGGGAAAATAAATAAATAAAATCAGAAACACGAGTTCGGCGTGGTCGCTGTGGATGGAGCCACGGAGGACGTCGAGTTGAGAAAAAAAATATATCAATATCAATTATGCGCTTCTTTTAAAAGAGAAAAGAAAAAAGATAAAAAGAGTGGCTGATTGGTTCAAAAATAATATATTTTTTTCATTTTCTTCTGACTGGCTTTTAGGGTTAAAAAAATCTATTGATACTTTAATTAAATAATTTATTATGTATTTTTTTGTTAATATTAAATAATAAATATTTTTATTAAGAAAAAAATAATTTTGTACCACTCTAAAACTAAAAAATTAACAAAATATCACTCCAAATCACTTTTTTTTCTAATGTCACTTCAAAAACTAATTTATTTAGATCTTCTGACACTATTATTGTCACACCCCAGAATAAATGAAACGGATTAGGGGTGCTTAATCCTGCGCACGTACGCACGACGAGACGTGCGTACGAAAATAAATGAATAAAAATAAAGAAAATCCCGAATAAACAAAACAATAATAATAATACAACACAATAACAAATCCAGTAACAAGAATAAAATACAACGCCGACATCAAATGGCTAGCTCCATCGGAATGGCGTAAGAAATCTCTCAAAGAAAAACCCAAAAAAGGAAGTAAAACTCGAAACTCGATAGATCCTAATCCACTACCCCGCTCACATGCGAAGCGCGAAGCATCTCTGTCACCACGCAGACCGTTCCTAACCCTCACTCTAGCCAAAAATCCCGAACCCGAAAATACCCGGATCCCACAACCACCGTGGAAACGTGAGTAATTTTATAAATTACTCGGACGGATTAGATCCAAATTTAAGATTTGATCTTCTTTCCTAGACTGGACCCAAAAACCGATACTGATGTCTGAAATGTAATATAATATTGATGAATAAATATAATAAATGTTATTATGCACATTTAACCTACATGTTATGACATGATATGGTAAAGAAAGCCCGAAATAGAAAATTCTGTGGAAATAAGAATATAATGTAAAGTATAAGGTACGAGAGTTAAACACCCGTAATAAATACCCAGATTGTAAATTTACCAGACTCATCCCGAGCGGGCACTACCAGGGCCCAACTTACTAACTCGGCTTTCGCACTGCGGCACTACCAGGGCCCACTTACTAACTTAGGACTTTATGTTTGTGCAAAGAACAACGCCGCACAAACGACAATTCGGCTCCCGAGGCGATAACGCCTAGGAGAGTGAACGGCTATAAGCACGTACTGTCCGTCTCGAATCTGTAATTCACCTTACAAAATATAAACAAACGGATAAATATGTCTTCGCTGCCATATCGTCAAAATGAGATAACTACCCAAGAAATAACAAATCGAAACTAATACAAATGGGAGCCTACACCGTACCAACTAAGGGTCGAGGACCGCATCCCGAAAATAATGACAAAATGAAATATAATACGATGAGAGCCTACACCGTACCAACCCTGGGGCCGAGGACCGCATCCCAAAGCGGGAGCCTACACCGTACCAACCAGGGGCCGGAGGACCGCATCCCGAGAAATGACAAAATGATAGATGATACAAATGGGAGCCTACACTTGTACCACTAAGGGCCGCAGGATCGCATCCCGAGAAAATAACAAAATAGGGTAGAATCCGACTCGATATGGACGCCCACACTAAACACCGAAAGACATGGTATCCTAATCGCTCAAATTTGGATTAAAAATCTTAATCATATTAAGAATATTAAAAATATAATATTGATCAAAAGAAAAACACTCGCATCGGCCGAACCCGCCAATGACGGGGTCGGTGGATAACCGACAAGCAAAGGTGCGCGTGTATATACATACCAAAGGAATATAACCCGTTGATCCGTTATACAAGGCAACCTCGATCGAGATCACCCTACCCGCCTCTCAAGACTTTCCCATGCATTTTGCATGATTAATTGTCTAACTTAATTAATAACTAATGATATTAATAATATTAATCTACTAATTATAATCTATAACTTTATTTATTTAATTCTAACCTAGTCCTATCTCGGGACTATTTCCCGAGTCCTATTCCTATCTTGTCTACATGCAGTATGATATGATATGGCATGCAAATGCTTTGGTATGTCTCGAATATGCTTTCGGTCAAGTATCGAATGCATATGACATTCAATTCGGGTCTCTAAATAATGTTTGGTCGAAAAATACCGCAGCTCGATTTATTTTAAAAACATTTATTTTCGGTTTGGGTTTCCTAATTCGAAGAAAGAAAATCAAATCCCGAAACCGTACCGAGAGTATCTTGGTGAGGATCACGAGAATCGCTCTACTCCGGAGGTAGAACACCGACCTCGGGGTCGGTGTCCGCGTACGTCTGGTCGGGAGTGACCTCGTACTCCGCAAGTGGATCCGAGTCGACTATATCACCTATTTAAATTTAAATTAGATGTTTATTAGTTTTAACTTGATTTACTTCACAATTAATAATTAAATTAGATTGATGATTAAATTAAACGTTTGTTCGGGTTTTATCGTCTTTTCTTGAAAAAATTCGGCAACATTTCTGCTGCATATATACGGTGTCGGAAATTTTAGTTTCCCGCATATCGATCCGTTAAATTGTGTTTATCGTTCTTGATCACTTTTATACGTTCATTCTTTATTTTAAATTTTGAGTTTATGGATTTAATTATTAAATCAATTAATTTAAAATAGAGAAATTGATTAATATATAATATTATATAATTAATATTGTTCTTATGAAAAATAGAGAAATTGATTAATAGATATTTATATATATTAATTAATGTTATTCAATTATTAAAATAGAGGAATTAATTAATATATATATATATATTTATATATATATTTTGATATTCATTAATGTTATTTTTAATTATTATATCTAATAATTCTTATTTATTTCTACTATTCCTTCAAGTTATTTTTAATTTATGTATTTTTCTTTATCTTTTCATATTTATTCTATCTAAATTATTCTAATTACATCTAACATTATATTATATAAAAATAAGAAGTAAAATAAAAAGAAACTCAATTAAGCTTAATTCGACCAGTATATAAATCAGGCTAATTATAATCAATAATATCAATTATATTAATACTATATTATTTTAAAATTTATTTTCTTAATAATTACATCTTAGTATTCATATTAGGTTATGTACATATAATTAGAAATTGGATTTTATTCTATATTAAAATTAAGACTATTGCTTAGACTAATTATCTACTAATTTTTCTACACAAGTAGTTAAGTACTACTTTGATAAAATATTCTATAATTAATATTATATCTCATATGTACATAAATATTTTTGAAATTAATTAAGAATACTATAATTAAATTATTTCTATAGTATAAGTAAAAGATATCTTAATTAATATTATTATTGGTTATTAAGTTCTACTTACCTAAATAATATAATTTATCTAAAAATTAATTATATTTAATATTAATCCCAATAATAATCATAAAAATATAAATGTCATGATTGTAATTAAATTTTTAATTATGAAATATAATTGAAGTCTTATCTAAGGATATCGTAAATCTCTGAAAAATTTGCACTTGTGAGGCTCGACAAGGACGATAGCAGCACGCTATTGGGTCTCCGATAGGGCCCACAATATTATCAGTCGTCACGTCCTGAATGTATTCGATTGTCGGCTCATCGGAATATTTTTTTTTTTTTGAGAACCTATAAAGTCAAAATTTATTAAATTTTCAAGTATCATTACTTATGATTGGGCTGGTTAGATATACCGGAGTCGAGTCGTAATTCTTAATATAAAGTTCATGTATTAAGATTATATTTATTTTTAAATGGTTACTATAGTCAAAAATGGTGCGGCACCAGCACATAAAATATTACTTTATATTTTTGAGCTCAAACTTCTCATATACTTAGGTGACCCATTTAAAGGTGCACACGTATAAGGGAAGAAGGACATTACCAAAGTGACAAGTGAGAATGCAAGCAGGTCAATGTTGCACAATAATGCCACAATAGTCAAGCTCAACAGAATCGATGAGGCTGGACGAATGACCCACACGGTCATAAGGGAAGAAGGACATTACCAAAGTGACGCTCGTGGCGTGGGACGAATCTGGGGCAGCAACGCTCGTGGCGTGGTGGCTGGGTCGGTTCTGATGGCGCCGAGGAGTGCGACCAATGGGGCGGCCTGAGACGACGGTTGTACCAGTCCCTGACAACATCGGACATAGCGACACGAATTAGAGGCAAATTGGTGGTCGAGCTCGTGCTCGATGGTGAAATCGAGAGTGGTAGAGTGGGAAGGCGGCCTGAAATCGGTGTTGGGACACGACTAAGAGAGGCAGTGGTTGGGACGCTGGGTCGTTGGCGAGTCCGATCGGCGACTGCGCGCGAGTGGGGTTCTTAGGTGCTGCCTTGAGCAGCCAGCGAATGAGGGAGGCATCGCCCTCTGTGAGGCGCGATTTCGAAAGAAATAAGGAAGAAGGAAGAGATTTGGTGCTTCTTGCGCTAACGAGAGTGAGAGAAGGCAGAGGAAATATTGGCCTCCATAGGGTGTGAGCCAGTCAGGGGAGAAAATAAAGGGAATGGGGAAAGGGTTGTCGCCTGGGGAAGAACAAAAAAAAAGGAAAGGGAGGGGAACATGTCACGGGAAGATAAAAAAAGAGAGAGAAAAAGAAATTTTGACTTTGAGACCGGTCGGATTTTCCGTTATCGAATTTGTGCGACCATTCGCGCGTCCGATTTATTCTCTCTTTTAATCATTTGAATGTAATTATTTTTCAGGACCAATTTGATTCTTATATTTTTATCGTATCAAATAATTTAATTTTAATGTCATTTAAACTGTTAATCCTCATTACCCTCGTCATGGATATTATTGTAAATTTCTTGAGTCAATCGTTGTTAATTTGAGCTTAACTCTCAATTAATAAAAATTCAGATTTATATCCGACATTCATTAATTTTATTCATCGTAATTTAATTTCATTAGATATTCTTGCGCTGTTAACTTTGAAATCAACTTATTTAAAGTTTCATAAATTTAATTTGATATTTGGGTTTCACTCTTTAATTAAACCCTTAAATCTATACTTTATAAATTCAACGTGCCTTTAATTTATTACTTATCATCACCATTATATTTATTAATTTATTATTTTTAAAAGTTACGAGGTTTCACAATTATATACTTAGCGTACAATTTTAATTTAAAAAAAAAATCTGATATTTGTACTTAACATTTCGTATTTCCATTTTGCCCTTTACCATATGTGTAGAAAGTATTTCTTTTTTCCTCCTATCTCAACTGATTTGACAGCTAATGTGGCAGCTCCAGATTCATTCTAGCTTGATACTTGATCATTTTTAGAGATTTTTGTTGCATTAGGATAGTCTATATAAATGCTAACAATTATATGGAATTGATTATGCGATTATGAATAACAGAATGTCGATTATATCTCATCTTTCCATTTCGTAGTTCATAACAGTGGTATCTTCAGAACTAAAATAATATACCTCATAACCAGTTGATACTCACCAGTCACCACTAGCGAGGAGTTGTAATTTTAATCGTCGAATTTGTCCCATCTCTAGCACTTGATTATGCTAATCTCGTGTTCAATTGGGGGTTACTCAACGAATTATAGTGGTTCGTCGGACAGGGTCTCTGGTGGTGTGGTACAACTAGTTCTGATCGCTGGGCAGCTTCATCAACAAGTCTCATACTATCCGACGATCTCTCTCAAGATTCATTCTCACATGTGCCCTGATGGCACTTTGCAACGCACGACCCAATTTATTTTACTTTTTTCTTTCATGATGATAGTACAATGAATGACTGTGTTGTATCTCAACTACGGGTGACTACACTCAATTTCTCTCCCCTTTTGCCCCCCAAGAAAAAAAAACACTAATATTAGATCTGGACCCGACTGGTGCAGAATTAACTACGTCAAGTCTGTAAAATAGTAAAATAGTAAAATAGGAAAACTTCACATGGGCCGGAAGCCTGGAATTTACTAACAATGAAACAAAGTGTACTGAGAGAGCATTTCAAGCCTCAAACAAAGGCTACTCTCTCCACCACCAGTCTCTCGCAAAATCTTCCAAGCCCTCTCACACAGCGCCATGTCGGACAGTCGGAGAGAGAACAAATCTTTAGCAACGCAACCATCTCCATAGAAAAGGATGTGCAGCAGCAGCAGCAGCAGCAGAGGATAGATATCAAGAAAGCGCGCTCCTTCTAACCTATATCTCTCATCAAAATGCTAGTCCGTGCTCAAATTCTTTCGGTGCCTCGGTTTTCATTTCTCCAGACTCCGTATTTCAGTTCCTATTTCTTCCCCAAATTATCCTTTAATGCCTCTTATAATCCTCCAAACAAAGTGCTGAGTGGTAAGTTCTCCTTAGTGTTCCTTAGATTATTTTGGTGTTGCTGGTTGCTTGCATGTGCGATTGTTAACCAAGGCTTAAGAAAGTAGCCCAATTGAAGCACTAGAGTTTGTGAATTTTGGATAATAGGAAATGTGAGCCCTGTAGCACTAGAGTTTATATTAAATTCGGTGCGGCTCAAGTGAATACCTGCTTTTTGGTTGGCTGCAGTTAAGGAGTGGCTAAATTGTAAGAGGAACAGTGTTGTTTTAAGCAGTGCATCATCAAATTCAACAAATGGTGCTCCAGAAAATGTGCACATCAAGAAAAGGTAGAAAGAAAATGTGCTATCTGTCCATTGTACTGTGACAACATGATAGCACTCATTTCGTTTTCAATACTAAAGCTGTCATGCTGGTATTGTTATGCTCACTTCATGCTGAAAGTCTGAGATACAATTTTTGTTGATATTCATACTTGCAAAAATATTTCATTCAATCACTAAGAGCAAAAGAATTTTAAATAGAATAAAATTGTGAATATATTTTTGGATTTATAGATTGATTGTGTTGAAACCTCATGCAATTTGGGTGTCAATTGATATTCCATCAAAGACCATTAAAATTCAATGATCTTTTATGGAATATGTAATGACAGTCAAATTGCAATAAATTTAAGTTATAATCAATCTATAAGTTCAAGGAATGTCTATTAACTTTTTCCATTAAAAGAAAGGTGATTAACTTGCTAACACTTTGGTAGAAAAATAGTGGAGCATATTTTCCTACTGAAAGCAAAGAGGAACATTAGTGAGGCTGAAGAACAAGACATGCTTGATTATCTATACACTTCTCAGTATCACATGAGTGGAATTTTGGCCATCTCATTAGGTGAGTCTAGCACTCAGATTATGAATTTGTTAGCAGAGTTTTAAATATTTAGTTGTTGTACAAAAAGATTACTGTATTGGATACTGTGCTACAGTTCTGAACTGCTGATACCCTTTATGTTGGATTGGGATAAATGTTTTAGTGCTAGTATAAATGTTTTTTTTTTCTTTTAAACCAATGCTCTTACTAATTAGTATATTATCTGCTCATGCAAGATACATTGGTTCTGAATTGCTGTTTTATCTTACAGGATGCATCGAAGGCTTAAATACAGAGAACTTCACACATGGTGTTTATATGCGGTTCCAGAGCAAGGAAGACATTGCAAAATTCTACAATAGTGCTTTCTATTCTAGAGTTCTTGAGGATCATGTGAACCCGATTTCCCATGTATGACCCTGGCTTAGCATGTAATCACCTTTATGTTTCTCTCCCTGTTAAATGTTAATTTAATTTGTCATTCGTTTATCAGTATAGGCAGGCCAACATAGGATTTTTTATTTTATTTTTTATTTACTTGTAGGGTTCAGTTTGTGTGTATTTTGAGTCTGAGGTGGAAGATGATATAATACCGATATTCCGAAGAGGAGAGGTGTTTGGAGCTTTTCATCAATTTTTTTTTTTTAAATCATCCTGGGTGCTACCTGTTTCTTTATTCATTGTATTTGGTTGAAATAGGACTTCAACTATGGTGTGGAGTGCATTATTCTAATATCTGCTTTGGAGACGGCACCAACAGAAGCCATAGAAGAAGCACTCTCTACTCTGCAGCATTTGATTGGGCAATACAAGTCCTTCATTGTGCAAGCCACATTAGGTATTTAATATAAGAAAGGTTGTCTCATTTCTTCTCTGGTTTCAACTAATTATGCATTTTAATGACCTTCTTTTTTTGTATTCTTTCTTCAGGTACCAGTCTCAACTCCAAAGACAGTGAATACAGCCATGCTGCAGTAATACGATTTCCATCTAGTAAGTTATCTACTTTCATTTTTGTGTAGTTAAAGCTGCTTATTTGTTTAATTTTTTTCATTATGTTTTCAACTTTTCTTTTGTAGGAGAGGACTTTGTGTTTTTCAAAGAAAGCAAGGACTACAAGGATGTAAGATCTCTTACATAATATATTTTGTCATTTGTGAAATCATTTTTTTTTTCACACTGGTAGTATGTGCTGACGGTTATTCACATGCATTCTCAAATGCAGATATGGAGTTTGAAATTTCAACCCATCACCAAAAAGTCGCTTTTACTACACTACTCAGTTGATCCCGTCGGCACAGAATTGATGTGATGTTTGATATATCCCTCATTGTCATGCTACATGAAAGAAAACATTGTAAAAAAATTCTATAACAGTATACCGTTTGAAATTTTTGAATAAAGATAATGACAATCATTGAAGAAATTGCCTCTTTTATATTCTTTAGTTTTCTTTTGGGTCATGTTTCTTTCTGTTCTTGTATTATAATCCTTTAAAGAGGTACTAGGCCAATATAGGGATCATTATTGGGCTGACTATGGCATGTGAATAGTAGTTCTCTTTCACATTTGGATTCATGTGGGTGATGTGGTGATTATTTTAATTGCATCCGTAGGAGTTTAACATCTACATTAGAAAATTCATTGCATTGACATTAGTCAGAATTTTTTTTTTATGACCGGTCCATACAGTACTTTGATTGGAATATTTGAAAATCATTGGTTTTGCTAATTTCTTTGTAAGGATATCAAGTTAGCACAAAAAGTTCCAAACTCCTAAATCTTTTTTTGGTTACTGCACATATAATTTCCAACATCTCGTGATTGTGTACTGTGTTTGAAGGATGATGCAGGAAAGCATATCCAATTTATTATTCATGACATACTCTAAATCTAACATTACTGATGCCGGTTCAGATCCCTTTTGATTAGAATTGGCTGCTCCAAAGTCCAAACTAATTGGGTCTGTTACTGATAAAGTGGTATTTAGCACCACCAATGCTTCATACCGACTAAACCTGGCTCCACAATAACTGACAACAGATTCATAACGGTATAAAGCAATTCTTGTTACCATTTTCAAATTTGGATTCAAAACAGGAAAAAAATCGGAAATTGCTTGATGACATCATCATCATATACTATTCCCGACACTTCTCTCCGAGTGGGTCTCATTTTAATTCTGATTTTTGAGTGGGATCCACTATCAGAGAGGAGTAGAGATTGGATGAACATCAGATCTCATCCCGTCGTTAAGATCCGGTATTACCTGAGCAGAGTTTCATAAAACAACATGACAAAGTATAATTATTAGAACTTCAAAATAGTCAGAATTTGTTTGTTTGTGCGAGTTGTGGGGCGACGCCATGGCTCCCTCACGTCCCATCCCGGCAGCCGGCTCCAACTGATGTGATTACGTAAACAGTCTACCTTCTCGGTGGTAAATTATTATGGGGCGAAATGTGTACCGGGTATTGTTTGTTCTTTGAAGTTTGAAATTTGGACTGAATAACATAGTCATATGACTCTTGTTTTATTCGTGAATAATTTATTTTTATCCATAGTCGGATATTTCACGAGTGATTCGTCAGTTTAGTGTATAACTCATTTTAATATATATTTTTTTATATTATATAAAACGAACTATTCTCAAATTTTGCTCATATTATATTTGAATCGTGAATTTTTGACCTCGTCGAATAATTCTCAAATCCTGAATTTATTACTATGCTGAATAGTGAAACCCATTCATATGCGAGTTGCTACATCAAAGGCTACATTGCAAACAATGACAAAAATCTAAAGTGTACTTGAATGTTTGGGGAGCACTTCTTGGTAAAGCTCAGTCAAATCATCGTCCTCTTTGATCATATTTCACTTGTTTTATTCTTACAGAGGGAACTAGACCTACTATAGGTAGAGATAAGGCCTTTACAAATGGTATACTAGTACTAAATTTGCTATAATTTTCTTTAAAATTAAATTAAGATTCAAATATATATTAGTTTTTTTTTAACATCAGTGAGTCGGACAATAAGCTCGAACATCACGTTTAATTTAAGGGTCCAAAAATGGTTCTATATTCTTAACGTTCTCTGTATAATTCCAGACTAGAAACCAAAATGAGGCAATAACGCTCTGACGAGTGATGAGGACGATGTATTGATGTCAGTGAATGAGTGGAAAAGAGATAAATATGGTTGATTTTGAATTGAACTTTTTCTTATAGAATTGAGAGTAGAAACTAAAAAAAAAAATCAATAAAGAGTGAAATATAGAGAATCGGAGCTCAGGCAGAAGTCAGAGGAGAACTAATATCGGGTTAGATTTCTTCATCCACAACATCACAAAACTTCTCACCTCTAGAAAATACCTATATGGATAAAAACGGAACCTCCTAAAATTCATGTATTAACATTAAAATATCTCTTGGTTTGGAATGGGATTTCGCAGAAAAATTTAAAGATTTCAATGTCGGCTAAAATGAATTCGTTTCTCTCTCTCTCTCTCCTAGATCATGTGTTCTACAAAAATTCCATTTTTCCTTAAATTCTCATTTTGAGCTACTCAAACTCGGCTAAAGAAAATAAAAGCAAAAGTTAGTAAATTTTGAATATGAAAAAAATTTCCATGATGGATAAAGAGTAACAATAATTCAGATTTCTTATAGACTTTGATTGACTTGGACGCAAGCATGGAATTTTCTTTTTTGGAAAATTATGACACCTTTACTTGATGGAGGACAGCTTATTGTACAGACTCTCTTTTGTCACAAACAAATATACCCCACATATCATTTGGGCTGGGATTGAGGATTTTTGGTGCAAAGCCAATACATCTTCTTTCATTTTTTTTTTTAATATTGAAATCGGAGATTGAAGCATTGGATAATCCATGTGATCAACTGATTAAGCTTCAAGGAGTTACCAAATGCAATATCGATGTACTTGTATACTCAACTTTGATCAAGATCAAAATAGGGAAGAATTATAAAACGTCAAAATGAGAAGAAGAAAGAACTAAATTTTAAAAACAAGGAATAAGAATAACCGAAAAACAAATTCAATTCTGATAGAAAATTTGAATAGAAAATTGATACTTAAGGTTACTTATCACTGTATATATAAAGCTCAAGCGATCTACCTCACAAACACAAAATCGCTCCTATAATTTCCCTATACAATACAAAATAATAAAAAAAGAAAGAAAAAATATTCCTAATTAATTACTCTTTTATCTCAGTTGTGTAGAGGATTTGGACCCTGTGGCACCAGTCTCTTGGATTCTCCAATTGTGGCACTAAAATTTTCTCCTGTGTATTTTTCTGACGAACCTGCTTTACCAGAGACTGTACCAAACCATTGTGTCGAGTGCTTATCTCGCCGCATGAGATCTCTCTCCGGTGTTAGTCGGCCATGGCGAAAGCTGGTCACTGCTGACACTAGTAAAAGTGTGGAAAGAAGCATCAATGGTAAATGGGAATTCTTGAACCTCATGCTAATGCGAGAGAAGATAGAAAGAGCTTATACCAGTGGAAGACCGGGGTGGAGAGAGAGAGAGAGAGAGAGAGAGAGAGAGAAGCCAGCAAGGCGACTAGCCGAGATATGGTCGAATTTTGTCTCTATAGGTAGGATAGGAGGCAGGTTATTAACTTTATTATAAATGTTGGGGTTCCCACTATGGCACTATTCAATCCTCAATAGTTGTGATGTTAGAACTACTAATACATTTCTTTTATATTTATATTATTAAACATCATGCCATGACAATCATTTAAGATATGATACTTTTCTTCAACTGATCTGCTAGGCCCAACTTACTTTTTTGAGTTTTTTTTTTTCTGCCTGCTGAGTAAGATGTAATTTATTTTGAGGGAGAGATCACTTGAATTGAAGGTACTAGCATTTTGAACTTTTTAATAATGAAACTTTAAATAATTTAAAAATGAATTTTAAAGATAAAAAAATTTAAGATATATTTTTGAACGATACTCCTAAAAAAAACTTATAGATTGATAGGATTTTAAATTTCATATAATTTAAGTATCATTTGACATCCTATCAAATAACGACAAAATTTAATAAAATTTATAATAATTATAATTTAATGGACCCTGATGGGCTAATAACACAGATCTTGATCATCAAAGTTGTTTGCAAATATTTTATTTATATCAGCCGTAATATAGTTATATAATTATAGTCATTTTATATAATAAATAATTTAACTTAACTTTTTATTTCCAGATAAAGTCATTACTACTTTTACTTCAATGATAGTGTTTGTTGTTTCGATTTGTAGAAGATCCAAAAATAGTTATTATAGAAGAAACAATATCATTGAACATATAAATATTTGGAATTACATGTAAGTATTTTTACGCACCACCATTACTATCATTATCACGAGTCGAACTATCATATACGAAACAATATTTATTTTCTTAATTATTTTCGTAGTTATGGGAACTAGTAGTACTTTTTAGTATTGCTACTGTGAGAGAGGTTGTAGATTTGAAATTTAGATAAAAAAAACTTTTTATATATATTTAGGGTTGGATAATTTAAGACTCTATTTTTATTTAAAAACATTTTTATTAAAATATGTAAAATAGTAATCACTGTCAGACACTTGTAACTTAACCTACAACAATTAATAAACCAAATTATTTCTATTATTTATTATATTTATTTGTGCTCATATATTCTTACTCTTTTTTTTTTAATATTTTCTTGGCATCCCAATAACGGGGGTTGAAATTGTCCTTATTTAAAAAATAAGTATGATAATATTGAATTTAATTATTTTTATGTTTAGATTTCTCTCTGTATTATAAAGTAAACTATTAAAATGTGCTTGGATATCAAATTATATATATATATATTACTATTTATTAAGATGAATACAAAATTTAGTTGTCTGAAAACAAGAATTTTGTAAAATACTTAATAAAGGATAAAAAATTCAAAAAATATAAAATTTGATCTACAAGTTTATTTTAATATATCCATCACGTTGAACTGTTTGAATTGACTGTTTGGACTTTAAAATTTTTAAAAATATTCGATGTAATTTGATGTAACTAAAAGTTGATTTAATTGGATCCCCCGATTGGGATTTAACAATTTACATTTATAAATTTGTTCCGTTTGGTTCAACAGGAAATGAAGGAAAACAGAAATGAAAAGTAAGATCACAAAGTCAATCATGTATTATTTTTCATTCTTTTTATGTATTTCAAATTGTTTTCTTTAGTTATATTCTAATGGGAGCATGTTAAAACAAAATTTTAAGAAAATAAATAAACAATAACTTATTTTAACATTATCACCAACTAAATATCCAACAAGCAATTATCAACTAGGAAAATGTACTTCTCTGTCCCTCTCTTCTTATGCTCTATTAATTCAAACAAGATGTAACAGAAATTAAATATATCTAACCATAATTCACATCTAGATTGAATCCTGATAGCCTCTGGCTTGGGAGGAGGATGTAAAGAGTCAAACCACAATTTATTAGCACCTTGGCCTCATTCTTTGTCGTCAAACCTATCAAAGAATCTTGCGTAACCTCTGATTGTTCTTCAACATTTCTCAATCTCGTAATATTTAATATGAAAAGACGTCCAATTAATAAAAGCCCTGTCATCCTTACGTGGCTTAATTTGACTTTTGCAACTTCTTTTACATTTGCATTATTAGTGAAAGTAAATAGCAAACCGACTTATTAGGTTTATAATTTAGCGACCTATTAATTAATTAGCTATTATATATTGTATGATGATATAAACTGTGAGAGCAACAGGCAACAGTACATCAGTACCTATAACCTATAATGTCACAATCCATACGAAAGCTCCAGCAGGAAATTAAGGGGAAAAAAAATCAAGTCAGCCTTCAATTAATTGCTAGCACAAAATATAGAGAAGCCGTGTGAGACTAATTATTATCATTATCCTGCCTCGTTGGATAATTATCTACCATAAATCAGAGAACAATGGATAAGTGACCATTGGTTTGGGATAAATAGTCCATCGAGTTTCCAATAAATTAACACGCGTGTGACATTCTAATATAATGATTCAATAATGACATTAATCCGTTGAATTACCATTCATTTATGATTTTTTTTTCAATTGGGATCTTTAATCTGAAATGAACGCATCATTTTTTTTGTAAACATATTAATAACCCATGTGTTTTATTTTAAATTAATTAGTTCCGATTAAAACAAAACACTCCAATCCAAATTTTTAAAAAAATACCATATGCCAAATTGTTGTTGTGTAAGCGTTTAATTTTTATAAATTGTAAGAAAATCTCTCGATGTCTATACCTACTCAATTAGGTGATTATAAAAATGTATATTCTCGTATGTCCGCAGTTTCTTTATTTCAGTAATTTTAGAAACAAATTATTCCATTCATATATTTTAGTAATATAAAAAAGGATTATGCAATTCGTATAATTGGTCCATTCTTTTGCATGATAGGAATCAAATCAATGCTAGAATTTCTTTCGGAAAAAGAGTAGCGATATTGACAGGGCTCGTTTAAATAAAATATTAAGAAACCATAATATTGTCATGTATTTAAATATTTTTTATGCTGGAGAATATTACTATTTTCGAGCTGTATGGAGTCCAATAACACCAGGGCCTTGGGATGGATTTTCATTTATGAGTATGAAGTGTAATTGGGCCGAGATATGTTGGCATCGGCCCGTTAAATAATAAAATCTAGCCGAACGTATTAACACCAGGGCCTTGGGATGGATTCTCAGTTCTGACTTGTGACAAATTCTAAAGGCATTTAATCTTTGTTAAGGTTCTCAACTTTTAGTAGTACAATCATGGGCGCAATTAGAATTAAAGAATTGAGAAGCCAGAAGATTATTCATAGGATTATTGGAGGATGGGGGTCAGAGTACCGAAGATTTTTAGAAGTTCAACGTTGTAAATACGCGTGTTATGCTATCATTAATATTATAGCATAGAATTATTGTTTTTTTCTATCAGACAAAAATCTCGGAATTTGGTAATACGGATGCCACTGTTGAGAATATCAGGCTGAATTCTTCTTTTCTGTTTGAGATACTAACTCAATTGATTACTCGACTTTTATAAAGGTTTTTGCTTCTTTAAAAATTGAATGATTTAGAATTTTTTTAAATAGAAAGATGAATTAGATATCCAACTAGGTAGTTATATAGATATAACTACCCAAATCATGATGCTAGCAGAAATCACTTTTTAATGTATATATATTTTTTTTTCAAAAATAATGATATTAAGAGTTTTATTATTAGCTTGATTCAATTTATGTTCTCTCTCTCTCTTTACATGGATGGTATGGGTTTAAATGAAACAGATATCTACTTCGTTCGTACTTGTATACGAATATATCTCATAAATAATTCAATATCTAATTTAATTCATATTCACAACCATCTTGTATATATGCAACAATTTTGCGGACATATTACATTTATATACAGATTTAATTTTGGATTAACAAAATAATACTGATTTTAGAATTATCCAAAGTGAAAAAGACGCATACGCTATAAGTTTCTTATTTGTAGGTTGATGTCAAATTGTCAAAAGTTTCAATTCGTGTGTTTCAAATTCTACTTTTCTTTTTGGCAGCGCAGTTGCTTGGTAGGAGAAGCACAATGCATGATCATCCCACAATTTGATTAATTAATTAATTTATTTATTTATTTTCCAGTTATTCTAACAAAAGTACCTCACAATATGCATAAAATAGAAAAAGGGAAAACTGGCATGAGCAGAAAAGAAGGTACCAAATTCTTAGCTGGAAAGAATTACTCAGTTTATCTCTTCACTTTATTCCCTGATCCCCTTGCAATTGTTATCGTGTTGTTTCTCTTCTTCAAATCAAGTTAAAAAATAAAATAAAACGATGTATGCAGGCAAAAGAGTCGTCCAGATAATAAGATCATCATTAGTGGTTGCTTCTATATGATTAGGCTTAATGGATGCTTGAGCGTTAATCCAGTAATATAGTATTGTTCTACTATTATTTGCACATGCAGCACATGGATTAGGTGCTACCTATGTATTTATCACCAACACTGGAGTGAAGAGACGGATACCATTGGCAGTATAACGAGATGCCAGTTGAAATTAAGCAACTTTACTGGTGACTAGAGAAAAATAAAGAGCCATAGACAATAGTTCATCTGTGGAGCCAAGTATTTTCTAGAAAATAGTTAAATAACAACAATTACAACAAATGTCAGAGACAGAGTCTGACATCCATTAGCATAATTAACTCACATTGCTCCTATTTTCTTCCAAATCAATCTAGCTCCTTATTAAAAACAGCCACAAAAAAAAAAAATACATACATAGATTTAGAAAGAAATGTCAGCCCAATTCAGGAGAAATGAGAAAATTGAATTTATGGTAGTCCAAGGCAGATGAATGCGTGTATAATAGGTACAAAACATAAAGACTCTGTGGTGATAATGACTTAACACTATTCATGTTTGAGCCTTTTCTACCTTGGCCTTTATTTTACGCTCCATAATATCCTTCTCTGTATCGAGACTAAACATTCTATTTAGTGCATGCATGTTTTCGAGCGTCTCGTCAAGAGTTCGGCTGTCGCTCCCATCACATCTCAAGTGTTGCAATGGGCCGTGCAGAAGCTTGTTAACAATTCCAGAACTTAGCTCCTCGATTGACTTTCTCATCTTCTTTGTCAGAGCATCCTCTCCTATCTTTTGCAAGCATTTCTCAAGCTCTGATGCTCGAATTCTATCAGCGTATGATCTCAACTTCTTGATTGTCGGCACTGTTTCGAGCGAGTCTCTCCATGCCTCAAACTTCTTCAACTCTTCTGTGATTAGCTCCTGTGCCTCCATTGCCTTTCTTAGCCTGTCTTCTTTGTTTGCCTCCACAACCTCCTTCAAATCATCAACATTGTAAACCCTTGCATTTTCCACATCTGACACACATGATCCTACATTTCTTGGCACAGATATGTCAATGAAAAGCCTCACTCCAATCTCCTTGTTCACTGATGGCAGTGCCTCCACATGCTCCTTCAAAAACAATGGTGTCTCAGAAGCAGTGCTGGTAAACACGACATCAGCACCAGCAGCTGCCGACATCATCTCATCAAGCGGCCTGTAGATAATCTCGATATCCTTCATCTCCCCACGAAGGGCCTCAACTTTCCCGGCTGAGCGGTTGACAACCACAACCTGCTTGCATCCCTTAGAGGCAAGGTGCTTAATGACCAATTTGCCCATCTTGCCGGCTCCGATAAGGAGCATCCTTGCAGTATCAGAATGGGCCTTTGGTAATTTCATAAGGGCCAGTTCAACAGCAGCCGAGCTGACAGAGACTGCCCCGGAGGAAATGTTAGTCTCAGTTCTGACACGCTTCCCCGCAGTGATTGCGTCCTTGAACATGCGATCAATGTTCTTGCCAAGGCCACCATTACCCTGGCCCACACGCACCACTTGCTTCACCTGGGACAAGATTTGGCCCTCGCCTAGTACGAGAGAGTCAAGACCAGCTGACACTTCAAAAAGGTGTCGGGTCGCGTCGCTGTCCCGCAACATGAATAGGTGCTGGCGGAGCTCATCAGCTGGGATACCACTTGTCTGTATACAGGAATAATAGTATCATATTACTAACAATCTAACTACTAACCAATTATAAAATCAATTTATTAGTCAACCATATTATTAATTGTTAGGTGTAGAAATGTAAGTTAAGTTGGTATAGAAGAATAATTAATGCATTCAATGGCTCTGGCATGATGGTGCTAGTTAATTGTAGGAATTAGAAATTTTTCTGCTTTTTTTTTCTTTGTTTTTTTTTTCTTTTTACTCTTTTGTTGTACTATTTAGGACTTTCCCTGGATAATTGTTCCATCAATATCAGTACATCATCCCCCCCTTGCAGTTTTGTTCATTGATGAGTGGTTTGTCAAATAAGTTTAGAAACAAATGGTAAAATATCATAAGTATCAGATACCAGTTGGACTTTGGAAAAATAATCCGACTTAGGTCACAACTGAAAGAAAAAAGAAAACAAAAAAAAAATCTCACCTTAGCCATCCATTCAATGACCTCCTTGATCCCCCGGTTCCAGGATAATGCAACTACATATATTTCCATGCGATTGCAAGTGCTGAGAACAGCTGCTTCCTCTATATGGTTCAGGTTGCACAGCTCTGAAATTGCATACGGCCATTGTGCTTCTGGCACGGCAAGCTTCTCACGCATTTCAACTGGTGCAGTGTGGACACTAAGACCAATGACAGCAATACTGCTGCGCTCCTTCATATACCCTGATAAAAAACATAAACTAAAAGTTAAAAAGAGTGGCTACCTTTCACATTTCATTTTTTGTCACTATTGCTAATAGGTAATGATTTTATGAACTTCAAATTATTCCACAGTGAAAAGAGGTACCAATTGAGAATCACACATAAATATATTTTTTTCATCGTCTAGAATCTCCCAGCAAGTACATTACGCATACACATAAAAATAGAAAATAACCATTGTACCACTCATCAATTTTGGCTTGCATAAACTTGGCATTTAAAATTACAGAAAAAGAACGATAAAAGAACAAAATTTTCGAAACTTACTATCAGCTGAGATTTTGAACTGCTCTAGCGCCGCGATACTGGCCGCCTTCTTCTCCTCCAAATCGATTCCTACATCGCACCTTACTTCTCCTCTCTTCATCAATCTAGTCCCCACTTTGAAACCGAACGAGCTTGTCCGGCTCAAACTCCCCACCTTCACTCCACCAAACGCCGTCGCCAATCCATTTACTGCGGCCATCTCGATAATTCCCTTATATTTCTCTCCCTATTCTGTGTTTTATTGATAATAGTAACTGGAATAATGGAGGTTTATTCCAGGGGATACAGAAGAGAGAGAGAGAGAGAGAGAGAGAGAGAGGTTGGGTACTTGGGTATTTGGGTGGGTGGAATGATAGAGAAAAGTAGTAGTGGTTAATTCTTAATTGTGAGGATGGCGGGGAGCGGGGGCCCAGTAGGTGGGGTAAGGAGTTCGGGTGAGGTTAGGATTCAGGAAGGGAAGAAGAGATTTGCAAAAGGGAGATTTAGAGAGATCTGATTGGCTGGAGCAAGAACGCTTTATCCACACTACTACTATCAAATTCAAATATGCTTAGCCTCTTATCTCTCTAACACTTCTCAATAGTTTTTATTTGATACATGTTGTTGCGTAGTGTCCACAATCTACAAAGATTTGTGTGTGTGTGTGTGTGTAGTCATTCGTGTCCACATTGAACATGTAAGAAAAATATTTCACAGTAATACTAATATGTAAATGGCAAGAATGCAGCGTGGTGTGTGGAAATGCACAATTTGCGGAGTGGTCTATGTGCAAGAGCCCCAGGGGGTTATCCTGATTTGAAAAGCCTTGTTTAATCGACGTAGATCGTGCTCGACAGTCGACACACAAGCGTGTAGGCGTGGCAGCCACACGCTTGAGCTTGAGCTGTGAGCCTGTGACTTGACTTGAACTTGAGAGAGAAACAAGAGAAGCTCCGGGGTATTTGTTGGGCTGGGCCTCTGGTTGAAATTGAAAACTGGGCCAGTTTGGTGGGCTAATAGTCCGTGAAGACAGAAATTCAACAACTCATTCTGTACTAAATTTTCTAATACTAGCTTTTGTTGTGGATCATTTTAGAGACAAGCTTCTGCAACATTATCAAAATTTCAAAAAGATTTTACAAGAATGGAAGGTTATATTATATTATATTATATTATATACAAATGATGTTAAAAAAACATCGATGTCACCGTCGATATTAAGTTTATTATTTATTGTTATTCAATTTTATTTAGATGAGTTTTATTCAGATTATTAATACTTAAAAACAGATGATCAAAGATAACGCATAACTCGAGGATCGTAACAAAAGATAATACTTTAATTAAAAAATGCTTGGCAAGTAATTACAATGGCAAACAATACAATGATAATTTCGCGTTTTCTTTCAAAAATAATTGGTTCACACAAAGATATTTATCAAATCTCTATACACATAATGTTTATTAAATGATTATACAAAACGGTGACCTGATCAGGACATGAAAATTTTATTTTCACAACATCGATCCACAAAACCGACAATCAATTGTTACAAACAAGAAAAATAAAATAAAAGAGAATAGAATCAAAACAGGAAGGAAATCAAGAGACCAAGAACAGATCACTGGCAACTTCTAAAATTGTAGACCTTTTGGTCAGTCTCTGGATTTGTTATCCAAGTTGCCAGCCGAGGTGACCGTCTCCTCAAACTCCGACATAACCCGAGCTGATATTGTCTTTACCATCTGCCGCTAGCGCCTCCGTCTCTACTGTATCCTCCTTTACGGGAGTCTCAACCTCCTCTTTTGGAGCCTCAGCCTCCTCTTTTGGAACATCAGCATCATTCGCTGGAGCCTCCTCCTCCCCCTCCTCCTCCTCCTCCTTGGTTGCCTCAACAATTGGCGTCTCGTGAACAACCGGGATTACATCAACCTCTCTCTGGTTTGAGGTGGTGTATGGCATGATCTCCTCTTCGATGATGGCATCAAGTAACCTGTCATTCTTTTTCGGTGGTGCCAAAAAGGACGACACTGCCGACACAGTCAAAGCAGTGCCGGCTGCCGCCAGTGCAACAACAGCAAAGAAGGCTGGTGGTGCGAGTCCTGTATGGTTCTTGATCAACTCATTGAGGTGGCTCTTGCGCATTTGTTCTTTTACCCATGCAACGAGATGACTCATTTTTTTTTTTAAATTTAGTTTAGCTTTTGCAAAGAAAGCCTGGTGGATGCTTTTGGAATGAAGGAGCTAGCTGATCAGATGAGATATGTGAGAAGAAAATGAAGAGATGTCGAATGGTCTTTACTTGAGGGATATATATCCCAAAATGAGGTTAGAAGAGTTGGTCAGGATTTACCTCGATACCATTTATGCATTTCAGGACTTTGAAGCACTCTGGTTTATGTATAGAACTATTTGATAAGAAGATTTGTTTTAAATTTATTATGATACACATTAAAAAAATAATTGAAAGGCCACAATGAAGAGTTGTAAGGCATACACACATCTCAATTTTTGATATATTCAACACGTCAAATTAAGACGAGGCAAGCATACATGACCAGAATTATCAGCTTCGTTTATGCTAGATAATTAATTGTTCAACTCTGTGCAAGGGGGAGGTGCATTGATCTATAAACGATCTGACATAGTGAGACCAGTGTGTTGAATTTCTCCTGTGGACGTTCCTGTGTTTACATATTGTACTTATTATATATTACAGATAGATATATGGCATATACTTTATTAAAAACATATGACAAGCATTGATATGGCTTGAATCAGATGCAAGAAAATGTACAAAGATATGAGACAGAATATCATGACATATATAAACTAATACCTAGCTGTTCCTTTTCCTTATTATTATAATACTTTTTTTGATGATCAAATTTATGTTCTTAAGAGTTTTTTCCAGAATTTCATTTAGACTGTATTTCTCCAGCTTGCAAAATCATTTCTCTGGTGAGTGGTTGCTTTCTAATAAAAATGATTCAATTTGGTTAGGGAAATAAAATTTCTTATTTGTTTAGCAAAAAAAGGCTGTCAGTGAACGCATCTGACAAATGTTCCTGCACCTTAAATTCAACCTTACTGTGACCTAACTGATGCGAATTAAACACACGAGTGACATAAAATTCATGTTAAACAATGAAAAATATAAGCAGACTGTACTGATTTTATCACCACATGATTAATGGAATACCCAAAGAATTAAACAGAAAAATAAAAGTAGTTTATGTAATTGTTAAAGAGAAAAAAAAATATTAAGGGATCCAATTAGTTAAACAATTAGAATAATTTAGGGGCCATTTAGACTTAATTTTAAAGTTTATTTTAAGGTAGATAAAAAAAATTCCAAAATAGTGATGACCAAAGGGTATCACGTCTTCAGATTCTGAGATGATAGGCAATTTTATTGTTTTTTTTTTAGCTAATAGTTGTCTTTACTCTTTAATTTCCCATTTTCTTTTGTGATGGAAATAGTCCTCACCACTCTGTTGCCATGATAGAGCAGTTTTCTCAAAGAGTTCAACCGATGGGCGCAGAAAGGAGGGAAAAAAGACTGAACAATAAAAATAAATAAGATAATAAAAGACTAAAAGCAAAAATAACTCCTTTTATTAGAAAAGAATAATAGAAAGCTCCCCCTTATTTAATATTTTTGCTGCATTATCTTTTGAGGTAAATTGTGTATATTAACAGAAAACTTATTCAGATGCTGCGATAAAAAATACATAGCTTACAAAAAAATTAAGAAATTTATGAACTTAGGCTTGGCTTCCTTTTCTCTTATTGAGCTTTTTGTGTCAGTAATTGTGCTGACAAATCAATTCAGGAAACTTATGTGCACCAGACAACCTTTTAATATAGTAGTAATTAAAATGGAGATGACTAGGATATAAAATTTTAGACATTAGTTTTAGTACTAAAGATGATAGCATTGTTTAGGCTCACTCTTACATTTCTTATTACTGTACATATCTTTTCTTTTTTTTCTTAATTAATGAAAACCAGTAGGCTTTTGACCTGCTACTAAAAAATATATATATTTATATATATATAGTAATAGTTAAAATTCCAAAATAATATTTATTCTTGTTTGCAGTTGCTTGATCTCAATTGGACTGACATGATCACAGTTTTGTTTGCAGTGGCTTGATCTCAATTGGACTGACATGATCAGAGTTTTGTTTGCAGTTGCTTGATCTTGACAACTTTAAACTTCAACTCGTATACTGATTGAGGCAGTTACATTCTGACTGTGATCATGTCAGTCCAATTGAATCAGCTTTAATTATTTTTTTATGTCTAAAGAGAAGTTCAGGAGAGCTCGAAAAGAAGAAATTGACAGAAGACCCTGTTACATTGGCACCTTCTTTTTGAACCAAAATTACAAAGACAGTTTAAATTGAATCCCTGTTTTTTTTTTTTTTTTTTTTACATTATACGAGAACTCCAAGGGTTCTGCTTTTTTCGTTGGTAATATTTGGACAGATTATGCATGGCTACTTAAAGCTTACTTTACAAGAATGTAACTTTCATTGCTTTGCTGATTATACACCATGTTCTAAGTTGGAATCAAGGGCGGACCTAGGTGAGGCCGGGCTGATACTTCTCGATTTTGAAAAATAATAATTTTAAATTATGTTTTTATAAATATTATTTTTTAAATTTAATTTCTGATCCATCTAAATTGTTTAATTATTTTTATTGAGAAAAAAATATTTAATATCATAAACAATGAAAGAATTATATAAATGTTCTAAAATATGAAGTTCCGTAAAAAAAATTCTTCGTCAACTTAGATAATCTATTTTTTTAGTTTTATTTTTGTTATTATTTTAATATGTAAAAGGATATAATTCTAATAGTTTTTATTAGATAAAAATATATGTTAAATTATTGATTTTTTTTAATATTCAATTAGTTAATAATTTTGAATCTAATAAACTATTGAAATCAGATTAATAACCCTCTATTAAAATTTTACATCCGTCCCATCCCAGTTGGAATTACAATAATGTAACTCCTAGGGTGCTGCTTTTTTCGTTGGTATTGTGAACTTTTAATATAAGACGAGCCATGTTCTACGTTGGAATTTTTATTCTTCCCCTTAAGAAGCGTAAGTCATTTAAAATCGGGTATCTAATGTTTACCTCTACAAACCTCAAAATATCAAATGTATCCCTACGAAATTTGAAAGATAAACCATGAAATCCTCTGCAAAGCCATCAAAATGTCATAGATGAGCTTTCTTTTATTATCACTCTTTTCCACTGTGATGCTATTCTCTTCCATGTGTAGAAAACGTTATTTTCAATTAATGTAATCTTCCTTAAAAATTAAAATTTAAGGTGAAGTAATATAGACGGTAAAAATAAACCTAGTTTTGCAGTAAGTATCGTTATGGATTTTTTTATTTTTTTACTCATTATACGAGAATGTATGAGATTTTGGGACTTGTAAGTTGTATCATCATATATATATATATATATATATATATATATATATATATATATACTCTATTGTGAAAATGTTTGTATTTCGAGCCCAAGTGCATACAGCTCAAATTTTATCATAACACGTCCGAAATTCAAAATTATCATTCTCATTAAATTTTTCATATCAAAATATTAAGGGATACAAAATTTTGGATTATTTCAAGTTTTCTAAGTATTTGTTTTGGATTTTTGAAAATCAGCAACAACAATTTAATATTTTATTATTATTTTAGTGCTGATTTTCAAAAATCCAAAACAAATACTTAGAAAACTCAAAATATCTCAAATTTTTGTATCCCTCAATATTTTGATATGAAAATTTTAATGAGAATGATAATTTTGAATTTCGGACGTGTTACGATAAAATTTGAGCCGTATGCACTTGAGCTCGAAATACAAATGTTTTCACAATAGTCTATAGAGTCTCTCTCTCTCTCTCTCTCTATATATATATATATATATATATATTCACATTTGCATGGTCGTCCTTGATATTTTGGCATCTTATATGGTTTATAAGAAATTCTAGCTTTTAAAGCTAAAGACTTTTTGTCATCCACTACAGGAAAGCATCGCACTAACATCTGAGATATCAGATGCAATAAATCATATTTACATCAGTAAGCTTATGCTAAAGGTCTTTAACATCCGAAAGCTTATGCAAACGGCAGATGTAAATACGCTTGATGGTGACCGATGTAAGATTCACTATCATTTGCATTTGTTTCCTGAAGCAAATATTAGTTTTTTGCAGGCACATTACTGATGGAATTGTGTGCACTAGCATCCGCTTTCCTAAATCTAATGTGTTTTTTGTTATCATATTTTTATTTTTTGATAACTAATTGCTGATGTAATTATGAATATTAACATCAATTAATATTGATATTTTCTTTTATTTACATCTGTAATTAGATGATATCTTTTTTTATTACATCTGTTAATATGATGGCATCTTCTTTTAGTTGCATCTGCTAATGTGATGGCATATTATTTTATCATTCATACCAATTCAAACCAACATTTCACAAATATTCACGCCAACATTCAACATTCAGAAATTCATCTCGACACCCCAAGATATCCCAAAATATTACACCTCATAACTAAATTTCTCCAAAATAAACTCAAAAAGCGCCTAATTAATCTACTAACCATACATCATGGAGAACACATGGTGACCACGTCATCCTCACTTATTTCATCAACATCAAAATCAAATGATGTCTCTTCATAATCTGAGTCATCATACCTATTTCGTCTCATGTCCAGAACATAATCCTCGTCATCCTCATCATCATCCTAGCACATAAGCAAACATAAACATAAGCAACCCTTATTGGCAAACATAAGCATCCTCGTCACCCTTATTGGCAACCCTTTTCTTAGATTTTGACATCCTAGCACATATGTAAACATAAACATAAATATTACTAGGCTACATACACTGACAAAAAAAAGGTGTTGTTGACATTGAGATAGGTGTTGTTGGCATTGAGATATATTTTTATTTGATTTCAAAAAGGTGTTGTTGACATTGAGATAGGTTATACTGACCAAAAAACATACAAATAACAGTCATAAAACTCACAACACTTATCAAAATAAAGAAGTGAAAAGAACTTTAGTTCTAGTGCTTAATTCATACTTGTCATACGCAAACATCGGGTCCAGTGGCTTGGTAGCCTTCCTTTTGGGTCTAGTAGCTCCAATGTTCCGAACAGAAACCTTATCACCTTCTTTTTGGCCCTGAACAGAAGTCTTCTCACCTTCCTATTGGCTGTGAACAACAGCCTTCTCACCTTCGTTCTCAACAACTCTCTTTGCACTCCATGAACGCCTGGTTTTCTTACTAAGTATTGTCATCCTAGCGAATAGAAAGCTTTGGGTCAAATTCATATGATTTCAATAAAACATTTGATATTGATAATCCAGAAAATCACTTTCCTTTTTGTTTCAAATTAACAATGTTATATGATAAGAGTTGTTTTCTTAACTTTAGTGCTAAATTGATAATTTTTAGCACATACAGTTTGGATTTGTCTTATAAAACCCACTAATTTTGATTACACAACTGTTGCTGACATATATACCAATTCATACAACCAGAAATTTCATACATAAAAAGAGAAAGTCAGTGAGCAATTTTCTGTCTATTTTTGAAAGGGAAAGTCAGTGAGCAATTTTTTCTTACAATTTAAAAATCCCGATGGTTCCCACTTTCCTCTCTTCTCTCTGCGGGACACTATTTTGCACTTAACAAACACCAAAAAATTAGTGCCTCTAAGTTTTCCATTTTTATGCTCGACAAGAAAAGAAAGTAGAAGTAAAGTACGATTGAAGAAAAATGCACAAAAGTAGATGGGGACTTACATACGGTTATGCGCGGGTGTTGGAGAAGTAAAGCACGAATGAATAGGTGTAATGCGCGGGTTACGGAGAGATAGAGAAGAAGAGAAGTGTTTTGACGGAGAGATAGAGAAGAAAAGCAGTGTAATGCGCGGAATCTGGAGGGAGAGAGAAGCCAACTATTTTGACGGAGAGGAATAGGGTAGAGATGAGGGTTTTGGAGAAGAAGACAACTATTTTGACGGAGAGAGAGAGAAGAGAGCTGCTTTTAGTGTAATGCTATTGAATTGTAGAGGAAGAATTTTTTATTCTATTATACTGCAATCCGCGAATTATAGGGAATTTTTCATAGAATTTTCGTAGAATTTTCGGGGGGAATTTTTCATAGAATTTTCGGGGGGGATTTTTCATAGAATTTTCGGGTGGAATTTTCGTAGAATTTTTCATAGACGCTGACGACTGGTTCGATTTGGGGGAGACACTGACGTAAATAAAAAAATGCTCAATTATAAATATTTACTCTGGTTGTTGAGAAATAAAATTAATTATATTTATTTGCATCTGTTGAGATGATGTAAATCAACATAAAAATTATCATATTTATTTGCATTTGAGAATACTGATGTGCATTAGTAATCTGGTGCGCCTCCACCCATTTATTTTCAGGAAAAAATAACTACACTTACTTGCATCCGCAAACTAGATATAAATATATTGTTGCATCAGTATTGCTAATGCAATATGTGCAAATCAAAATTTTGAGGTTGAAAATTTTTGTTGCTGATGCTAATAAAAAAAGTGCAGATGCAATTGACCCTTTCCGGATGTAAATGCGACACTTTCTTGCAGTGATCTGATTTTTTAAGTTCTATTTGTTGGTAAACGGATTGCTGGACCAGTTAATTTTTACTTGAATTATTAAACCAATATTTGTTTTATAAAGTTTCACTATTGTGGGACATCTCATTACCAAATGGGCAGATGGAAAACACTACACGCAATAAAACACAGGAAAAAAAGAAGAACAACGTCAACAAGATGAAAAGAAGATGAATAAGACCAATTTTAAGAATCATTTCAGGTTGAAGAAGATATGATTATGAAGATGCAGCGAAAAATACTAGTCTTTCAAGTAGTCAAAAACCTCGCCTTTTGGGACATTCTCTCTCAGGTACACAAAGAGAGCACCTCTGGGAGCGTTTTCCTTCAAGAACACAAAAAGATCCATTATAAATAAGCTATAGCAGATGAAGAATTATTTTGTCTTACCAGAGATGCCAGGATATTGCATGATATGAGGAGTTTATATAGTTTATTTTATTTTTTCAATGGTTTAATTATTTGTTCACGGAATGTGTCATTTTTGCATCTGGAAATGGTCAATTGCATCGACATTTTTTTATTAGCATCCGCAAAAAAAAATTCCGACCTCGAAATTTTGATTTGAACATATTGCATTAGTAATGCTGATGTAACTATATATTTGTATCTATTTTGCATATGCAAGTAAGTGTAGTTATTTTTTTTACTGAAAATGAATGGAAGGGGGCACTAAAATGATGATGCACATCAGTACTACATCAGTTCTCGCGGATGTAAATAAATATGATATTTTTTCATCAGCTTAATAGATGCAAATAAATTCCCTCTAGTTGGCGCTGAAAAACCAAAAAATACCCTCCAGTTGTCGCTGAATCGTTGGATACAGCTGAAGTTGGATCTGCACCCTTAATTCTAGGTTTAAACATTTTAACTCACTCACCCATCCCATTTTTCTGATTTTTCTCTCTCATCATTCTCTCCAAGGTTATCAGCGACGCCGCTTATTCTCAAATCTCTCCCATCGCTCTTTACTCTCCGCAAAGATCCCAGAGATCCAGGCTGGAGATCTCTTCACTTCGTCTTCCCAGAGATCCAGGCCGGAGATCTCTGCCAAGGTCACCGCACTGCACCGGCGCCGCGCCAAGACCATCGCCCTCACTCCTTCGCTTCACCCGGTGCTGCCCTCTTCCTTCCTACTCGAAGCATCTCGCCTAAGCCCAGCAACAACCCCTATCTATTGCTTCTTCTCCTCCCCACCAGGCGAAGGAGTGACCTTTGGGTATTGCACGGAAGATATTTATTTAAATTCCCAAAAGAAGGAGGCCAAGGTATTAGTTTAGTTTAAAATGATTTAGTTTAAATCTAGTCTGAAATAGTTATCATTTCATGCCAAACTGCAAGGATTCAAACAAATAGATACAGATGGACATTAATGATTACCAAAAACTGTTACACAAAATATGATCTTTTTCCATTATATGAGGATTTAAACTCCAAACTTTCAAGCTCTGGCAAATAAAAATTTTGAACCGGTCATGCGCAACCTCCTTTAGGGAAAGTATATATCATTAAAACACAGAATCATATATTATCATCTTATAGACAGGTGAACAAAAAATTTGAACTATTTATCTGGAGGGACTTGTCAGAAAATTTGAACTTTTAACCATTAATTGAGATCATTATCTGATATGATGCAGTTTTCAGAGAATTTTCAGAGAAGTTTGGGTTGCATCTTGGAATGGCAAACTACAAGGATTCAAACAAATAGATACCCACTTACCCAAACAACTAATTATAATCTTGTCCATTGCAGTAAAATAAAGAACTAACTTGTAGTTGGAGGCTTCAATTCCCTCCAAAGAAGATACTTCCCAAGACACTAGGCATGCTTATTAATTTATTTATTATGTTATTTTTTTTTGAAAGAAGAAGTGTGTGACATGTTGATATACAGTAATTGGACAATGGTTAGCACGTGATATTTTGCTAGTTGGATTTGTCAGTGTGTGAAAATTCTTAATTGTAAACTATTTTCTGATCTGGATTATATTTGTCTGAATATGCATGTTGAATGTTGGTGAATGTTGGTGTGAATATTTTGAGAAATTTTGTTATTAATATCAGATCTATTAGGTTTAAATCGTGGTATGAATATTGAGATTTTGAAAAATCTTAGTATAAATGGTGGGTTTAGCGTTTGTTATAGAAATGTAAAACATCATTTGTTATTAGAAAGAATAATGAAAGACATCATCTGTTATTAGATGCAAATAAAAGAAAATGTCATTATATTAACATATGCTAATATCAATAATTACATCAGTATTATGCCTGTAAAAAATTAATATTTGCTTCAGGGAACAAATGGAAATGACAGTGAATCTTACATCTGTCTTTTCTGATGTAATAAAATGCTTATGCAAATAAAAAATCGGATGCAATTGATTATCACCATCAAGCGTATTTACATTTGCGCTTTGCATCGGCTTTCGGATGCTAAAGATTTTTATCATAAACCTACTGATGTAAATAGTGTTTATTACATCTGATCTGTCAGATGTTAGTGCGACGCTCTCCTGTAGTGGTTGTAGACATTTTCAAGAGGCAACTTAATTCCGTGAGGAAATCGTGGTTGACCACTGCTCGTTACAAATTGTGGTTGACTAATTCGTGCACTCATGCATGCATTCTCAATGCTAATGCAGACTGTGCAGTTAACTTGGATAATTAATAATACAAAATAATATTAGTCACTACAGGAGAGTGTCGCATTTGCATTCAGAAGAGATTAATTATATTTGCATTTTTTTATTAGCATCAGCAAAAAAAAATTCTGACCGTGAAATTTTAAATTGAACATATTGCATTAGTAATGCTGATGTAACTATATATTTATATTTATTTTGCGGATGCAAGTAAGTGTAATTTTTTTTTCATGAAAATGAATGGGTGGAGACGCACTAGAATACTGATGCACATCAGTACTCGCAGATGCAAATAAATATGATATTTTTTATGTTGATGCACATCAACTAAACAGAGGCAAATAAATATAACTAATTTTATTTCTGAACAACCAGGGTAAATATTTATAAATGAGAATTTTCTTTTTATTTATGTATCCTAATCGCCCCAAATCGAACCGGTCGTCAGGGTCTTTCCCCCCATCTCGCTCCCCCATCTCGCTACCTCTCTGATCTACCTCCTCTCTACCTCTCTCTCCCCCGATCTTCCTCGGTCGACTCGTCGGAGACCTCATCCGGGTTCGCCCAAGCGGATCGAGCGCACCTGGCTAATCTTTTAAGTGAGATTTAATTTGTTTGCTGTAATACTACTTGCTAAATATATATAAATATATATAGAGAGAGAGAGAGTAAAACTAATATGCTCCTAGGAGCATGGAGCCCCTCTGTGATCCTAACTCAAAAAATATATCAAATAATTTTTAAATTTTGATTTATCACTCTCATTAAATTATTCATATTGAAAATCTTATAGGGTATAAAAATTTGGGGTGTTTTGAGTTTTCTAAGACACTTTTTTCAATTTTTGAAAATCAACTCTAAAAATAATAATAAAATATTTAATGTTTGTATATTATTTTCAAAAAATAAAAAAGAGCGACTTAGAAAACTCAAAATACTTTAAATTTTTAAATCCCATAAGATTTCAATATGAAGAATTTAATGAGAGTGATAAATCAAAGTTTGAAGATCATTTGATATACTTTTTGTGTTAGGATTACGAAGGGGCTCCGTGCTCCTAGGAGCACGCTAGTCTTACTCATATATATATATATATATAGTAAAGATACCAAGAGCTTAAACCCACAGAGGACTTCCGTGAGTTTAACTCAAAAAATATATCAAATTATCTCTAAATTTTAATTTATCATAGTCATTAAATTCTTTATATGAAAATCTTATGGGATGCAACAATTTGGAGTGTTTTGAGTTTTTTAAGTCATGGTTTTTAATTTTTAAAAATCAGCTCTAAAAATAATAATAATATATTTAATACTTGACCATTATTTTAAAAAATTAAAAACGGTGACTTAAAAATCTCAAAACACTCTAAATTTTTGCATCCCATAAGATTTTCATATAAAGAATTTAATAAGGATAATAAATTAAAATTTGGAGATGATTTGATTTACTTTTTGAGTTAACCTCACGAAAGGCCTTCGTGAGCTCACTGAATGATTACGACTTTGGCCATAAGCAACAAAATAGAGCTTGGCATGAAGGCCAATGAGTGAACCTTAAGGGTCCTTAAGCAGTCGAGGTTTCTTTTTCTAGAAATACCAGTGATGGGGGTGAAGAGAGAGAGAAAGACACAAGATTTTCCACGTCGTGTGATGTTTCACTGTTTATTCGATCCTAAAATAGTGTAAAATCGTACCAAGATCGTGCAAGCATCAATTCAGTCTGCTGTACAGTCCGAGTGACATGCTACACCGTCATGGATGGATTTTTGGGTTATGATTAATTTCTGTGAACTGTTGTGCCATCTCTACTCTTAGTTCATTTGTGTGAACTGTTGTACCTCAAATTTTTACCAACTCACGCAACAGACCTAGTTTATTTTATTTTTTATTGAATCCTAACTAAAATATTTTATTTTAGGAAAAGAAGCTAAAAAGGCATGTGACATTTATTGAGGTGTATGTGAAAACTCACATGAAGAAGGATAAGAATGAGCTCCTTACAGACAGAGCAGACACAACATTGGTAAGTGTGCTGATTCCCTTTATTAAGGCCTATTATCAGGCATAGCAAATCTGAGCCGATCTGTGTTAACGGGTCAATTTTTATAGGAGAATTACACCCAACTCATGACTGAAAAGTATGGTGCAAACAAAGAGACCTGACCGTCCCTAGACCAGGAAGTATGGTTTCAAGCATCGGGTGGGAAAAGGCATGACCATTTTTATGGCGTGCCGGCTATGATGGATTCCACCAAGTTATCGAGTGGACGACGCACACAAACTAACAACTCCGTCATTTGAGTTCTCTCTCTCTCTCTCTCTCTATATATATATATATATATATATATATATATATATATATATATATATATATATAGATATGCTATGATCGATCATGAAGTAGAAAAAATAATTTGCTTCGGGATCCGAGCGTCCGATGGCGTGTGAAGATGCGCAATTAATTTGCGAAAAAAATTGCTCCCGAGCAATTGGAGGTGTCCGGTAGCAGTCCCTTTCTTTTCTTTCCGATCTCTACTCTCTTCCCACTTAGCACCATTCAAAAATTGAAAAGAAATGAAGGAGAACGAGAAAACCCAATGTCGATCTTTCCTCAGTTCACTCTGATCAATCTCTCCTTTCAATCTTGTTTGCTTCTCTCTATCATTGCTAGGTCGGTCTATAACTCACTTCTCTCTACCATCGCTTGATCGGTCTGGAACTCACGACACTCGCTGAACCCTAGGGTTGACCATGCGGCTCCTTTCTCTTGGTCCCATCTACGCGCCATGCTCCCATACTCTTAGTCCCCTCTGCAACCCTTACATTTGGAAGTTACTAGGTGATTTAATTACTTTGTTGAGTCATTTTAATTTTTTTGTGTTAGGTCGATGAATTGAAATTAGCATGTGTTTGTTGGTTTTCATAAAATTATGGACGGATACTTATAGAGTTTGTAATAGCTTTGAAATCTACTCGATGATTGCTTCAATCTATTTTGTCTTTGTGATAGTTTGTAATAACTTCCTCTAGGCTCGGCTTTCATACTGGCAATCACTGAAATACCAGTTAATATAAACAAGCTAAATATTTAGAGAAGGATACAATTATCAATGTAAACACAACAACACCAGAAATTTGGCTTTCTGAAACCATTTAATTTTTTGGTCAGGTTTGTATTGAAGACATTTTGTTACCACAATGAGCTAACTAAGACTCCTTCAAATTCGGGCAGGAGATTTTATGGTTGCAGATACTTTGAGGCAATATTGTGTTTAGCTGGAATGATGAACCATTTTCCATGAGTCTACTGTGAAGCATTTAGTAAAATTATCATTTTTTTTGTAATTTATGAGTCTACTGTGAAGCATGTTATTATATGAGATTGAATTGCAATGTTTAATGTTTTTTTTCTTTTTATCTACTGTGAAGCATGTTATTATTCAACTCTTGTTCACTTATAATTAAAACAGAGATATTCTTTGAAATAAGCCTACAAGAAGTATTTGGGAATCGGTTCTGCTGTTACTCTTTGAACTTTTGATTGGGAATCAGATATATCTGGACAATTCAATTTGAAATTATAGGAAAAACAATAAACCAGAAACTAAAGAAGTATCAATCTGAAATTATAGGAAAAACAATAAACCAGAAACTAAAGAAGTATCAACAAAGCAATCTGAAATTACAGTAAGTTATACCATCTACATTCAATTCGGAACCAAGCAAACGGTATAGCAAGTTATACCAGCGGGTCATACAACTCATAAATTAATTTTAAAGTCAATCCATACAACTCATATGAAATTCATAAAAAAGTTAAGAAGCCAACAAAATCACATGATTTATACACAGTTCAAAGAGAAACAAAATAGATATACAAAATTACATACAAGAACTGCATTTCTTATTGCCTTTTTGCATTGCCAGAACTGCATGTCTTTTTGCCAGAACCACACCATTTAGTATGTGGCTACCTGCTGGTACTCAGATAAACCAAATTCAAATTCAAATACTCTAGTAAGAGTGGTTCCGTTTCAGAGAACAAAAAGTCAGTATTAAGCATGATGGTCTAGTTTGAATAGTTTGCTCGTATTGGTTATGCTATGTGGTGAAGTGTTTGAGGGTTCAATCCACTTTTATCGGCTAATCACATGGTGTACACAATATAATCAAACTATTCAAGGGACATAATCCATTTAATAATCATAAACCAGCATTATAGAAAATTAAAAACAACACAAGATGGTTCCTTAACTGTTTTTTATCCGACTCTAGAGATCTGCCAAGCTGAAGGAAAAAAGGTGAGATTTAGCAAAAAAATCCAACAACTTTATGTCAAATTCGAAGGGAAAAGGTGAGATTTAGCATAGAAATTACTTTACCTAACAAAATCTGAAAGTGTGAGTTTGAGAGCACATGGTGTGAGCTTGAGAACTGGAGCCGATTAGATGATGCTAATGTTGGGAAGGGATCAGATGATGGAGCCAATCACGTAAAAGCCGAGAAGAGAGCTCGCACGGAGAGAGGAAGGTGAGATTTAGGTCTCTCTCTGCCTCCCCTCTCTATTCTTCCGATTTTGAAAAGTCGAGGAAGGTCGGAAGAGCAAATTGAAAAGAAATGGGTCCAAATGGACACCTCCAGTTGCTCGATAGAGAGAAATTTTACTCGATTGGCTACTCATCAAGCACCAGATCGGACGGCTCGGATCCTGAAGCAAATTATTTTTTCTACTTCATGACTGATCATAGCATATCTCATATATAGATATGTATATATATATATATATATATATATATCTCTAAATTGTTCAGAATTTTAAAATTAAAAAGGATAAAATTAAACGTCAAGTGAACTTAATTCAATGTTTAAATCAATAGCAGCACTGATTGCAAAGCTTCAGGCAAATAAAATTTTGAAAAAGAAAAAAATATCAACACAAATCAATTAATTTAAATAACAAATAAAATAACATGAATAATAAAGCTCTTAACATGTTAACAAAATATTTAACACGAAAATTTTAAGCCCGTCCTAATATAATGAAAATTGAGATTAAAAGTATATAAAAGAAGGAGAGATGGCATATGAAACCAAGAGCAAGACGAGAGAGATAACAGGCGCGTTTTTGGCAGCTTCTGCCAAGTTTAAAAAAAGATAGAGATAGAAACCAAAATAATATAGAAATGTTAGAACTTTAAATATCTATCAACAAATGAGAGATGGATAAATTAAACATTATACTGGTTGGTGCCAAATAATTCAATATTTAAGTGCACAAACAAACAAAAATAATAAGAGATCAAACACAATTACAAGAGGCGCCTCATTTTACATGAAAAATCCTCTCAACTTCGATGATTAAAAATCATGGAGCATATCAGTAAATTTCCAATATATTAACAAAGCAGGTACAATTACTATTCTCAAATTTAATCTCTAAATTTGAGGTCTACACATTAGTCGGCTAGTAAAAAATATTAGAATTGTTCTACTTAAAATTTGAGAGTACAATATCCGTTCATAATTTTACAGCTTCTGCAAATATTTCAAAAAAAAAAAGTGAATACAAAAGATAACTGTTAGTTGCAAACTATAATTAAATATCCGTTTCAAATTTCAATTACATTCAAACCCAAACAAACTCTAAATTTTAAAAGGAAATTCTCTTCTTATGAACCGAAAGAGACTTAATCAAAGTAGTAATATCGGATCGAGTTGCTCTTTGTTTTCTTCTTATTTACCATCTTCTCCTTCCCTCTCCTTCTACTTCTCTCTTTCTCTCTCTTTCGCATTTATTTGTTTCTCTCTTTTATCTCTTTTTTCGCGTCTCACTCTCTCCCTCCCTGCGAGAGAGACCCACATCCGGTCTTTTAATTCACGCATTTTATTTATATTTGTTTGTTTTGCCCAGTATGACTCAACACCAAAAGAAAGAGGAGAGAGAATGTTTGCCGAATGTTTGGAAGCAAAGAAAAGAAACGCATATATGATATATGTTTGGAGATATATCTCTCACTATCCGCGTACCACCTCACATTCTATTGAACAGAATAAGCGATGATGTTAAATTATGGGGAACATTGCTCATGATCATTACAATGCCCTGTTCGTCTGGTGATGTATCGGATGCGTCCATGAGCACAACAATGATTAGGTTTGAAAATGTAAGCATAGGAGATGAAATATTATGGTTGTATAATACTGTTAAATTTTATTTAATACAATTCTTGACAGCCGTTGTCAAGGTTTCAAAAAAATAATAAAAAAAAAAAAAGAGAGATGGACATAAAAGGGGAGAACTGAACAATAAATAAATAAATTAATTAATTAATTAATTAAAGGTCATGAACGGATGTCGAACCGAACATGGTTCAATGATATCGACGCTCGTATCAACCTAACCTCCAGGTCACTATAATATTTTTCTTATCGAATAGTTAATTAATCTCAGTCACTAAAATTATATTTAAGGCTCGAAAGCCAGCATTTTTCTTATCTAAAGTGCTTGGGATTAATTTGATAATTTTTTTTTGCGGATCATGTATTTAACATAATTAGGTACAAAAAATCTTTGCTAGAAATTAATTCTGGCCTTAATTAATGTAGGATTGCTAGAGTGTTAATATGACACACATGTCCTGAATTAATGAGTTGCCCGTGCAGAACAGGTTGTGTACATTTTCATTAAAGGGGAGGGATCAATTGATAATGGCTATTATGATTATATTGATAATGAAATTTCAAATAAATTTGAAAAAAACTTAAAATGGAACAAAAATATAGATATATTTAACTTATAGACAGATAGTGTTTCAAATTTCATATAATTTGATTATTATTTGATAGTCCGTCAAAATTCTTGAATTGAAACTATTGCAATTAAAATGGTTACGAAATAATAAATAACCGGTTAAAAGCAAAAAATGATATATAGTGATTCAAAATGCCAACTGTTTTATTCATACACCAATAGTTGACAGCTAGTTTGTATTTACAAATTTGATCAATATATATCGTTTTAGTCCCGCAAAAGTCAAAAGACTTTGAATTGTTCTCTTTCTTTTCATATCTGACAAGAAAATTCTTCAATCACCTTATGTAAACGGTTGAGAAAGCTAAGTTCAATTCGACAGAGTGACTAGAGTGCCAATTAAAATTACATCCTTAAATGTGTCAAAGATTATTACAACACATAGCTAGTTTTGAACCACCAAGAACATGGTGAAAGAGGTAAGTGCTTAGTAGTGCTCTTTAATTCCTAATCAGACTATGGAATTGCCAATTTAAAAATCAAAAGAAAACCCATAACAAATTATTAACTTCCTCCATTGGCTCTTTTGTCTAGTTATATAATGACGAGTAAAAAGCAAAAGTATCTTTCATTAAAAGAATGGAGATGGACAGATACATTGACAAAACAATAAATATGAAGTTTTCATTCATAATTGTGCAGTATTAAGATGAAAATAAAATCAAGCATTTACTAGTTTATATCCGCGAAAAGAGTATGGCTGATCTCTGAGCAGCAGTTGAAATTCTTCAAAATTCTTTGGGAGTTTCTACCGGAGTAGCTATTTCATCTGCATCAACCGGTATGTAATCTGATGCCATTATGTCGGCAATTAGTGCCTGTGTTTGAACCGGGTCGGCAAGTGGAAGGATGCTTACATCCCCATCCGCTTCACTATTAACCATTTCCTCGGTTGTTTTACATTCACAATTCGATGTTTGGTTTTCCTTACAGCTGTGATAAAACAAACAAAACAATATGAAACAAGTTCTTTTTGGTAAATGGTAATTGTCTAATTAATTATTTGAGTTTATGACTTTCTATGATGCTATGTCCCTGATTCAGTTCTGGACCAGGAGAAAACCAAGAGATAAGAGGAATAATTTTTCAACACTTATGGCAACTCAAAAGCTGGAGCTTCATTGAAAATCATAAAATATGCTACACTGGCACCCTTCTAAAAGTTCAAAACTTGAATTTTAATCGTTGAAATATGAGTGCCAAAGTGGACCCACAGACACAAATGCCAAATTTAGCTCAAGAACCAGTATAAATACTTTACTCAGAATTATGATGAACATTCTTCATCAATACCAAGGTTAAGAATAGTATTCTAATAATCAATACTTCTGAGGTATTAATGAAAATGGTGCTCAGATTTTGAAACTCGAACTACAAGTCTTGCTGTCACGGTCCATGAACCAAGGGTGGAGATAATTAAGCAAATGAAGAGAATTGATATCCATTTCTTCTAAGTCTATCTAAAAATGTACCATATTTTGAAATATTTAAAATCAAACTAGTGTTGATACACTAACATTGGCCCCCATAACTTTTACAAGAAAAAAAAAATTAAAAATACTGTGACTTAGTTGCGTATATTGATGCTCATAAACTACAATTCTGCCTAACCATGCAAATCTGACTCCCCCAAAGCCAAAAACAGTGGCAGATTGATCTAGATGATGTATTGGGTGCTTTCATGTATATCTTTCACTATTGCGCTGAGTTTTTTTGGTTCAAGATAAATTATAAGACTGATACATCATTACACATACATCTATCTGGAGGGACTAAAAATAAAAATTCACCTACCTGGTATCCTTTGTGCCATTTGCTTCAATATCAATGTGACGGTTCATGGGAGCACAAGATGTTGACTTGAAGTAACATGAGATAGCGGCAATGGTTGCAGCACCTGCAGTAACAGCCGCGACAAATGCCGGTGGGGAGAGCCCTGTGTGTGCAACAATCAACTGCTTCAGCTTATCACGCTTTGGGATGCTTTCTTTCAGCAAATCAAAGAGACTCATCTTACTTAATATCTGGATTTTTAGCCAAAAAAGTGTTGGAAACTTTCAGGGATGAGGAATGTCTTTGTGATACCCTGTTTGGTTCAAGGTATATATACATCACAGATACAAGTGACCAGGAGTTGCTTGCACATTGATCTTTTCTATCCTCTGTCAGAATGACCAGAAAGTCTGTTTTAAAATTGTAATTGTTTCTTCTTTATAAATTAGTTTTGAGCTAATCTTCTTATTTATTTTTTTGGCATGTTTTTATTTTTATGCAAAAGCAACAGCAGAGAAGGTATGTAACTAAAAAAATAAAGCTAGAAGTTAAATTGTATTTCTACTTTTATTACAAAAAAAAATAATACTGAAAGGAGTGTTAAGTATTAATTTATATTTGAAAGAATATCTCCTAATCTAAACCTGAAGCTAAGAGATCGCAATAAAATGAATACTTGTCAACCTATAATTTCGAAGAGTTATCTTTAATTGATTATAAAACTAAAGCAATCAAAACCAATGTATTTTTTATTGAAATAACCTCACCAGTTTTAATTTAATAGACTTGTTCGACATTGCTGGCAAAAGCTAAGACAACACACAAAAAAACTTAAACATCCTTTTCTATTGTATTATATTTCTTTTTTTCCCTACCATGACGTGGATATCTCCTTTTTTTTATATTTAGGGTAGTTGAAAATTATAAGACTTAAATTTTCCAGCCTTGCAAAATCTGTTTGCTAGTTTGTTGCATTGACAAAGTGGGTTTACATCTATTTGGTATGTGCACCCTCAAAAGCTGATTATCATGCATGTCTCATATGGGAAACTTTACCTCGCAATTAGGGACCCAACAATGATGAGGAGCTTTTTCTTTTCTCTAGAAATTACAGTGGTTAGGATTTAGGGTTTAGGGTCACATCTGTACCCAATCTGAGACGACCCATTTAACCATTTGATACAGGTTGGATAAATGTTGATGAGAAATTGAGTTGAATAATTTTTGCTTCTTTTTTTGTGTTTTGCCAGAACATTTCTGTGCTCGAACAACCTTGACTTTATCCAGATATATCAATAGGAGTATAGGACAGTATTCCGACTGTGACCTCCTGTTCAAGTTTAATATTTTGTTTCTCATTCGTACTTAATTTATATGTTTCCACCTTTTGTCAAAGACATCTAAAATGTCAACGCCTCTGAATTTTGGAACTTAATAATTTCTAATAATTTCAGGGTACTACATTTTCCTTTTCTGCAAAATAATAATTAGTGATTTGCTCTTCATGTCAGAACTAGCTAAGAGCATTTTTTTAAACAAAAAAAAAAAAGAGAAAAACTTTTAGCTGATTACCTTACCGGTATAATTATTCAACTTCCATTATATAATTCTATAATTATTAGTTCAACATAGGGTGTCAATGGGTCGGATTGGGTCGGGTTTGGTTGGGTTATATTATTTTTTTTTTGGCCCGACCCGATTAAATTCGGGTCAAAAAATCTTAATCCATACCCAACCCGATGGGTCGACCCAACCCGACCCGTGTAAAATAATTAAATATTTATTAATTATTTTTATATAATTTTAAGTAATAAAATATTAATTAATTTATAATTAATCTTAATTAGTGTATATTTAAGCTTTAATTAGTACTAAATCATAAAATTACTTAAAAAAAATATAATTAATCGGGTCGGGTCGGATTGACCCAAATCCGACCCGACCCGATTCGGATCAAAAAAATTAAATTCATACCTAACTCATTTATTTTCGGATCATATCGGACCGGGTCAGATCAGGTCAAGAATTGACACCCCTAGTTGCCTACATCTTTTGTCATGCTTTCATATTAGGTTTCATTTCTAGTCCACCTAAATTGAGATTAAAGGTTTTATTGTTGTTGTCTGTTTACGATGACTGAAGTGCATCCTGCCTTTACAAGTTGCCTACATCTTTTGTCATGCTTAAATAGCATATAAACTCGATCGTGAAAATGTTGGCTTATCCAATACCACCAGAATGCAATAGCTAGTGACTGTGTGCTATCAGTGGCACCTCTACTGATGAATACACCGCATACCAGTTTACCAGTAATACTGCTATATTCTTAATTTGTTCAGAAGTTATTGGCATTGTAGGTGAAAATGGATTACCGCTGATAATAATTTTGTAAGCATCTTAAATATTAACTGCTCTCCATGATTGTTTTAACCTAATTCACTTGAAAAAAACTTAATAGAAAATGCCTTGCATGATATGGAGAAAGCAAAATTTTCTTAATTATCAGTTTCTCGCCAAACAACCAGAAATTATCACAAATTTTACCCTCTATGTCCCTATCTAGTCATCACACAGAATTCCGGGGCATTATTTAAAAACAAAAAATCAAACAGTGGAATGCCATCATTCTGTTATTGTTCACACATTTTACAATTATTATGGATCATGTTGGTGATGAGACCCTATATTCGCCATATCTTCCTTTCCATGTAGCCCCTGCCATCCTTCACTGTCCGACTCAGATGAAGTGGATGAGATTTCATCATCCACTGAAATCGATCCCTCTGAACAATGGACACTATCCATTACGGGCTTTTTCACAATGGTGCCGACCTTGGTGTACTTGCTCATGAACCTCACCTCCCAGTCGTCGAGGGTTTCGAGCTCATAGGGTTCAAGGCCTGAAAGATCTCCTGTAACATCAGCTGGATCAAAGGACATCTTGGCTAGTGCTCTGCTGTGATCTTTGCCAGCAAACAGTTCATATGGTCCACCCGGGCCATAAAACATGCTTAAACAAAGAATTTAGTTAATATGAAAGTATAGAAGATATATAAAAGAAATGATACATGTGCTGAAGTCTCTGTATTGGATGTCACAATTTTTATTGCTGAACGTTGTTATTTTTCAGTCCAAACCATCTGACCAAAATTGAATGGGCCCCTTTTTTGTTCATTCAATTATTTATGATGAATGTACTTAATAATGTACTACAGGACAAATTCAAACTGTAAAATTTGTTATGAGTTTGTACATTACAAATTGCCATATTAGAATTCTTTTTGTTTAAAGGATCAACATGTTGCAAAACTCAACCAATTTGTTTTGCTCATTTTTCTTTCTAAAGTATTTTAGTCAAAGGGATCCCTCTGCTCTACTTATTTTCCTTGGGTATTAATAATAAGCAGAGAGTGTGAGAGAAAACTAATATCAACTTAATGTATATTGATCCAAAAACTACAACGTTAAATTCACTCAATTTACCAATTATAAAATAACTAAATGTATAGGGGTATATAGGAGACCATTACAGTCTGTGTTATAGGAAAGATGAGCTATTAATGCATCAACAATCGGGGTCCAAACTTGGATTGTGATAAAGATAAATAAAATTATCTCAGTAAACATTCTTTGTTTCAGTTTTTCTTGAAAGAAAGTCCTAATAGTAAACCTGAAATAATCAATTATCAGGCTATGAATCCAAACTGAATAAGCTGAAAAATGAGAATAAGATATCTCTCTAACAGTACCAGGCCTGGTTATAGTTTCACAAACTTCAATAGGTACTGCTACAATAATTTTTATAACCACAAAAAAAGAAGGAACGATTGAAAAGGTATTGCAACAAATATTTGGAAAACAGATATGATATCAGGGATCGAGATATACAAACCTGCTTTTGCTAACATCATAAACCTGTCCTTTGATCGCTGTAAGGATTGGCTTCTCTGGGTCAGATCCATCATACATCATTAACTCATCCTCACTGACTTCACCAACCTGTACTGGCTCAGGGAAAATCTCTGTGTCATCTGGGTCCCTATCACCGGGCTTCTTGTCAGGGTCAACATGTGTTGGAGGTGATATGAAGGAGGAAAGAATAGCTATGGAAGCAGCTGCTGTGGCAGCCACAATGGTAAACAATGCAAAAAACATGGCTGGAGGGAGATCAGTGCGGGTGCCGATCACCTGTTTCAGCCTTTCATGTCTTTTGCAGATGTTCTCCTTCACCAAATCATGCCATGCCATATCGAGCGTGAAGAATTTGATGTGTTTCTTGGGTGGTGTTTAGGTTATTAAGGTTTTGAAATTGATGGAATAAAGGGTGTGTGGAAAGGAAGGGGATGTACAGTTGATGTTTGATTTAAAGCTTAAATGGAATACAGAAGGTTAAGAGGAATTCAGCAAATGTGATTTTTTGTGGCTGATGGTGCACATGGTTTGATAAGTAGTCAAACTATGGATACAAAAGATTAAGAGTTGAGGAACTCTTGCTTGTAATTGTTTTAAAATAAGATTAAAATTTAGAAGAAAACTGGTGATAATAATAAAAAAAAAAGCGTAGGTGTCAATATCATGGTTTGCATTTTGTCAATGATTGACTTTAGTCTTTAGCACGTCCAGGAAGTTCAGCCATGGAACAAAAATTTTGCAATCAGCTCCTTGAAAAATTTTCCTTCCAAAAAGAAGTCACTTATTATAAATATTAATGTTCCTTTTCTAAGATTGGGTTGACATTTACAGGTACTTGAGGACGGAGATGAAGAAATTCCAAGAATTGATTAATAGTGAGAACTCAGGTAATATTAGCCTTGACCAAAGGAAATGTGGTTAATTTTATGTATACACGGTATCAAATATTATTTATTTTCTTTTGTACTAGAACAACTTTTGCAACTGTATGTATGCCTTTATTCTATTGCACAAGTAATAATTTGTTTTAGATATGCAAACCATACAAGTCCTTGGTGTCCTGAATGGGAAATTAATAGTGAGTTTGAAGCAATACTGGCATAAAAACTATTTTCTTTGTGTGTTTAAAATCTAGGCGTTGACGGACAAGGATTCCCTACACTCGCAAACAAGTGAAAAATATCATTAATTTAAATTTATTCAAGCCAGCACGAAAATTTGCATTTATTTTCTGGGAATAAAAAGAAAAGAACTGTAACAATGCATGGACAAGCCAGAAAAATTCTGAATGAGGATCGGGCGGGTACTATATCAAACATTGATATTAGTAGAATAATCACATCACTATCATTAGATTGAAATTATGAAGGTCACAATGGAATTATTTCATACTTCTTATGGAATTCAAATATATTAAAAATACTATATATAATTAAGTAAGAAGGAGGACATTGACCCCCGTGTCGCAATGAAAAGGGAATGCGGAGTCAATATTTAAGAAACTTAGAAGGAACTCCAATAAACAAAGAATTATATCCTTGTTGATTTAGATAAGATCAATTTGATGACTACTAGAGCAAAGTACCAAAAATCGTTGCGTTATCTATTTCTTATACGAAAATTAGCTGGATGATGTTTAGTTAATTTTCTCATTAGGTGATTATTTTCTTTTGAAGACACAAAGAAGATACTGTCTTTCAGTTTTATGTTTTATATGCATTTTAAGATTCCTCCGCTGGTTTTTTAATCAGCTTTCTTCCCATTCAGCTGCACCTCTATATGTCAATTTTTTATTAAATTTCTTTTTTTTTTTTGAAGAAACATTTTTTTTCCGTAGTTGTTAGAATTAGAATAAATAATTATCATGACCAAATTGTGGCAATCTCTAAAAAATCCATTGCTCTTTGCAATGTGATTTGTTTTCTCGAAGGTTCGCAGGAAAAATAATAAATCTTACCATTTTGCACAAGTGCTAGATCGTCATTGCTCTGCTTGTCTATTTATCATGTTCAGGTGATACTTCTTGTGTATGTGTGCTTGTGGTGCTTTTACAAATCTGACTGGTATGCTGTATAAAATTGTTGATTTATGTAATATTTATGATGAAAGCAGAAGTTTTAGTTTATGACAAAGCCTCAGTGATTTGGTAAAGATTCAGGCTTGCAACATTTTATTTTTAAGAGAAAAACAGTTCAATGTATTTACTGGTGAGGATTTAACCTACTGTGGTCTTTAATTAGTCTATAACATCATCTGTAACTCTGTAAGAGAGTTACAGAGATGTAACTCTGTAAAAGAGTTTCCACATTTCAGTTTTGCCCAGGCTGAGGTAATCATACTGGCATTGCAAATCTATAAGAAAAATAATACTATTTAGTTACCTAATCTTGTTTCTCACTGACCAAAAGAAATGAGAATTGAGACGCCGCTCATAACATCCTGCAGCTCAAAAGACATATTGTTCCTTGTCACACTCACATAATCAGTGCACTTCTGCTGTTTCTCAGGTCTTAGAAAATACCAGGTCAGAAGAGTACGTCAATACCTTGTCATTTTTCCAGTAATCTGTATATGCGCTGGTGCTTTCCTTGTTAGGGCTACTAGCTTGAATTTAGAAGCATGTGCATACATGACGAGAAAGTGACAACCAGATCTGAAATCTTTGCAACAAGTTTGTTTACGAGAATCAGATTTGGCTACTTATTCACTGTCATACTAGACTTGACAATTTACAATATCGGTAGAGTTTTATTTATGTAGTATAGCAGACGCTTTTTCGCAGTCAAAAATCTTAGAATTAGATGATTATTTACTGTATAATATATTTTTTTAAAAAAAAAAAACTAAGCTAGTATAGAGAGCGCCATCAAACCCAATCCCAACATTATACAAGTTACTTGGCTAGCTGAGAGTATCAAGTAGCTAAAAACAATTTTACAAAATAACGCACGCACAAAAGAAAACGATAAAAATGACAAAACAATGATGTTTAGGTCAGTATAGACTATAGACAGCTCAAAGTTGGTATTCTTTTTTTATTATTATTTGACCATAACCTGCCAATGCACAAATAGATGGACCATAATAAGGTCTTTCGTATAATATAATATATACCTCTTAACGTGTTATATTTAAAAGAAAAAAGAAAAAAGAAAAAAATATATACCAGTAAATGTTGTTTCTCATGATTCATGAAATTAACCTAGACTCGATTCTTTTTTCTGCAGAAGTGCAATGTGACGAGTAGTTTTACCTAACTAATAGAAATAACAGACAGAAGGTAGAAGGCACTTCAGAAACAAATGTTTTATCTATATCTCAGGACCAATCTCTTATCAACATATAATTTGCCATTGCATCATTCCTCATTTAATTTGATATTGCGACATGGAGCTTTTATTACGAGGAAGTTAATTATTATCAGACAAACACCTAATACACCAAGATATTCCAAATATAAGAGTCACCTCCATGCATCATCTAGCAACCAAACAATAACCAAAGACAGATACAATAAGCTCCATGCACGGCTCGATCTAGAAAAGTTTTTCCCATAAATTATTCCTCCTTAGCACCATCATCAGGCCTGCTTTCCTTAACATCATCATCTTTTGCCGCTGAAACAGTTTCCTCCTTTGCTTCACCCTCTGTCTTAGGTACTGCCTCTGCCACATCTGAATGGCTCTCTGGAGCACTCTCAGTGGCGTTAGGACCAACAGCAACAGCCCCTTCTGACACCACCTCAGGTTTCTTGATGGTACCCACCTTAACATACTTGCTCATGAACTTGTACTCCCAATCTTGTAGCGCATCAAGCTCAAAAGGGCCGAGCCCCGAGATATCACTTGTTAGATCCTCCGGTTCAAAAGACATCTTGGCCAGCGCTCGACTCGCATCTCGTCCCGCAAACAATGCATACGGTCCACCTGGCCCATAAAACATCCTGCATTTATGGCAAAAATCAACAGATAAATAATTTGTAACATATTCCAAACTTCAAAAATTACCTAACCTAGTATCAAAACATGCAACACCTGCAAAGCTAAATTCAAATATCTGTTCTGAATAAAACTTAAAGTACCAAATACTTTAAACAAGAAAAGTTCAAAAACCAAACAAATGAAATGTGTCTGGCAGAAGTTACTAGTAATATATAAGTTGATACAAACAACATAAATGCTTGTGGAGATAAATGATAGAATTGTGTGATAATTAACATGCAGAATATGTGGCAACGGTGGCAGAAAGGCAAATTCAATAATCTCTCTTTGTTCTGCTTACTAATTCAAACTATTTACTATCCCCTATTCTGGTAAGCATCTGAACCATATTGTCAACTTAAATGACTACCAAACAGGCAGCTGGAGACGACCTGGATAGCCTATATAGACAAACATATGACTTGAGCAAGCACTGGTGACTGATGCATCCGTATTCTATGCAGAATCACACAAAGAGAGAAGGACAAGGCAGCCTTTACTTCTTCTTCATGTACCTAACAACAAACGTAACTACTCCAACATAATCGACTATTTCTTGCTAATCAATCTACTGAATTAATGAATTATCCTATTTAACTTGAAACTCATATCACTGGATGACGACTAAGATAACAACAAAGTAGTAAGAAAATCAGCAATTCAGGCATTCAGCACATAGAGCGATTGACCTGCTCTGGGTGACATCATAGATCTGCCCTTTGATTGCCATAAGAAGAGGCTTCTTCGGATCGGATCCATCGTACGTCTTCAGCTCCTCCTCGGTGACCTCCCCGAGCTGTACGGGCGGCGGGAGCGGCTCCGACTCAGGATAGGTCTCCCTACTCCGAGGAGCAGGTGGAGCTGGCGCAAGGAAAGAGGCGACGAGGTGATAGATGGCGGCAGCGACAGCGATGGCCGTGAAGAAGGCCGCCGGAGAGAGGCCAGTGTAGGCGTGTATCGCATGGCTTAGGGTTTGCCATAACTCCGCCACGGCCACCATAGTTAGTTTGGGTTTTTGTTTCTCTGTTCTTCTCCCTTCCTCTTTTTCCGATTTTGGGAGGGTTTGGTTGAGAGTGGGGGAGGAACTTAGAAAGTGTGAATATATGAGATTCTTGGACCTTTCAGACTTTTTTTTTGTCTCAGAAATGGTAGTTATTTTGTTTCGCAAGATCGTTTCTCGAGATTTTATCCATCTTTTCAATTGTTGTACTGTTGCTGTCTTGCTGATCATGCCTCGACAACAGCCGTCCTTGGTCTAAATCCTGACCGCTGATTTCACTGAACTGATTTCTTTTCAACGGCTTTTATTAATCATTTCCTGTTTTTGGATGTGGACATACAAAATACGTGATAATTGTTCATTTCCTGTTTTTGGATGTGGACATTTTATCCATCTTTTCTAAATATGCGTGAAATACCGCTGATTTCACTGAACTGATTTCTTTTCAACGGCTTTTAAATCATTTCCTGTTTTTGGATGGTGATAATGGTAATTATTTGGCAAATGTTTAGCTTGCAAAAATTAAAAAATCTCAAAATATAATAATATAATATAACATAATCAAACAATAATCGCTATTCTGACGAGAGCTAATTCTGTATACTACCTATAATTTGGTATATTAGATTATCTTTTCACCCTCTTTTACTTAGTCTAAAATTCATTTGGCAAATTAATTTGTCAAAATAGTAATGTTATTCTTATTTTTTTTTATATTCCATGGAGTGCCAAACGGATTTTATGACTATTTAAACTTTGAAAATGAAAAAAAAATGCATAACACTGAGCGATCCGTGATTTGCATAGCACCATAGTCAAAGAGGTCACGTAATTGTTTAGCCTAATTATATTTTTTTAGTTTTTAGTTATTATAATTCTGAATTATTTGCTAGATATAAAGTATAAAAGTCATTACGATTTGATTGGAAAGTCTAAGTTTCAGAAAGGTTCAACAAGTTGTGTGTGGCTAAGAGTATTTTATTGACTTTTACATAACAGTTGGTCATCTCTAGGGGTGTCAATGGGTTGGATCGGGTCATATTATTTTATTTATTTTTTATTCGACTTGAACCCAATTCGATTAAATTCGGTCAAAAAATCTTAACTCATATCCGACCCGACCCATGTAAAATAATTAAATATTTATTAATTATTTTTATATAATTTTAAGTAATTAAATATTGATTAATTTGAAGATTCCAGACATGTCTCTCCTATTGAATTTTTTTTTGTAGCCAGACTCGAGAATGTGGACGGATCCACCCAATGCGATTCTCCAGCCACCGAGGTGTTCACCTGCTCCACCCACCCTCATTCAACCTCACCATCACAACCACCAACCCTACACCATCAAGATCGGCGTTGCACGATAACCATCCCCCCAACTGCGCGCGTACGACGACCCATTCCATCATGAATTAGCCAATAGGGTAGACATCGCGACTTTGCAGCAACCCCGTCGGCCGGAGCGACAAGACAAGAGACCTGCAGCATAGTCGCGGGCAGCTCAGGAGGGCGAGTTGGGAGCCTCAGCAGCTACAGACAACAACACTGACAGTTAGAGAGGTAGAAGCAAAGTGCACACCGTACTTTCCGACCTAGTGGTCAGGACAAGATTCTTCAAGCCGATCTCACCAACTCTAGAATGACAAGAAGTAACAAGTAAAAAAATACAAAGAAGGAAGGAAAACTGCAATGGAGCACCACAAAAGAAGGTTGTAGTTACCTGCTTCACATGCTTACAGAAATGACATGTTAGAAGGTACTACACAGCCCAAATCAAATGCTTTTTTTGCGGCAATCGAGACATAAGGCCATCTACTGTAAAGCTAAGAAACTATATAAGGACAAGGCAGAGCCTTCTCATTCTCCACAAATAAAAAAAAATATCAACATAACAGCGATGGATCACGATTTTCATGTTGAGCGCCCGACCAAAGCGATGTTTTCCTATCGAAGAGAGAAACACTAGCAGAGGACACTGCCTACTTACTTCGCACGGGTATCATACTACTGCTTAGTGGTGCACCTGCCCCGGACCTTGAAAGAGATATTGCACTCAAGCTGGCACAGGTGCACGGCCAGCCGATCAAGCAATATCTAGTACGCTTGACAATGATCGCTCCTTACCTGCTCATCTGCCCGCGTAGTTGTTAAGGGATGTAATCGTATGGCAAGGGGTATACGAGATACCTAAACTTAAAGTACGTTTCATAGCCTCGGAGTGGAGGCCAAGATTTGGCATGGCCTTTGACCCACCTACGCACCAATCTTAGGTCATTTTAAGAGGAGCACCACCGCAAGTTTGGATGCGGCTAGACATTGCAAGAATGTTGTATGCTTTGGGTGTCCGCTTCATATTGAGCCTTTCAGCCTACCGTCCGGGCACTTTGTGGAAATCATGGCCCTCGTTAACTACAATCATCCACGCACCATACCACATAGGCTGATGTTGCATTAAGGTAGTTACGCCACGTCGATAGTGGTCTACATCCACCGTTGGCGGGTATGGAGGAAAACCCGTTCTTCCCCTTTTATAACCCGGCAGAAGGTCAACAACGTTGGAATAATCAGTTCCAGTGCTAAAGATCAAGAAGTCTGGCGCGACGTGCGTCGTCATCAACAAGCAGCACCCGCTCTCATCGCTCCATGTCGACCAACTACTCAACGCGCTCTCTAAGGAACTCTGACTAGGCAAGCTTGCCAGATCCGACAAAGAAAATAGCGTACAAATGGGTGCCGAAAGGAACACTAAGTAAGAAGCCGCTATAGCTATTGATCGACAACCACTCAGAGGAAGACTACAATGCAGGCTTGCTAAGTGACAGTAGGCGCGACAATCAACTGACCAAGGTGTACGCCGGACATAACAGCGAGGAAGGAATTGTCATACCGCCGGCACTATTAGACGAGGTCGCCACATGGAGCGTCACACGAATCCAGCAGAAACTACCACAAAAAATCTGGGCGGTTATCGATAAAACAACCTCGTATATGATCGTTGCACTAGAAAATGCGGATTCGAGGTTCAAATTAGTGTCAGCATCCCACCATCTGTCAGGCCAACATTCGCAACCATTGAATGGCTCAAGAAACGCTGCACGGAAGCATTTATTACCTCTGCCCCGAAAAGATCCTTCCACAAGCTGACAAGCATGCAGATAGGAGAGCGGATTACGCCTCCAAAAGGCTTGGGTTTGCAGGGCCCTAGAATAAGAACAATTATAGTGGGCCAGAATATGAAGCAAGTTAACGCACCCCAACTTGTAGTGGGCCGAGCAAAAATGCACGAGACGGGCGATGGCGGCAACGAGATATGTAACTCACAGGCCAAACCACTGGGCCCATAAGGGACCAAAAGCAAAGGACGGGCCAATGGAAAGCAGAAGAAGCAAGTGACCCCGGTAAGAAGAAGCTTAAGGCTCCTAGCACAAAATAAGGAGCAAATGGTTGCGATCAAGAAGAGAAGATTGCTGGGTCGCGGTTTAAATTCATCCGCAATATGCCGCCTGCTGTGGCTGGACACAAAAAGAATTCAGTATTACCAATTGACCTTGAAGGACATAGTGGTCAACTGAGTGAATGGCAAGTACTGTCACTGCTATAAGCATCGGGTCTACAAATCAACCAGGAGGTTATGGACCAGGTAAAGCAGCCCGTGTTGTGGACACGCCTCCACAGACGACGCTACATGAGTTTGTGCCTCCATGTTACATCGAAGGAGAAGGAGTCCTCATGGTCTGAAGGAAGTGCAAGGGTGAAGGCAAGGAAAGTAGTAGTTAGATTTAGTAAGTAGTAAGGTTATCAAATTTCTTGTGGAACATAAGTTAGTGCCAATTATAATAGATCGTGATGAGTAGCTTAGTGGTTAGGGTTTATGTCTTTCTTTCTTGGAATGTGTGGGGACTAAATGAGCCGAAAAAGAGAATGGATGTCAAGAACTTTATTATGTCCCAGAAATCATATGTGCTTTATCTTCAAGAAACGAAATTAAGTGTCATCAATGATAAATTATACAAAGAAATCATGGGTAGCTCGCTTGACTCCAGGGCGACTGTGTTAGCTGAAGGATTAGCATGAGGCATCCTCTTAGCATGGAGAGCAACAATGTTCATAGAAGTGAGTAGGTCAATACAAACATGTGTGCTGACAATTGATCTCAAGTCTACGCTCGACAACTCAAAGATCAGGATAATAGGAGTCCACGGCCCCTCAATAGAAGCAAATCGATCCATATTCTTCACTGAGCTGATGAACTTCAGGCCGGCCATGGACATACCGTGGATGGTCTATGGAGACTTTAACCAAACCATGCAAGCTTCAGATCGATCACGTCGAGAGAGGCGATAAGATAACCAATTCAGATGGTTGGTGCAAGTACTAGGCTTACTCGACTTAAGACTGCATGAGAGAAATTTTACGTGGACTAACACAAGAGAGATACCCAGCTTCTCGTGGCTAGATTAATTTTTAATATCAAATGAGTGGAGCAGCCAGTACCCGAATTGTGTCCAGACGGTGCTGACATCGAACTTATCAAACCACAGCTCCAATTCTATGTGTTTGTGCAATAAAATTTTCATTGCCTAACATCTTTAGATTTGAGAATTTTTAGCTCCGGATGCAAGACTTCAACGACCTAGTCCGACAATCATGGGAGCAAACCGCAACAACCCAGAACCCCAAAGAGTTGCACCAAAAATTAATAATTGTTAGAAAATAAATATGGCGTGGAAAAAGGACAGAGTCGGTAACTTAGTTACTCAGAAGAAGCGTGTCATGAAGTCATGCAGTGGCTTGACCGAAAATCGAAGACAAGGCAACTAGCGTAGCTTGAAAAGCTACTAAAGAACGTGAGCATGAGATTGGAAATAATTATCCTACTAGAAGAGGATATGTGGAGGCAGCGAGCGAAACGATCATGGGTGCAACAGGGGGATCGCAACACAAGGTATTTTCATGCAATGGAATCGGTATTTTTACATCACATAGTAGCCGTGTAGGAAGAAAACGGGTAGCACTGCACAACACACGAAAGCAAAGCGTAACTGCTACACTCATACTTTGCGTCCTCAATGGGCTCGGATTCAGCTACAACGAACCTCATGTTCTGTTTTAAAAAAATATACGACAACCTTCTTGAGGAGAAAGAATGGCAGTTGTTGCAGTCTCTGATACGCACAGAAGAAGTGGAGGCCGTCATCTTATCATGGCCAAGAAACAAATCGTCGGGGCCAGACGGGTTCACCGGGGAATTCTTCAGACATTTTAAAGACATGCTACTTCCGGACTTACTATCAGTCCTCAACTCAGTGGCAGCAACGCCAGAGCAAACACTAGCATCGTTAAATGACTCTTTTATTGCACTTATACTGAAAAAAGAGGAAGCATTTGAGGCAACGCACTTTCGGCCAATTAGCTTAATCAACAGCTGTGCAGAAAATCTTCTCTAAGGTGATTGCAAATAGAATCCAGCCGTATATGGATCGAATGCTTACTGACACACAAACTGGATTTGTCAGGGGTCGAAACATATTACATGGTTTTCACTACGCATAGAAAATAATTGGCGCAACAACAAAAGAGCAAAGGGAAATGGCTTTGGTTAAGGTTGATATTCATAAGGCCTTTGACTCGATCAGATGACATTTCCTCGTCAAATGCCTACAAGCCCTCGGCTTCCCAGAAAGAATGGTCAACTGGATCCGATATGCACTATTGAAAGGGACCTCCAAAGTAATTATTAACTCTGTAGCTAGGAAAAATATAACACTAAGGCGAGGAGTACGTCAAGAAGATCCACTATCCCCGTTCATCTTCAATGTAGCAATTGATTTTCTTTCTCGATGGATACAAAAACTTGGACAATTGCACCTGCTCGTGGAACCATTTTGGGACAACAGATTATGCCTACTGTATGCAGACGATATGCTTTTACTCCTTCAGACGGACAAACAACAGATGCAGATAGTCAAGATGATACTACACTTCATACATCAACTCTCTGGCTTAAAGGTCAATCTGGAAAAAACTGAGATCCTCGTCACAGCAGATAAACACGGAAAAGCAGTTGAGTTGGCCTCTAAAATGTAATACAAAGCTTCTAACTTTCCAACAACATATCTAGGGCTCCCGTTGTCTGACAGGAAGCTGCCGAAGAGTTCATACATGGACCTAATTCATCGAGAGGAAAAAAACTATCGGGATGGAAAGCCAATAACCTCTCCATAGGTGGCAGGATGGTCCTGCTTAATGCGGTGTTGACAGCACAACCAGCATATTATATGTCGACTTTTCTGCTCCCCAAATGGGTAATCAAGAGACTGGACAAGGTTAGGAAGCAGTTCCTATGGCACGGGCACAAGGAAAGCCAGTCATAAAGTCGGCCAATATACTTGGCGAGCTGGCCCCTAGTCACAAGAAGCAAACGACAAGAGTGATTAAGAGGTAAGAGATTTAACCCTCGTCAACAAATCACTAATGTTAAAATGGATGTGGCATTGGGTCCAGCGACATGAAGCTTGATGGAAAGAGGCGATGGTAACTATCGGTCCACATATCCGGCCTTAGGAGATGTCAAATGTGTTAAGGTTCTAGAAGGAGCTAAATGCATTACCCTCATTTTTGAAACATCAATCAACTACCAATTGAGACGAGGGACGAAAATAAAACATGGCATGATGCGTGGTTGAGAACGAGTCTTAAAAGCATATACCCGCAACTGTACCAACAAGCCCGGTATAAGAATGTGTCGGTGGGAGACTCATACCGAGATGGAGAATGGCAGCTACACCTAGCGCAGGGGCTCACAACGCAAGAGAAAAATCAGAAGGTGGAATTACAACGGGAACTGGACAATATACAGCTGCAATCAGAGCTTGACATGTCGATATGGCTGCGAACACGCAATTCATGGTGAAATCGGCATATGCATTCACAAACAATCTGCCGGCGATTGACAACAAAGTGCACAAGCTCTGGGGAATAAAGGCACCATCCAGGATTCAAATTTTCTCTAGTTAATGTTGAATAACAAAATCCTAACAGTCGACAACCTGGTACGAAGAGGATGGAACATGACAAATATTTTCTACTTATGTAGGGAGAAAATGCAACACATTTTCGCGGATTGCCCATATGCCAGAAGCGTCCGAGAATACATAGCAAACATGGTACCGGTGCAAAGGGCAGTGTTGTGTATAGTATAAAACCCAAGGGGATCGATACAGCTGATCATAGAAGACCACCAAATGTACTAATCTGGCGTGAGAGATGTCGGCGTATATTTGCGAAATAATCACGGGAGGTACTTGAAGCAGTGCGAGAAAATCACCAAGAATTCAAATTGTGGTTCAAATAGTCCTTTTAAGCACTAATATACCGCTAACTTATTGTACATAGCTGCACCATCTACTATTACAGAATCTGTAAACTCAGATCACAAATAGTGATCATGTCAATGAAATTTACGGGCTTGGGTGGGACCAGCCGACCAGGGGACCAACAACAAACATCGTTTATGACTTTACGGTTATTGCATGGTGCTTAAGTTAAAGATACACACTTATCTCGTGATTCTTGTAATTAACGGATGAAATTTTTTTGCTTCGGCTGCAATAGATTTGCCAACACCACTATTGGTCTGTGATAAAAAAAAAATGAATTGTATATGTTAAAACTGCAAATCTGGAACGTCATACTCGTAGGGCTGCAAACGAATCGAACACGAACGAACTGACTTGTGTTTGAGTTTGATTTGAAATCTATTTCGAACTAGTTTGATTTGAAATAGATAGGCAGTTTCGAACTCAAACCATTGTTTGAAATTTGATTCGTTAAATATTTGAACTGTTTGATTTGATTCGTAAATAGTTTGAAATAGAATTATTAGGTGAATAAATTCCACAATTCATATCAAAATAACAGAATCAAATATAAAAAATATCAATTTAATATAAATTCATACAAAACTAAAAGTTCATTCAACAAAAATTAATAAATTTTATATAAATTCATATTACTCAAAGTCTCAAACAATCAAATAATTAATACAAATTCAAACAAAAATAGTTCGCGAACACATTTCGAACGAACTCACCATGGTTTGAGTTTGATTCGATATAATTTCGAATCGAATCAGTTTGATTTGAAATTAATTTCGAACTAGAATCGAACGAACTTTTTTCAAACTTTTTTCGAATCGAACACGAACGAACTACGAACTTCGAATATTTCTTGCAGCCCTACATACTCGTGACAATTGCACTTTGACTGTAATATTGTGTTCCACAGAAGAGGATGGAAAGAGGAGAGTGAACGTAAAATAAGTGAGTGAGAGAGGCAGAGTACACTCCATTTTAAAAGATAATTTTTTTTATAAAATATGTATAGCAAGTTTTATCTTTTTTTTTTCTCTCCTCTCCCTCTTTCTCTCCTTCAAAATAATATATTGTAGAGCAAGTAAACTTGTTTGGGCAAATAAAATTAGGGGTATATAAACGGTTAGTTCGGTTCAAACTGAAATAAATATATATATTCGAAGTTTTTTTCAGTTTGTCAAATTATGAACTGAACCAAAATTTTAAAAATATCAATCAAATAAGCCAAAATTTTATTCGCTTAAATCTAAATTATATTATTTAAAGAGGAATAAAAATATTGAAAGTTATAAAAATAGATAGAAGAAATAAATAATTAAATAAAACTTATAGAAAATAAATATATTCGAATTATCTTTTATATAATTCTTATTTATACCAAGTAAAATAAATTTATTTGATTCATTTTGGACTATTTAATTTATTCGTTTTATTCAATTTAGAAAAATAAAAACCGAACTAAAAAAATAAAAACCGAATTAACTAAAATTTTCAATCGAACTTAAATTTTTGAACTGAAAAACTGAACCAAATAGTTCAAAATTTAACAGTTCGATCCAAAATCAATTAAAGCACACCCCTAAAAATATTAGCTTAATCAGCTTTCTCTCCTCCTCTCTCTCTTCCTCTATCTTTATCTTTATGTGGAGCACAGTTTAAGTCTTCCCCAATTCCTCAGCCTCAAGAGCAGCAGCTATTAGTTAAAATGACATGTCGATATTCAAATCTTAGTTTTAGTGATTAAGATATTGTTACGTAACGAAGTTATATTGGGGAACGGGGAATGCATAATTTTGAAATTTCAGGGTATTATTGTTCATTATTACATCGTATCATGGCCTAATGAGTATAGCATTCTTTTACAACACAGATGCTATCTACTTTTCTAAAAAAAAGTGATGATAGTTTTATAAGAAAAATAAGATAAAAGTAGGAACGGTCCCACAAATTTTAGGAAGATCTAAAATACTCATCGTTTTAAACTGCGACCGTATAATTATATATGCAGTTCATTTATATTTATGTGGTCTGCTTCTACATATTTAATAGTGTGTGGTACTTTTTTAAATTTTTTATTGTATTAAGTTTCTAAAATTAATCATATAACATATTCATAAAAAAATTAAAATATATTAGTATTTTTTATATTTTCTTTTTTTATATTAAAAATTTTTAAAAATAAATTATCAGCTCAAATATTTTAAGAGTTTTTAAAACACATATCTGCATATATGATTCACATATTGAACTATATATACATCCACACCACACATCATATATGTACTATGAAGTGGACATCCGCATACAAATTAAAATTTGTATTTTAAAACTTTATAAATACCTTCGGTACCATGTTTTGAAGTACCAATGACATGATTAAGTACATTACTGCCAGTAGACCCCCAAGATCGCGAAATAGGCATAAACAAAAAGATGTCCACATGATCAGCATAAAAATCATAATGCACGCCACATGGAAAAGAACACGTTATTATTCTTTTGTTCAATAGACCGAACTTTAATCAAGTCAAAACCACACCAATAGTAATATCATCTAGATAATATTTACACTATCAATTGTACAGTCCTATTTGTTCTCAGGACTCAGGCCCTCACAACCAAGTTAGAGAGCCAATAATAAATAGCCGATGTCTCAAAGATCATTAAGAAGACCATAATGCAGCAATCATCTAATCCACATGAACTTTACACGCTCTTCATACAACCTCGTCCATTGTGGCGTCTCCACAACAGGAGCAGTCAAACTAAATACAAATCCTCTCAAAAGGGCCCTAATACACCCTTGCCTCCAAGCTGGATAAAATAACACTTAACAAACTCCACCTCCGACCCACTACCAAGCAGTAAGCTTCTCACACTCAGCATCAAACAACTTACCAGAATCCTGACCCAGATCCAGGGAGGGGACCTCATCATACCGCCAGAACCAGTCCTCATACCGGTACCAGCGCATGAGACCTTCATCACTGATCATCCTCTGACATGTTAGGCACCCCTTGTTCTGACAAACCAGGACCTTCATTCGGGATCCTGCCTCTAAAAGACTAGCATCAATTTCCCGCACCACCTGCTTCCGCCCAATAGTCTCAAGGATCAGGCAGTGGGAGATGTTCAGCACCTCAAGTGTTTCAGCAAAGTTGAGCAGCATCAGGAGTGCATCTCGTGTGAGGCACGAGCAGCGGAGGCTGAGAATCTTGAGCCTGGGTAGGTTGGTAATAATGGTGGAGGCAAAGAGGTGGTCAAACTCAAAAGTGCCCATGATCTTCAGCTCTGATAAATTTTTGCAGTGCCGGCCAATTTCCTGGATGATGGAAGTTGGGTGCCGAATGGTAGGCATGGTGAGGGACTCAAGGTGCGACCAGCGCCGGATTGCTTGGCAGATGCCGTTTTTTGATATGCAGTCCCATGCCGGCATCACCAGTCGTTTTAGATATGGAGACCTGATTACAAATTGATAATGGTGGTTAGTTCACTCCATGACAGTATCAGATCTACTTGAATTGCTCGTTTTCTACACGGCATGTGAAGTCTTGCTACTTAAGCATGATCGAGCAGCTGGCAAACAAAACCAATGGGAACTGCCTTGATGCAAGCTACAGATATTGCTCAGAGACATGCTAGTCAAATATGCCACTTTTGGTACCTCTAGGTCAATGCAATGACCACAAATCTATCAATACATAACAGTTTATTATGTACCAGTAAATTCCTGCTTGGTTGTTGTATTTGTGTTGTCATTTTTTTTTTAAACTAACATCTTAATTTACCTCTCAGTGACGTAGCTGAGGTGCTCATCTTTCATGTACAAATAATAATGGAATATCATGCAGGACACATTTCCACGAGAAAGTGCCATGGCGAGCTTCAAAACACGAAAGAGGCATTTGTCAGATGGATCGGCCACCCAAATGTTGGGGGGAACCTTAATTTGTATGAAATTAGACTTGAGCCGGCTAAGATCAATGGTTTTCCATATGAGAGGATCAGAACAAGTGTACCGCCAGAGCCGGCACACCTGGGAGACAGGCGCCATGTCCACCATGTTCAGTAGTTTAAAAATTTTTACCAGCACATCTATCTCCATATCATCCCATTTTCTACAAACAGGCCTAGCGTCTCCCATCGTGGCCTGATAAAAAGCAAATAGAAAGAAATAAAATGCAAGACAGAGAGAGCAGTATCTTCGTTATTGCAAAAAGGTAACGCAAAATTTCAGCTAAACAAATCGTTGGTTTATATGAAGCACGGGTTTACAAATCTATAACAATCTGGTCACAGTAACTCAAATTATGATCATGCAAGTTGGACCTCAAAAAAGTCACCAGATTAAATTAATCATCATCAAGGTTTAATAGTTCCAATGTCTAGTTTGCTCTTTTCTACCAATTCAATTTGATACTAGGAGCAGGTCCGTAAATTTGAAATCTCTCTATTTATCTAAATTTAGTTCAAAAAATTGATCAAACAAATTAAGGACGGCCGCTAACCTGGATCCCACAAAAAGCCAGCAGAACTCTTCAATAGTAACCTTCAAAATTCTTCAATCGGATATCAATAGACGGATCTCTCCAAAATTAAAACCTAAAAACAACGATTTAATTCGTTAATCCTCCCCTAGTTATCCTAGAAAGCAAGAAGCAGGAACAATTGCATGGAATGAAATTTACAAGAATCAGCAAGATCAAAGCACAGGTAAAAGAGAGAGAACCAAAATTCAGCAAGATCGAAGTGCGGAGGGAGAATACTTACAACCGCATTCGTGCCAATTCGCCTGAGCACGCGGGGATGAGAAAGAGACGGTAATTGAAACGATAAGACGGAGAGGGAGGAGGTGGGAACTAGGAAGAGAGGGATTGTACAAACAGAGTCGGAGAGGTGGGTCAAAACTTATTTTCGGATGCACGCACCGGCACCGGAGTAAATTACACCGTATTTCAGCCTAAAAATAAAACGCTATTTGTGGGTTCCACGCGTCAAGCTGTGCTTATGTGTCGCACCGCGTCCAAGATGCATTTCATGAGGTAAGATATGATTATCTAGCCATCTAGGCTACAAATAGAATACGAATTGTATCTTTATGGACGCCAAAATTTCGACGTTCATTTACATTATGAACTACGTGGACTGATCATTTCACAGCATTTGTGGAAACCGGACATGTCAGGTCGGATTAATATTATCTTTTTCAAGAAATTGAGTCAGATGAGGTAGGGTTAGATCGAGTCGAATTAATTTTTATGTTGAATTTTTTTATTTTAAATTAATTTTAATTGAATTATAGATCATTTCATCTCCAGTCAATCAATTTATATATTATTTTTTTAAAATCTTAAATTGAATTTCGATTAGATTATAGATCATTTGATCTCTGATTGAATCAGATCAAGTCCAAATAGGATTGGATTGGATAAATTTTGACTTCTAAAAAAAATTAAGTCATATTATATTCAATTCAAACAAATTGGATAAATTTCTCCGATTAGATCATTTTTTGTTAGCTCTACTTTTACAGTCATATCAAATATAAAAGATTTTTTTTGGTAAAGGGGGTTTTTAGAAATTCGGCTCAAATCGAATTAAAACTTTCCAAGTCAATTTCTTCGATTACTATAGTACAAAATAAACCAACGGAATATTTGATTAATGTAAATATGAATTAAGTCAAATTGGTTTGAAAATTTTAAGTAATAAAAACCAATATAATTTTTATTTACTTCTTTAAAATAGGAAACTTATGAACCTCCGATATATATTACTTTTTACAAAAAAGAAACCATCTCGTTGTGCAGAACTCTTTTGCTTTTGAAATTACTTATATATTTTAAATAAATAAAATATTTTACATATATACAATTTATGTCTAAATCAATTACTATATTCTTAATTTGTAAATAAACTTATTTTATTATTTAATGAAACATGATTTATAAAATGTAATATTTTTTGTTTTAAATAAAGTGGTATTGGGATATTTTTTTTACAAAAAAAATTAAAATTAGTTGATGGTTAATTTATTTGATGGATGAGTTTTTTAGATCTTTTATTAATGCACAATAAAAATAACAAATAAAATGAAGAATGAAGTGATTGATCGAAATTTTAACAGTTAGTTTTTTAAGATATTAATTTGCACTGTTTGATTAGGGGCATTTCGCTCATTAAGAAAAAATGAAACGCTGAAAATTATGTATCCAGTATATACGTTCTTTATAATATATAATATTGAGTTTTTAAAAAATGGAGTTAAACGGATTTGATAGACTTTGATATTAGTATCGTAGAGTTTAAACTGTGTTAAAAGTAATGATATTTTTTTATATTTGGGCAACTTTATGAAGCCCTGTGTGTGAATTTTTTTCTCTCATCACAGTAGTCCATCTCTTAAAAATCGTTCTTCACTTTTGGAGTTAATTTAAGCTATTCGGAGGAGAGTATTAACGTTTGATGAAAAAGTTCTATTGAATATTTTAATTAAGTTGTCATTAAAAAGGTTTGTTAACTGTTAAATTTATTTGTTTCAACTCTTAACAGTTGTTTAGTGACTTAAAAAAATTATTTATTTTTCATGTGTTGAATGTAATAATTTAGTATAATTTAATATTTTTAACTTTTATATATTTAATAATATTCTAATTATTAGTTTTACTTAATTTAGTTAATTATTAAGTACTAATCGGATGATAATGTATTTTATAGTCTTTTAAACATCAATCAATCAATTAATAAGTAAAAAAATTAGCTTTTTTTTTAATTTAATGGTTGTGTAAAATTAGTTTAATGTAAAACTATAAAATTATCACCTCATCATTAAGAGACGTTAAATATTTTTTTTAAAAGCTTATATAGTATAGATGTATTTTTCTGAGAATTTGAACTCATAACACTTCAAGGACAATATATTACTGTCTATACTATGTACATGGTTCTAAAAATATGAATATTAATTCGATAATGTATGCAATTGTGTGTTGATGGGATTCCACTATAGCTAATAAAGCACGTCTATTTTATACATAATTTCGGCTGCAAAGCGTGTGATCTTGTCGGATAATAATTGGAGTGTTGAACTATAAGGACAATAGCAAAGTACTGATTCTTTTTATGTTGACTGATCTAGACTCAAGGCCTTTACTTCTTCCCCTCCGCCATGGCCCATGGCAGCCTAGAGAGCTGCCATAGCAGCGTTAGCCCAATTAAATTAAAAACTGTTTTCATCGGCTCATCTGAGTCATTGGGCCCGGAAATGCCTGGACCTGCCACAACAAATATCACCAAATCACCGATTAGCATCTCCGTTTTTTCAAGGACAAAAGCTTATATGAATGAAATCAGGGTTTGTTGCAAAATATATACCTATTATGTTACATTAATCGAACCATACCAGAAACAGTAAATATTATTATTATTATTATTGTTTGAAGTTAATATATTACCAGAAAAAGCTCCACCGATAAAAATGGGACGGATGGGTGCTTTTATTAGACGCATGACATTGACAGCATCAGGTTCGTTCAGATCTTATCGCCGCGTCGCCCCCGACCTCTCTTTTACTCTTTTGGTCTCCGGAGGTGATCCTGTCAAATTAAAGGATTCTGTTCCCGCATCTGGTTCTTGAAAGGTCACACTTGCGCCACCACCGCTCTTCTCAAAATTCTTAAATTCCTGTCATATTATAGTCGCTTTCGACGCGTACCAGGGTCCAGGGAAGGAAGAGGTCGTTTTTCCCTCCTCTTCATAAAAGCTGGACAATCAGTCGTGTTTTTCCCTCAGCATATGTTATTTTTTATTTTGTAAATTATAAAATTAATGGTAATAAAATTATATTATTTTTAGTATTATTTAAATTAAAATATCAATATGCATGCATGCATGAAGTATATGTAGTCCGAAATTCGGTGTGATAGGGTGAGGACGGAAACGGTAAAATAGGCCGGAGATGGAAATGGCAAGGTAGGTCGGGGGACGTGAAATGGTAAAGTAGGTCCATGGACGGAAATAACAAAGTAGGACCATGGACGAAAACTAAAAAGCAGACCTTGCTATTTTCGTTAAAACCAGTCACCCACTGTTAAACCCGTGAAATACTATTTTTTTTATTCTTATTAAAAAAATTGGATTTGCCATGCCATAGTATTTTTATGCCAGCAGTAGTGTTATAAAAACGGGACGAGTCGGGTCGGGATGGGACGGGTTATGACGGGTCGGCGGGTTTTGACAGAACGAGTCAACGGGTTTTGACGGGGCAGGTTAGGAAGGGTTTATTTTGGGGGGTTTGGCCGCGATCTGTCCTAAACTAGTCGGGTTGGACGAATCGGCGGGTGGGACGAGGCGGGTCGGTGGGTCAATTTTTTTTTTTTCTAAAATTCAAAAACAATCCAAATAAATTCTATAAAATTCGAAAATTTCAAAAATAATTATTAAAAATATCTAAAATATATAATACTTATATTCTTGACCTAAAAAATTATTTTAATTTTTTCTCATTTTTTTCAAAATTCAAATAAATTTGAAAAAATTGTAAAAATCCAAAAAAATTATTTAAAAATTAAATAAAATCTTAAATGATATGACTTAAAATAAATTTAAATAAAATTTTAAATGATATAACTAAATTTTAAAGAATTCAAATAAAATGATATAACTTTAAAAAATTTGAGAATTTTTTTTTATTATTATAAAAATTAAAATAAATGAGTTATAAATAAAGTTACCCTCCTCTTTTATTCCGGACTTGGGACTTGCTATGTAATACATTGGCAGAGTTCTAACTCTTTTTTTGTTAGTAAAGTTTATTGAAAAAAAAAAAAAAAAACAATGTAAATGCTAGAAAAATATTAAAAATAGGAAAAAAATAAAGAATATAAGGGTTTAGAAATACCATCTATTTTTTTAATATTTTTTAGCAATATCAAAAAAATAATTTGCATCCTACATTGATTAGAACACTGTCATGACCTAAAGTTTATTCGTAATAGCGTCACTAAGGTGCATCATAAGTTGGGAGATCTCTCTTCCTTTTCTTGTCAACTCCGGATTCGATCAGAGATTCCGGGACGTTTGAGTTAGGTGTTGGTGTGGAACATCCCGCACCCGCACTCGTTGGATGTAGCGGTGGAAGTTCAACACTATTTGTTGTATCGATATTATATTGGGAACTTGACGGATATTGATTAGAACTTGACGGATATGAGGTCGAACATTGTCCGGCACTAAAGGAAGTGATTTGCGGGTTGTAATTAAGATCAACATGCGGTTGTGATGGAATTTGTTGATAATTAGGATGCGGAGAATTAGGATTTTGTTGATAATATGAGTTCAGAGGGTTAGAACGTGATATTTCTTCACCAAAAATTTCAACGCCCAACCGATGTGCAATTGCTTCGCCATGAGAGGGATTGGAAGATGTCATTTGATATTGCTAAAAAAATATTATTTTTTTTAAATGAAATGGGGTGGTATAAAAAAGAATTAATTTTTACAAATTAAAAATGCAACTAATGAAATAAAGAATATAACAAAAAAAATAAAGAATACAATAAAAAAACTAATTAAAAGAAACTAATGATAAAAGAATAAATAATATAAATATTTATTTAAAAAATCAATTATTAAAGAATGTTCGATAAAAAGGAATTAATTATTATAAATTAAAAATATAACTAATTATAAAAAATAAAGAATCTAATAAAAACTAATTAAAAGAAACTAATGGCAAAAAAAATGTAAATATATATTTTAAAAACTAATTAAAAAACTAATGATAAAACAAAATAAAGAATGTAAATATTTATTTAAAAAATTAATTATTAAAGAATATTCTATAAAAAAAGAACTTATTATTATAAATTAAAATATAACTAATTACAAAAAAATCTAATAAAAACTAATTAAAAGAAACGAATAGCTTAAAAAGAATACAAATATATATTTAAAAAATTAATTACTAAAAAAATATAAACTAATTAAAAATACTAATTATAAAATATATTATACACTAATAACTAATCTTTTTTTTTTGTCGGAATCGAAAGATTGCCGAAAGTCCGAAACTTTAAAATGAATTAACGAGAGATAATATAACGAATGCTAAATTGACAATAATAACTAAATAACACTAATATAAATATTTTTGATTTTTTTTCTGGATAATGTAATAAAATTACTATAATAATATAATTAGAAAATTGCTAATATCTAACGATTAACGAATTAACGAGAGAGAGTTTGGTCGGGTCGGGTCGGGTCTAGGACGGGTTTTTTTCAAAATTTTTTGCTTCGCGCTCGTGCTAGATCCGTCGGTTCTAACAAGTCACGAATCTGATGGGTTTGACGATGAGTCTGGACAAATGGATCACGACCACAGATTATGCGAGTCAGGTCTGACCCGGACGACGGGTTATTTTACATATCTAGCCAGCAGATGGCGATCCGGACCTCGGCAACGTCCCTCTTGGTTGTAGGTAGATAGATTCAATGGTTGTGTAGTGTGTACTGAACTGCGGATGTACTGATGTACATCTCCCGCTTACGTTCTATGCGGAACGAGCGACCTCCTATTGGTCTCTCTTCCTTGGCAACTTACACCGAGAGTAACCAGAACTAGTCGAAGTTTTACGAACCAATAAAATTTTACATCATCCTACCAAATCTGCAAGCACAAGCAGTAATTATTTACGACTCGTCACCAATAAAGACCGCCTTTGGGCTTTTGTACACTTCCGTGAAACTTCTCCGTCTCAATACTATTTCCACATTTCCTCTGTCGTCCTAGAGGAAAGATAATAAGTACGGAGTTCTGAAGAGTAGGCGTTAACCAGGGAAGGGAAAGCTCTTGCAAGAGAAGCTTTTTCTTATTCAATTTTTTTTTGACCTTTTTCCTTTCTTTATTTCTTCTACTCCTTTGATCTTGGAAGGAGAGGAGGAGGAACAATTTTGTAATCCTAATGGCAATGTGGAATATGAGGCACCTAGCTCGTGCCGCGTATAGTTTGAGGCAGATCCGATGCCTCTCTGCGGCCATCCCCGGGCCATGTATTGTTCGCAAGCGTGGCACCGACATCCTCCACGATCCTTGGTTCAATAAAGTAACGATTATATTTGTTCCTTTTTTCCTTATTTTTTTTGGTTTGAGTTTCTAGTTCCTAGGGGAGCTCGTTTTTGGATTTTAAAGCATGCCTGATTTTTTTCTTAATTTCTTTTAGACAAAAAGTCAAAACAAATATCGAGTATAAGCTAGAAATTGAAGTGAAACTAAAGTATCTTTCACTTCAATTGTTTGAAAATTCAAAACTCATTTGTTTGTCTTCAGCTTGAATTGTTAGTTTTAACCATGATCGGAAATTTATTTTGTTTCAAATTATGGAATTGCATAAATTTTCTAATCCGCAGTTGTGCTTACCTTGAGACAGGATACAGCATTTCCTTTGACTGAGAGAGATCGCCTCGGGCTACGAGGTCTCCTTCCACCGCGTGTTATGTCATTTGAGCAACAATATGAGCGCTTCAGTGAGAAATCCTTCTTTCTAAATTTGCATTTTTTATTGTTGTAAGCTGAAATTATAGATTGTGTTTGAAATTTCCTCTGGATGCTTGTACATCGATGATTTTTTTCCTGATTCTTTTGGTAATTAATTAGTGAATTCTTATCGATCACTGGAGAACAACACTCGAGGCGAATCAGAAACTGTCGTTTCCTTGGCGAAATGGCGAATCCTGAATAGGCTACATGACAGAAACGAGACACTTTATTACAGGGTAAGGTACCGGTACAGTACAATAATATACTGGATGATACCATACCTGTTGCTCCTTCGTCCTTCTTTTTAGAAAAATACCCTTTTGCTTGTTCATGTTTACTGAAGCTTTACTTTGGAATCATGGCTTAATTTGGCATATATTCTATTATTAAGACCTGTGGATTTGTTTACAATTTAATTTTATACTTTGTAATAACTTTTTATTTCAGGTTCTTATAGACAACATAAAAGATTTTGCTCCGATCATATACACACCAACTGTAGGCCTTGTTTGTCAAAACTACGGAGGATTGTTCAGGCGCCCACGTGGCATGTACTTTAGTGCTAAGGATAAAGGAGAGATGATGTCCATGATTTACAATTGGCCTGGCCAACATGTATGCTTTTCCTTTACTTATTCTATAATTTAACTATATGAGTTAAGCAAAGCTTTGACAATGAAAAATGAATTGATTTTATGAGTTTTGTTTTGTTCCCAGGTAGATTTGGTCGTGGTGACAGATGGTAGCCGTATTTTGGGCCTTGGTGACCTTGGTGTACAAGGTATAGGTATACCAATTGGTAAGCTTGACATCTATGTTGCAGCAGCTGGCATCAATCCACAAAGGGTAAATCAAAAACTTGGTTTTAGTATTCCCCATGCAGCAACATAATTCGTGTTTGCTGAGATAGGTCTTCTCTCCTTACCTTTTAATTTGTAGGTGCTTCCAGTAATGCTGGATGTGGGGACCAACAACAAGAAGCTTCTGGAAGATCAGCTCTGTGAGTAAGAGTGCCGACTAAAACATTTCAGAAGCTAGAAATGGTTTGATCACTAATGTTGTAACACTTTCTTTTTAGACTTGGGATTAAGAGAGCCTAGGTTGGAAGGAGATGAATACTTGGCTATGGTTGATGAATTTATGGAAGCCGTGTTTGCACGCTGGCCCAAAGCAGTTGTCCAGGTATATTTATCTTGTAAGTTGAAGAACTTTTTGGATAATAGCCCATATTCATTATTATTTTTGAACTAATGTCTAACTGTTGGAGAACTATAATGGGTGATGGGTTCCTTGTATTGAAAACATAGCTCTCAATGGGGTATTTTCATTCTGTTGCAGCCAACAAAAATAGAAGTAAAAGTCAAGCAAATCACGTATCTCGTTTAGCAGTGCATTTTGTATGTAATTCAAATACTTGTGAAGAGTTCTCATGCAGTAAAGGGCATTTTGGTCATTTCTTTGTCTAGCATAACATTTAAACATAAACATAAACCCACCATGTTCATTGCTATTTTATGTTAAGCTGAAAAAGTTGCTTTCATTTTGGTGCAGTTTTGTGATTATAATTGTGGGGCTGGAACTATAGGTTTATTTTTCTTTTTGGCAATTTGCAGTTTGAAGACTTCCAAATGAAGTGGGCATTTGAGACTCTACAGAGATATCGTAAAAAATTCTGCATGTTTAATGATGACATACAAGTTAGTAAAAATTTCTTTTTGTCAGTATTGCCTCCTATTTTTATCATAGACAGTAATCAAACAAATATTTGTTGTTATTATGCAAGAAGAATACTGGGGTAATTGAACATTTAATTGGTGGGCCTTATCTATATATGAAATGGCAATCCTTTTCTCACTGATCATTACACTTTCTTTTCTCATGCCATAGGGAACTGCTGGTGTTGCGCTAGCAGGATTATTCGGGGCTGTAAGAGCACAAGGCCGCCCTTTGAAAGACATCGTAAAGCAGAAAATAGTTGTTGTAGGTGCTGGAAGGTATCTCTCTTTGCATTTTTCCCTATTTGTCAAATATGGGCAACATATAACCCAATTATCCCTCATTTCTGACCACAATTTGCACCAGCCAGTCTTCAAATGTCATCACTTTTTCTGTCCCCATCAACCTTTTTTCCTATTTTAGCCTTGGTTTGCAATCAGGCACCAAGCTATTTGTTCCCTCTCTAGAACACAAATTTATTGAAGGTAGGACAATATTGATTCTAATAGTACTCTTGTTAAAATTCAGTGCAGGGATAGGAGTTCTAAACATGGCCAAACAGGCTGTTGCCAGAATGCTCGGCACTGACCCAGCAACAGAACCCAACTGCCAGTTTTGGCTAATAGATAAAGATGTAAGTGTTTTCTTTCTCCTTGAGTGGTATTGGAATATTATCAGTTGATACTGTCCTAGCGGATCTTTCCTCAATTTAGTTCTATTAAGGTTTTCTTATCTGAGTAGAGTTTGATATCGTAATTATCTATGCATTATTTTCACTAGACATTAAATGAACTGTTTCATAGTATCGGCATTTTGTCAGGTTGTTTTGGTCCCTTTAATTTGGTTTCTTCTATTGAGGTTTCTCCTTGAAATTGGCTTGGTGCTTTATTGTCTAGTATATACATTTTGCTAAATATTCAATCAGAAGTTGGCGTACCAACAAAGTCAATCTAGAAAGTACATACAACAAATTGACTGTAGCACCTGTAGCACAGGGCACCAATTTAATTTTACTTGTCCCTCTTTTTTTTTTGGATAAAAAGGAAAGTATTGATATTCCTATTTTTCTGTTCAGGGTCTTATCACAAAAGAAAGAAAAAACCTTGACCCAACAGCAGCTCCTTTTGCCAGAGGCTTTGGTTTGGAGGAGGTCCAAGGGCTTCAAGAAGGGGCTACTCTACTTGAAGTGGTATGCAAATAAAAGTTGTCCATGCTATATCTAGTTCTTGATTTAGAGTTTTAGGCTCAATTGAATTCCTGGCTGTGGATAATTGATTAATTAGGTCAAGAAGGTGAAGCCACATGTACTTTTAGGTCTCTCTGGAGTTGGAGGCATATTTACTGAAGATGTAAGGATAATAACTATAATGCATGTTTATGCATGTTTCACTACACATTCATCTATTATTGTTGCATTGCATAGATTTAAAAATTACATTTGAATTTAAATAATTTCAAAACAGGTGCTTAAGGCCATGAAGGATTCTGATTCTCCACGGCCCGCAGTATTTGCCATGTCAAATCCAACTAATAATGGTTTGTCTAACTGCTACTTTGTTACATCCAAATGAATAACTTCTTGATTATAATTTACATGTTAATATATATATTTGCTTGGAATCAGCTGAATGCACCCCTGGTGATGTATTTAAGTATGTCGGAGAACATGCAATATTTGCAAGTGGAAGCCCATTCAGTGATGTCCTTTTGGGTATGATTTCTCCAAATCTCGTTGTATAATGATTTTCCTATATTCACCCATGTAATCTCTCTTTCTTTAATGCGAGACAGAGGATGGTAAAATGGGATATGTAAACCAAGCAAACAACATGTATCTGTTTCCTGGGTATGTGCTTGTTCCTTTCTGATCTATTTGATTTGAACCATTAGCTGATGCAATTATTTCTCATCTAATTTATGTTGACATTTTTAAAATATAGAGTTGGTCTAGGAGCCCTTCTTTCTGGGGCAAAGCATATCTCTGATGGCATGCTCCAAGCAGCTGCTGAATGGTATTACACCCTTTCTTTGTATGGTATTTGTGTACATTGTATATGAATTTTGTTTGTCTATATGCATAAATTGTGCCTTTTCTTGTATTCTGCAGTCTGGCATCATATATGACAGATGAAGAAATTAAGAAAGGGATCCTCTTTCCTTCTATTTCTAGGTAAAATCCATCTTTTAGATATACTTATTAATGACTTGGAAAGAAAATGGTTTAAATTGTATATCTGTTCAGTATTATGAGATTTGAATCAAAACAAAAAATAAAAAATAACACTAGATGTCTTATAATGCAGCATTAGGAATATAACTACACAGGTAGGAGCCGCAGTCATTAGCACTGCCATTTCAGAAGAACTTGCTGAGGGGCACGGTGATGTGGGCTTGAAAGAGTTGCACAACATGTCAGAGGTGAAAATCTCTCATTCATATTTTGCTTGTTCCTTCACAACCCAATTAAAAAGTAAAAGCAAGTAGATGTTGCAGCACCAATAGAAACTTCCTCCTATTTTCTGATTATTTGGCAGTCATCAGACCACAACTAAGCAAGTATCCAGTCTGAAAAATAAATATCCTGGAACTATACCAGTACAGGTATTTGACAGGCTTTCTAGTAAGTAGTTTTTAGGACTTGCGTGGAAAATTTATTTAGCGTGCGCTATGTTATTAATCAGTGTCTGTGCTTTCTTTTCCTTTTTTGCCCCTTTTTTCTTCTCAGCGGGAGATACTCGAGTATGTAGCTCACAACATGTGGTATCCAGTTTATGGCCCCTTGGTTCATGAAAAGTGAAAAGCGTCTGCAATTTGCATCCCTTGACACAATTGCTACTCCAAAATGATTTTTTACTTGTACTGTGCCTATGACAGTAGGACATGATTTATGTCATTCAATGGTAGAAGGTATATTATGTTTCACTTCGTGTTCAACAACGAAGTTGCATGCATCTGAACAAAAAACAAAATATATCATGTTCTGTGCATTTAATCTCCGTCTTTTCTTTGGCTGGAAGGAAGTAGCGTTCTTGTAAAAATTGTGCTACTCAGTACAAACATGAAATCACCTTGAAAATGATTGACAATTATATGCTAGGCTAGCCATCTTTTCCTCGTATTTGGCAACTTAACAAAATGATAAATGCATTTTCAAGAAAAATTGGAAGATTCCGCGTATTACAAGGAGCATGAAAACAATACGAGCAAGCTGATCGAGACCATTACACTGCTTTCAGTTAACACAGTCAGAAACTCAGAATCCATCTCTTTTTACCATCGGACAAATTTATCTTCCGCGTACTTTTGAGCGGTCACTCTGTGCAGCATTCCGTCTAGCGCAACAGCCAACGAAATATACAAATGACTGAAAACAAATGTAGAAGCAAATTAATTAGTTATTTTCGATTTTGTTTGTTTGTTTGTGTTGCGTAGAAATAATAATATTGTGTACTCTATTTTTTTCTAGAAAATTGTGCGCTCATTTTTTTTTTTATTACCAAGATAACAAATAAGATCAGATTGAAGATAGCAACAACTCGCCACTCGGTTTTCATGTACTGTGCCACTCCAGCTCTGTTAATAAGAATATAACAATTGTTATAAACAAAAGACCAGATAAATGCATAGTATATTTGTAAGGTTTTGGTCTTACTTGCAAGAATTACAATCGTAACATTTGATGGGTTTATCATTCTTGTAAAGCTTGCAATCTTTATTTGCGCTCACTGGTTTGTAGCTCAAGTCATAGTAGGATGTATTAACCATTGGGTAGCCACACCTGGAAAAAAAAACATGTTATGCAACTTTCGGGATAAAAGGGTTTCCAGCACACTAAGATGCAAACTGCCAGAATCTCCATGGAGAAGAGTCTCTTTTTCTGTTTGAGAATTGTACACAGTTGTTTTAAACCTAATGATGTTTATGCCATGACAAAAATGGTACAAATGTACACGTGTTCTAAGGGTACATTAAATTATACCTAAACTTCAAAAAATTATAAGAGGTTATAAAATATATACAGACCAATGAAGATGCACTTAAGCTATGATTGGCATGCTTTATTGTCACTTCATTTAGTGATAAATATTACATCTTAATTTTAGAAAATTACATATACCCTTCAAAAACTTCAAAATTACAAATTTCTCCTCTCATATCCTTCTAAATCAGACTACTTGTCATATTCATTTAATGTAATTAAGTATATCAGTTCTCTCTCTCAATTTACTCATGTTCAAAGTTCAAACTAAAATAGCAACCTTTATTAACAAATAATGGACTGCTTTAACGTGACTTTAACGTGAGGGCTAGTTATCTAGATTCAAACACAGCCATTCTATCATTGACTTCTTGAGTTACAGCTCAATTTGGATAGCATTGCAACTTTAGACTGCTTCCCTCTCTCTCCATTCTATCACCAAGCAAAAGGGCATCACACTTTTTTAATTTCCCCTCTTTTTCTTTTTCTCCTGCATGCCCATTAGATTTATTCTCTCCAATGCATTTGATTCATCAGAGAAATGCTGCTATTGCAATACCAAGAAGGGTTATTTTGAATGACAATGAAAAGTCATCTCTTCTGTATGAACATGAATCACAGGTTATGAGACACAACAGCTAAATGAAATTTGAATCCTAGTACGTGGCTTTGTTGTTACTGACACAAAATGGTCTTGTTTTCCCATTAATTTATTTTATTTCCCATGACAACAAAATCAGAAGGTAATGATGAATTGGGTCAATATGAGAGTTTGTCTAATATAGAAGGATAAATATATATTATGAATTTTTGTAGGGCATACATGAAATTCTACAAAAAGGGAACTAGGCATTTCTTTTAGTTGTCAACTTTACACAAGAAGAAAAACGTTATATATTTTCAGTAATGTTTTAATCTAAGCTAGAATTGTAGTTATTTTTAGTATTTTTTCTGCCAAACAAATAATTACAAGTAAGGACACCTACTCTGATGGTGGCCGACAACAACCAACCTCGATAGGACTAAGTTCGGCATGCCTATATTCCTTGAGGAACTGTACAAATAATTAACATAAAAAAATTAAGATACCAAGAGGAAAAAATAGCACTGAGTAACTGTAATAAAGGATAGCCAACAAAATACCAGTGCATCTGTTATAAGGTAGTAACTAACATCTATGGAATTCTTCTCAAAAAAAAAATCTATGGAATTCCTACTAAGGATATCGCAGTAAAAAACAAGCAAATTGAAAATGGCAAGTAAGATAAAAAAATTGACCTTGTATCTCTTGGACAAGTTATTGCAATCTTCCGATTTGACAAGACAGCTTCTCAAGTGATTCCAATTATCAGTGTTATTTAGCTTTTGGTAAACAAAAAAAATAAATAAATAAAAAGCTTAGAATGATGTTATTCTTTGCTGGGTAACATAGCCCACAATCTGAATTCTCGACTTGCTGCAGTCTCACAAGAAATATGAATGAGTGGCGGTGCTCACCTGCTTGATGAACCAAGAACTATAGTCTTCAAGATGATACTCCTTGTACCTAAAAAAGAAAGAAGAGAACAGGCAAAATATCAATTGGAGGTAAAAAAATAAAAAAAAAATTGCACTGCAATTTGTAGAGTATTACCCTACCTAAATCCAGGAGCAGTATGACCAGATCCTGTATTTGTTATGATAAACCTGAAAAAAGAAAACATGTTTATCAAGATTGATTTTCTATTACAAATACTCACAAGTCAGAGTGCTGGTCCTTTTTTTTTCAGAAATAAAAGCTCAATAAACATATCTTTGTTAGTAAACTAGAACCATGCGCAACTTTTGGATCAAATATGTTTTAAAGTGTCAATAAAAAATGGTGATAAACTGATAATAACAAACTTTTTGTAACACTTACGCTAGTACGGTGAAAACCATAATGGCCACCAGAACAAGGAACAATAGCACGAGATACTATAAGAACAATGTCAATGGTCATCAAATTTAAAAGGGACTGATTTGAATAAAATGTGCTAAAAATAAAATTGATGCATCATGAAAGAACAAAGGATACTGTCCAGAGCAACAGAGAAATGTTCTTGCAAGCACCAAGAAAGCCGATGAAGGATCTGAAATATATACCATTGGTACCATTATGAACCAAGAGATAAAAAAACTTAGGTAGATACTTGAAATAAACATGTTGTTGAGTGCCTCATCCATGCACACTAATTACCAAAAAAAAAAGAAAAGAAGGAAAAGGAAAGTAATCCAAATCAACTGATACATGCTGCTTTGTAAGGCCTGATTTGGCAACTTATTGCAATGAATTAACTAATGTTTTTAACCATATTTCTGATGTGATGATGTTTTTATTTAACTAAAATTTGCATAATTTTACCTAAATTATAAACTCAAGTGCTGGTCATCGGTTAGAATGACTCTTGACAATAAAGTCTCAAATCAATTCACCTGTAGGAGACCAGAATTAAGTATCAGACTAACAATACTTGATTAACAATCAAGAACTTCATACTTATTAATTAAAACTCACATGAGAAGAATTAAGCCGCCAAGCCCCATGACTGGGATTGTCAACGATCTCTTACACTCATCTTGGTGCGAGCTCATCCAAACCCCAAAACCAATCACAGCTAACGCTAATATCTGTTAACAGATAAAAATAAAAGACCCTCCTCAGCGCAGTTACAAAGCTTTCTATCGACATTGAGTTTCTCAAATAACAGAGAAAATGCTTGGGCAAAAAGATAGTAATTACCATGGTGAGAAAGTTGATCCACCTAATAACAAAGGTGCTTGTGCTGGTGCTCATTTTTCTCTCTCTATCAAGGGGTAGTGAGTGCGTCCGAGCGTGTGCGTGTTTGTGTGTGTGTGTGAGAGAGAGAGAGAGATCTAGTCAAATTTCGATAACATATGCGGGAATGAATTGAAGGAAACAACTAGATAAAGAGCCGAAGGAGAGAAACGGTGGGAAGAAGCATCAGCCTAAATCTAGTGTAGACACGAGCCAGAGCTACTCCCGCTCGTGACTTCCAGCTTTGCCAAACTAATTCTCATCACATGCTTTGCTCCATACAAATCAAAAAACAGGAGGGAGGTGGGAGGTGGGCTTAATCTGCCAAACTGGTAGCTCCTGGAATGAAAAAGGAATCGCATACTTTTGCAATTTCATCCTCACAGTTTCGATTCTAATCAATTGTGTCCTCTGAAAGCTGCAACATATATAACTCAAAGTTGCCGGTGAGTAGGCTTTAGTGTTTAAAAAAAATCAGGCAGACCCGATCCGCTGAACCAGTGACCGCGATCCACTGGTCTCGCGACCCGTTAGAACCGGTTGGTCTAGCACGGGTGCCGGCAAAATTTTTTGAAAAAAACACATACTATACCCGACCCGTTAATTAGTTTATGTTATTTTTTTAATAATTAGTTTTTTAAATATATATTTGCATTATTTTTTTGTCATTAGTTTCTTTTAATTAGTTTTGTTATATTCTTTATTTTTTATAATTAGTTCTTTTTAAATTTTTTTACATTCTATAAATTAGTTGTATTTTTAATTTATAATAATTAGTTCTTTTTTATATTTTGAATATTCTTTAATAATTATTTTTTTTAAATATATATTTACATTCTTTATTTTTTTATCATTAATTTCTTTTAATTAGTTTTTGTTATATTATTTATTTTTTGTTACATTCTTTATCTCATTAGTTGTATTTTTAATTTATAATATTTTATATTTTTAACGTTCATTAAATTTTTTTAATGTTTTCTTTAGCAATATCAAATGGCATCTCCCAATCGCTCTCATGGCGAAGAAATAGCACATCGGTTGAGCGTTGAAATTTTTGGTGAAGAAATTGCACATCCTAACCCTCCGCACCTATACTATCAATAAAATCCTAACCATCCGCATTCTTATTATCAACAAATTTCATAACAATATTATTCATCACAACCGCAGGTTGATCTTAATTACAACCCGCAAATCACTTCCTTTAGTGCTGGACAAGGTTCGATCTCATATCTCTCAAGTTCCCAATATAACACCGATACAACAACTAGTGCTAGACTTCCACCGCTACATCCAACGAGTGCAGAATGTTCCATACCAACACCCAACTCAAGTGTCCCGAAATCACCGGTCGAATCTAGAAATGACAAGAGAAGGAAGAGAGCTCCCCCAACTTATGATGCACATTGGTGGCGCTATTACGAACAAAGTTTAGGTCCCGACGATGTTCTAATAAATGCATGATGTAAGATAGATAATTGCAAAACTTCGTATAATTATGTAATAAAAAATAATTTAAGTCAATTTAAAAAATATGCCGATAAACACATAGCAAAAAATAAAGAACCCCAAGAAAGACTCGATACCCATATGGTACAAAGTTGTTTGAACTCAGATAGTACTAGAACACTTGCCAAATATGATGAAAAAAAAATATTAAGTGAGTTTGCTCAATACATAGCGAAAAAAAATAACCAATAAGTATGACATATTGTATCGATTTTGCCCGATTGTAATTAGGGGTTGTGATCAACCATTATACAAAAGGTTTCATTATAACAAAATGGTATCCGAGTTAAAAAAATAATATGTTGAACAACAATAAATTATTGGCCATATTTACAGTTGCAATAAATAAAATATCAATTACATCCTATATATGGACCGTTGGTAAACATGGTCTTAGTTATAACTGTGTTACTACCCATTTTTATAATAGCTGTGTTACCACCCATTATATCGAACCATGAATTATCCGCACACCACACAAATTATTTATCAAGTCATTATAAAAATGTATTGCATAAGTATAATTTGAAAAAAGATTTAGAGAATAAAATATTTTTAATTTCTTTTGACAATGCAAGCAACATTATTAAATTTATTGATTATTTTACACGTGCATTAAACCCAATTATGGATAGTAGGATGTTTCACCAAAAATGTGCATGTCATATTCTAAGTTTAATTGTTAAGGCGGGTTTGAAGACAACCGCTGTTCATAATTTAATTTGTAAATTTAAAGATGATCTTCATCATATTTATTCGAACAATATAAGAAAATAAGATTTTCATGCTTTGTGTGCACGATTAAATTTGAGTAAGTTAAGAATACCGTGGGACATAGATACACATTGGAATTTAACATATAAAATGTTACAATGTGTCCTTCCATACAAATATGCTATAAGTGAGACCCTGCGTAACTCACCCGAGGGATTAAACTTATGGGAGAATGAGACCAACTCGAACAACTTCACATATTTTTTAGAAGTTATCTTCAATGCAATTGTCCAACTATCATGCTCGTACACACCATCCGCACATCAATTGCTTCAACATCTCGATTTGACCTCCAATGTTAGTTTTCTTTTCGTCTTTATATTTATTTCATTATAAATTTCAACTTATTTCATTACTAATTTATTTTATTTTTTCAAGATGTACCATGACTTGGAGGATATAGAACTTCATCGAATCGTGGAGGATATGCACAGTGACTCTCCTCTGTCATCGATTATAGAAGCAATGAGAGATAAATTCCTGAAATATTGGGTTAAAATCTCTCTCGTTACAATTCTTTTCAATTATCTATATTCTTCATTCAAGAAAAAATATACCATAAGATTGCTTGAACGATATAAGAACAATCTAAATTTACCAAATACTAGTGAGGAACATTGTGTGACCTCCGCATCGGAAGAAATGTTCAACCTATACAATACCCAACTTTATGTGAACCAAACGAATCAACCATCTTCGTCGAATCCTCATAACATTAGGTACTAAAATCTGATATATTTATAATATTATAACTCATTATATTATTGTGAGACTTATATTTTTATTTTTTTAATCATGATAGGAGCAATAGTCGGTCTGTATTATTGCGAGACTTGGAGGAAGATGACGACTCACAAATATAAATAAATATGAATGAGTTAGTTAGCTATTATTTAGGAAGCATGGAACCTGATGATATTTCAGAAAATTGAGACTTAGATGATATTTCAGAAAATGATCTATGGTATATGAACCTCAACTTTTAGATGGTATTTCTAAATATTTTTTATTTTTTTTTTTTCTATTTTTAATATTTTCTAGCATTTATATTTGTTTATTTTTTTTCAATATACTTTACTAACAAAAAAAGTTAGAACTCTGTCTATGTATTATATAGCCGGTCCCAAGCCCCGGAATAAAGGAGGGATCACTTTATTTCTAACTCATTTATTTTAATTTTTTGTAATATTTTATTTTTTTCTCAATTTATTTTAAGTTATATCATTTTATTTGAATTCTTTAAGATTTTATTTAAATTTTTACTTAATTTTTTTTATTCTTAAAAAATATGAAAAAATATTTTTGGTCGAGAACATAAATTATTATATATATATTTATATTTTTAATAATTATTTTCAGATTTTTGCATTTTTTTAGAATTTATTTGAAATTTTTTTATTACATTTGAATTTTTAAAAAAATAACAAAATAATCAAAATAAATTTTTTGGTAAAGAATATAAACATATATTTATTTTTTATATTTATTTTTGAATTTTTTGAGAATTTATTTGGATTTTATTGGGTTATTTTTTATTTTAGAAAAAAAAACCGCTGACCCGATGGGTCTAGGACAGGTTGTGGCCAAACCCCTCAAAATTGACCCGTCTTAACCCGTCCCGTGAAAATCCGTTGACCCATCCCATCAAAACCCGTCGACCCGCCATAACTCACCTCATCCCGACCCGATCCGACCCGTTTTTAATACACTAGTAGGCTTGCACCATAAGGGTCGAGCTCTTGACTTGATCCAGCCAGTCTGCTGGGAAATTCAATCATTATCCGGCTCTCTTTTAACTCAGTCCGGCTCTTTCTCTTTATAAGGATCACACTTGATAAGTGACAGATCTAACTCTAGAGAAACGAGCTATTTCTAATTCGATCCTTATCAAACCCGGCTCATAATAAATCTGGTCCGCCCTTATAAAATCCGGTCCTTCTCAACCTTTATTTTTTTTTCAAACGTGATTCTTTTCAAATACTTGTGTTATAATTGTATTTAAAAATCTTAAAAAATATATTTTAAAAAAATGTTATTGCTCATGCTTTATTTTTTTAATATATTGTGTTCTATTTTAGTTATATTTAAAAATATGAAAAAAAATTAAAAAATATAAAAAAAAATAATATTTTTTTATATTTAGTCCTTATCCGTCCCTTATCCAGCTCTCAAGGCTAGAAGAGTCTATAAGGACCGGGCCTCTTAAAGACCGGATTGACCCCTAAAAAATTAAGTCCTTGAATCCCGACCCTCTAAAAATTCTTATCAAACTCAGTCTGCAAGGTTCAATCTTTGAGAAGACCAATCTCGACTCTTGAAGATGATGCTTATCAGTGAGAATATATGGAACCGGACCATACATCCATACCTACTATTATTATTTTATAATGAGGAGGGTACCATAAGTTTTGTGTGCCACAAGATGTCACTAATTCATTTTTTAATTTAGATTTCAAAATATAAAATTTTAATTTTAAATTCAATTGATCTTGTTAATTTTTATATTAAATGTAAGTTTTAAAATTTCATAATTTTTGGAGTTCATTTGATGCTAGATCAAATAAGAATAAAATAAATACATAAAAATTAATCAATCATAATTAACTAGATTCATACATTTTGTTCTTATTTGATTTAAGTATCAAATGAAATCCAAAAATCATCAAATTTTAGAAGCATACATCTACCATAAAATTTTAACAAGATGAATGATTTTGATTTAAAATTTGAAATATAAATTAAAAAGTTAGTTGGTGGCGTCCCGTGACTGCACAATACTTTTGTTATTGAAACCTCTCTTTTATAATATTGGATAGATCAGCGTTGGATATACGGTTTTGTATTTGATCGGATGTGGAATCGAAAATATATCATGAAGCGACGATGAATTCGGAGATTGAAAAAATCGCAATATGTATTCATAAATCATAACGAAGCATAATTATTGTTTGGAAATAACCTATTTTCATTATGTAATATATTCATTATTTTAATAATAATAAATCAAAACTGGAAAAGAAATGAAGTGCATTTTTTGGGTGCTCTTAAATTACTCGGGACGTACTAAAAATTTTAAAATAGAAATAAATATAGAAATGCTGTTTTTCTAATATTGTTAATGGATCATGTATAAGTTTATATTAATTGAAACTAAAAATTGGCTGTGTTTTACTAAATATTGTTAATGGTTTAGTGTAAATTTCATATCATTTGATGAACGAACATTTTTTTTGGTAAAAGATGAATAATAAAGCTTGCATAAGAACAAAATTATAATATTTTATGTATATGCACTGTGTAGCGTATAGATAATAGATTACATTAATTTTGTTAGATTTTGAAAATAGAAATTATTTTTGACGATTATCTAAGTTATTCGCGATCAATAGATCGATCTCCACCTATTAATTCTGAACGGTATTAATTTGTCTAATACATACAAATCTAACATAAATTTTTTGGGGGAATGAGATAAGGAACTGAATAAAGCTATTCAATTTTTGTGACGTCTTGAAATCCACTCTTCACTCTACTTTTAACGTTGTGTTCACAAAACCAAAACCAAAACCAAAAGGATACTTTTTATGGACCTTTTCTATATCGTAAAGTAATCAAAACCTGAGAGCGGTTTCTAAAGTAATTCTTCAAACAACTATGTTATAATTCAGTTCATCCGGTCACAACATTATTTTTTTTATTAATTCTTCTTAAGAAAACAAGGTCGCTTTGTAAATATGGAAGAAAACACATATACATTTATTAACGTGTAAGACAAGGGGAAATAAATGTCGAATAAGATGTACAATATGTTGTATACCTGCTCCCGTTGGAAATTAATGTGGGATAATCAGATGGTGTAGTAATTTGAACTTCTAATTTTTCGGACCTAACAAGATAGTTAATTTAATTATATTACATTTTAAATCAGGTTCAGCAACAGTCAGAGCTCGTGCAGTAATCTCTGAAAAAAGCTTATTCAAGAATAAATAACAAGGTGATTTTTAGTAACGGAGAAGGGAGATTTAATATGAAATTTGCAAATAACCCCTCCATTAGTTATAATATGAAATTAGTAAATTAATGTGGTGTCTCTTATCATAATGTTAATTTTTTTTTTAAATTATCCCATTCATAGTAAGGCATCAATTGTCATGAATTGTATCCGATTGATTTCTAAATAGATACTCATTACAACGAATCAGATGAAATAAATTAAATAGCCGCACAAAATCATACAGCAGGTGCCCAACAAAGTAATCCACTCAATTTAAGCAGCTAATGGCTCTGCCACCACTGGTGTCAGCTCTGGTACCATCGCCACTACAGGGGCCTCCTCCGGTGCCTCGGTTTCAATGGTGGCAGCCACAGGTGCCTCCTCGGTGGAGACAATCATTTCTTTCTTGGAAGCAGATTTGAGGAGGTGGTTGTAGCACCCCTTCTCCTTGAACAACTGTGCAAAATGGATCTTGCAATAGAGGGTGCCTTGAAGGGCCGCATAGTTCGAGGTTGTCAGGAGACATCCGCCGTGTGAGCACTTGAAGCATGTTTTGTGGTATGACTCTCCCTCCACGCTCAACTGCAAAAAATTTCGATCAAATGTACTAATTAACATTCAAGATCATTAATCGAACAATGCAATTGGAAATTGATATGTGTAATGATTATTCTTTTATTGTTGATCAACATGAATGAGAATGATATTACACAGTCCTCTTTGCAACTTTGCATCGATGCATGGAAGTACAAATGGAAAGGATGAACTATTGTACCTTCTCCAAGGGATAAACAGTCTTTTTACATGTTGAGCATTTGTCTTGGGTTCCACTGAATAATGCTGATAGCTTGCTTGGAGTTCTTGTCTGTCAATACCAAAACAAAGTCGGATAAATACAGTGTCTATTCAAAGAAGCAATAAAGGATGAATTGTATTCATAAATTGATTGTTCAACTTACCATTTCTCTCTTCTCCCCACCTGCATTTCAAAAGAAAATGGGAAAAATATTAGCTTTACTATTTTCATTTGACAGTAGTAATATATATCAAATTAACATTTTTTTAGTTCAATTTTTATTTTGAATGAAACAGTTATTTTACCTGAAGGGAATTTTTTGGTGAAAGAACCAGTCTCCTTGAAGAGCTGCTCAAAGTGAGGTTTGCAGTACAACACTCCTTCCATGGAAGAGTAGTTGCACATCTGTATTAACATCCAAAGCATAAGAAGTAATAATTAAAAGAAATCTTTCCTATAAATCCATGAAAAAAAGCTTTAACTGCTCCATCATCAACAGATCAGATGCCAGAGCAGAGCTATATTATGCATGTCATAATTAATGGCTTCATGCAATGTAAGTAGATTGCATACCGAAAGTGTGCCTTTGCAATGGCTGCACTTGAAGCAGGTCTTGTGGTACGGTACACCATCCGCGGAAAGGAGATCAATGAAATGTACTGTCTTGTCGCAAGCCTTGCACTTGTCTTGTGTACCGCTGAACGACATCTTTGATTTCTATGCAAAATTAAAGAACAAACCCAATTCCAAAATTTGCCAAGAATATAGCTTCAAATGGTTTCTTCCGGTACCTTTTTGGCTTTGATTTAGGAGAGGTATGCTCCTCCTTTTGTTTTGCCTTTATTTTGTTGCCAATCAATCTGCACAATGAAGAGCAGATGAAAGGCAATAAGAGAGGTGAGTACTTACTTGTAAACGGGCAATGCATGATTTAAATAAGAGGGGTGGAATCTAAATTTGAGATAAAAGGATTTCAAAGCTTGTGAGAAAATTTAGGAGTCAGGGAGTTTCTGAGCCACGAATTAGAATTTGCCACACTGGAAGACGGACTTGCAGATTGGAATTTTTATGGATTACATTCTTTGCAATCAAAATGCTACGTTGGGTTGCTATAATTGGTGTTTGAATTCAAATTTACTTTCGCGTGTTAAGAGATACAGTAGTTGCGTTATGTCACAAATAGCAAGTTGTACCCATAAGTATACTAGCTTTTTTATATGAGAAGGGATCGGTTGACAATGAGTTATTTTGATAATTTTGACAATGAACTTCTAAATAAATATAAAAAAAAATCTTAAAAATGAAAAAAAATTATAGATATATTTTTCTATCTTTAGATTGATGGTCATTCAAATTTCATGTAATTTCATTATCGTTTGATAGTCCATCAAAGATTATCAAATTTTCATGCAATTTACAACGGTTCCAATTTAACGGTTTTTGATGGGCTATCAAACGATAATGAAATTACATGAAATTTGAATGACCATCAATCTAAAGGTAGAAGAACACATCTATAAATGTTTTTTGAATAATGTTTTTTTCATTTATATTATAATTATTGTGTTCCTGATCCTTTACAATATGAATAACGTTAAAAGATTAACCCAAATATATTAAAATGATATTCTATTTGTTCGAGTTATGTATTATTTAGGGCCTCATTTCAACACATAAAATCATTAAAATACACATTATTTTGAAAGATGTCTCGTATTTTTTTTATATTTTAATCATGGTGTTCTCAAGTCTTTATGATACGAATAACGTTGAAAGATAAATACAAATATATTAAAATGATATTTAGTTTATTACAATTTGTATCATTTATAGCGTTATTTCAACGCATAAATTTATCAAAATACTCAGAGATGTTTTGAGTGATGTCCCTATTCGATTATATTATAGTTGTTTTCTTTTTGAACCTTAATAAAGATTAACACAAATATATTAAAATAAATATTTAATTTATTTGAGCTTTATATTATTTATAGATTCATTTCAATACATAATATCATCAAAATATACAAAGTTATTTTGTATGATGTCTTTATTCGTTTATATTATAATCATTGTGTTTGGGAACCTCTATGACACAAATAACATTGAAAAATTAAAACAATTGCATTAAAATAATATTTAGTTAATTCGAGTTTTATATCATTTGTAGACTCATTTCTACGCATAAAATCACCAAAATACACAAAATTATTTTAAACAATATCCCCTATTCTTTTATATTATAGTCATTGTGCTTTTAAATCTTTATTACACAAACATCGATGAAAGATTAACATAAATGCATTAAATTGATATTCAATTTTATTCAAGCTTTGTATCATGTGCAGTCCATTTTAACACATAAAATTATCAAAATACATAAAATTATTTTAAATGATATCCCCTATTCGTTTATATTGTAATCATTGTGTTGCACCAAAATTGGAAAGGAAAAAATTCAGCATTTATAGCTTTTATCGGATTTCTTATTATTTGGATATGTTAATTTGGTATAAATCTGTTAGGAATAGATTTACATCAAACCATTATGACATCAATAACATTAAAAGATTATCACATATGCATTAAAATAATTTTTATATCATTCCATCACACAAAATCATTAAAAATATTTTATTGAATCTTTATGACACAAATAACGTTAAAAGACTAACATAAATGCATTAAAAAAATATTCAGTTTATTCAAATTTTGTATCATTTGTTGTCTCATTTCAACACATAAAATCACCAAAATAAATAATATTATTTTGAATGATGTATCCTTCATTTATATTGTAATTATTGTGTTTTCAAACCTGTATGACATGGATGATGTTGAAAGATTAACTCATATACATTAATATGCTATTCAGTTTATTATAATTTTATATCATATGAAGCCTCATTTTAGCGCAAAAAATCATTAAACTATACAAATTTATTTTGAATGTTGTCCCTTATTTATTTATATTATAATCATTATACTCACAAACAATTATGACATGATGGATAATATCGATAATGTCAAATAGCTAAAAAGGTTAGGAGCCTAACTATTATTCAATGAGGAAATAAACTAGTTTTTATTTCTATTTTTTCTACTATTATTCCATTCGCCTTCCTATCATATAATTTTACAGCGCATAATATACAATTATTCTCACAAATTGAATACAATAATAAATTCTAAAAAGGTATTGAGTCGTTTTTATAAACAATTCAAAACGCACTAAATCCATAATCATGTGTTTTTTATTAGAAGGACAATATGCTAATTATCATACTTGATGTAATTTCTTTTGATTTACAATAATTTAATTATTTATATAAATCATATAAACTTTTTACTCGAGATACTAAATTTGATTTAATCTGGCTCTCCATTTAATTGCAATCATTATATAAAACTAGAGTTGTAACTCAGGTTTCATCCCAATAATATACTTCTCAAATAAATAATTAACAATATAATAAAATTGCACATTTAAGAAAATTTAGACACAATATTTTAAATGCTAAGTAATAATGATAATAATGATAATAAATAATATAATTAAATATATAATAATCTATAAATGATCATATAAAAAATGAATCATTTTAAAAGTTAAGTTTCACGTTAAGTATATTACACATATTATTTTAAATGAGGAGAGAGAAACTATTTTTTATGAACTCTTGAATTCAAAGAGACGAAAAGATTTAAATAAAATTAATGGTGAGAAAAAATGATGATGTGATATACTTGAAAAATTTGGAATGTTAACCCTCTTATGTATTAAGAATGTTATTTATTTGTGTATACACGTCACACGATCATTCTCGGCTACATTAAATAAGTAAACCACGGTTTTACCTTTACTCTATTACTTTGAATAAGATCATCAAATAAAAAATAAATAGATGAGATTGATTAATTTTTTCCTTTCCTCACTCTCATTTTTTTCTCTTTTAAATTTGTTCATTTTTAATTCGATGATCAATTGGAATAACATAACCATGTTATCCTGAAAAGGATAATAGAAGATTCGGATCCTCCGTTACTTATCCATCATTTTACCGGTGTTTTGGTCATTTCACGGATATATCCTGACGAAAAGATGTTTTTTTTTTTTGGTTGGGGGGTGGGGTGGGGTGTTTTGGTCATTTCATGAATATCTCCTCATTTTGCCCTAAAGAGTAAAGACCACTAGTCTTCTTTCTCGTCTCCTTCAAGATTTTAGATCTCTTCTGTCGTTTCTTTTTCTTCTCCACCCGTTGTTTGAATCCATCCAGCAATTCGTCATTTAGTCGTACTTTGTTTTTCAAAACTAACTTGTTTGCAACCGATCCTTCTTTATTATTCTTTTCTCTCAGTTCCGATTCATTTCAGGAGAGTAGCTTCTTTTTCTTAGCTAGCATGAATCAAAGAAGTAGATTTCCACCAGGAATTGGAGAAGAACGCGGGAGTAACATGGGAGGAAACCATAACCCCGACAACAATTTCTATGGTAGAAACCCTAACTACAACCAGCAATTACAGCCGCAATACCAGTATGTGCAGAGAAATCAGCAACCTTATTACCAGCAAGACCAGTCAAATCAGCCACGGCAACAATACCGACAAAACCAGTCATATCAACCACAATCGCACCTCCGGAGAAATCAGTCACATCAGCAGCAATCACAATTCCATCAAAACCAGTTAAATCAACAGCAACAGTGGATTGGAAGGAATTCCAATCAGATTGCAAGTGGTTCTGGTGTTGAAATGGTCAAATCTACACCTCCTCAGATCAGTACAATCGATTCAAGGTAAGAAGAGACTGAACATATTAGCATACTTTTCTTTTTTTTTCAGGGATGTTTATAAAATGTTTGTGGTTACTATTTCGTTTGTAGAGCCAATTAAAGTCATGTTAGTACAGCGCATCTCCCTTACTATGCATGCAAGTGAGATTCCTTGTTTGGAAGATAGATATAGGAGAAAGCACACACATTTTATAACATTTGGACTGAAAGCATGATGAAGTGAGAGGAGGTTAAGCAGGACAGTTCAAGATATATGACTATGCATAGGATTTGCATTTTCTAGTAATTTGATATCTATTGAAGTCTGTTATTTGCAAATAACTAGTAACTTCATTTATTTTTCTTTTAGTTTAACTTCGTTTTAACTCAGTTAGCTTTGGCATCCATTATTTGTAACACACATTCTTCTTTCTGACAGTTCATTGATTCATATGTTGTATGTGCCTCTTACTTAATAGCTTTATTGTTATGCACACTTGTTGAAATTGTTTCAATCAGATCTTTTGGAATCCAAATCACTGTAATATTTTTCATATTTCTGTTTCAGTTCTGAAAATTGGAAGGAGAAGTTGAATATCCCAGCCCCTGATACAAGATTTAAGACTGAGGTGATTAATTTCTTATCTTTATTCACTTTTGTTGAAGCTAATCATATTTAGTAGTTTTCTGATTGGGTTTCATTTCTAGCCTACCCCAAGTTGTTGTTATTGTTGTTGTTGTTCTTTGTTGCTCTTAGTGTTTAGTCTGATGCATATATAAACTTACGAAGGTTGATGTAGTTAGTTTGACCAAAAAGGATGGGAATACCTGACAAAGAAACAGAAACATCATTTTTATTTTTATTATTTACAGTGTTGCTGAATGCTTATGCATCCTCTTTTGGTTTCTCCAGAAGTATGAAACTGCTGTTTTCTCTCCATCATTTAACTAATGAGTGATGAGAAACATTATGTGTTGTTTGGACAATTTTTTTTTTTTAAGTAGTAGGCTACTATAAATTTTCATTAAATCAAATTGAAAAAGAGTACAGATTCGATTGGAGAAAAGATGAAGGAAAAACATAAAAAACATAAAAAGTCTAGTCAGAATTGAAATACAAGCATCATCCCTAAAAGAAAAATAAAACAATGAGCAAATGGTAGTGGTAGCTTGACTCGTCACTTCAATCGTCTACTAGTCTGTTTATAGTGCAGTACACACAGTGAAGGGACCGGTAGGAGAGGAAGAGAAGCAGAAATTCTCGAGTCAACGACACCAAGGTCGGTCATCACGGTTGCCGTTATTGGGTTGAGTGGATTAGTGATTAATGGCGAGGAAAAGGAATGTGGTGTAGCAAGTTTGAGGCTAAATGGGGAAAGAAAAGAGGATACGAGGGAAAGAATGGAGGTTGGGAGGGTGGACAAGGCTCTAGAGACGGAAGTCTTCAGAGGTTAGAGAGTTGGGGTTGACGTAGGTCGGGAACAATGGGAGGTCAGAGGTGGCAGCAGAGTTCGGGGTGACGGCATAGATGAGTAGTAGCGAGAGGAAGTGAGAGGCGGCAGCCATGGAAGGAAGCCCTAGATTTACCCAAAATGTGAGACTTCCCCCCGTCCCCGGTACACTGCCTCCTCTTCTTTTCATTTTCAGCAGTGTGGGGATGAAATGATTGAGATCTGAATTTTGTGGGAGAAAGAACCCTTACCATCAGTGGTCCCCATGGAGATTCGAGGAGAGAAGAGGGGTGAGAGGTGAGCAACTTGTCGTCAGTTCTCAGGATGGATTCCCGGAGAGAAGAGGAGGACAGTGAGCAGCTGACAAAGAGAAGAAATGGGGCTTGGCTGACGAAGAGGTGAAGAGATGGGGCTGGGCTGATGAGTGGTTCCTGGAGGTTATTATCAGAGGAGGTTTGGCCAAGAAGGTTTGCTAGAGGAGGTCATCGGTGGTCACAAGGGTTCGCCGGAGGTGGTTCGTAAGAGGTGGTTTGTCTGACGGTCATCAGTGGCCCAAACGGCTGATGCTTGTATTTCAAAGGAAAGGAAAGGAGGAGGAGAGAGAGGGGTTGGAGGGTGAGGGAGCTGCGAGGGGGAGGTGAGGGAGGCTGGCAGTGTGGCCTCCCCGCCTAGGGTTTTACTGTAGCATCACCTCTGAGTTCGCTTTTTTTGTTCGTGAGAGGAGCGTTCGCGAAAGGAGAGAGGTTTGTTTGGACAATTTTGAATTAACTGTCAGTGAAGCATGGACGAGGCTTTATGTTTTATGTTTTCTGGTCTGTGTATATAGTGAATGTTCTATGAATATGCATGATGTTTTTCATTTTTTAGGAGTATGTCTGATATAACAAGGTCTCACAGAAAAATTAACTTCTATCCCGCTCGCACCTCCCAAGAAAATAACTCAGGAACTAGTAATTATACAGTGCCAATTTATTTTTCCAGGATGTAACAGCAACCAAGGGAAACGAATTTGAAGATTATTTTTTGAAAAGAGAGTTGCTAATGGGAATATTTGAGATGGGTTATGAGAGGCCATCTCCTATTCAAGAGGAGGCCATACCAATTGCACTTACTGGCTCTGACATTCTTGCTAGAGCTAAAAATGGGACAGGCAAGACGGCTGCCTTTTGCATTCCTGTGCTAGAAAAGATCGACAATGAGAAAAATGCTATTCAAGGTATGTTACCTTATGTGTTTGATACATTATCATCTGTTGATGAAATAATGCAAATAAGAGGATTTTGGGTCCTAAGAATAGTTCTGTTTAATAATGATGTGACTGGAATTAAGATTGACATATAATAGTTGCTCTCGAGCACAACATTTGCATATAATTGAATTGACTTGTACAGAGAATTTGTTTGGACATTGTCATCAGCTTCTAATGCAGAAAATTAGTTCTTCATAAATATAAAGGAGATGTAAGGTTTACCATGTTTAAGTAGGGGTGTGAGTGCAACAAAGCAATTGGCTTAGTGAACCATATAAAACATGAATTAAAATTTTAAATGGCTATCAGGTCAGGATGAGTTTTTGGTTAAGCCAACAATTATTTTTTGGGTTTGATTTCTTTTTTATACCATCAGAGAAAACCCGATCATATAACATATATCAATGTATTGAGTTCTGTATCCTCTCAATTTTTATTTTATCTTCATCTCATTTCTTTTCTTTAAAATTCTTGAGTCTCTTCTATTTTCAGTTTCGAATTTTAAATTTTCAACAAAATGAAAATATATTCATATGAATTGCTTCAGTCAATTTAAGTGTGTATATGTGTGTGTCTATATATATATATATATACTTAAATTGAAGGTTACTAGTTGTATTATCATATCAAAATATGTATTAGTCAGTGCAATCAGTCAAAATTGTGAAACTTCTACCATCTAAAAAGAAACAGGTTGGATGCATTTTGAAATTGAGCAGTTAGATTCGTATTGAAAAAGTTGTAATCCAGCTAGTTTGGATTCAACTAGAGACACCATGCAATAACCCAGCCAACCTGTATTTGAAAGTCGTTAAAAGTATTGCAATAGTAATTTTAATATGCATTTTTTTTGTGCGCAGCTGTGCTTTTGGTTCCTACAAGGGAATTAGCTCTACAGACATCTCAAGTTTGTAAAGAGATAGGAAAGTACCTAAAAATAGAGGTAATGGTAACTACTGGAGGCACCAGTTTAAGGGATGATATAATGCGCTTGTACCAGCCTGTTCATTTGCTTGTTGGTACACCAGGACGAATACTGGACTTGACCAAGAAGGGTGTTTGTGTTCTCAAGGATTGTAACATGATTGTCTTGGATGAGGTACTCATTTTTAATTTTTTACAACAATTTAAAAGAGAATCTGAATGTAGAAAATGGGGAACTTTTACTAATGTAGTGAAAATTATATGCTAATTTTTTACAAGTTTGCTTGTTATATCCCTAAACATACTTATTTTTTTATTAGGTCCTAAAAGAACAAACATTAACTTATTAAATTGTATTTTATTTTTCTGCTACCATGCTTTGAATCTCATATTTTGTACTTCTATTTTGTTATAGTATATCTTGTACTTCTTTTATTTTTCTGTTAGCATTCTTACTTACCTTTCTTCACTGGAATCTTATAGGCCGACAAGCTTTTAGCACCAGAGTTTCAGGTGTCTATAGAGGAGCTGATCAGCTTCATCCCCCCAACCCGTCAAATTCTACTATTCTCGGCTACTTTCCCTGTAACTGTGAAAGATTTCAAGGAGAGGTATTTACCGCGAGCCTACGTGATAAATCTCATGGATGAACTTACTCTGAAAGGTATCACCCAGTATTATGCATATGTTGAAGAGAAACAGAAAGTACACTGCCTGAACACACTGTTCTCAAAGGTAACCTCTTGTTTAGAATGATCTAATTGTAGATTCAGGTATGTGTCAAAGTTATGATATGGTTCTTAAAGAACTTTTACTAAAGGTTTACTCATTAATCTAGAGTTGATTCCATTATGAATTTCACATGGGTCAGATCGCATGCAAGCATTTCCTCTTGATGTGCAATATATAATTATTTTGTTCTGGTGGCAGCTTCAAATAAACCAGTCGATAATATTTTGTAACTCCGTGAACCGTGTTGAGCTGCTGGCTAAGAAAATAACTGAGCTAGGCTACTCGTGTTTCTACATTCATGCGAAGATGCTACAGGATCACCGCAACAGGGTTTTTCATGATTTTCGCAATGGTGCCTGCAGAAACCTTGTTTGCACTGGTAACTTTAATTTCTTTTATTTCTGATAATTTATGCTGCTATACTTATTTATTATGTTTCTGGTGACAATAGTTTAAAAAATGGATATATTAGCATGCCAACAACTTTTAGTTTATATGTTTGATTTCTATCACCATAATATATTTCTGATATTTTTATGCAGATCTTTTCACAAGGGGTATAGATATTCAAGCTGTCAATGTCGTCATCAATTTCGACTTTCCCAAGAATGCAGAGACATATCTTCACAGAGTATTCCTTTTCATATATTTATTTATTTTGTCCGATCTCCTTACCCAATTGCACGTACATACATCATTGATTCTGTTAATGCTTGTAGGTCGGTCGGTCAGGAAGATATGGACACCTAGGCTTAGCTGTGAACTTGATCACCTTTGAGGATCGCTTCAACTTGTAATATACATCTTTTCTTTTTCTTTTGTTTCCTTTCACTTCCTCAAGTTCTATTCTTCACTTTGTTTAACATATCATTCTTTTGGAATCTGTCACAGGTATCGTATTGAGAAAGAATTAGGGACGGAAATAAAATCCATACCGCAGGAGATTAATCGAGCTGTTTATTGCGGCTGATCAGGGGATTTTTAGCTGTTTTTAGAATCTGTCTTCTGTCTTTTTGTGAGCGAAATAAATGGAGCCTTGCATCTGTAAATACATCCTAATCAAGTATTAGCCTTCATTTCCATGCCACTAATTATGTATACTTTTTAATTTGAATTGGTGGATAAGATGGTTTTTTTCCTTCTTTCATATGTGCAGGTTATTGCTCACAGAAGGGAAAAACCAAACAAAAATTACCATTTCTGACACCAATTTGTCATTTTCTTAGGTTAATATGGGACCCTGATTTGTTACAGGTGGATAATCCCGTTAATTAGGTAGGATGCGAATGTTTCTCCACTGAACACTTCAATTTTTTTTTTTCCTATTTACTTATTTTAGGAGTTATAGCCCACCCCCAATTTATTTGGGATTAAAGGCTTTGTTGTTGTTGTTGACGTATTTTAGGAGTTAACTGTGAGGTATTTGCTTTTATATTTGGGTGATTTGCTATATCCTTGAGTTGATATGGGATGTTAGGTACTCTTCTTCTTTTCTTCGATTTGGCTTTTCTTGATGTTTGGTACAATCTTGTTGCTAGTCGAAGGGATCTCTAAAGTGTACTGTGGTTTACATTATTATTTCTTAGTTATCTGGACCTAGATGGTTCTGTTGCTGTCAGTGAATATTAAGTTGTCAAAGTTTTTTAGAACAACGCCAAAATAAGCACATGAACATATATGCTTCTCCTGTAGGAGATGAAAGAAAAGTTCTCATATTGTGAGAGACTCTGGAGATAAACTTTTCGCAACAACCAAGTGGTGTAACAATGATGGCGATATATTTGAATAAATCAAGTAATTTGCCAGAGCTGATGTGTTCTATCAACTTCGGTAATTGATCTTTTCAGCGCATCCAGAAGATAATAACAAGATTAGCTACATATGTTTGAAGATTCAAACCGTTCAATCATCTGTTCTCTCCGTTTTTATATTAATAAATTATCAAGCTGCGTGAATTCCAATTTACATTTACAATCAAATTAAATGTTCAAATTACACTCTTTACATGCAAGCCAATCTAAATCAAACAAGATGATGAACACCAACAAAACTCCACGAAAGCTATCATGTACACCAAAATCAATCACAAATATTTTAGAAAGAAATTACATTTAGCTAATGTTGTGAAGTAAAATTTATGCACCGAAACAACCAACAGGGCTAGGAAAGACGGTCTTTGGTGCAAGATCAGTTTCACGATATTTTGCGGCCGTCGCCTCGGCCTTGAGGATATCTTTTTCCTTCTTTGCCTCAGTTAAAGCACGCTTCTCTGCAGCTGCTTTGTGAACTTGTTCAATTTTATTCTTCTTCTTCTTTTCTAGGTCTTCCTGTAGTTATTTCACAATTTTACCAGTATCACTATTAGTGCAAGAATAAATAAAGGTTTTTGGTTTGGTCGCTGCAAGGATGAACACTAATAGAAAATGGGGTAGAAGTACTTTCCCTAAATATCATAAATCAAAACATATGAACTAAATGTTTTTTTTTTCAAAGGGTTAAAATTGATAATAAACCTAAATTAGTTTTATAAGTGAGATTGGAGAAACTAATACTTGAAGCAAATAAATAATTCGGTCACCTCAAGTTTTTTAATCTCAGCTTCAATTGATGCCTTCTTTGAGTTCTCCCATGAGTTAATAGATGACAGTGTCTTTGCAGCCCTACATGAAAGAAAATTAGTTTAGTTAAGAGGATAAATGTGAAATTCTTTGAAGATAAAGCAATTGCGAATTTAATTTATACTTTTCACATCTTTGTTGCTAAATGATAGAAGAGCACACTGATTTTCCACTTCCTCTAAACAAAATAAGAGTAGAAATTTCTTATTTCTAAGAACTTTCTGAAAGCTCTCTGACTCTAAATCAAAATAGAAAAGATTTATCTTCTTTTTGAGAAGCATCCTCATCTTTACTATAAGGAAGAAGTCCGGAAATTTAATTATAGAAAAAATTATATAAAAACATGTTAACATACTTATTCTCAGCTTTAGCCTTTTCACTTTCCTCCCATGCATTGATCAATGATATCTTCTTCTCAGTTTCGATCCTCGCAAGAAGAGAATCTGTGTTGTAGCATAATATCAACGACAAACAAGACACTTATTGAAAAATTATACAATTATTAATTGAAACTCATTAAGTACCTCTTTCAGTTGAACCCCCTTTCTCAGCAGTTTTGTCTGCAGCCTCTGTAAGAAGATTCAAAAAGTTACTATTGTGGTTTATTAAAATTTGGCTATCTTTCTGGACTTGCCATAAAATTTATTATTATTTTAATGAACTGTTTTTTTTCTGCGCAAGTTATAATCTGTAAATCTTTTATACAATTAAAATCAAAGTTTCGTATATAGATATATAGGAAAAAATTGAACATAGCTAAAGATATCCAAATAATTTATATACTACTCATTTAAACAAAGTACAACTAAGCTAATTAAAAAAAAGCAAGATCTGGAATAAAGATACTTATTTTTGTTTGGTTAAAATAAAAGAAGATCTGTAATTTTAATCAGGTACTTAATATCAAGAAAAAGGAATCATTGCCTCATAAATCCAAATAAGCAGCATATATAAAGAAAAAAAAAGTAATAATATCAGGAATGAAATATGAAATATGTATAGAAGAACTGACTCTGAGTAACAACAAGAGCTTTCGGATTGTCAGGTTTCTCTTCTGCCGGTGGCGGCACGACCACCTTCTCTTCAGCAATATCCTTCTCTGGTTGTGGTGGTGCCACCTCAGTCTCTACCTTCTTTGTCTCCTCTGCCATATCTCACAAACTGACAAAGTATATAATAAAGTGGGATAGAAGGTAAGGAGAAATTAAGCTTTCCTAGCACACACAAATTATATCAGGATATGCGACTATGGTGTAGAGAGAGAGGTGAAGGCTTAGAACGAAGCTACTTTTAATGCTGGAAGGTTTGGTAGGTGGTAATGTGGACCAAGCTTCAAAAGCTGGTCCAGCAGGGCGTCGTTTCTAATCCAGCTGGACAAATCCATTTTTCAAAAGATCCACAATTCTGCAACTATCTTGTATTCTTGTTGGGTGGATATTTTTCCAAGAGGGATACAGGTGTTCCATACTATACCTTGTATTTATCTAGTTTTATATTCAGCCTCAAGCAGTTTAATTAATTAAAAGTAGTTTGCATAAAAAAAAAAATCTCAAAAAGCTCATTGCGGCTGATATTTCGGGGAAACGAAGACCTCACTTTTTTTTTCTTTTTCTCCTTTTTTGAAAGTACGAGATATAAAAATGACCTTTTTTTGTGTGTTAAATATTCATATTAATTTAATACAAATGTGCTTGCTCTAAGAGACTGCTCATTTTCACTTTATGGATGGCAAATTTGAAATTTGAAATTTGAAATATATGAGAGCTTCTTGGAGGATATTTGCATACTACTAATTGATTTTCGTTTTATGTTAATTGCATCATCGATCCTTTTACACCTATAATTGACGCCTTAATATATACATCATGCCTCTCAGTCTCAGCTAACTAGCTAGGCTTAAGCTTATTGGAGGAAAGGGACCCTTTAGTATCACACTTATAAATTGTAATGGAGAAAAAGGGTACCAGACTGTACATTTCACCACGGTTCCTAATTATTAACTAATTTATGAAGAAAGCAAATTAAGAGAGAGAGAGAGAAAAGGAGAATGTTAGCTCGATGACATCTTACCATATATGATGTTTACTTATTTCTTTCTCATGGGAAAAAAAAATTGACTATTCATCAAGAGTAACTTGTAGCATTGAACTTCTAAGATCAGGAGATAAGATTTAGAGAATTAATTATTCATCTTTTTAATTTCTTGACAAAACATGTATCTGGTGGAGTAAATCATAACATTTGGCTCATCTAGAACCCTTAAGTTGGATTATGTTGACTTAATGATAAACAACTAAGCATTTGTTGCGTCTTGCTAGTGCTAGTTACATGGTTTTCAAAAGGTTCCTTAACAGCCGCAAAGTCGAACCAAAAAATAAAAAAAAAAAAAATCTAAGAATCTAATTATCAAATTTGAATATATTATGAGGTAATAAAAATAGATACGAGAGAATCTGCAACAGTTTGAGTCACGGGTACCAAGTGGGGTCCACGTACAGCCGCCAACGGAGAGAAGCTCCACTCCATGACCTGGCCACCGAATTGACAGCCCCATTTAAGAGTTGTACTGCTTGGACCTGGTCCCAATTCAATTACCATTTACCAAGTAAGAAAAAAAACTTGTTAGATAGATAAATATATTTTAGAATACGCAATATATTTTTTCATTCTTATGTCATTTGATTGTAAATATATAAAAGAAATCATTGATAGACACTGATATAAAATGTATATCTCAAATGATATGTAATTGGTACATTGTATATCTAGCTAAATAAAAAATATTATAACTCATAAACTTGAACCACCCTTCCAAACAAAGAAAAAGGAAAGGTATCTCACACAACAAACTTGAACATAATTGATTCATAATTGAACAAAACTAAAACATTAATTTGACCGATGCTTATACCAACCTAACCAAAACCTAACAACCTAATGCAGCAAAAATAATTACCAATCTAGTCCAAAATAAAGAATAATTAAGCAAGCAGTCCATAACTAAATGACATGTATGAAGGATGAATGATCACTAGAGAATCAATTAAAAGTCTAAGAAAAGTAATGAAATTTAATGGTGCATTTAATTTGGGTGAATTGAAATCAAGAGTTAAATATGAATGGCTAATTTTGTTTTCATATCATTCATTGAATGAATTAGGGGGGAAAAGAGTACTTGTAATTTATTAAACACTGTATATTTACATATCATAAAAAATCTATTTTACTAGGAAATGTTGAAGGCCTAAGCATTTAATAGTGGAACCATTACAGGAAGGCTGTAAGGTAGAAAGTAAGTTGGATGCAGGGACAGAGACAGCGAATCCGAGTTGTTGTCCGCTAATGAATTGAAGAATTGAAGATGGTGGCAGCACGACTAACTGTTCATCCGTTCATGGTTCTTGGTTGGTGCACCAGTGACCAGTGACCAGTGCCCAGTGCCCAGTGCCTTATTTGATTGCATCATGCATCAATTGACAATTTGCAACTTCCGGACAGGTTGGTCAAGTTAGCTCTTCTCGGCCCCGCCTGGCTTTAATCATAAATATCAACTTCAATATATTAACTTAACACAGGTTTAATGGGTCCCAGAGATTATCATTTTATTATTAATTTAGTAAAACCTAGACTTTAATTACAAAAATTAAAGGAAAAAAATTTGTGATTTGGTTGGACCGAGAGTGTCACCAGATAGACATCTATATTACTGATTATTTTAATTTCGGTACTGTTTGCATGTACTTTCTTTTAGTAATTTCTTAAATGGTTCTTAGAATTGGGTGTATGCTGTACATGGTGTGACGAGTCATACTTCATAATAATAACATCATTCGGTGCTCATTGCCTCCTTCATTTTTTTTGTCAAGGCGTCTGCATGATTTTGATCAGAAAGAATTAGTAATCAAATTTAATAGTTTATCAGATTCAAATTTATCAACTAATCACGTATTATATAAAATTATTAAAATAATATCTTTAATATATTAAAAATAATAAAAAATAAAACTCAAAATAATAAATAGTCATAGCGATGATAAAACTTTCATCTACAAGATTTCATCTGTATTTTGTGATTTCTAAGTCCTTATTCAAGATCTTCTTCTCGGAGCTGCACTGCATTTACATCCGCCTTAGAAAATCTGGACTCAAAACTGATGAAAGAGTATGCATCAAGACTCCAGTGACACGGTGCTGGGTGGAATCCAACGGTTCAACCACCTAATTCACAATTTCACACTATTTTCGCCTTCCTTCCTTGGTTCGACTGATTCCTCTCCAGTCTGACAGAATGCTGCTCATCTCCATTTTTGGGCCCTTGTGGTAAATATAATTCTCTCTCTAAATCCAAACAATCTCTCTGTTTTGAGTCTGTACAATCAATTAGGAAGCTTAATGCATACATGTCGTTGAGATTAATCAGATATATAAAAAGATATAAATTGTGTTTTGGATTTATCAGTATTACAAAAATAAAAATATGAAATATTTTGGATTCATTGGCATGGATTGTATTCTTTGTTCAAGGTAGAAACAGTCCTGTCATTTTGGAGTAAAAATAAGTAAAAAACTATTTCATCCTTACCTTTTATTAAACATAAGCAATAATAAAAAAGACGGTCATATTCTACTTAAGAAATTGTTTTCAAATTTTAAATTTATAATAAAGGCCACATCAACGAGGTGTGATAGTACAGCCCAAATGTCATCTATTCTTTTATGTGTATGATATATATAAGTGTTAATATAAATATCCTATAGAAACTATTAGTAGTCATTGCTAAAAGGTATCTATATGAACACTTATATATACAATCATGTATATATGAGTGTTAAAAAGACACATAAGCATTGTTTCACTAAGGATTTTAGTGTCATGGCAAAATGGTGACATGTTGATTGGTAGATAATATAATTTGGTGATAATGAGAGGCAGAGCTTAGTGAGGACTGGAAGGGATTGTCGGTTGTGGCTCTAAATTTTTTTGAAAAATAATATATTTGTTAAAAATTTATAATATTTGATAGTATAGTTATGATAAAAAAATTATGATGTAATGTTTAAAGTATAAAAAAAAATTAGTCCCCATAAAATCATAACTTTATGGTCAAACTCACCTTGTTTATAGCAATCCATATCGCTAATTAGTGTTTTAAAAAAATCTGGATGGATCAAATCCGACCTCGCACCCTGATGTGTATTCTGCTAAACTAATAAAATACTCTAATTTATACTCAATTTCAATCGCAAACGTACAATTTAGTCAAGTAGTAGTCGGGGTGTCGAACCATAAGGATAATGGTGAATTACCGGTTCTCGTAAGTTTCACTAATCTAGACAATCGAACAAAAGTTTTATATTAAACTAAAAGTGCAGAAATCTAACAACAATGACTGAAAAGTTTATCAAATAAAAGATTCTAAGGGTTTTCGGCTCCACTCTCACTCGTTTGGTTAATTCACTTTATTTAATTTTTTAATATGTTCTAGTGTTTGTTGGGGTTCAATTTCAGATTTTAGTACCAAATTTATATTTTTCGTGGTTTGGTACTGTGCTTAAACAATTCGAGTTTCACGATTAAGTATCTCACCTTATAAGTCTAAACCCATTGAGATCAATGAATCACTTTGACATAACCTAGATTTTATACTTCGTCTTTCGGTACCTCACACAATTTTAGGGTTTTCTCGATTTTTCTTTAGGCAATAAGTTTCACGATTAAGTACTTGGTCTACGACCTAAATTACTATTTTGAATCAGAAGATTCAGTTTTTGCCTTCACTTCTAAGATAACATTCAGTTAATTAAAACTAAACATTCAATTAAGATAAAATAGCAATCACAAACAACAAAAACTAAAAGATCAACATACGAATACAATTAAATCATTCGAGTTACCGAGTTTACACTTAGACCCCTAGAAGGGTGTCTAGCAACAAATTATGTCAAATATTGCATAAAGATTCGTGTTCAAATAACATCACAACATGAGAAAAGAGTAAAGAAAAGAATACACCAAGAAGATCTATGATTTCTCGCCACCTTTGGCAATTTCTTCTCTTTTTTCAATTTCTTCTCCAATGGTTCTTGTGTTCTCCTTTTTCAATTTCTTCTCCAATGGTGTTCTTCCTCTTCTTTCTTGCTTGGGATCAGTTTTCCCATCAGTTGAGAGATGTCTGGGATGAAGGAGTGTAAAAACATCTTAATTTCCATGAATAACCGCTTTCAAAACGTAAATTTGCGCTTCCAGCCTCAATAATTACGGTCCGTAATTTCTGCACTTTCTTAACAACGCGAACCAGTGAGCCAGTCCCAGTATCGCGATCCGCAATTCTTATCCAGGAGTGTTTTTTACTTGATTTTTTGTGTAGGTTCATTCCGTCTCACTCCAAGCCTCATTTCTCATGTTGATGTCCTCGTTTACACTCCATAACCTGAAAACCAACAAAAAATGCAGCAATATCTCGAACTCAACATAAAAACTAAACAAATTCTTGACAATTAGCATATGCATAGTTTTTTAGATAAAACCCTAGTTGTATATAATGTATAATTGAAGCTTATCACACCTCGACCCACCCCGACTCGAGACAAAACCCGACCTAACTCGTGGCCTGGGAAACCCATGGTCCAACCACTAGTTGCGGCCATTTAAAAAAAACTATCTAAAACCCGACCCGACCCGCCTTACTCAGGCAACCCGTCCCTAAAACCCGTTAAAATTCAGGATATTTAAATTTTTTTAATATTTTATTTGAATTTTTAGTTAATTTTTTTGAGTTGTAAAAAAATTGAGAAAAATAAAAAATATTCAAGAATACCAATGGTTTTATATTTTGAATAATTATTTTATGATTTTCGGAATTTTTTAGAATTTATTTGAGTAATTTTTGAATTTTGAAAAAAAAATCAGTGATCCAAAAAAATCAGACTCGATCCACTCCGTCCTTCACCTGACCCGTCCCATCCCATCGACTCATGGTCCTAAAATAGATCACAAACGCACCCTCTTAAAACCAACCCGTCCTAACTCGTCCCATCTAATCTGTCTATCCGTCCTAACCCGTCTCACCCGTTCAGTTAACCCGACCCGCCATGTCCCATCCGATTTTAATACACTATCGCCGATTGTTGATGACGAAGTCAACAATAATGTTCATATCATTGTTATTACGACGCAGATGTTGACTTTGATCATAATGATGCTGTTGTATACATGTAATTTTTCTTTATCTATTTTAGCATTTACGTCAATCAAACAAAAAGCTGATGCATGGTGACGTGAGTTTTCATCCATTTTTTTTAATAAAAATGTCCAGTTTAATCCAGTTTCACTTATCTTATTGTAATTGTAATAAGATAATGAATCATTATTATTTGTTTCGTAGAATTATGACTTATTATTTAAACACCATACAATGGTACGTTGCACCTTAGTATGCCATGATGACGAGAGATTTCATCCCTTTTTTAATAAAAATGTCCAGTTAATTTAATCCAGCTTTGTCTTACTGTACTAAACTAATGAGTCATTGTTTCGTAGAAGTATGGCTTATTAACATGGATTATCTTTTAAACCATACAAGTGGTTACAGTACCTTAGTATGCCGTACGTCTTGTGATTAAGTAGTAAAATTATTAAGTACATTTTTTAATGAGCTATTGGACTTATTAAAATGGAATTAAGTTATTATTAAACCATACAAGTAACTAGTTACACATGAAATTAATATATCATTTTATAACTAGCTAGAAAGAACTAGATCAGGAGTGTTAATATTTGGATTAATGGAGTTTTGGGGGGAATTAAAAAAATCATCATTGGTACGCTAACTTGAATCTCAAATTGAGTATGTCATTTTTTGTCTTGTAGTTTATTCCATGATGGGTTCGACATCATCCTCGATGGCCGGATCTAATGGGTCTACAAGAGAGCCGGGTAAGGACCAAATTTAATAAGGATTTTTAGAGGGTCGGGTTTAAAGAGCTTAATTTTTAAGGAGCAAATCTAGTCCTTGAGAAGCCCTTCGGGCTCTAAGGGGTGGGTAAAAGCAGAGTAAGGACCAGATAAAGATCAATGGGTAAGGGTGTGATATATATATTTTTTTGCTGATTAAGTATTTTTAATATTAATTTATATTTATATAAAAATATTAAATTATAATTTTCTATTTTAGTATTTTATTTTATTTTTTTTAGATATTTTAAGTGTAATTAATATATGATATAAAATATTTAAAGAAATGCTTTGAAAAGGACCGAAAATGGCCGGATTTGATAAAAGTCGATCAGAAAAGCTTATTTTTTAAAGATTGAATTTTGTCTTTGCCTTTACTATTAAAAAGAGCCGGATCAAATTTATAAGAGCCGAATAAAAACTAAATTTTATAAAGACCAGCCGAATCAGATTCAGAGTTGAGCCTTATGGGCCATGCCCATGGGTTCGCTTACACAATGGAAAGCAACAAACTGGTCCAGTTCCTTTCACCCCGTTCTCATTGTCTGGCAAATATTAGTTGAGTTGTCACAATCTTCATTACATTTATTTCGGTTGATAGGAATATCTTGATCAATGGATGTCTCCAGTAGTTGGTTCTAACCGGAAACCCTGATAGACACTTGTACAGGTAACTCCTATTTTAGTTGGCTGATTTGGATGCCTCGTGGGTGTGCCAGCATTTGATTGTGCAAATGAAATCTAGTTGGCTCAGTTTATAAATTAATTATATGTAAAGTGGATGCCTCTTAAGTCTTAACTGTAAGTTGTTTTGATTTTGGTGGGAGTTTATATCAAGTGATGATGCCTCATCTATGGTTCAGATTCAAGTCTGTATATGACTTAGAAAATTTTGTCTTTCGAAATAATTAAGACATATTACATATACCACTTTCCAGAAAGGAAAGGGAAGAAAGAAATAATCTGGTTGACTCAAATAGCAGGCAGGGTACAAGATTAGATTTACCTGACAAACCTACAGTATTTCAGTTGGTTTTATCTTTACTAATTAAGAACCCCATTAATAACTAGGGTATTTAGCCAACGATCAAGCACCTAATTAACCAAAGCTTTGTTAGGAATTTAGAATAACAAAACTGCATGAAGGCTTAATCCTAAGTGTCTAGAGCAACATGCATTAATTTTTATAAATGGTTAGGTATTACGTCCATTGTTCATCATATTATTTAATTTAATTGATATTGTTCCTGATAAATTTAAATAACTAAATAACACCTACATATAGTGGCCGATAAATAAATACATCAAAAAAATACTTCATATAAAAATCTTATGGGATACAAATATTTTTATTTTTATAATTTTATAAGTATTTTTTGAATTTTTAAAGAAACCAGTTCAAAAATAATAATAAAATAATTAATATTTGTATATTTTTTTCAAGAATCCAAAATAAATATTTGAAAACTTTAAAAATAAATATATTTATATCGCATAAAATTTTTATATGAAAGATTTATTGAGAACTATAAATGAAATTTTGGATACAATAAAGTATATTTTTTGGTGGCATTTGCATATGAGCCGAAATGCAAATATTTTCACAATAATCTAACTATACATGAGATTGATTGATATGAAAATATTTACATTTTAGTTCGAAGTACACATGCCTTAATTTTATTATAACATATCTGAAATTTAAATTTATTCTTCTTATTAAAATTTTCATATAAAAATATTAAGGATACATAAATTTGAGGTGCTTAGAAGTTTCTGAGTATTTATTTTGAATTTTTAAAAATTAATCAGCTCTAAAATAATAATAATAATAATAATAATAATAATAATAATAATAAAGCATTGAATTTTGTACATCATTTTCAAAAAAAATTTGAAAAATAAATACTTAGAAAACTGTGAACACACCAAATTTGATTTTTTAAAATCCATTATTAAACCGAACAATTACATGATATTTGGTTTCGTCAGAATAGTTGTACAGTCCGTTATTGTTGAATTTCTACCATGTTAACCGCTTCAATATCAATATTTAATTTTCGGTTTTGCTCCTGGACAAATTGTGTTCAATAAAGCATATAAAGTGATTAATAATAACACTATTTAACTAAATATTAAGAATGCTATGTATATGTATGTCAGCTCTCCATTAACTTTCGCACGTTATTAATTTCTCATATGTATACATAAAACACAATTAGACTAACTGTTCTTGTCATCAATACAATTACAAAAAGGTTAAGTCTCTTGTTAAAAAGAAATTACCATTTTCAGATTATTAGAAATTGCATAAGCATTTTTCAAATTATTACGAAGAAAATTTTTGAATTGATGACGAGGTAAATTAATGATACTTTTATTGCTGTGAACCAGAACTGGTGATGCCACTTTTTTTGGTTGCTAAAATAGTCGATTTATAAGTTTCTTATGATCCTTTTCTTTGTCATTGACTCATTCTAAATTGCACAAATTTTTACAAGTGGCCAAACGGGTATTGTTGTGCATGACGGGCATATATAATACAGTTCGTGAACCATAAAACTGTAAGAAATGGAGTTTTATAGGTATATAGTTTTGCAAGTTATTTCACATGCATGTGATATTGGGAATACACGGATGGAATGCACATGAATATTTTTGATAAAAAATATAGTTTATAGTTTTGCCGCGTTGCTTTGGGGCAGAAAAAGAAAAATACTCTGAATTTCGGTTTTGCCTACAAAATAAGATCTATATCCAAGATGTCATGTGCATAGATATGACCCAACGAATGGATCTTGATAAGATCTCTTCAGCATAAAAGCCTAGCAATGTTTTCATGATTTGGGAAGTATCTAAATAAGGCCTCGTATAACCCAATAGCCTGACAAAGCGTTGTTGAATTAAAATAGCCTTCTGATAGTACAACGCAGGACTTCTGGTAAATCTTTTTTTTTTCCTTTTCTACTAAGAAATTTAGCTTATATCAACAGATTAATTAGCACAATATCATAAAAAAAATATGATTCCAATATGTTTTACCATTGGAAACAATTGGTCCGTTATTTCTCCGATAGATAATGCGTTAATGACATAAATTTCATTGGTTTTACTGGTGTTACGTAATACATAAAAAATATTAAAATAACAACAAAGCTTTCAATCCCAAATAAATTGAGGTAAGTTAGAATCGAAATCCAATTTAAAATCTCAAGATCATAATTTTTTGAGATAAAAAATCAATAATAGTAATTATGGTAATAAAATGCTAGTAATGATGATGACATAAAATATTAAAATGAAATGTTTTTACTTATTGATGTATGAAAATAGAAACAGAGTACCTCAATCAGTGCTTTCTATTGGGCTCGTCTTCGTCTATGCCCCCTCCTCTGAAAATGACATCAAGCACACAGTTTGCTACAGGTTGGACAAGAAATCTTTGAATCTATTTTTATCTTTTGCAATGATATGATTAGTGAGACACGCGACGGTGACTTATAATATATTAAAATGAGATGTCTCCTGATCTATATACCGAACCTGCAAGGTTGCAATAGAAAATCTCAAATCTTGCTCTGATGCTATTCTATTTATTGGGTTGTGGTGCGCAGCGCACCCTCTGAAATGAAATGAAGCACACAGTTTTTTTCAAGGTTAGGCAAGGAAAAGGAATCCTCGATTCTATTTCATAAACTATCTTAAACCAAGCGCTGTTCTTCCAAAACCAAGGGAGAGGCGCTTCTTGTATTTATTTTCTTGTCTCATCTTTGGCGCCTCATCGTATCACCTCGAATAAATCCAACGGTCAAGATGTAAGCAATTTAACGTAGTATGGACGTTGGTTGCTTGTGCAGGGGTTGATTAGCTATGTGCCTATGTCTATGTGGCATGGTATCAGGCATGAAACGACCTGTGGAGAAGAGAGGAGATTGATTGAATCATTCAAATTGCAACCTTACAAATATCCGTTGATTATTGTAAACTCTTTTTAAATAACTTAATTTACCTCACGCACTCTTGTTTTATTTCATTGCCATAGAAAAAAACTCTTGTTTACTCCATAGGCCTCAGAGACTGAAATTGAAAACAAAAGGGAGCACAGTGTGTGTGTGTGTGTGTGAACAATGTATACCTGACTTCACATTTCGTTTTTAAATGTTTTTTTATGGAAACAATGAACTAAGCCCACCGAAATTTACAAACCTATTTGTATAAAAACCAAACTACACTAGCTAGTAAGCTTCCATCCCTGCCTTAGTTCGCTTTCACTTGCATATTTCTCCATCTGTTTTACCTCAATTTAGCAACTAATTTTGGTGAGATTAAAATTGAAAACAAAAAGGGTGATGGATGTGTATATGTCAGAGGAGTTCAAGATAAAACGGCGATTGGAGAAAGAGATGAGAAGGAAACAGAAATCAAGCAATGCCGAATCCCACGATCAATATACAGAAGCAAAGAAATGGACAGCTTGGATGGCAGGATACAAGCAAGAGGGTTAGAGGGTGGTGTTGATACAAAGAGAAATGAGGATATTCTTTTTAGCTTTTTCTCTGCTTAGAAAACATTTAACGAGACGATTAATTTAAAAAGCTTTTGAGATAGGATTGCAACTCTCCAAATGTTGTTTATTTAACTTTCCTAGATAGGTGATTATTTACATTTATAATACTTCATAAACGCAAGAAATTGGACAAGAGTGTGAGCTTTTTTTCTACACTTAACAAAGGAGAGAGTCTGATGCTAAACCGTACCACCATTTGAGTTGCTTGAATACAAACCACCATTGAGAAAGCAGATACAAAATATCCCTAACCGCACTAACTCTCTCTCCTCTGAAAATCGGATGGTAGAAGAGCAAAAGAAACTAAACGAATGGTGAGGATTGAGTACTGTAATTTAACCTGTAGATCTACCATCTACGGGGATATTCCTCTTGAAGATTTTATTATTATTATTGATACTCATATCGCCAATTCGCCATGCACGAGTTGAATTAGATCTAACTTAAACTTAAACTCAGTTCAGTTCATTAACTTAACGAGCTGAACTATGAGTTTATTTGACAGTCCTAATTCCGTTGACAAGTCGAATCGGGCACAATTAATGTGATGCCCAAGGCCTACTGATGATCCGATCCAGAATTAACGTAAAAAAATGGCCCGATAAGTACACGTGCACCGAGTCCACTAAAAAGCCTTTTGACGAAATTTTCTCTTTCGAACTAGAGATCTTGCAAAAGGCTCTCTCTTCCTTGTCCTAATCGATCAGAGTAGCATTCTTCCTCCATCGTGACGGGCCTGACCCTGACGGCGTGACCCGACCTCTCTCACTCTGTCTCGAACCAAAACCCTAATCTCCATGGGAAGTCGCTGAGGTAGACACGTGGTGCATTTCGCCAACCTCCCGATTAAGCTCATGCTACCATCCCCTCCCTCCGACTCCATTCGCGAGTTCGCCATCAGGATTCAGGACCATACCCTCTGCCTCTAAGATCGAGATCCGCCGCGTCCTCGAGTCTCTCTCTCTATGGCTTTGATGTTGCCGAGGTTCGAACCCTAAACTACGACGGGAAGAAGATCAAGCGCGGTTATTTACTTGCCACCCAGCCCGATTACAAGAAGGCCTACATCACCCTTCGATCGCCGCCTGTTCCCCATTCAGGCTTTGTGCGAAAGCATGGAGAAGAAAATGGCGAGGGCCAAGTCGGAGGTGGTTGAGACGGAGGAGAAGAGGAAGCACTGGTTGGATGAGAGAAGGGAGGAAGAGCGCAGCTCAGCTGGTGCTAAGAAGGGATTACTATAATGGTCACAAGAGATTGTACGGTGTGAAAGATGATGTTGGTCAGAGAAAAAAGGGAAAGAGAGAGGAGAGAGATGAAGGGAAGAAGTTTCTACTTTCCAGTGAGTGGCATGAGGTTTTGGGGCAAGGGGCAAGGGGCAAGGGATACTCCTGGTTTATTGTCAGTTTTAGGTTTCTAATACTATTTACTCATTTAGACAGTGCCTTTTGTGTGCTCTTTGTTTTATGACAGTCTTTGACGATCAAATTGCTTCAATTTATGGCAAGTTGGCAACAAATTGGGAGTTTATCTCAATGTCTATGTTATTTAGACTGTTGGAGGAATTGCCTATGTTAAGTAGAAAATTTATCTTTGTTTACTTTCCCTATACATAACATGACGAAATACCCACTAATGAAGTATAAAATATTTTAATGGTATCAATAAACCTCAGATTGACCTCGAATGAAGTATAAAATATTTTTGTACTTCGCGTTATATCTCTCATTTCCGAATTCAAAATATTAATCTAATCATTCAAAATTTTCTCCATATTAAAATATAGTTGGTGACCAAATTATATATTTTTTGGATTTTTTTTTTCAATTTTTTTAAGGGGTTGAAAATACATTGAGCTTATGATTTTCAAGTATAATGATTTTCTAACCCACAAAAAAATAAAAAAATTATAAAAAAATATAAAATTTGATCTTCAAATACATTTTAATATGAAAAATATTTTGAATGGTCAGATCGATATTTTATATTAAAAAAATATAGATATGATATGAAATACAAAAGCGTTTTGTAATTCGCGACTAACTGTAGCATAACTCTCTCTCTATATATATATAAAGAGAGAGAAATTATAGTGCTTCACGAAGCACGAAATCTTCGATGCTTCACGTCCGTATCTCAAATTCAAAAGTCCAAACGGTCGATCCGAACCGTTGAACATGATCTCCATATTGAAATATCTTTGAAAATCATGTTTTATATATTTTTTAATTTTTATGTTATTTTTTTAAATAGGTACAAAGTTTATTGATCTAACGATTTTTGTGTCATCCAATACTAGTGATTTTTCACCCATCTAAAATGTACAAAAATATATATATAAAAATTTATTCTCCAAAGATATTTCAACATAAAAATCATGTTCAACGGTTTAGATCGGTCAATTAAGTTTTTAAATTCGAGATAAAGACGCGAAATATAAAAAAAATTGTATTTCATGAAGTATCATAGCCTCACTATATATTTATTTATTTATTTATTCAAGCCCTACAAATATGGGACCATCTCGAGACTCGGCCTTATAATAAACAGTATATTATATATCACCGTTTGTTTTCATATATATGGACCATTTCGGGCTCAACCTTATAATAATTTTATATTATAATTATGTAGAACTATTCATTTCTAAAATATATATAGACAGACTAGAGTTGTCTAACGTTAAAAATGATAATGAAAATCACCATTTTCATTAACCGTTTCGTTAAAGGGAATAAAAATTTTAATCGTCTTTTTAACGAAATGAACAATTCTCTTTACTATCATTTGGTGTCGTCTCATCATAGGCCATAATGTATCACCAAATTCTTCATCATTTTCTGCCACACAACAGACATCAAACAACATAATACAGAGTTACACTTAGCACAGACTAGAGGTGAGAGAGAATAGTAGAAGCGCATACTAGTAACTGACGCACGCAATCAATTTTGACCACATACAAGAGACTCAATACTTTCATCACTTAGAGAGTTTATAACTAGATTTAGTGTCCTATCACTGGTACTGAATGTAGATTCAGATGTCACTGTGGAAATTGGGACAACTGAGATATCTTGGATTAATCGAGCAAAGAACAATATCTTTCATGGCCTTTAGTTTTCACCATACTAGGATATCAAAATCATCATTCAAACTAGCTTTATCAAGTGCATCAACCAGATACTCCTCTATCTCTGACTTTATGGGTTTAATTGATGCGTCAATTTCAATCAAATGAATATCCTCTATGATTTCAAAATTCAACTCTAGTTCCATGCTAACTTATAAGTGCAAAGACATTGACTCGGACAATTTACAACTACAATTACAACAAAGACAATAAGAGTACATACTCATCAGAGAAGATATCAGACTCAGATTCAATCACTGCTACCATCTTTATACAATAAAGACATTAAGAGCAAAGGTAGTAAGAGCCTCTGCAAGCAAAGAGAAAGAACAAGAAAAGTAGGAATAGTAAGAGCAAGAACGGTAAGAGAAAAAAAAAAAAAAAAAAGCAAGAACAAAAATAATAAGAGTAATAATTTATCTTAAATTTTTTCAACAAAGTCAGTATGAGCCTCTCGGATCAGCAAGCAAAGATAATAAAAGTAAAACAATAAGAGCAAGTATAGTAAAAGCAAGAACAGTAAGAGTTTCAACAGTAAGAGCTTGAATAGTAAAAATAAGAACAACAAAAGCAGTAAGAGCAAAAATAATAAGAACAGTAAAAGTAATTTATCTTAAATTTCTCTCTCTCTTTAATTTGTTCCTTCTTTATTTTTTTCTTTCTTTTGATAAAAGTAAGAGTAAGAACATCAAGAATAATTTATCTTAAATTCCTCTCTCTCTGTTTAATTTCTTCCTTCTTTTTTTTTTTTTCCGATAACAGTAAAAACAAAAACAGTAAGAGCAATTATAAGCCAGAATTCTATCACCTAAAACCTACCTGATGGTGACGATGAGGCATCCATCAATGACCTATCACGTCTCTTAATTCAGTTGATATGTTCTTTGACCTTTCTCTTGACCTTTGCCTTGGCTGCCATACTAGAAATAACGACATATCGTCAAAACAGACGCACACTTGGCCAGGATTTAAGGACAAATGGTGAAGGAATGATGGATCGATGACGATAGGCCATCTGATCTCTTATAACTTACAAGTTACAATCCAATCATAGATTTCTGAGAGAGAGAGAGAAAGAGGAGGGGCTGAGTGAGACAGCAAGAGAGCGGGTTAAAGTGTGATTGTGCGATAAAGGAGAGTGGTTGATCGAGATAGTGTGTAGTTAAGGATATAATTCACGCAACTCTGTCTGAGAAAAGAAAAGAGAGGGAGTGAGAGGAGAGCGCCAGAACGACGATTAGGGTTAGAATAAGAGAGAGACTGATATATTTAATGTTTAATGAAACCGCCCATCAACCTCTCTGCAATTATATCCATAACAGACGTATAGAATATTTAATGAAATAGAATGAGTAAATACTTTTGATAATTTCGTTTGAAGAACAAAATGAATTAAATTTGCATTAATTATTTCATTATTGAAACGAAATAAAAATTTATGACTGTTCTATTTCGTTTGCCATGAAAAAAAAGGCAAAACAATCAATAATTGACACCCTAGAGCAAATAAACAAAAGAGGCGAAAAAGACATGGTTGTAATACGTACATTCTAAAAGAAATTAAAGGAATGCTTTTGTCTTTCGGTACAAAAGCGTTCGGTACAACATCCTTTCTTGGGGGAGCCACAACCAAGCAACTCCACCTTCTTTAATCAAATTTGTATCCTTCTCTTCTCTGCTCCACCTATATATAAGCTGCTCGTCACCTATCTCTGTGCTCACCGTCACTTCAAAGCAACACAAAACAAAGAAACCGCCATGTCAAAGACTCTAATTCTAGCCTTCACTCTCCTTCTCTTTACTGCATGTCATGGAGCACGAATGCTCCTGCAAACCGAAGCAAACACTGAATTCATCAAAACATCGTGCAACGCCACCTCCTATCCAGATCTCTGCTTCAGCTCCCTCTCACCTTACGCCGGCAAGATCCAAACAAGCCCCTTGAATTTAGCAAGCACTGCTTTATCCGTTAGTCTTGCTAGTGCAGAATCAACCACTAGTGATTTGACCCAGATGTCTTCAGCTCCCAGCATGGACCCACATGATAGAGAGGCATTGCGTGATTGCATGGACAACCTAGCAGATGCCGTGGATGAGCTAAGACAATCTGTCAAAACCATGAGTCATTTAGGAGGGAAAGAAACGGGGTACCAGATTAATAGTCTTCAGACCTGGGTTAGTGCCGCATTAACTGACGATAATACTTGCATGGACGGCTTCAGAACAAGTGGAGGAGATGTCAGGAAGGAAGTGAAAAGCCATGTGTTGAATGTGGCACAGCTTACCAGCAATGCATTGGATTTAATAAGCGGTCTTTCTAAGACGATTGTACACTCTCTGCCATGAAATAATATCATAATTGTGTAGCTATATATGTCCGGTTTTGTTGCACGTCATATGCAAGTAAAAGGATATAAGGCGCATGTTAATTAATAATTAGTTTGTTTCTTTTAATTATGAAGATATGGCAAACCATTTCTTTGAGCACATAAATATGAACTCAGCTTACAATGTACAGACCGTCTAAACTCTGTTATTAACTTATTATTTGTTTATCATATACCCCTTCCCCTTCTGTGCTCTGTGCAATCAAATCAAACCATGCCTTATCCTCGTGAATCTAAATTGTCACTACTGAAGACAGTTCGGGTTAATCCCGTTGCCCGCTGTGCGCTACAGCTTATGGACGATACCAACTGGGCCTGAGCAACCATCGTAATTATTGTTATGTTAACTACCGCTAAAAAACATTGTACCATGCATGCACGACAACAGTTGTCGGTTGCTTTACTACAATGCCAAGCACAGCAAGTTTAGTAAAGGTCCAAATTAGATATTGTTTCAAACCCCATCCAACCTCAGCCACGGCCCCACGGGTCAGTTCAATTATTGACGTCTAAATCAACACTTAATTTCGTCAAATCTTCATGATTAAAGTTCCTCTTACAAAAAATGTTACCTATGAAAAATATAAACTTGCCTAATTTAAAAATATAAAACATTCTCAGAGGTGCAAGTATTGAAGAGAAACCAAGGAACTTAAATTCCCTCAAGCGTCTCGTTACAATAACAAAAAACTTGCAAGTTGCAACACACCAGTTCAAATCAACAGACGGTGAAATCTTACAGTACCATTAATGTACAAATTACAGATTTGCTCCTGGGCATTTGAAACCACATCAGTTGATTCAAATCTGTACTGGTACGAGTTTGGTAAACAGCTAGTATTCTCCACGAGAATTTTATTTCCAGAGATGGTGACATAATTATGTATTTTGCTCTGCATTGCTACTGGTACTATACCTGGTAGGAGTCTCAATTGCATCCTGAGAAAGAACACTGAAACGTACATACAACAAATGAATTTGGTAAAGAATATAAATACAGAAGCTCTCTTGTTGAGTAACCTGATATTTAATAAGCGATATTTCAGAACGCAAATTCACACACATACAAGTACTTGATTAACCAACTCCTAGTCAAATGCCAATGCATCCTGAGAGCCCCACATTACAGAACCATTCATGATGCGAGTAATGAACCACATAAAGTACATAACAGTTGATATGGATGTGTACTACCTCAGCAAGGCTGATTTACTGCGTCTCCAAGACTCCAACCTATGATTATTAAAAAAAAAGCCTTGAGATCCATAACAGTAGCAATATCAATAATGGCAGTTTTTTTTATAATAATTATTCAAATAATCCTAATTTTACTAGTAGGAGTGATAAAATTAAAATTTTAAGAATACGAATGGCAGCGCGTCACTGCCAATATCATTGTGTAAACACATCAGTCTCACTGACGCGTTTAGACAAAGACGTCATTGGAAGTAGCGTCTTTCAATTTTTTTTTAACTTAGAGTGGAATAGAGTAGACTTAGCCAAGTGCCAACAGGAAAAACGTCAATCCTATTGGTGTCTTTCAGTTTTTTTTTAATAACTGAAAAGTAAAAATAAAGGAAAGATGCCACTATCAGTAACATCTTTACAAAACGTCACTGACAATGACACGCTGTCATTCATATTCTTAAAATTTTGATTTTATCATTTTTATTATTAAAATTAGAGTTATTTGAATAATTATAAAAATTAGAGTTATTTGAATAATTATAATAAAAAATCGCTCCAATAGTGTTAAGTGCTCGTTCTCGTTTTTTGGGTTTTGAATAGTCAGGGTACTTTTCTGACTGTGGTTTGCAGTGTTTTAAATAGAGGAAACCAGAAGATGAAAAATCAAGTCTGACTTCATGTTTACAAAACCTGGTTTTGTACTAGTTTTCTCTTACATTTTTCTTGATATTCGTAAAAGACCATTAGTAAAATAAAAATAGAGAAGAAGAGAGATGGCGGAGAGAAACAAATCAATCATCTCTCCGTCGGAGATTTCTCAGTGGAGAGACGGCTAGTATTTTTTTTTTTGGGATGACTTATGAAGAGAGTGAAAAATTTTCTGTTTTAGTATCCCGTGAAATTTTTATTGCGCGCATCTGTTATAACTTAGACACTAGAAATTATACCTCTCGACCACAAACAACATCGGCTACGTAAATGTAGTTGCAATTGATTCGGAATTGCGCGCATCTGTTAATGCAAAATAAGCGAAAGACGAATTAGCGGCAGTGAGCCCTTTAAGCACCAGACTTGAAAATTGGGCCTAATCAAATGGTCATATAAAGGCCCAAATAGAGAAACACGTTAATGTACATTCTTGAAGCAACTATTTATCTAAAACAAGATGTTGCAGAAAGTCCTTTCAACTATATCAAGGAAATATATACTAAATTATACACTACCAAGTACCAATGTCCCACGCTATAACAACGAGCTATTTACAGTATTTGTATACACAATTTCAATTTGATTAGTTTGTAGTCCCCCCAGGAAATATAGTATTTTTGTGTGGTCCACTATAGTTCCACATAGCCTATACTTGTTACATTCTTCCTTCAATTTTTTTTTATACGACAAAACTGAAATTGCACTGTACAACGAAACATATTCTGTAGGTAGAACAGGTAGAACCGTAGAAGTGCCAGTGAGGCATCCCTTTCACTGAGCTGCACCAACTAGATAATTAATTGGTTTACCAGATTCAGATTGCATATGGCCTCAATCGCAAGAAAACCAAAAAAAAAAAAAATAATAAAAAAAAATTGTGTAAAAAGACGTAACAGAGAGGATCCAAAGGCAATACGCTGAGCTCTTTTCTGCTTTTAAGCTGAGCTACCTCCTATTTTCTATCTTTTATTTGTGTTTTCATTCATTATAAGAGTTATTTTCTGATTTTGCTCTCTCATACGAGTCATAATTATTAACGATAAGTGGTAAACGCATATATATGTTGTTCCGACATAGAAATTCATGTTAGTTAAATTATCAATGTCCTTGTATCATCGATTTGTCCCCGCATAATGGGTTCCATTTTTTTCTTTTTCTTTTTATTTGTCCGAAATATTTTAGACACTTGTGAATTTGATATCAGTAATAAATACAAGGTGCCCAATTCAGAATTGCTAGATATATATATATTTTTTATCTTGGTCAAGATAATATTGTGCGTATAAAAAATATAAATTGGAAATTCAACTGAAAATTAATATTAAAAATTCAAAAAAAAAACATTTTTGTATTTATTTGTCGGAAGAAAGCAGCTTTATCACTGTTTATTTCGAATACTAATTTTGCCTTGGTCAATATTTAAAGACATGTTTCTGTTACATATGATTTGGTAAATGAGAGCTGAGAAAATGTTTTACATAAGTTGGTATTTTTGCAATAATTGAACTTCTTCTTTTTTTTTAAAAAAAAAATAGTAGTTGGACAATCGGTAGAATTTACAAATTATGATTACAATAATGACTAAATATTTTGGAACGTTAATAAGAACAAAACCATGGCACCAGATCTGGTACGGAGATGCATATATCCATACCAGCATAGCCACGTGGATGAATTATTGCTGATGCAGGCACTGTTTTCTGTCAGGGAGAAATAATTCCAAGGTAGAAATTGCCAAATGTCAATAACTCCGTTCAAATGTCTCCAAAAAATGATTTCCATTCCGCGGGTGGCGGGTCATTGTCCAATATTTGAACGGTATTTTGATTTATCTATACGAGGTGATTGTAGATTTTGATTTCATGAAAAGTAAAATTTGATAAAAGAAATATTTTGGTTAACATAATTTTGACGTAATAAGAATAATCATATTCTAGCGTACAACTCACGTGTAAAATAAAACTTCAAGTTTATTTTACTTGTGTCTTGTGCATTTTGCGGTTTGAATTCGTGATATAAGATCTCATATATACTCACATTGCAACTTGACATACAATAATATATTGTATTTATTTATATTGTTTCTTTAAAATTACAAACATAAGAAATATATTTATAATTGTATACGATATTCTCTATATATAGTTTCAAAATAAAAGGCTCCTTTAGAATTTTTTACAAACTTTAATTTGTCATATAGTTTGTTCTTCATAATTCACACAGCAAAGTAATTTGCAATTAGGGTTATCAATGACATTTTTTATCCATTTATATGATTTTTATCATATTCGATAAGATGAATATGGATAAATATTTTTTTGTTAATTTATTTTGATATGGATATGGATATGAATAATTTATTTCATTTAATAAATGGATAAATGGATTTGGATATCAGGTAAAGATCATTTCATATTGGTTATCCTATAAGATAAATTACTAGAAAAGACTATACTACTTCAATACAGCTTTAATTATTTTGAGTCATGTGAATTAATTGTCTCTTATCTTCCCAATACATAAAGTTGAAACTACTAATTATATTTACTTTATCTTCTCTTTTCAATACAAGTTAGTTGCTTTGAGAATTTTCTTTCAAGAATAAAATATTTATTGTTAGGGTTGTCAATGGATAAGGTAGGATACGGATGGAGTTATTTTCATATATATACCTGTTAATTTTTTTTATCTATATCATACCCTTACCTGTTAAATATTTCGGATAACGAACAGTAACGGTACATATCGAGTGAAAATAAAAATATCTCTATGAGAAAATTTGTATGATCTAGATAAATAAATAGCATTGAATAAATATGCTTATAAAGTGCAATAATTATTAACTTTTTAGATATAACAAAAATCATATAATTTTTCATGTCAATTGTCATACAAAATATGTACTAATTACTATATTTATATAGTTATATAGTTTATGTATATATATTTAACTATATATATTTATATAATTTACTCAATGGATAACGGATAATGAAAACCTCTTATCCATATCTATATCCGATAAGTTAACGAAATTTTTTTCTTACCCATATCCATACCTGATAATTTAACAAAAATAAAATCTTACCTATACCTGTCTTATTGGATACGATACAGGTCGAGTAAACGACTAAAAGGGTGCAATTGACAACCTTATTTATAGTACACCATTCAATTTACTTGGACCAATTATGATTGATATATTTTTCGACAGAAGTATTGTGTGTTTAATGAAAAGTTAATTAATTAATATTTTTGAATTATTATATATAGAATGTCATTTAAAATTGATGGGGGTTAAGAGACCAAATAGACGAGTACAAAATAACGTTATTTTTAATTTATTTATTTTAAAATGACTCAACTTGAAATTGATTGTACATTATATTTTGATTTGATATTAGTAAACAAAACAAATGCACGTTTGTATTTTAGGGATGAATTTAAGATATTTTTTATAAACGATGATAAAACTAATTAGTATATTGATATTATTCATTACTGTTCGTTGTAATTTTTTTACTCATTTATTTTAACAGATAAAGAAAAGGTACGTATAGATTTAATTTTAATGAGTAACGGTAAATTATGGATAATAGTAATTTTAAATGGCTATGGTGTTTAAAATATCTTTTGTCGATCTATACCGTATTCATTTACATCCCTATCTGTAATTAAATTTAAGAAAGCAAAAAAGAAAAAAAAGTTATGGAATACAATTATTCAACTGCTATATAAATCATTACACCACCATAATCCACATGAAACTGAACTCTTACGCTTCATTACTTTTGGTGTCAGTCAATTAAACGAATGGCTGGAATCCCATAATCCCAGAGAAAACCGTTGTTGTCAATGCCACTTAATACATGCTCTGACTTGTAATTAGTTAACTAGTCCCTCTATCGATGTTGTGTAATATATATTGTGCATCTTATGTCAGTACGCATTTTCTAAAAGTAACAAAACAATGCTAATAGGAGTGAAAGGAAAAAAAAATGGAATTTATTTTTAGATGAGATGTCACTTTCGTCTCTTTGGCAATTGGACTCGTTGTGGCATCCAAAAATTGGCACCCTTCTTAGCGCAAAACAGAGCATATTGCTAGTAGGAGTGAGCGGGAGGCTTTTTTTAATTAATTAAGGGTGAAAAGAACAAATTCGTTTTATAAATCAAGGTAATCAATGGATACAAATATAATGCAATATGTTTCGTATGTAATGCGGACAATTTGCACTAAGTAGAAATTGTTGGTTGATCTATGAAAAACAGCTATTGGTGAAAAAGGGGGGAAGTAACAATTAAAGCAAACTATTTGTAAGCATAAATAATTTAACAAGTAAATTGAAAGCCTGTGTTATGGAGTACAAAGCAAAACAGTGTTAATTAGGTTTGCGCCAACTTCTATTGAAAGACTCATATTATTTTTAATTAACTATAAATATTTCATTTATCATTAAAATATAATTTAATATTTTTATACAAGTACAAATTAACACTATAAAAATCATAATCAGATAAAAAATATATTAAACTCTTACCCGCCAACTTTTATCCAGGTCCTTAGAATTCGGAGAAACTTATTAAGAATCAAACTTCTCAAGAGCTGAATTCACCCCTTAAAAATCAAACTTTTGAATCCGACCTTGAGGACGATACTTAATTGCGAGCTCATTCCATACAGTACGGATTTCATCACGTCATTCCAAATTAATTTAAATTTAAATTTAAATTTAGAATCTGTACGGATCAAATTTTATGTGTTAGGGACCAAATATACAAATAAGTACAAGTACATATGATCGAGTTTGATGTTTTAGGCTTCGAATTGGTAAACTGTAAAGGATTTGAATTAGTGTGTGAATCTTCTTTGCAAACTATATATCGCATTTTTTTTATTTTAAAAAATTATTATTATTATATTATCACCTATACTACAACACGTTGGCACTATACAAATGATATAAAATTCAAATAAATTTATAAAAAAAATTATTTTAAAGTATTTGTATTAATCTTTCAACATAATTTGTGTCAAAAAAAAACTCGAGAATGCAATAATTATAATATAAACCAATAAAAGATAACATTCAAAAAAAATATATATTTTGATGATTTTATTTATTGAAATGAGACAACAAATGAAATAAAATTTGAATATAATAACAAAATAAGATTATTTTAATATATTTTATATTCATATTTGTGCACAACTTGTGTCATAATGTCTTGAACTTATGATAATTATAAAATAAATAAATAGAGGATAATATTTAAATAAATTTTATATATTTTTGTGATTTTATTTATTAAGATGAGACATCAAATGAAATAAAACTCAAATAGATTAATAGAAAAAATATCATTTTCTTGCATTCGTGTCAACCGTTCAATGTAATTTGTGTTAAAAAAAGCTCAAGAATGTAACTATTATAATATAAACTAATATAAGATATTATTTAAAATAACTTTGTATATTTGGATAATTTTATTCATTGAAACGAGATAATAAATGATAGAAAACTAGAATAGACTAACAATAGCAGTATTATTTAATGTATTTGTATTTATATTTGTATACAACTTATGTCATAAAGTCTTGATATCATAATGATTATATTGTAGAATAAAATTCAAAATAAATTTTTATATTTTAATGATTTTATGTGTTGAAATGAGTTATAAAATGATAGAAAAGTCGAATGTCTAACAAAATAATTATTATTTTAATGTCTTTGTGTTAATCTTTCTACAAAATTCTTATTATAAAGGCTCAAACAAGCAAAATTAGAATACAAAATTAATATAATATATTATTAAAAATAACTTTGTGTATTTTTTATGTTTTTATTTATAAAAATAAGATAATAAATGTTATAAAAGTCAAGACTAACGGTAGTTTTAGTGCATTTGTATTTATAATTGGGTGCAAATCGCGTCATAAAACCATGAGATCACACTATATATTGTCAAATAAAAGAAAATAATATCTAAAATAACTTTATATATTTTGATGATTTTATGTGTTGATATGAAAAAAAATGATAAAAAACTCAAATAGACTAATAGAATAATTATTATTTTAATATATTTGTGTTAATCTTTTTGCAAAATTTATATCATAAAGTCTCGATCACATAATGATTGTAATATAAACCAATAGAAGATCTCATTCAAAATAATTTTGTGTAGTTTGATGATTTTATTTGTTGAAATGAGATTATAAATATATATAATTTGAATAGACTAATGGAAGAATTATTTAAATATATTTTGTATTCATCTTGGTGTGCAATTTGGGTCATAAAGGTCAGACAATACAATGATTATAATATAAACTAATAGAAAAAATCATTCAAAATAATTTTTGTGTATTTTGATGATTTTATTCATCGAAATAAGATTAAAAAAATAGAAAAATAAACTAGACTAATAGAAAAAAAGAATTATTTTAATATAATTATATTCATATTTTTTCACAACTCATGTCATAAAAGTTTTGAGATCGCAATAATTATAATATAAAATAATAAAAGATAATATTTAAAATAACTTTTATTTTGATGATTTTGTGTGTTGAAATCAGACAAAAAATGATATAAAACTCAAATAGACTAACAGAAGAATTATTTTAAGCAGTGCTTTTTTATTCATCATAATAAATTATTGTTATTTTAGTTCTATTCTGCCCTTAAAATATGGGATCCAAATATGTTGTTATAAAAAAAACTCTGTTATCCTCTCTCTGATAATGGGTTTCATTATAAATTAAAATTAAATGGAGTCCATTATTGGAGAGAAATAACAGAGATGATAGAGATTTTGAATAATAACGGATTTCATTTCTAAAATATGATGTAGACATAATTCAGTGGTGAAGCGCTATGGACAGAGGGGTTAATTAATTGACCCTCGAGAAAAATATTTTTTCAATATATATCTTTTAAATTCATATCTCCGACAAAAAAAATTATAAAAATATACTCCAGTTTTAATATAGTGCAAAAAGATACGACTCAATTCATAAAAAAATTTATAAAATATACCTAAAAAATACACTTTTATATCTAAAAAATATGAAAACATATTTGCTCCACCCTAAAATTGTCCCATTCTATTATTATAACTCGAATTTTAGATCCGTCCTTAAGCATAAATGTAAGAATTGAGTAGAATTACCCTTCTAGTAAAAATGTGAATTGATGCGATTGTTCCAGTGAGCACCGAAATGGCCCAGATTTCAGAATGTCCGAAGTTGACAATGGTCATACTCTGCTTACTGGTAAATTTTTTGTTATATATTTAAAATAATAACAAAATAAAGCTCAAAGTAATAGATAATCATAAAGAAAGTTTTCGTCTACGGAACTTTATATTTTGATATCTTGACATAATTATTTCATTATGTACGATATTAAATATTTTTTTCTCAATAAAATTAATTAGACAATTCACATAGGTCAAAAAAAATTTCTAAAAAACAAAATATCAAAAATATTATTAAAAAATACTGTTTTTTAAAATTCAAAGAAAACAGCTGCTCCGACTCATGCTGCATCTGTCCCTGCTGCCAACTGCCCTAAGCAACGGTGACCGCTCACTGGTAGTTACACACCCTTTTTGAAGGGCGAGCTACGTCGTTTTGCATGAGACACAATTAAATAAAAAGAATCATGAACCTCCACCTTAGTGCTTTTCTTTTTAATAAAGCAAAAAAGTACTTAGTCTTCACATTCACAAGCAGCTGCGGTTGATTTGATCTAGAAAACGTAGTGCATAACATAATTAATCATTATTTTCTCTGTAAAAAATGTTTCCTCACAAGTAGCCGGACCAATGTTCTTCGTTGTTGGGGGAAGTTGGTGTTTCCTAATTCCTATCAATTTTCTTGAATCTCAGTCTCCGATATGGAAATGGGAAAATAAATGATAATAACGCCGACAAATATCACTTGAATTTTAATTAGTGTAGTTTTTTTTTGATAAAATTAATTAGTTAGTGTAGTTTTACAAAAAAAATATATTTTTTTTATAGAAAATATCAGAGTCAAGTTCTAAAACTTTATAAATATCTATAAAAAACCTTCATCTGAATTTTGTATATGTAACCTCCTACATTGAGAAAGTTGTATTTTGTCACTAAAACAAAAGCTGCGTTATATATGTACGTGTTTGAGCAATATATAATTAAGATGAGCTTCTTGAAATTACGTTTGCAATTTTATAAAAAATTGAAGTAGGTATCGTGTTACATAAAAAAATAAGTAGGTATTGTCTTACTTAAAAAAAGTAATCTTGCGATCTAATATTACTATTAATAAACTACGCGTATATACTTTTTTTTTTATCCGAAAGATAAGAGTCAAAGCCTTTCTTTAAATTTCAATTATAATATCTCCAAGAAATCGTATATACTTAATTATAATATCTCCGAAATACTAAATATGCTATTCTGACGAGAGCAACATACACGGATAAATTTGTTCGTTTGTTTTATCCTGCAGGATACAGATATCAGACAACAACTGGGCTTTGCACGATTCTACTCTATTTAATTTGATTGATGATGTGGCATATTTGATGTAGCCATGTAGTTGTTCAACCCTCATTTAATAGCGTCGCTGCACTGCCTTTCGGTTCGTTTGACAAATTAAGAAATAGATTTGGAAGAGATAGAATAGTATATTTTCGGAAGAGTGGTATAAAAGTAGTATTCTTAACTATTCGGAAGAGTGAAAATATCGTTTGACACTTATTAATCAAAATAGTTAAAATATAGATAATTATGATACTAATAATGATGATGATAATAATAATAGTAATAATCATAATAATATAATAATAATAATAAAATAATGATCATAATCTATAATCATAATTATAATAAATAATAATTCATAGTCGTAATAATAATGTAATAGAAATATAAACATAATCATAATATAATAATGTAATAATAAAAATAAAATTATAATCATAATCATAATAATATAATAATAAATAATCATAATTCTAATAATATAATAATATAATACAATATAATTAAATAATAATAAAATAATAGTAATAATATAATAATAATAATATAATAATAATAATAAAATAATAATCATAATCCATAATCATAATCATAATAAATAATAATATAATAAAAATATAAACACAATCATAATATAAAAATATATAATATAATAATAAAAATAAAAATTATAATCATAATCATAATAATATAATATTAAATAATCATAATTCTAATAATATAATAATACAATACAACATAATCATATAATAATAAAATAATAATCATAATCATAATAATAATAATCATAGTCATAATCATAATAATATAATAAAAAATTATAATCATAATTATAATATAATAATAATAAATAATAAATAATTATAATTATAATAATATAATTATAATATAATCATAGCTATAATCATAATAATATAATATAGTATAATAATAATAATAAGTAATAATATTCATAGTCATAATAATAATATAAACCATAATCATAATATAATAATATATATAATAATAAAATTATAATCATAATCATGATAATATAATATAATATAATAAAAATAAATAATTATAATAATAATATAATCATAATAAAATTAATCATATAATAATAATACTTTTGATAGTGATGTTAATATAATAATAACAATAATTATTATAATAATATAATAATAAATAAATAAATTATTATTATTATATAATATTAATATAATGATAAATTATAATCATAATAATATAATAATACAATACAACATAATCAAATAATAATCACTATTCCAATGAGAGCTAATCTGATATACCATCTATAACTTAATATACCGGATTAACACTCTTTCGCACTCTTCTACTTAGTCTAAAATTCATTTGACAAATTAATTTGTCGAAATAACTATTTTATTCCAACTTTTTGCTATTCCTCCAAGTGCCAAACGAACCCTCATGAACAAACTGTTGATGTGGGACATGGAAATTGAAATCATAATTAATTCTTTATATGACTGATATATGCCCTGTCTAGTTTCTACCTTCTGCATTACAAGATTTTTAGGACGACATTTTTTTTTTAGCTTAGATGTACTTCAATCGATTATATATGACTGAAACAATAATACAATAAACTAAGATCTGATATATATAGTTAAAAAAATATGATCGTTTTTCCCGGTACTACATCTAATTGAGTTATATATATATATATGGTGTACTTTAATCAACCGTGACAATTAACAAACAATTAATAAAATAGATCTCATAATGTTAGGTAGATGGTTACATTAATATACTCAATACTGTCAGATATATGATTAGTGATTTATTTCCCAGTACTCAAATGAGTCAGTATCATATTTCATACTGCAAATACTTCAAGAGAATGAAGAAATGATCTCTCTCCAAAAAAATTTTATCACAGAGTTGAAAAAAATAATTTTATACAAACGCAACGAGTAGTGTCAAAGATTTTGTGCGTACTCGTATAAAATATAAAAGTAGTATTATTATCAATTTTTGATCTAAGACTTTTTTCTACATACTACAAAATAATCACTGCATATATCATTACAGTTTTCAGGAAAAAAAATATTATATTTATGTATCGTTAATCTGTTAAAAAATTATCCTCCGGTACATTTTTCTAAATATTTTTTGTGGCCATAAATCGTGCTACAAACTAATATATTTCTTAAGAAAAATTCTAGCATACATCCAACTTTTATTATACATTGAAAATTTATGTACATTTAGTTCTTAACTGTTATTCAAATACAAAGAAATTAAATTCTAGTTATTTTCTCAACTAATTGGAATCGATCGTACCAAACTTGAGTTTATTTGAAAATTGATTGGTGGCATAAAGTCATTTAAAATCGTAATAAAAAGTAAATTATTTTGAAGCAATGCCAGATGTTCAACAAATTGATCCAAAATTGATCAAGATGCTATATATTAAGAAACAAAAGATACATCTGGCATTACAAAATTAAATGTACCCTAAAATTAATTTTCAATTTTGATTTGATTAAAACCTAACATAGTACAATTCATTATATTTAAACTGTGTGGTAATCTAGATTTCACATTGTAGAATAATTCCGATATCTTTTTCAAAAGATATTATGTCGAAACAATTGTAGATTGTGAAACCAACTGCCAATACAAGCTGTCCCCTTTGAAGAAGATGCGTTGCTTTTGAGTTATCAAAATAACCATTGTAAAGTGATGAGAGTAATGAGCTTTGGAGGTCATCATTTTATTTACTCGGAGATACCCTTGATAATGAGTTATTTTGATTATTTTGACAATGAACTTTAAAAAAATATGAAAAAAATCTTAAAAATAAAAAATCTTTATAGATATGTCTTCTACTTATAAATTAATATTTATGATATTTTAAATTTTATTATTGTTTAATATATCATCAAAGAACATCAAAATTTTATGGCTTCTTAACGATATTTGATCGGTTATTTAAAAATTTATTATCAAAATAACCATTGTAAAGTGATGCGCGCCCGAATAAATGTTACTAAACTAAAAGAGGATGAATTATTTATCAGATCGAGTCAAAAATATGTAGCAAAAGAATTGAGATTTGAGAGAGAGAGAGAGAGAGAGGGGGGGGGGGGACCGAATCCACATGTATAAAAGCCAACTCCCACGTTGGCCTAGGTCTAGGGCTCTAGGTGGAAGCATTTGTTCATTTATTTCTTTTTGTTATTTTTCTGACATAGAATTTGTCAATCCCCAATATACCCTTGGACCGTGCATTGATTTCCACACCGCCCCCTGACTCCAGGAGAACCAAGTTAGCTCCTCTCCGGCTCAGAGAAATTGAGCGCCTCAGTTATAAACTGGATCAATTATTATTTTCATAATAGAAATAACGGTGGTATATTTAAATATAAATTTATTATTCTGAAAGAAGAGATTAATTATTATAGTATTATTGTATGAGTTAGGCTATTTTGCGTAGTTAATGATTAAATTTACTATGACATTAAAAAATATAGTTAAATCATTTTCAAATTTTGATTTATGAATCTCAATAAATTCATTATATCAAAATATGACGGGATATAATTTTTTTTTAATTTTCTAAGTATTAGTTTTGAATTTTTGAAAATATATCTAGAAGATATGTATTATTTTATTATTATTATCATTGAATCATCTTAAACATTCCAAAACTTTTAACTTAGAAAATTTAAAAAATAAATTTTTTTATTTCCCATCATATTTTGATATAAATAATTTATTAAGATCCATAAACCAAGATTTTGAGATTTTACCTATATTTTTTAGTCCGTAGCGTATTTGATCATTAACTACGCGTAGCACTATAGCCTAACTCTTATTGTATTATTCCCATTGAGAGATACAATAACTAATGTTTTTTCTCAATTCTTTATAATTATTCTAAATATACAATCTAAATATTATTTTTATCATTTGAACACCACCACTTTTTATTATCTCCGTGCTAATTAAATTTTTTTTTACTATTTTCAATTCATCCATTCTTACACTATTCTTTGTATGAACCAAAAAAATGCTACAAATAATGTAATAAAATTAAAGTGGCAAGTTTGTGATTGAGAACTTTGTTAATTGTTACCAACTTTTGATCTAGGTTCTAGTACCTAGAAACCTAGAACTCAGATTTTGAGAATATGACTACTTTGGTCTAGAATCGAGCGTGATTGGTAGTAACAATATCAGAATTTAGGTTGTAGATTTCCAAAATCTGATCGGTAATTATATTTTCAAACTCAGAGCATGTTATTGTGATTCACATGTACCAGGGAAGTCAGGAATTTTCACAATGGGTATCAATTATTATTATTATTATAACAAAACAGTAACAACTACTGTAATAACAATACTAACAATAATTATTATTTTATTAAAATTTTCTGATAAGTACACAATCATATTTATTCATTTTAATAAATAAAATGTATTTTGCTAATAAATAATTAGTATTATGTTGTGAAGTTGTATTTATAAAGTATAAAATGTTATTGTATATCTGAAAATTTCTTTTGGTTGATGAGGATATATAAATCCTTTTCGTTAAGCACATTATCTTCTTTTCCAATTGTATCACACAAAAAAAGCAAAAATGATATTTATGAAATAGACCAAAATTGGTATTCATAAAATAAAAATTCATATTGTTTTGGTTTTTCTATTATATTTAATTGGATTTTCCATAGTATATCCCACCCAATACTCGTGAGAAAGAAGTTTTCTTAATTATCTACTGAATACAAAGCATCTATAGGTGTCTTCATTAAATATGAACTTTGTTCATTAACAAAAAAGAACTTTGCACTAATCTTTACACTGTTCGTTTACTTCGTTTCTCCATGACAATTTTGATTAACTGACACATCCATAAAAAAACATAATATTTAAAATAATTGTATATATTTCTAATTTTTGTTATGAAATTGCACTTTATTAATTAGTACCATAGTAAACTTCAATAGAGTCCATTAAATCATAAGCGAACTAAATATTTTGTTTTATATGATTTGAGAGGCTGTATGATTTTATAGGCGGTAAAGTGAGTGAAGAGAGAGGAAGAAAAATAATAGACTGGTTGTTAAAGAAGGCTCCAAATATGTTATTATTTTTGGAGAAAAATAGGATCCTATTATCAATTTCAAAAAAATAAAAAAAATTCTAATTTTTTTTTATAGATATGTTATTTTACTTATAGATTGATAGCTTGTCAAATTTCATATAATTTCATTAACATTTGATAGTCCATCAAAGATAATCAAATTTAACGATTTTTCACTAATATTTGTAACGGTTCCAAATTAATGGTCTTTGATGAACTATCAAACGTTAATGAAATTTGATAGGCTATCAATCTATAAGTAAAATAACATATTTATAATTTTTTTTTCCATTTTTAGGATTTTTTTATATTTTTTTGGGAATTGATAACATGATCCTGTTTTTCTCCTAGGTGATTTGGAGTCGTTAAAGAAGGGTTCAAAATAGAGGTAACATTTCATATTTGATAAAGATAAAAGGAAAAAAAAGCACCAGTAACACACAGAAGGAAAATGAAGAGTTGGAAGATCAAAGAAAAAATGAACTGATTGGCGGATGTCTATGTTTGTTGAAATGGAGGGAAGCATGAAAAGCCTGGACTCACGGGACCTACCACCTGTCCAGCTGTAGAAGTTTTTGTACAACGATCACTGACATAGTACCTCAGTTCAAAGCAACGGCAACCCCCCTCAGTCTCAACTCTCAACTCTCAACTCTCACGAAGCGAATCGAACGGATGCATTGCGACTTGCGAGGGCCGTTTATTTTTCTCGAGTAAACTTCAAGCAACTCCGAAAGGTTCCCAGGACCAGGACCCAGGTTTGGTCAGTGCCTCAGTGCCCAGTGGTGTATGGTAACGGTTCTCCAGCAAAACAAATTGATATTTTTCAAGTAACTATGTTCTCGCCTTCCTGGTTACATAGTTTGGTTAGACATGAGCCGATTTTCTAATTTACAAAAAGAAGTCTTAAAAAATGAATAACATGAAAGGGATAATAATATTATATATATTATAGTATGTCAAGTAATATTATTTACAGTTATTCGCAAGAATCAAACACACACAAGACACAACACAACCATAAGGTATAAAAGTGGAGCCAAATAGGATCTTATTAATAAGTGGACAAATAAGATATTATATTATAGTTTATAAATTAAAACCTTCTAAATAGAAAATCTCTCATGTACAGACCTTTTATAGCAATATTACATATTTATTCTCTGAGCATTGTATCTATAATGTATATTTATGCCTTTTAATACACTATCAATTTTGATGATATATTAATTATTTAACTCACATTGTGCAAGTTCCAACTATATTTATCTTTACCATGCATAATTAGGCTTTTAATTCTAATAAACAATTTGAACTATATAAATAACTTTTAGTTCTAAGAAGGACTTAAAGGACCTCCCAAGATCTTCATAGAGTTGGAGATAAAGCTAGGTTTTTATTGTTTGTAGTTCGTTATCAAATGTCTTTCATTTTATATTTCAAAACAATCTACCGTATTCCAGCTCATCAACGTCGCCATCCTCCTCTCCTCCATCACTCCTTTTATTTCTTTCCCAACTTCCGTATACTCCGATTATTGCTTTTAAATTTTTTATCACACTGAAGGTTCTTATTTTTTATTTTTTTTCATCTTTGTAATATTTTATTCCCTCTCCGCTCCTACCAAGCCATAAAAAAAGAGGAATTTAAAGCAGAGAGAGAAGAAAAGGGTCGAGACACACAGAAAGAGAGGGGGGAGAGCGACGAAAACAACCAGTTCTCTCAGATTTACTAATTACTAGCTCGTTTGGTTCTTCCCTTCCCACCAGTTCTCTCAGATCTACTAGCTCGTTTGGTTCTTCCCTTCAGGCCTTCACACCCTTCCTCCAGCGACCTTATTCCCTTGTTAAACTCTCTCTCTCCCCCCCCCCCCCTCTCACCTTCCTGTGTTTTCCTGTACAAGGAGAGAGTGTCAACATCTGGGGTTCAACTACTATCCTCTCTAATTAATCCTTGGTGTGGTTGCTGGCTCTGTTGTACAAAGGGCATCAGTAAGAGCATCCACATTGTGCCGCGGAGGCTGACGGGTGGGCCCTGGCACTCAAAAAGATGACAAAAGGTTTGAACTGACAACATATACTTGAAAGATGTTCAAGTCAGCGAGATGGCGGAGCGAGAAGAACAAGATCAAGGCCCTGTTCAAACTCCATTTCCTGGCCTCAGAGGTTCAAAATAGAAAAAAAAAAGATATTATATTTTGGGATCAGTTTAATTTGAAGTTCCAGTGATCATTTGAATTACTTCCAGGTTGCAAAAGCGGGATGTGATACACTGATGGTGGTACTAATTCCATCGGATGTCGGCCGGCCCACCGTCCGATCAGAAAAAGCAGTGGTGTCTGAAGGAATCTGCAGATGGAATGCGGTTTACGAGACGGTTAAGCTCGGTCTTGATGCAAAAACAGGAAAAGTTCATGACAAGATTTATCAATTCCTAATCTCAGCACCTGCAAGTGAAGTTCAGCAACGTTTTATTTACTGTTTAAATTTCAAGTGGAAGTGAATTTAAATTTAAATTACTTCTCGTTTCTGTGATTCTTTGAATTGAAGGGGTCAAACAAAGGTGGGATACTGGGTGAAGCGAGTGTGAATTTGGGAGACTATGCGGAGGCATTTAAGCCCTCTACAATAACTCTACCTCTCAAGGGAAATACTGCAGCGGTTTTGCATGTGAGTCTCAAATCTTGACTTGTATTTGAGCATTTTACATCTGATGATCAATGTCATTCAAGGTGATATTGATCAATGTCATTTTTTAAGCTTAATCCCAAAATGATGATTGCTGCGTTATCTACAAGATAATTTGCAAAGCATCTAACTGGGTTTGTTTCCTTTGGTCATTCTTTTTTTTTTTAATGGAACCCACTGGAGTGCGGACTTGAAATGATTCCTAATGACATTTTGCAATCATTAACATTTCTGAAAGGCACTTCAAATGATTCCTAATGAGTCAATGTTGTCTATAAAATTTTGTAAGAATTTTTAGATAACGAAATATATTGCAAATAGGCAATAGCAGATTTATAAGGTCTGGAATGCATATATAGTTAAATGCGGAGTACAAATTGCATAAGGGCCCTTGCGTCCTGAATGTTTTAATGTCTCTATCTCACAGGATTTACACCAAACATTTCACGCTACATAGTAAATGCCAATGCACAGCTATAAATGTCTCTATTTATACCGTGTCAGTTTTCTTTTCCTTGCATTCAGATTTCAGATTTACTCAAAAATGAGAAACTGTTAAAAATTTTGGTCGCTGTTTTAAACATGAAAATGACATATGTTTGGTGCAATTGTTAATATCTCTTAAATCTGGATTTAATTGTGACAGGTTACCATACAGCGGATGGTTGGTGATGATGAGGGAAGGTGAGATACCTGAATTTAATTCATCGTATACTGTTAAGCTGTATACAGGAGCGTTTTATTAATGTTTCAAAATAATTATCTTATTTATTAATTAGAGAGGTGAATGAAAATGGAGGAATGGCAGTAAAACTGCAGAGAAGAACACTGCAGAGCCAGCTGAGCAAGTTTGATGATGAAGATGCTCAGAAGGCTAGAAATGGAACTGACTCAAGAGTACTGCTTCTTCTTTTTTTAACACTTGGGCAAAAATATAGTTTGAGCATTACAATTCATGTTTAGTTTTAAAATACAAGGCCTTACTTAGAGAACTGCTTATGATTGAATCCCTGCACCTGTCCTTCAATTCATGATAGCAATTAACTTTAATAAAGGATTTTCTCCCATGTAAGGCGTTATCCAGAGAAGTTGACCCCCAAACTAAAGTAAGAAACAAAGTAAAGCATTGTTATAACATTGGCAGCTTCTAGCCATATGTTCCTTGAATTGTTATCATGCATTCATGCTGTACCTAATGAACTGGTACTGGTCCATGAATCATATGGTCATTGAGACGTAGCGACCACATTAACCTGCCCCACTGAAGTGTAAAAGTACCAATATAAAGAGATCACATATGTTTCCCCAGAACAGAAAAATAATACAGGTAGTAGACTGTTTAGTGATTTCATCGACTCAGTACTAGTTACTCATTTCATCTATGTTCTATCAGGATGGATCTGTTGTTACCAACAAGGCATATCCCATTAAATTTGCATCAAGCCGGGATCTACCTCTGAGCACTGACCACACTGAAACAAACCTCCAGAAATCCTACAGCTTTGATGCAGTACCGGCATCTGACTCAGACAACAACAGCTCAGGAAGGTTTTCGTTCACTCCAAGGGGGAGAGAAAATGGCACCATGAACAGCACCAGTTACCTCTCTCCGCTAAGCCATATTGAAACCCCTCAGAAATTATTGACAAGCTCTGGTGACTGGTCAGCTAGCACTGATGGCTCAACCAGTAACTCTGGTGAGGCAGCTGGGTCACAGGATTCAGAAGAAAATGTTGAAAAGTTACGTGGAGAAGTTGTTGCACTTTCGAGGAAGGTTGATTTGTCGGAGCTGGAGTTACAGACTCTGCGAAAGCAGGTTGTGAAAGAGAGCCGGCGTGCCCAAGATCTGTTCAGGGAGATAAATACCTTGAAAGAGGAGAGAGATGGATTTAAGAGAGAATATGAAGTGCTGAAAAGGAGAGGTGATGTCAAGGGTCATAATTGGAATAAATTGGGGGTTCTGGGAGAGGATCCATTGGTTACACTAGAAGAGCTGAAGAGAGAGTTGAGTGCTGAAAGGAGCTCAAATTCAAGCTTGAGATTGCAAAAACAAAATCTGGAAGAGTCTAATTCGGAGTTACTTCTTGAAATAAAAGATCTCGAGGATACAGTGGAAGAGAGAAATAGAGAAATCTTGTGCTTAAAAGCAGATACGAGGCAAATTTTAGCGACAAGCTCTGACCGGTATGAAAATGAGCAAGGCAAGCTGGATGTGTTAACAAAAGAGAATGGAGGATTAAAAGCGACAAACACACTGGAGAAGAAGATCATTGAGTTGTCTAGTGAGCTTGAGTTGTATAAGAAAGACCGAGAGGATATGGAGATGCAAATGGAGCAATTAGCTCTAGACTATGAAATTTTGAAACAAGAAAACCATGATGTAACATCCAAGCTTGAACAGACCCAATTGCGGGAATCGTTGCGAATGCAATACGAGTGCTCTTCTCACTTGGCTGTGATAAGTGAACTCGACTCACATGTTGAGAGCTTGAAGGGAGAAATCAAGGAACAAAATGAGGCTTTTGAGACGGAGATGGCAAGTTTAGTGGATCAAAAGATTGAGCAAGAGAAACGTGCTATAAATGCTGAAGAGGCTTTGCGAAAAGCTAGATGTAGTAGTAGTGAGGCTGCGGAGAGGCTTCAGGAGGAGTTTAAAACTCTTTACACACAAGTCACTTCTATGTTTAATTCCAATGAGAAGTTGGTTCTGGAGGCAAGGAGGGAAGCTAATGAGTTGAGGGCCCAAAATATGGAGATAGAAGAGCATTTGAAGAAAAAGAAAGAGGAGCTTGGACTGGTGCATAATCAGTACAAAATAAAGATACGACAGTTATTAAATCTGGTTGATTTCAAATCGAAAGAGACAGAAGAGTTGGGGGAAAAACTAAAGAGTAAAACACATGAATTTGAAAATCAGAAGAAGATGGATGAGGCAAGATTGAAGGATTTGAAAGAGGAGATCATTCAATTGAGAAATGAAATGATAAGACTTGGAAAAGAGAAAGAAGATGCATTGTTAATTGAAATGGAGGAGTTGAAGGCATTAAATGAGGAAAAGGAAAAAAATTTACAAGGTAAGATGAAGGAAGTGGACATGCTTCAGAAAGAAATTCGGTTGTTGAGAGAGGAAGCAAATGTATCAATGGAAGATATAAGAAATGAAAAGGAGACTAGTGTTAGTAAGCTAAGGGGTGAAATCGAGTCTCTTAAAACTCAATGCTTTCAGTTGGATCAATATCTTTCTGAGATGCGATCAGAAAATGAAAACCCTTCCAATTTCAATGTAAGTACAGGAACTATCAAAGCTGATTACAATATGTAATTTTTCTAGTAACCATGATTAATAAATTGTCTCTTCTTATAGGAAAAGTTGGAGTTGGTTGAGACGGCATATAAGAATGCTTCAGAAAATTATGAAGTTGTGGTCTGTAAGGTGAGAATAACCTATCTTCTTTAACCAGTTCCCATAACACATGAAAGTTAGTTTTTCTAACTAGGCTCTAACTTGCATGATCATTGCTTTCTGTTAAGGAGCATGGATATAGTGAAGTGCTAAAAGATATGGCATTGCTTAAAGAAAGAAATAATTTGATGGAAAAAGAATTGAAAGAGATGCAAGAGAGATACTCTGAACTCAGCCTGAAATTTGCTGAGGTGGAAGGTGAGAGACAACAGCTCATTATGAGGATACGGTCACTCAAAAATGCCATGAAGAATTGAAGAAAAACAAAAATCAAATTGTTTTGGATTGGTTTTTACTAGCTAATAAGATAGATTTTGAGGTCTTTTTGTATAGGCAAGAGACTGGATTGGATGGTTTGTGTGGATGATCCAGGAACTTGCAAGGCTAATAGCTGAATAATAACATATATGTAGATTTTAGAATTTTTATTTCTTTTTGAGTTTGGTTGTATGTTTGGGGGCTTCTTTGCCGTAAAGGTGTGTGTAATTCCATCTTTAGTTACATCTGATTGACAGTAATGAATGCGTGCATAACTAGTGAATTATGTACTTTTGTTTTGAAGAAAATGCAGCTATTTTCTGAGGATTGTTTTATAATATGTAGGTTTTGTAACAATGAAAAAATCGAAGTAAAATGTATGAAACGTGCTACGTCATTAAGGTATTTCTAGTTTTCTTTTTTTGTTGTTTTTCTATAAATGTATTATGCACATTTAAATGTTCTACAATTTAACGAGGCCGACACTGAAGGACAAAAAGAATAGAGCACCAGAATCTTATATTAGAGTCCAACATTGACTCAGGCGATTGAGCCGATCCGTGTTGTCTGTGTTAATTCACATCTATCCCGCTGGCTGAGTCCTTCGATAGAATCAGATCCTTTCTCTCTCCTTCTCCCGATTCTAGAGTTCTTCCTTCAGCGCCAGGCTTTCCTGTCTCCATTAGATTGTGATCGTTGCGTTTATGTGTTGGAAAGTTAACAATGTTAACACATAATCTTAATTATTCTAAAATTTATAAAATTTTAGATGGAAATTTCTTCTATTTTTTTAATCAGCACTTTGGCCTGATTCTGACTTGCATTTTCTTTTATTTTCTTTTTCGATTTTTTCTTTTCCTGAAATACAAATTAGAACTCTGAGTGCACTTGTACAATTTTAATCCTAAAAATATTAAAACTAAATGACAGACGCTGAGTGCACCTACTTTTGCTGATAAAATTTACAATCCCTTAAGTAATACTGGGGTTTGGTCGTAAGTGTATAACCTACGTTCAGTATAGCGAAGGAGTGTCGAACCACAAAGACAATGAAAATTACCGGATTTTATCTATTTTGGGTCTCTGGATTTCTGAAAACAAAGGATGGTTTATTTTTGGTAATTTAAGATAGAAATAAAAAATATTTTTATAGGTTTTGTATTAATTAAAATAAAGTTTCTTAGGGTTTAGATTAGTTTTCACTTGGATCTGGTCTATACGACCCGTATGCCCTAGCAGACAGTCCGTAGAGGACGCAAACGAGTTACAACTACCAATCAAAAGTAACTTCTTCGTTCGTTGTGCAAATCCTAAATGAACAGTACCTAAACAATAAATCTCAAATCTCGCATGTTGGTTTATTTAATTAATTTATGATCAGCTCAGGGCTCCTAACTTCACATAAATCTCAACTCTTGTATGTTGGGTTAAATCCCTTAGTTTGAGTCTTGTTTTTCTGTAGGCACGTTTAATCTCTCGATCTAAGCAGGTTTGACCTCTCATACTCAACCTAATCTACCCTCTCGAGTTTCAAATCTGTCTATTGTACTTAAAAATAATTTTGGTAAACTTTGGAATTTTAGATGGTCAAACTTAGAGTCCAACCTCGGCTCAGGACCTACCCTAGTAGTTCATTAATAATCAAGCAAAACACAATCATAAAATAAAAAACTTCTATATCACTCTTATTATTATTAATATAATTATTATGAATATTATATATAACAAACATTGTGGCTCGTGAGCCAGCTCGTGAGCTAGCTCGAATAGTAACGAGCCAAATTTGAGCTAAGTTTTTTAGCTCGAAGCGTTTCACGAACTCAGCTCGACTCGACTCAAATTTTCATGAGTCGAGTTTGAGCTTAGCCCAGCTCGCTCAAACTCGACTTATTTGCGGTCCAACAATCAGAGGTCAAAATGTGTATATAAATGTATGACATCACTAAACTAAAAAGGTATGTTTTATGTTAACTTTTATCTAAAATATAGTATTTTCAGTGCATTATCAACTACTCCATCTGTGATCCAAATTCGACGATCATTATGAATTTAGATAGTTAAAGTACACATATAGTAGTATGGAGGATCAGAACCTGCTGAAGATGGATCCTCAGTACAGTGTCGGAGCTTCCTTTAGCTTAGCTCAGGTCATTGCCCCTATATTTTTGAAAAATATGAAGGTTATACAATCAACCAGTTTTTAATGAAAATAATTATTAGTAAATTAATATTGTTAAAAATAAGAGTGAAAACCGTAAAATTTCAAATATACGAATGGCGGCGCACACTTCGATGGCGCGGAAACGATGGCAAGGCGCGCGTTTCAAAAAATAATGAAACGCGCCACGGCGGTGCGTGTTTCGTCAAACCCCGCGTTAGCGACTCCATCTCACTTGCTGCGCGCGTTTTGTATATATAAGAAGGAAAAAAAAAAAAAATGAGCGCGCCACTGCCAGTGGCGCGTTGCTATTCGTATTTTTGAACTTACCCGTTTCTCACTCTTATTTTTAATAATATTAATTTACTAATAATTATTTTCATTAAAAACTGTGTTACCATCCATGAACACCTCATCTTGAAGTCCTCTATGAGTCAAAATCTATTTTCTAAATTGAGTACTGAATTTATGGTGAATGTGTGATATCTTTTTCTATCTCTCAATTAAAATTCTTATTTAATATCTAATTCTCAATAATTTGGCGGCTAATATTGACTTCGGGTTTAGGGCCCAACTACAATTACTGAGGAGTCAACACTTCTGTTTTTACTTAGGGTATGGTGTAGCTCTTATTCATATCTTTACTCGTTAATTTAATGAATTTTTTATTTATATCCATACTCCATAACTTAATAAAAATAAAATTTTATCTATATCCGTCTTATCGAGCATGATTTAGGTCTGATAAATCGCAAAACAACTTTTAAAATGAAAAAAATGATAATATAATTAATAATAAAAAGATCATAATATAATTATCTATATCTGTTATCTATACTTCACTATATAGATAATGGGCATGAAATAACTCTTAACTGTACCCTTACCTGATAAGTTAACGAAATTTTTTTCTTACCCATATCCATACCCATACCTGATAAGTTAATGAAAATAAAATCTTACCTGTATCCATTTTATCGTGTATGATATGGATCGGATAAACAACCAAACGACTTTAATTGACAACCCTACTTTTTACCCACTTATCAAAATTGTACCTTCTTTATTGTTTATTTGTTATTGAAAGCACCGAGTTTATAATAATTGATCAAAATGAGTCTAACAAAAAATTATAAACGAGACCTGATTTGTAAGGTCAAAATTATATTTTGTTGAATAAAATATATCATTGATATTTAAATAGAAATGTGCTAAAATTTTATATTGCAGAAGTTGCATCAGTGTTGTGAACTAAAGTTAAAGATTATTTAAATTTAATATTTGAAATCGAACCTTTGAAAAATATATTTGATTAAATAATACTATTTATTGTAATCTGTACCTAATAGCTTAATAGTAGTCTTGTTCAAAGTTTTGGTTTTTAAATCGAACATCTAATAGTAATATATTTTGTACCTGTTATCCGTACAATATGATATGAGTTTGAACATTTGTTAGCATAATTTAATCGAATATTCTTTGTATAATTATGGTTAAAAAATAAATAATTTCTTTTTTGTATTTAATGGAGTAGAGTTACCGACCTCTCTAAAGTTGTGCTCAAGCTGCGCTACTGCCTCAGTGTATTATTATAAGTGAGCTAGCAGTTTCTGGGAATTATATTAACATTAACACTCTCACTAATTTTGCTTAAAAAATAATTAAAAGAAGCATTTCCGACAATAGTTGCATAATTTAGTGTCGCTTAAAACTTAAAATGAATTCTACTGGGCCGTTTTCTAACCATGCTCTCTTTTCTACGGGCCTCTGTATCGCTGGGGCCTCTCTCAATTCCTTTATTTTCCCCTCTGCCGTCTCGCGCGCGGTCTCTCTTTCGAGCTCACTGTTGCTGTGCTTTGTGTCTACAGTTTGTATTGTAATGGAGAGGCTCAAACTGTTGGTGCCTGGCGAGCTTCAACAGGCGATCGCCGAAAGCACGTGCGAGAGCCTCTCGGTCACATGCGCTCGCCTCCTGGATTTCTTTCTCTCTTTACCAGAGTTCCAGGAAGTAATTCTTCAAATTTGATTCTGGTACTTTCTGTTCTCGCTTCCTTTACCTCTTGTTTAACTGACGTTAATTTACTACCAGGTAATTACTGAATTGACGGACTTGGATGTTGCATTCTGTTGCAAGAATGAACCGAAAGCTTTAGATTTTAAGCTAAAGGGGAATGAGTGTTTCTCCAAACGAGATTTTATGCAAGCTATCAGCTTTTACTCTCAGGTCAGAGAATGCGTTGCTTAAATTCAACCATATTTGGTTTTCTGTTTTATCTTCCAATATATATGTGTTTATCTTTCTTTCAAAGTAGGCTTTAAGATATGCACCGGTTAATTCTGAAAGTAAAAACTTGAGCTTGCTTGCGACACTGTATGTTAACCGAGCTTCTTCTATGCATGTAAGCTTCTATTTACCTGCCAGTGACCTTTTTGTTTTTTGAAATTTGTTGCAAGTGGTATTGCAATTCTTGATCTTATATTAATTTTTCCCAATGTAACAGAAATTCGGCCTTCCAGAAGAGAGCCTTAGAGATTGCAATAGAGCTATTGCTCTAATGCCTACTTATGCCAAGGCAAGTAACCAAGCAACTATCTTTTAATAGTTTAATCTAGCTAATTCATCAATTAACATTTGATTGCTTTATCTATCATTTCAATATTATATTTGCTACCAATTTTGTATGCAATGAATGAGATTAACTAATCTTATCATTCTTTCACTAAATTGCACAATATTTGTCATCTTTTTGAAGTTTTGAGTATGAACAACTATTTACCATTTCATTCTCTGTTCTGATATAGAAGATGCTAAGATAAAAATTTATTTCCCAATGCAATCAACTTACAGATTTAGGTACCTATGCAAATTTTGAGTGCTTGACACCCACATTTTTTTCTCAAACAAAAAATAATGATAACAGGATATTGTTGCATGACCAACAAAACCATGTCTTTTTCTGTATATCTAAGCATTTTTTTCTTTATCTTAAGGGATGGTATAGGAGAGGGAAGGCAAATGAGTCACTGCAGAAGTATAAAAATGCAATTTGTGATTTAGAGGTAGCTTTAGGTACAGAAGCCACCACTTCTGGGAAGCGGAATATAAAACAAGAGCTTGAGATTCTCAGAGTGAGGGTTGATAGTTTGAACACAGTGGAACCATCAGAGGATGATATCGAAGTCAAAGATGCTATTGCTTGTGATTTCCCCATAGCGTGCGTGACATCAAGCACAAAGGGGCGTGGCATGGCTTCTCCAAATGACATTCAGTCAGCTTCACTGATTCATACAGAAAATCCTCTTGCAGCAGTAACATCTTTAATTGTTCTTTAATGTATTTTTTTATTTCATCTCTTAGTCTGTTATATGATTGTGATATTCCTTAAGTTCTGCACTCACAGAGCTTTTGTCCAAAGCTGCTATTATTTGTATTAAGAGCTTAAACTTATTCCCTGACCTAACTGATGTGGTGATGGTATCTGGGCTTATCCTTTTTTTTCTGAGGTTTTCAGAAAGTTCAAGGTTGTGAGCGCAGCTGTCTTGCTGGAAGCCACGGAAAAAAAAAGGCAGAATTCTGATAACTGCCCAAACTCTTTGAGTGGCAAATTTGCCCTTTCATCCCCAAAACATTGAAATTCCAACCCAAAAGATTATGTTAATTTGCTCACTGTAAATAATTTGCATTTATTTTCAAATTGAAATGGTGGGAGCATAGAGAGGCAGTCTTCATGATTATGGTTGTACTGTACTGCCATTTATTAATCAGGGAATCCTTTCCCTCCTAGCTGTTGAAATAACTTACTGAGCAGATTAGTCAGCTGAAATACATTTCCTTAGATTGATCTAATTTTGAAACCTTCCACCCACCTATGGACCTCATCATTCATCAATCATTTATTTTTGGAATTTCTTGGTGCATTACTTCATTTCTTCCATCTTTTATATATGTTCCAAAATCTTTCTGTCTGGAAATTTCCCTTTTTTAGAATAGTCTGTCTACATTGTATCAGTTTCCTTTTGGACCCTGATTTGGTCTCCATTTAAGTGAGGTGATTGTGGTCCCAGTGTATGAGCTTTTTATTTGGGACCAGAAGGCAATTTCATAGGTGATGAGTTTATTAAAAATTATATTGAAAAACATAAAGGTTGTGAATTTGTCTTTTTTTTGTACATGTAAGGCTAAAAGGAAAATTCGCAGATGGGTCAGCATGTAGAGCACATTGTATATGCATAGAGACACCAAATAAAACTAAAATATGAACATTGCTGTACCCAACTTGCTAGTACAGAGGTTGGAAATATGTTATGTTTGGTCTACATTAATTTATGGTAAGTGGGAGCACAAAAGTTCTTTGTTGGTGCAGTAACTATCAGCAGACTTTGCCACTACAATTTCGTTTTATAAACTGGATGTTTGGCATTTTTACTAGAAGTCCTGTGTGGTTGTACTAAACATTTGTAACCATCTGTTGTGATTAATAGCTTGAATCATCTGCAGATTGTGTCAAAAACCTGTCGCAGGACCCACTGTCACTTCTGCTTCAATAAAGTTCCTACAGACTGTTTATTTTGTCCCTCTTGCACCATCCCCATGTACTGCTCTGAGAACTGCCTTGCCCAATCTACGGGAGAAACGTCATCCCCAAATAGAGCTTATTCTCTGTCAATGTGCAACCTCTCTCGAGATGTCTTAAATTATGTTGCAGATGTTATCTCCGGCAATGAATTTAGATGTGAAAGAGTACCTGAACACAGACATGAATGTGGAGGCACACACTGGTCGGCTGTTTTACCAACTGATGTTGTTTTGGCTGGTCGGATTGTGGCACAGGAACAGGAGAAAAGAAGGTTATCTGGTGTTGATTCTAATCTTATAAATTTGCTGGTAACCTTCTAGTATTGTTATTATATATAAATTGCAAGTTTCACATATTACATTGATTGCAATTGGCACCTGACCTTAGAAGTTGAGATCAAACAAAGATAACCAAGTTACCGCTCTAACATATATTTTGATTGATTGAAATGGAATAATTTTGTTCAACATGTGCTTTCAAACAAAAGCATGGTAAGGTTATAGGTGAAATTGCCAATTTTTAATGCAACATTCATGTAACTCATGATAAATTGATAAGTAATGGTTAGATGTCAGTTGCCAATATCACAAAGATAATTGGACGTTGACAGATGTGAGAAATGTTGGATTTCATTTGCTTGTGATGAAACTTTGGGCTTATTTTTGCAAAAAGCTCTTATTTAATTTGGTTCTAGGTTCGTTACTGAAAATAGCATCTCATTACTATTTTGTGTTTGTAGGATCTTGTTCATCATTATGACCTGGTTCCTCCTAGGGAAAGATTGGAGCTACATATTTATGCTATTGTGCTTCGTTTCTGTATGAATAGCTATTATAAATCAGACTTTTTATCTACTGAAGCCAATGTTTCACAGGTATTGTCTAACAACTATCCTCAGTAAATTGTTGTTCAACTTTGTAATATAGGTGATTAATTTTCTGTTGCTTTTTGCTTCATTTGTAGTTGGTACTTCTAATATGCCAGATAAAGATTAATTCAATGGCTATTGTACATGTCAGCTCTACTGACAGTCAGGATTCAGTGCTTTCTCCATTTGTTAATATACAAACTAGTAATGTACAGCAGGTTTGTTACAACTTGCACCTTTATAATTGATTCCAGATTTTTTTTAATGCTGAGTTTTCAAACCTTTTTTTGTTGGCATTAATCTATCTTTTCTTTGCAGATTAGGGTAGGGCAAGCAGTTTACACTACTGGCAGCTTATTTAATCACTCTTGCAAACCAAATATTAACTCTTATTTTATTTCTCGTACACTTTTTGTACGCACTACTGAATTAGTCCCATCGTGGACCGCGCTTGAGCTTTCTTATGGCCCGCAGGTACTGATACCATGCATCACAACTTCTTCCTTCCTCTGACCACCTTTTTTTTTGTTTCACTCTAAGAAATGGCTACTTTTATAGGTTGGTGAGATGGATATTGTAGAGAGACAGAGATTACTGAAACAGCACTACATGTTCAAATGTCAATGCTCAGGCTGCTCAAGTATAAATTTCCCAGACCTTGTAATTAATTCATTTCGTTGTCAAAATTCAGGATGTTGTGGTGTAATTCTAAAAAATATTGCTCTCAAGATACTGGAAAAAAATTCTGTGCAAGCATTAGTCGGCACTTCTCTTCTTTCCAATCTCTTATTGCCTGTATGTCCGTTCTTACCCTATTACTCTCCAAATTCTCTGCTTAATATACATTTTTTTTCTCCTGGCTGTCACACACATAACAATCCTAAATAGGCATTTTTACTTATCAAAAGAAAAAGAAACAACTTCATCTATTTTAATTTTTGTCAAGGCATCAGGAAGTGACATGAGCATTGAAGAGGTGGCTCGCAGGTTGTTTGATACATCCGAAATTAGATCGTGCATTAGTCCTGGATATTGCCTGAATTGCAACTCATACCTAGATTTAGACTCATTCAATGCAAATTTGAGTGAGACTACATTAAACATGACTAGGTATAGTTTCCTATCAAGTTTTTTCAAGGTTGTCAAATATATGACTGGGTAAATTTCTCAAGGTTGTTAAATTTATGACTAAGTATGGTATCCTATTAAGTTTTTGGGGTGAGCTAATCCCCTGAAGACATCCCTAAGCATGTATCTAGGGCACTAACAAGTATGAACATCACCTAACTGACTGACAGTCAACACATTGTCTTGATTGAAAGAGGTTGGAAACGGAACAGATAGATCACATGATTATATTGATCCCATGTGGGGAAAGCAGAATTGAAAAAGAGTTAATCACATAAAAAAAGAGTGTCCAAATGGGGGATGGATTCGGAAGATTGAAATGTGGGTACTAGATTTTCTCAAGGTTGTTAAATTTAGGATGTCTTGACTCTTCAAGTATTTTTCAGGTTAACGGATTCTGTGGATAGAGCATTAGATTACCTTGAAAAAGTTCAATCTACGAGGCATCAATATAGCAAGGCTGTTGCTCAGGTTTGTTTGTCTATTCACTTTACAGAACATGGTATTCTGGTATATTTACTAAGTTTACCAGCTTGGGATCAGGGTATTCATTACTGGCAAGTGTCAACTAATGGGATAGAGTGGAAAGTCATTTTTGTCTTAAAATCATCATAGATGTGTTCCTTAATCAGTAGGAGTTGGTGTATGGTGACTCAGGTATTTAAAGAAGAAGAAAAATTAAATTCTTTATGTTAGGATAGAAAATGTACTCATATTCTGAGATTTCTTTTTGTTAATGTATTTTTTGTTTAACCATGATGAGTTTTTTTTTCAGGCTGAGGATTCAATTGCAGAGATTTTTGCAAAATATGGAGACTTCAACCATGCCATTACACATTGCAAAATGTCAATCCAGGTATATAGATCTAGTTATATCATCTTAAAAATAAAAATGAAAACAAAAGGATTTCTCTCCAAGAGATGGTCTCCTTACCCTCCTTCACCCACTTACCCTTCTACACACTCACACAGACCTGCTGGTCCACTGGCAGTTTACCGATGTTATTTTTGAGGCATTGTATTTTTAGTTTATTTCTAACAAATGTAAATGTATATAATTTATTTTGATGAAAATTTCCCTATTCTTGTTACAGATACTTGAGAAGCTTTACCACCCAAATCACATTGCCATTGGTCATGAATTGATCAAACTCGCCTCACTTCAATTATCTCTTTGTGATGCTGCTGGTGCATCTGACACTATCCAAAGAGTTGAAGGGATCTTTTCATTGTATTACGGAGCTCATGCAACCAAGCTATTTCCGTATGTTAATATCCTAAAACAACAAATCCTTGATTGCCTGACTGGATGCAGCCTTAGTATTTCTTCATAGGTCCACTTTTTACCTGGTCTTTTTTATGACTGGTATTCATGTTATGTAGGCGTCTTTTTCTAAGTGACGGCGTTTACTTTGACAGCGTCCATGGATTCTCTTTTGTTTATTGGCTGGATCGTGCCATAGTTTCGCTGCTTTCATAAAATGCTGACTACTTGAGAGCACTTCAAAATAGATGAATAAACTGGTTTAGCACAATATTTTTAGGCTGGTTCAATCTGGTCTCGCAAAGCATTTACTATGTAACCAAAGCAATGTGCATTTCTTATTCGCGTTCCTATTTCTGGATTGGGAATTTTCTTTTTTGTCATAAACTGTATTATCCAGTTCCTGTAATGGATAACAATCTCCTTGCAAATCCCCCCACCCCCCAAAGAAAACAAAAATCTTCAGCATAGCCCGTTTGCCCGTTTCTTCCAGTTCCAGCTCCATATTGCACAGCCCAACTTACTTTTCATCTGTTTCCTCTATCCTTTCCAATTCAAATTTAGGCTTCTCGACGGCTAGTCCAACTAATGCTAATCCTGGCAGATTATTCTATAAATTCTGATAACACTATGAAACTAAATTAAAAAAAAAACAAAGAATTCGTAAAAAAGGATATGCTAAAAAGTCCATCTACGTATTAGTTAGTGGCAAGAGATTGGTGGTGTCCCCCAAAAGGTAAAACATAAGAGTTGGAGCAATGCTACAGCTACAATTTTGGCCATCTTCAAAGCACTACAACTACAACAAAGGGGCAAATACATGAAAAAGATATCAACAATCTGAATGTGTTGTTAGCCGCCGTTCTCTTTGTTTTTTTTTTTATTTAACGGCCTACCTTATCCCGTTCTGTTTGCCTTTACATCGGGTGTGCCCCAAATACATTGACCCAGCTCCAAATCATACGAAATAAGACTGAATATGCCATCAAGTTTTATAATTAATATTTAGTTATAAAAATTAAATATTAATTATAAAAGTTAAATAATAATTATCATTATATTAGTAGTTCAAATGTATCAATGAATTATTAAAAAATATAATACATTAGCACAAATTATATATAAAATTAGTTAGATTTATAATGTATGCAAAAAAAATATAATTAAAAATACATAATGAGATTCTTTCGGATATGTATTCGGATAATGTCGGATCGGATACCTTCGGATAATATCGGATATTGACGGATAATAGCTAAACGGACGATTACAGATAGGTAATAGCCAAACCGTATTCATATTCGTTAAAAAATTTCAGATACAGATACGGATACAGATTTCTTCGGATACGGATACGGATACGGATACGGATCGGATAATTTTTTTTTTATTTTTCAAATCAGATCACGAATAAAATCGAATATTTTACTATCAATTTGCAACCTGCCCGCCAATCATATATATCGATTAAAATTTTAAGAAAGCAATTTCATTACACGCAAATAAGCTTCAGTATTGACTAGTATCTTGTATGCTACGGATGATGATTTAAAAAAATAAAAATTGATGTGACCTACTTATTTAAAAAGAACGCAAATAAACTATCAATCTCTTGTAAAACTCATATCAATAGATCCCAATAGTCTTTGAGTTCATTGATTAGTTAATGAATTGCAATCAGAAGGACGCATGATATTGAAATTTTGGTTCAAATGTTTGATTCGTAATGCATGAAGCATGATTCAAAAAGCGCATAGTCATTCATCATCCATTTCCATCAAAAGCTTGAAATATATCTGAACTTCTGAAGTTTGTGAGGTTGTTGCTATCATGAATCATTACCAAACCACTGCGCACTGTATGTCCTTAGGCGGTTGTTTCAGCTTTCAAGCAACAACCAAAGCCTCTTTTCGCTATTTTGTCTTTTCTCCTCAACGAAGGCCCATAAACCCTAATCCAAAAGCGATAGAGAAAAAAAGAGCACTCAATTACAACTGCAATTTTTGAATGTCGTCACCAAGGCACTGACGGAAAATACATGATTCTTTTAAATAAATATCAAAAATCTTAAAAGTATAATTTTTATATAAATATGTTCTTTTAGTTATAGATCGGTATTGTTTCAAATTTTATATAATTTCATTATTATTTGATAGTCTATTAAATATCATTAAATTAAAATCACTATAAATTATATAAAAATTTGATAATCTATCATGAACTATCAAACAATAATGAAATTACATAAAACACTACCAATCTATAAGTAAAATAATATAGTTATCTTTTTTTATATTTATTTAAAAGTCCATTATCAAAATTGTCAAAATAAACCATTATCCCATTATCAAGGTTTCCTCCTTTTTTTTTTTTTCAAAGTACTATGAATTACGTGAATAAATCCCCACGATAATACTTTTTTTCGCTTAACCCGCGCAAATTTTTAAATATGGTATAGATAAAGGTGGAAATTATATTCATTTTTTTAAAAAGCCAAAAATATTATTTTAATCATAACAAATTGACATTTAATGCTGCCTTGCTGATAAAACTTTAAAATTTTAGAAGTATAAAAGGACACATCCGGTACGTATTAGTGGGTTTAAAGAACCTCGCAATTTAATCAGTGTGGTTTTGGTTGTACTACGGCACCCCACAAATTGGAACAATTAAGTGTCGAAAGAAACTTTGAAATTTTATAGCCTAATTTTACGAAGTACTAACAAATATATGGGACCATTCCTGTCCATTCCATATCATTAAATTTGTGACCCTACATCTACATAGGACCCAAAAGCAAATCCGGTCACATGAGATTTCTGATTTCTCTATACAAGTGGAACGAGGCTCTCTTTCTTTATCCCGAAACCCTTGTTGTCATTTCTTTTTCTTCAGAGATGGTTCAGGTGCGTCAAATAGTAACCCTTGCTTCACATAATCTGTACTTATATCACAAATCATTTCATCAAGTAATAGATATCCATCCATCAATGTGTAATTTCAGCAAAAGATGGTTATGAAACTTCTTTCCATGATTGATGAGAAAACCAAGCAGAAAGCCATCGAAGCCGTTGCTGATATTTACGGTAAATATCACTCACCTTTTGACCTTTCTTTTTACAGAAAATTAATTAGATGCAAGTTTAAAATCCAATTATGGTCAGATCAGGCTGATCATTGGTTTAAGTATTTTTTTCCATTTTAGTTCACGGAGATACGATCGTCACCATCTGTTGGCCTTCATACCCTGTCTGTGCTGATTCTTTTCTTTTTCTACTTTAATGAAATCATTATTCTTCATTGAATATATTTTAGAACGTAGTGGCGTTGAATTGCTGAAATTTTTCAATGAATGAAATAAATGAATATTATGAATTTTGAGAGGGGCTTTATTGTTCTTTAGTGTATTGCTTCAGTAATGTCACTTGAGAAGTTTTGAGAGAGACATTAATTGGATGCATATGCATGGGCTTGAGGCCATGCCAATTTACTAGTACTAAACATTATAAAATTATCTTATTTAGGTTTCAACTTGGTTGTTATGTGAAAAAAGGTTTCAACTTTGTTGCATGTATCTTCAAAAGTATAGTCAGATAGTGGGTTTGATTTTCTCTTTGAATGTAATTTTGGTCATATCTTCTGATGTGTTAATTTGACAGTTTCTAGATAAAATGAATGTTCTAATTTTTTAAGTTTCGTTGGTAGACTATGCTAATTAAGGCCCCACTATTGTTTGCTTCAAAATATTCATGAGCTCTTGGGTTTTTGAATTGGTTTTCACAGAATTCTTTTGTACTAATTGTTAGATCTTTACTGTTATGGTCATGATCTTTTAGTGAACCCTAAACATAAATTAAGTTATCTTGATCCATGCTATCTGTCTTTCAGAGAGACACAACCCCGTTGATCACCGATTCTTTCAGCCTTCCAGCGATCTTCCTCTAATCCGATGGAGTGATTGAGAGGACCGGCGTCAGACAGTTTCTTCTCTTCTGAAACTATGTTAAAAGAGAGAGATAGATCTGTTGGAAACGAAAGGGTGGCAGAAAGTGGGGAGTGATTAGAATTGTTTTTTTTTAAAACCAACAGTATCCCTCCATATATATGGACGCCCATACAACTGAGTGCAGTTATGTCTTAATGGGTCCATATTGGATCCAGATTCTCTCTCTTAACGAGTTCACTGCTTAATCAGAAAGCTATCTATAGTTGTGTTATCCAGGGACCAATAGCATAATTGTATTATTATCAGACTTTATATAATTCAGACCATCACTAAATCATAAAGTCATTAATACGCATTCTACACATTAAATGGCCCACTTCTCATGACATATAATAAATCCGATACAGAATTTGATCACTTCATTATGGGTATAATTTGACAGTCCATTATATAATATATATTCATTACATATAAGCCCATACATGTTGTAATTAATAATAATTAATTCCAACACTAATTAGGTTAGGTACTGCATTGAAAACGATATTGATGAATTGCAAAACTTTCAGGTGTTGATTCAATATGTGCTGATTTGAAAGGGCAGAAGATTATAATCATCGGTGAAATGGATATAGTGAAAATTGCAAAGAAATTGAAGAAGATTGGAAAGGTTGATATTCTATCAGTAGGCTCCTCTAAAGAAGAAAAAAAAGAGAAGAAAGAAGAGAAGAAGTGACATTGCAGATTGCTGTTTTTGTTATATTATTTGAAGGATTGTCTTTCTTTCTGTACATGTCCGACAAGCTAATTAAGATTTGGCACTCACACTATCTGACATATAGTAAAAGCAGGGTTGTGCTCAAGTATTGGTTTGCAAACTCTATTAAAGAACGTTTATCAGAAAATTTGGGTAGGTTTTGCATACTTTGGTTCTTGTATCTATTCTTACTTAGTTTATCAGAAAATTTCTAAGTATTGTGTCTCCATAATTGATAGACGGGTCTGACAATCAATGAGTTTCTTACTGATCTTGAACTGAATACCGAGGTATTATTTAGTTTAGCCTGACAAAACAACTTAATTATATTAAACCAGAACTAATCTCATCACCAGAATTCAACTCAAATAACAGAAGACTGACAACATTTTTATCTTAAAAATTAAACAACCTGTAAATAACAACTATCTTGTTTTCCCAGAGCTTACAGCTATGGGGGGCTTTAATCCGATCATGGAGCATAATTTTAGACCTAGTCAAGCTTTAAAACAAGTTGTCACCCTAAAAGAAATCAACTTCAGCACTGATTGTATGGCAGCTAATCTGGCATCAGTGCAGTTCTGGTGTCATAATATAGAAGTCAGATCCATAACCAGCATAAATATGGACCAGGTTTGCAAGTTTTTCCTTACTAGATAACACGAGCAAAATATATATATATAATAACTTTGAATTAGATCAAGTCAGGTGGAGAATCAATAAATGTTCAGTAGACTTGCTTCAGAAGAAGTTAGGGCTTGGGCAGCCCCCCAACCCCACCGACCACTACCAGTAACATGCTCCATAAGTTGAGAAATATTGGTTCCCCAACAAGCAGTGCAAACAAGCATAATTGCTGCACGGACCGAACTTGAAAAATAATGGATGCATGGACGATTGTCCAAAAAAAAAAATACCACATCTATAAAACACACATAAAGAAGCAATAAGGAACATCAAAATTATGTCTCCGATTTTGAGACTTGTGTTTTGCCTAACTACCTAGTTGCCTTTTCCATTTGTCTAGAACGGCAGGAACCATCATTTGAAGGCCAGAATCAGTAGTAGCCATGCCAATTACCAAGAAAAGAAACCCCAAAACCCGAATCAACCCCAAACTATAAGGTCTAAAACCAAGAAAGACAAAACCCCAAATGGCCTGGAACAAAAGAGAGCGACTGAACCCAAATAACCTGATCTAGTGATCGGACAGATCAAACTGAACAAAAACCAACCAGAACTGCTGGTTTACCAATTCCATCTCCCGGCCAAATCTCCAAAAAAAGGTACAAGAACATGCATTCTATTTATTCAATTCTGGATGAACTTATTTGGCATCCTCTGGAGAAAAGATAACTGCCCTTTTAAATGAACTAAAAGAAGATTCACTTTTGGACCAGAAAAACAAAATAAAATTAACTAACAGCTTTCTATTAATAAATCAAATGCTATCTGTTATAAAACTTGAATCTTGACACCAGATGAAGGTATTGCCCTTTTTCTACCATAAAATTAACAACATCGGTCGCCTCGACACCTTACCAGCATGCCTCAATCGCCGTACCAAATTGCAGTATACTGAGAAATTGGGCACACATCCCCTTGAATCCATCTCCTTCAACATATCACATGCCTCTCGAAATCTGCCCATGGAGCAAAGCCCTTTTATTATACTGTTGTAAGTGTACACATTCGGCAAGTGGCCTTTCACAAGCATTTGATCATACATCTCATGTGCATCTTCAAACTGCCCGGCCAGGACATAGCTGGTTATCATAACAGTGTAGCAAACCACATCAGGCTCACATCCCATCTTCACCATTTCATCAAAAAAGTACCTGCAAGCTTCCAGATTTCCCGCACGGCTCAAACTGTCAATCAAGTTTGTAAAATGAAGCACACTAGGTTCACACCCGACATCTTTCATGTAATTCAGCAAGTTAAGAGCAGCCAAAGGCTTATTCCCTTTCCCCAAAACATGCAATAATAAGTTATAAGTATGCGAATCTGGTGCAAGCCCATTTCGGCCCATCTCATCCATTAACCTATGGAACTGGTCGAGTTTTCCGAGCATACATTTGGCACGCATGATGATATTATATGTTAAAACATCTGGTGAATGACCTTCTACAAGCATTTTTTGGTACACCCATTCAATCAGACGGTACTGATTAAAGATGAGAAGAGAGTACAAAATTGCATTGAAGGAATTTTTATAAGGACGAGAATTGAAGGTTCTAGCCATGATAAATCTCTCGATCAATTTTCGAGCCATGCCTGACTCAAGGCATGTGGATATAAGAATGTTGAACGTGCGGGCTGTTACTGGTAAACCTTTCTTAAGCATTTCTTCAAGCAGCAGCCACACGGCCTTCAACTCTTTTGATTCAGCAAATATTTTCATGGTAAGGTTGTAAATACTACTGTTGTGACAGTAATTGCTCTGATCAGCTGACCATGCAAAGAACTTGTACGCCATTTTAGCACATCTTGACTTATTTGCATAATTAATGGAAACTAAGATACGGAAAAGGACTTCCCTGACGAGGGTATTGGAAACCTTGAGTTGCATTTCATCGAGCACCTGCCTGGCATTATAGCCCGGCCCATCTTGTTGAAGAACCTCAAAGATTTTTTGTGCTTCCCATCTTATTTGATCACGAACACTACATTTGGAGCTGGATTCTTGAGAATCATCAGCTTGTTCCCCTCCGGGAGGAAACCCAAGAAGTCTTTCAACTGGAATTTGTACAGAATCCGATTTTTCATCATTGTCATCGATTTGTTCGTCCATACCACGATCGCTGGTCTCGTTCCCGATAGAAAGCTTCGACCTTTCTGATTTAAAATTTTCTCCATCGTTTTCCTGACCAGCATAACAGAAACTTCGGAGAGGAGACCACCAAACGGGAGATCGGTTATTGGCAGAAAACCGAATTATCCGCAAGTGCAGCCAAAGAACAGGACGCATGGCGAAAATAATTCAAATGCATGCGAAAACTCATCTTTCAAGTAGATGAAATATCAACAGCCTCGAATTGGTGGGGGCACAGAGAAGACATATAAATTCCTGAAAGCTTGCGTAGCTCAAAAACAAGAGATGCCGCTAATTTGTAACGAGGAAAGCAGAGAAAGAACTCTTTATGTCCTCTCTTTGATTTTGCGAACTTAACAGTCGCTCAATTCTTTTAAACTGAAAGAGTAGTTCGCTATTGTACAAGTACAAAATCAAGATGGAGATAACTTCTCTTCGTCTGTTAAAATGTGGGCGGCAATGAGGGTGGTGGGACTGGTGGGTATATTCCTAAGAAGTGAATTGGCCGTTTGTCGTTTGATATCCAGGTGGGGTCGACGAGGTGTCATTAGTGAGTTGCCGGCGGGTACCACGGGTACGGGCCGAGTACATCCGTGGCGGGTGGCGGGTAGGTCGGGCACGGGTACGGTGAGTAGACGGGTACGGCGGGTATGGATAAACGTTTTTTTCAAAACAGTACCCTATCCGTCTCATATCTGTGCCCGTCGCGGGTACACGGGTACCACGGCTACGGATACGAGGGTACTCGGACATACGGGTCGGGTCCAAGGGTAGAGCGGGTCGGGAATGGGACGGGTCGGCGGGTCAAACGTTATAACGGTTCAGTAAATCGTTGCAACGATTCAATAAATTGTTGCAACGATTTATGAAACGTTATAACGATTTGCTGAACCGTTATAACGATTTATGAAACGTTATAACGTTTCAGCAAATCGTTATAATGATTCAGAAACCGTTATAACGGTTCATAAACATTTTTTCCCGGGCGGGTTTTTTTAACACACTAGGCACGAGTAGACGGACTGCACGGCAATGGATACACGGACGCGGGACGCGCGGCGGTAAACGGTATGGGTATAACGGTTTTTTTCAAAAAAAAAAAAATGACCGACTCTTCTCAAACCCGTGCACTGTACTCGTTTACCCGCCTATACCCGGCACGGATACAAATACCATGAGTACGGCGGGGTTGTACAAAGTTGTACGCGGGTTTTTAGCAAACCCCTAGGTGTCATGGATCGTTTTGTATTGCTAATCTATATCAGTATTTAGCACCGCATTTTGCATTTAAACTCATCAGCTGCAAAAAAATAAATAATAATAACAAATAAAACAATTGGACAATTGATAGTGATGGTTTACATTGCAATACTAGGGAAAATCATTATTCAATTGCTATACTAAATGCCGAATTCTCAAACAAAACAAAAAAAGAGATCAATTGCCATGAATGAAGGATTATTTTTTAAAAAATGGGCTACTAGTATAGATGGTGCATTATTTCTTCTGATAGAAATCTCTAATTCCCGTAGAAATGATCTTGAATCAATTCTAGAGCCAACAATAACCTTATTTAAAGCAAAAAGAGATACGAACGTTGAATCAAATGTTATGAACAAAATTAATTTATGATTAGAATAATACTACTTGCTTCTTACATAGCATTGAGCCTGTTTTATGTTTTTTTTACAAGACATGCAAGCTTGATTACAGCAGTCAGTCGTTAGAGGTCAAAAGAGCATGTTTTTCAGTAAAAACAAATGTTATTTCTAAAATATATAAATTTGTTTAGGGAAGGGATCACTTGATAATGGTTATCTTAACAAGTTTGACAATAGATCTTTAAATAAATATGAAAAATCTTAAAAATAAAAAAGTTTATAGATATATTTTTCTACTTATAGATTAATAATGATTCAAATTTCACACAATTTAATTATTGTTTGATAGTATATTAAAGGTCGTTAAATTGAAACCATTGCAAATTGTATATCATTTTGATGGAGTATCAAATGATAATGAAATCGCATAAAACTTAAATCACTATTAATCTATAAGTAAAAGAATATATCTATAAATTGTTTTCTATTTTTAAGAATTTTTATATTTATTTGAATATCCATTGTCAATATTATCAAAATAATCCATTGTCAAGGAATCTCTTCCCATTAGTTTATTTATGTATTTTGCAAGTAGTAGAGAGGAGAAGGAGATGATAACTTCATCGTCTTTTTTTTATAACGATTTACCAATCGTTATAACGGATTAAGTTTCAAGAGCTTAACAAAAAAATCTATTAAATTGATTTCAAATAATAAATCGAAACCATTGAAACCACTTTTATTTAATAGGATGTTATAACATTATAAATTTGAAAATTTGAAAATTTATTTAGTGTAAAGACGAGCAAACAAAAAATGACAAAGATGAATACACGAAAATAATTTATGAACCTTCAAATTTTTTTTTTACCGCTTGTTTTTATATTAATGAATTCAAAATTTTGTAATTTTTTATGTAAATTTAGTACTTATGATGAAGATCCATTTTGTTATTGGAATTGTTGTTTATCTCCTTGGTGATCTTAAGAATAAGCTAGCTTTATACTTTATTTAAAACATCATCAATTCATTTTTTATTCACATTGATTTCGTAATTTTCATCCCTTCATTGAATATGGAATTTTTTTTAATCTAATTCGAATCACAAGCAATGCATTAATAGTTATAATTACTAGAAAAAAAACATGCCCGTTATGCAAAACTCTCTTAATTTTAAAAAATAATTATATATATCATTGATTCCATTATCTTTACTCTTTATTAAGCACGTAAGTGTTCTGATCCTACAACGGTCTAGATTTTTATTGAATTTTTAGAGCTAATATCAGTCACCAGATTGAGTTATTTGTCAAATAATATTACTATCTCTATGATCATTTGTGTTGAAATTATAATTTTCTCTTAATTTTGATTGTTATATGTAATACTGTATAATTTAGGAGTATAATTGCTCTACTTTGTTTCTTTTTTTCTTAGATTGTCATCAATTATGAATTTTAACTTTTTTTAAATTATGAATGTCAACTTTCCTTTCAATTCTATATTTATTTTACATTAATTATGTATTCATGATTGAAATTTATATTAATTACTAAATTATCTTTATTTATTTTTTTTCACATGAAGATATGAATTTTTATATTTTTAAAAGACATCAACGTAACAATACAAGACAAGATACTTTATTTTATTTTAGATATAAGTTATGCCTAAATCAATTACAAAGACTCTAAATATTTAAATAAAATCAAAGCATTATTTAATAAGAGATGATTTATGAAATATAATAAAAAAAATTCTGAATAAGACTAAACAATGGGCAGTTTTCTTTTCTATAATAAAAAATTAAAATAGTTTGTATTTAATTTATTCAATGTACTTTTTTAGACCTTTGATTAATGCATAATAAGAAAATAGCAAATGAAATGGAAAGAAAAAATAGTTTTCGTCAAAATTAGAACCGTTGCGTTTGTAAAATTAATTAATCTCAATCATAAATTGTGATATAAATATTTTGACCAATACACACTATTTTATAAAAATAATGGACAAATCCTATACATACACTCTTAAGTATATATTTTACAAGATAGATACGCATATGCTCTTACTATCTTCTTCCATGAAGAAAATCTATTGATACAAAGGATTCTAGAATTTTGTCAGTTAGAAAAAAAACAAAAAAGTATTTAAAATGTAAAATAATATTGAAGAGATTTTTATGTTTGCAAGAAAAATGTATGTAAAATTTTATGGTTTTAAAAGATACAATAATGAAATTTGTTTGGGTTCTTATTCTTCGAAGGATACATACGATAATTTTAATTTTGAAGGGATTGCTTTAGAAGGGTATGTCGAATAATAATATCTGTATATTTGGGGGTGTGACACGTAAGTTTGGGATTTTAAGAAGGTACAGAATGAAATTGGGCTTGTAACCCTAGCTATATAAATCATCGCGAACTCCATATTCCCTCCTTTCCTCCCGCGGCGGCTGAAGTTTTGTGCTGAGCTAGCTAAAAGCCTAAAACCCTGATCTAGAAAAAGGAGATATGGCGGAGAGAGGTGGATTCGGGCGCGGATTTGGAGGCCGCGGAGGTGAAGGTGGTCGTGGTGGCCGTGGAGGCCGTGGAGGTCGCGGCGAGAGACGCGGCGGTCGACGTGGCAACAGGACCGAGGAGGAGAAGTGGGTTCCAGTGACCAAGCTCGGTCGCCTCGTGAAGGCTGGCCAGATCACCTCCATGGAGCAGATCTACCTCCACTCTCTTCCCGTTAAGGAGCATCAGATTGTGGAGTGCCTTTTGAAGGGTTTGAAAGACGAGGTATGTATAATTATAAGAGAGGATCTACTTGTTTTATTATATTTCCTATTAGCTGTGCCCTTTTGTTGTTGCATCAACTATTTGCACAATATGCAGAAGATCCACGGCTTCGGTTGATGCATAATGTTTAAATGGTAGCGCTTAATATAACCTACTGGCTTTTTACCCATGATAAAATTATCATCTTTCAGTTAACATAGATAGACATGATTGTTCCCTTGACTGTGATTTGTGTATTCATGTTTGCCATGAATGCAAGTAGGGGTTAACCCTGGGTTGAAATTCCAAGTCAATTGTATGCAAATGCAACCATAAGTTATTAAGTTGAGTTCTACTTGATCATAAAAACTGAAATACCTGTCCTTATTAGCAGATTACTGTTATCTCTGTTGATATATATAATTGTTTGATCTAAAGTCTTATATCTGTGACATGCTGTTCTGCTATTACACAGGTGATGAAGATCACCCCGGTGCAGAAGCAGACCCGTGCCGGTCAGAGGACCCGGTTCAAGGCATTTGTTGTGGTCGGTGATTGTGATGGCCATGTCGGTCTTGGTGTCAAGTGTGCCAAGGAAGTTGCCACTGCGATCCGTGGTGCCATCATTTTGGCCAAGCTATCAGTAATTCCCATCAGGAGGGGCTACTGGGGTAACAAGATCGGTCAGCCCCACACTGTTCCTTGCAAGGTAACTGGCAAGTGTGGTTCCGTTACTGTACGTATGGTCCCGGCCCCTCGTGGTGCTGGAATTGTTGCTGCACGTGTGCCCAAGAAGGTGCTTCAGTTTGCCGGTATTGAGGACGTGTTCACCTCCTCCCGTGGTTCTACCAAGACCCTTGGAAACTTTGTCAAGGTACATACTGAACTCTTTTTATGACTTTCAGTGGTGTTGATTGTAGATCATTGGTTTCATGGCTTTGCAATTTTGCAAGCTGAATTCATATATTCTTGTCAAGGTACATACTGAACTCTTTTGTCATGCAGGCAACATTCGACTGCTTGATGAAGACCTATGGTTTTCTCACCCCAGATTTCTGGTCTGAGACTAGATTCTCCAGCTCTCCGTTCCAGAAGTACACTGATTTGCTCTCTAAACCCATCACCAAGGCCATCCTTCCTCCGACAGATGAAGTTCCACCAACGACTGAAGTTTAGACATGTTTTTCTTTTGAGAGTTCAGCGGTATTCTTTTCAAATTCTGTAGCGAAGAAATGAGATGATCAAGACTGGAAAAATTTTGCTTTCAATTTGTGTTTATTGATCATGGTGAACTTCCATTTTATTTTGTTACTGGAAATGATATTGCGGTTTGTCATGTTGTCTTCATCATTTATTCTTCACCAGCGTTATAACGGCTGAGGATAAGGTGTGCTATCGTGCAATAGGGCAGATCAAATCTAGTGGTTTTATTTTGATATTTCAATTTTAAATTTTAAGTTATTAAAAATTTAAAAGTAGAAACATAATTGAGGCATACAAATTTAAAGCCTTTGAACTTTTTTTTTCTTTTTTATATAATTTGAGTTTTCACCACTACGTGAGGAGATGAAACTCATTATTTTATACTTTGCGGTTTCATCTTGTTGTAATTTTCTGTTCATAAATAAATGATATTTGTCCGAAAACCAAAACAACCGACTTAAGTCTAGCAGGAAGACATTACAGTTTATTCATTTTCTTGTGCAATGCAAACTCGTACCCTTTCAATTAAGTGTTGTCCGAACCGAACTATTTCATATGTTTAGATGTTAATTGCAAATTAGCATATAATTATTTTTATGTTTTTTATGGATCAGAGTAATTTTAGACTAGTTAAATTTTATGTGTGCTACTAGAGAAGGTGAATCGATCAGTGAAAATTAATGTCGTTAATTAATAAATTGACGGCACCTTTTGCCACTCATAGCAGAACTTGCGTTATTTTATTTTTACCTTTCAACATATTTCTTTCTTATTCATATGGTATTTAACCATTTAAGTAATAGCACCGTATCACCTGACATTTTTAATATTAACACAAATAAAATTGAAAGCTGGAAAGTGGAATCCAACAACGCGGGCTTATAATTCATGTGGTGCTGGTGCGCCCCTATCATAACATGATAAGATTGACAAGATGCCTTCTAAGAAGCATGGTTAAATCGTTAACATGATAAGATTGACAAGATACCTTCCAAGAAGCACGGTTAAATCGTTGGTGTACGATGGAAAGACGGTCAAAATTATACGAAATTGATTGGTAGGCTATTTATATGTTCAGAAACATGATTTGCATATCCCTTCACTTGTATAAACTTGAGAATAATTGTCAAGATTGTCAGTTAAATTCACAGTCAAGTAATTGCTGTGATTCAGCAGTTGTGCCACACCTAGTTATACTGGTAAAGTGAGACGCAGGAATAATTAACAAATTGTTAAAATGCCCGTTACATATATAAAGCCGAACTAAAAGATAACGTGACAGCAGGTTACCTTTTTACTGTATTAAACATCGAGTTTTCAGAATCTTCTTGAACATTAAGAGATTAATATTTTCCTGAAACATTTTAAGAGTCCATATAACATACTTGTATGCAAATGCAAGTGATGGTGCTATTACAGTCACTATCTTTTCAACTATAAATGCATTAACTATTTAACAGGTGACAAAACCTTGCTTGAGATGGACCTGGCATGCGCTCCAGGAGTTGTCAGAATTGAAGAAAACTGAGCTTCAGAGGATTATATTGAACTTACAAGATGTTGGTAAAGGACTAAAGGGTTTTGCTCATCTACTTATAAATAACCATCCAAACAGGGGTGTCTGAATATGTTGCATATCATCAACCAAATTGCAAGGATCATTTGTCCAATAGCTTAGAAATGGACAACTTTTGTAGGTCTAGAGCAGTAACTGGAGATAGCATTTTACATTGAATTGCCAGGCTTGAGAAAGAGGTATTATGATTTTGTAGACAATTGGGACTAACCTGCATATTTGATGTTTGTCTCCGACAAGTGACTTGCAGCAAAAAATTGCGAATGAAGCCCACATGCAACATTGAAGGCGCAACCTGTGTATTAGCGTAAAGCAATTCTGTACCCCACGTTTTTTTTTGTCAAGATTCTGCTGCCAGCACAAAGAACCAAAGACTCAAAGAGTGGTTGGTTGATTATTTTAGGAAAAATATGTACTCCATTTGAAAAACAATAATTAAGCAGGGGTGGCATCAAAATGTGTGCTAGTCGGCACTCACATTAGTTCATTAAAAAGTAAAATTTGTGTAGTAAAAAATAATTTTTTTTTGACCCTGTAACGATCTAATTTGAATAATAGAAGGAATTGACAATATTTTTAGGATTTTAATGTGTATGATAGATATTGATAAAAGAGAAAGTGTTCAGAGTTCAAAAGATTCACAATTTCAACAACAAAAATTACATTGCGCCAATATAACCTATTTATAAGCAACTAAAGTAAAAAATAATTCAGTAACTAAAACAAGGAATAATTTTTTCTGTTGTTCTTCTGTCGCTAACAACTTCTCCAACGGCTTTCCCACATCGTCTCCAATTTATTCGCTACCGCTATCTCTATTTATTTAATAATCATCAGCTCACATTGGGCCTCCTTGTCCGAATCGAAAACTAGGTCCATATCTTCTAATCCATTTAGAACTTCCGCCAACCTATCTTCTGCGATTTTGACCAAGTCAAACCAGCTTCTCAACGGCTACCAGCTTCTTCACATCTTCCAGCTGTGACAATATCCCTTCCTCCATGCTTGTCTTGTCCTCAAGACAGAACCCTAAAATTGATGTTGCAATTCGATATTCCTCTCATGTGGCATCCTCCTCTGATAAATTGCGCCATTGTACCAGTACTTTCAGAACCGGTTCATTTCTCTTTTTAATTAAACGCTTTCCCAAAATAACCCCGGGCTCAATCTTTAACTTTCCTTCTAGTCCCATTAAGGGCAAGTTTGCCAGAACTTCAGTATTAGGTCCCACTTTCTTTTTTAATTGTGAAACATGAAAAACTAGGTGTATTAATGACCTAGGTGGAAGATTCAAGTGATAAACAACCTTACCAATTTTGGTTAGCACTTCAAAGGGTTCATAAAACTTTGGTTTCAATTTGTGCTGAGCACCCCTACCTTGCATAGTTGTTTGCCTGTATGGTTATAATTTTAGGTAGACTCAATCATCCATACTGAAACTCCTCTCAGTTCTCTTCAGGTCTTTATTTCTTTTCATTCTAGCATGTGCCTTCATTAGGTGTTCCTTCATACTTCTCATAGCTCTCACCCTATCATTCAACATGTCATTTACTGCTTGATTAGTTCCTCTAGGTACTGACCCCATAGGCAGATGGGGTGGTGTATATCCATAAAGTGCTTCAAAAGGAGTTATATGAATGGCAAAATGATATGTGGTATTGTACCACCATTCAGCCATTAATAACCATCTCACCTATTTTCTGGGGTTCTCAAATATCATGCATCTAAGATATGTTTGTACACATTGATTGAGCCTTTCAGATTGACCATCTGTTTGAGGATGAAATAAAGTGCTGAAATTTAGGTTAATGCCTAGTCTGCTCATCAGTTCCCTCCAGAAGTAACTAGTAAAAATTGGGTCTCTATCGGTTATTATTCTGTGTGGCAATCCATGTAGCTTATATACTGTTTCTAGAAATAATTCTGCCACCTTTGATGCTTTGAATGGGTGAGATAAAGCCAACAAGTGGCAATATTTTATGAATTTATCAATGATGACCAGTATCACATCTTTACCCTCACTTCTAGGCAACCCCCAATGAAATCCATAGTTATTACTTCCCACACTCCTTCAGGAATAAGGATTGGTTAAAGTAATCCGGGGTTTGGGACATGCTCTCCCTTGTTCATCTGACAGACATCACATTGTTGGACATGCTAAATTACCTATTCTTTCATCTTTGGCCAAAAAAGTACTTCTTAATTCTTTGATAGGTGCCCAATATACCAGAATGTCCCCTCACACTAGAGTCATGGAGTATTTGTACCATCTTATCCCTCCATTGAGCATTACCGCCAATGTAAATTCTCCCTTTCTTTCTAAGGATACCACAATAAATGAAAAGCTAACCAAACAAAGCCTCCCCTTTAGTAATTTTAGCAAATTGGTTTCATGCCCAAGGATCTCCATGATAACTCTCTTTCAACTCCTCTACCCATTGAGGGTTTAATTTAGTAATGGTCAGTGAGCTGCTAGTTGGATGAGGAAGTACCAGGTCAGATTTACCTTGTATGTCATGACTTCTCCTGGAGAGGGCATCAACCCTTATTTTCTACCCCTCTTTTATATCGTATCACATAATCTAACCACAAAATCTTGCATAAAACTTTGTGATGCACTGTATGGTTTAATCTTTGCTCCAATAGGTGTTTTAAACTTATGTGATCAGTTTTTATGATGAATGGTACCCTTACAAGTAATGTTTTCATCTTTGCACAACACTCAACAAGGCCAATAGTTCATTTTCATAGGTTGACAGTTGTTGATTTTTGATACAAGGCTCTTGTTCATGTAAGCAATGGGTCATCTTCCTTGCATCAGCACTGTCCCTATCCCTTTGTCATTAGCATCAATTTCCACAATAAATGATTGAGTGAAATCTGGAAGGGTCAATACTGGTGTTGTGCACATGGCTGCTTTTAAGGTCTCAAAGGCTGCTCTGGTTTCTTCATTCCAATGAAAGCCACTTTTTTTTAGTAGGTTAGTCAGTGGTTTGTAGATTTCACTCTACCCTTTGATAAACTTTCTATAATATCCTGTCAACCTCAAAAATCCCCTCAATTCTCTAAGGGTTTGTGGTACTGGCCACTGTTGCATGGCCTGAATCTTCTGTGGATCTGTGCTAATTCCATTTGCTGTGATCACATGACCTAAATATTCCACAGTAGTAACCCCAAATGCACATTTGGACTACTTAGCATATAACTGATGTTCAACTAGTTTTTGCAAGACCAATGTGAGATATTCCTTGTGAATGAGAAGGTCCTTCCTGTATATGAGAATATCATCAAAGAATATAAGGATAAATCTTCTCAAAAATGGCCTAAAAACTTGGTTCATCAAAGCTTGAAAGGTGGCAGGTGCATTAGTGAGGTCAAAGGGCATAACCTGAAATTCATAGTGGTCATCATGTGTTCTAAAGGCAGTCTTGGCTATATCTTCACCATGCATTCGTATTTGATGGTAACCAGATCTTAGGTCAATTTTAGAAAAGTAGCTAGCCCCATGGAGTTCATCAAGCAAGTATTCAATAATTGGGATATGGTACTTGTTCTTGATGGTCTGTGAGTTAAGCTGCCTATAATCAATACAAATGTGCCAAGTCCCATCTTTTTTCTTGACTAGAAGGGCTGAGGAGGCAAAGGGACTAGTGGATGACCTAATGACAACATTTTGTAGCAATTCAACCACTATATTTTCTAATTCCATCTTCTAAAAGTAGAATATCGATATGGCCTCAAATTTACTGGCTTACAATCCGAAAACAACTGAATTTTATGGTCAATTATTCTCTGAGGAGGTAATGTAGTAGGCTGTTCAAAAACTGACAAGAATTGTTGTAGCACTGATTGTAGTGCAGGAGGGAGAGACAACAAACATTGTTGCACCTTGTCTAGCTCAGCCTCACACATTCAGATTTGAGCCACCATTATATCATTGCCTTCATCTATCTCCTGAGCAATGTGGATGTCCTCACACATGTGCACTACAGCTCCTTTCTTCCTGCACCTGCAACTTAACTTTGGTACCTTGTTTATCAAATTCAATCAATTTATTATTCCAACCTACTAACATGGGTTCAAATTGGGACAACCAGTCCAGACCCAATATGAGGTCATACCCTTGTATTTGCAGCAGTCTGAAATCCCCAATAAACTTATGACCTTGGAGGGAAAATTTGAGGCATGAACATTTTGAGTTGGTTACCATCCTAGCTCCATTAGCTACCATCACAATTAAAGGGTTGGTGGACTTAATTTGGAATTGCTGACCTTAGATGACAGTGGGATCTACAAAGTTATGAGTGCTCTCCCATTGTTTATGAGGGCACACACTGGAATTTTACCAATATAACCGTTGAAACACATGGTACTCAACAAGAGACTTGCATGGGTGGCATGGAGTGACATAATTGCTTATTCAGCCATGATTGACTCAGACTCTCTAGATGGAGGGACACTACTATCCAATTCAGTAACCTCATCTTCTCCTTGTCCCACTAATATTTGTATCTTCACCTTACACTGATGGAATGGGAAATACTTATCCCCACATTTGAAGCACAACCCCAACAATCTCCTCTTGATCAATTAGGGTACTCTTTGCTGGAGCTGAGGGTAAGGATTTGGTTAGGTGGATATTTTAGGTATTAGATTTGAGGGGTTGTCTAAATTTTCTCAATTGACTTTCTAAGGCATTTTCCATGTTCATTGCATAATCATAAGCATCCTCCAGTGTATTTGGTTTAAATTTTTGAAAAAGCCTTCAATTCAGACTTAAGTCCTCCAATGAATAGGTCCAAAAAATCAGCTTTAGAAAATAATCGATTTTCAAGCAGCAATTTAGATCTAAGTCTTTCAAACTTTTCAATATAATCTTCAATAGACCTAGATTGATGGAAATCTAGGAGTTCTTCAATACCATTTCTAGTACCAATACGATTAAATCATTTTCTAATCAACTGTACCAGATGTGGCCAATCGGGAGGGTCATGGACAATTAAATACCCGTCATACCATTCATTGGCTCTATCCTGAAATTAAATAGTCGCTAGTTGAGTACGTAAGGAGTCTGATACTTGATGCATTTCAAAGAAAGATTGATACTTTCTCAGCCATTCAATAGGATTGCTACCATTAAAACTTGGACAATCGACGCGCGATACTTGATACCGATCATTAGTGGAGACCGACGAGTACTTGACCCAGTAGATTGAGTTCGGCGATCCTGAGTCATAGTCATTTGAGGCTATGGAAAAGCATTAGCAGTATCAGAACTACGATCTAGAATAGTCAATCGATCTGACAGTTCTGCTTAAATAAGGTGCCAAGGTGGGTGAACGCTTCTTGATTTTGCGCATCCGCTTCGGCCATCTTTGTGTGTGTCTCCATCTGTAATGAATCAAACTTAGCATTGAAAGAAGCAAGGAGAGCTTCTATCTCAGCTTTAGTCACCATGACGATCAGGCACCACTAATAGTTGCAGGAAGGATATCACAAGGTTACTTGCAAATTTCAACTTTAGTCAACCACCGGATAGAATCGGTGGCTTTGATACCAAATGTAACGATCTAATTTGAATAATATAAGGAATTAACAGTATTTTTGGGATTTTAATGTGTATGATAGATATTGATAAGAGATAAAGAGTTCAGAGTTCAAAAGATTCATAATTTCAACAACAAAAATTATAATGCGCCAACATAACCTATTTATAAGTAACTAAAGTAAAAGATAATTCAGTAACTAAAACAAGGAATAATTCTTTTGTTGCTATTTTATCGCTAACAACTTCTCCAACAGCCTTCCCACATCGTCTCCAGTTTATTCGCTACCGCTATCTCTATTTATTCAATAATCGTTAGCTCACATTGGGCCTCCTTGTCCGAATCGAAAACTTGGCCCATATCTACTAATCCATTTAGAACTTTCGCCAACCCATCTTCTGCGTGTTTGACCAAGTCAAACTAACTCTCAACGGCTACCAGCTTCTTCACATCTTCTAGCTGTGACAGACCCGGACATTTTATTTCATTGATTTGATCACTCCTACCGATCGTTTTTAGTTCCGCCCTTGTAATTAATGATACATACAACCATAGAGAAAATATTGAAAATATTTTTCTGGCTATCTTAATGAATCTGAATGGATTACAATAGAGAAATAGGTCAACTAACTATTTTTGAAGAGTAAGTGTTAATGTGTTATCCAACAACAAGTTTCAGAATAAAAAAAGGAAATTTTCAAAAATAGAAACCAAGAAAATGAAAAATGGTTTCTTGATAGAAGCTGATAATGGTAACAAATTGATCGATTCTTCTCGATCAAGCAGAAACCAATTTTCTCTTCAAGCCGTGTCTTCAGAACTTAATCTTGTTGCGCACAAATCAAAACTCGAAGTTACAGTGCCATATCTGCCTTGTCCCTGCTTAGAAGCGAAAATATTGTTCATGTCAGAAAATTTGATCAGGAGCAAGGCCACTGACGCATCAGTCATATCGGCGGCCTGGATCTTGCTAAAATCAGCGTTCTGATATGATTTCAACCATATTCAAACACCGTTAATCAGTGACAAGTGGTGCTTGATCTTGTCACTATAGTTAGTGAGAGCTCAAATGTCGAGTCGAATCGATGGCCAATCGCTATCGATTTCAACCAAAGCAATTGATTAAGAGTAGAAGCAAACAGAAGTTCCAAAACTAGAAGAAGAACTGCGAACACAACTCTTGAAGAACCATTTACTAGTTTAAAGCAGATCCAAATGAAGAAGATAAAATCTGGCCACTAGATCGACTTTTACCAGATCAAACAACCATCAAATTTGAATTGAATTGGCAGCGGAATGGAAACTGGAAAGTAGTAAGACTAATGTCAGATGTGTCACTCTCGAGGCAATAATGGCACGACTTGAGAAGATGGAAGCTGATTTTTGTGCTTATTATGACAGGCTAGAGGCAAATCTCAACAAAGAAGAGACTACAAAAGTTTGGCAAAAAGAATTGAGACACCCAGAAGCAATCTTGAAGCTAGTAGACAACCGGTTCAATAATTTCATGACGGATGCAAAGAAGTCTTGAGAGGTTTGATAAAGTGAGGGTCAACGTGCCTCAACAATCAAAAGTCACTGACAATCTAGTTGCACCAATAATGATAGAAGGATTTGATAAGGGTGTTGCACTCAGTGTAATGACTGATGCAAAGGAAGAAAGTGGTAATGGTATAAATTGAGGTATGTTGAGAAAGATAAGGACTTGTGGCAATAAAATAGAATTGAAGTTTTTCAAAAAAGAAGATGTGATGTCAATCAATAAAATTCGAAACTCGCTTGTTGAATCACCAATGCAAATGGATCAAGAAGTTTCATTAAGGATCTCATACTCTACTCGAAAAAACCCAAAACCCAAAACTCGCTTGTTACATCCATGATAATATTCTTCATGTCCACATTCTGCCTATCAATATGGGTGATAAAAGAGAGACAAAATAAGATGAAGGTTTCTATGGCACGGGCAAATAGAAAAAAACTACATCAACATACATAAGTCTAATCAGTTGGAAGATAGTCGCCAAACTAAAAAATATGGGGGGCTGAGAATCAAGGACATTCAAGTAATGAACTGAGCACTCCTCACAAAAATAATATGGAAATGGATCAAAGATGAGAAGGGCTTCATACATGATCTCTATACTGATGCTGCCATGATCAAGCCTTGGTTAATGAACCAAGCTACCCTTTCCTGGACGTCGTTGAAAAAATTGATGATTTTGTTAACATCTCGATGAAAATGGACATAGGAAATGGTGAGAACACGAGGTTCTAGCTTGACAACTAGCAAGGAAATATCCTCAGATCAGAGTATAGTGTGCTTTTCACCTTCGTACAAGAAACCGAACATATCAGTTGCGGAATCATGGCAAAACAACAACTAGGTGCTGCACCTCAAAGAACCACTTTCCTAACAAGCAATGCAGCAAAAACAGAGGCTAACTACAGAATTACCGCAAATTAATCTTCGTTTGGACATCAAAGACCAACCAATATGGAAGTGGGATACCGAAGGCCGATACACGGCACGGTCTTGCTACACTCCCATCCAGGAAGGACCATTCATTGTAAGCAAAATACAAGAGGTATGGGAGCTATAATGCCAACAAGGGTAACAATTTTCACATGATTATTAATGCAAAATAGACTACTCACTTATAATAACCTAATCAAAAGAGGATGGTGCATACCCAATATGTGCCACATGTGTAGAGCGAGTACATAAAGTGCAAGGCATTTATTTTCGAAATGCACATATACTGCACAGGTGAGACAAACCCTGGTATCACTCAACACGCACACAATGGCTTTCTCAGCAGAATTCAGCCAGGGCGACTATGAACACACCATACTAAAGGGGGGCGCCAACTCAATAAAATGGTTGCAAATCACATTTTGTTTTGTAATTTGGAGAGAGCGATGTACTAGAATATTCAGACAAAAAATGAAAAATGCACAGTAATTTGCGGCGGAAGTAATGTCTATTCATGGAGAATCTCACACCGTTGCAAAGCTAATGAATATATAGGAACTACAAGGTCTGTATCAGCAAGCTAACGAAGATATTTTCTTCTTTTACTTTATTTTATTTTATTTTATTTTTTAAATAACACCTCTGATATATTAGATGTAAATTAATATATATATATATATAAAACAAACAAAAAATTGGGGGCTTTGACCCTCATTTTTTCATCAAAAAAAAAATCTCATACCCAACCAAACACTTCGTATATGAACCTCTTTTTACTTTTCAACGGTGATGATCATCATGTATTCATGCTATCTAAAATTCATGACTCAAGTGTTATTCTCATCTCAAGTTTGCGGAGAAGATCACTTTTATGCTTCACACATGAATTTTGTATATTATTTTATTCATTTTGATGGAAAAAGACAATTTTCATTTGATGTGGACCAAAATTTTTGGGAATAATTTCTCATTGAGTAAGAAGACCGCATTCAAAACCTAATATATCTTTCAATTTTTTTTTCAGGATTCTTGATGACAAGGATTATTTCAAGAGAAAGGGAATGTTATCATCTAAGAGAAAGGGAATGTAATCATCTAAGGGCACGTTAATAATTACAATAATGGAAGATAAATAGTGGATACTTTACGGGGCGTTTAGTGTAATTAGGGTGATAGATAGGATTTGTTAGTTATAAATATCATGTAATCTTTGTAATTGGGATATTGTTGGATCGAAATCGTTCGTTTCTATCATTTTCATTTTTATCCTTTTATTTACCCTTTCATTTTCTTTTCATTTTCTTTTCCTTGGCCAAATTCATTTCTTTTGGTCCAGTTCCACCTAATTGAAGAAGCTCAGTTGGTTTGATCTCTTGATCCACTATCCATCCAATTTGCATGTGCCTATCAATTAGGTTCAAAATTATAAGATTATTTTTTTCTTTCACAGTAACCGAACTTGTCTATTAAAGAGACCCATTTGTGGAAGATCTCCAAGCGAATATGTTCGTTAGGAACTCGATTTGCTTGTCTGGACTTAATTATTTGCGTATATGAGAAACCAGATTGTTTTATTATGGATATAACTTGGTTACAACGGATTTGCTCAGTGGATGGAAAGATTACGCAGAAACAACCTGATAAAAAACCCAAGACAGAATCGCTCGTGCACCAACGAGATTTGACAAAATTTCTTCGATTTTTGATTTTTGGATAGAACAGAAAGAGCGACAAGAAAACCAATTGAGCCTGGTCCTAGCCATAATAAATGTACAGCTCATGTAACTTTTTTTTTTTTTTGTACAGATGCGCCTAATTCTTCTAAACCAAAAAAAGATGTGAAAAAAAGATCCTATTAATCAGAAAAAAAAAATATGAATTTCATCTAAACTTTCTCGTCTGTATTCCTCCTTGTGACCCTAATGTAACAAAAGATCACTGCCAGAACAGCAGTTGCAAAGCCACCGAGTATAATATCAGCTCCAGCAATCGATCTATCCGGTCGGCTCTTCACTGCTTGAGGCTGCACACGAGGTTCACTCGCTAGAGCTAACTCAATGCCGACATGTACAGAGGGTGGATCAGCATTCCCAAGTGGTCTAGCCGTCATCATTCTGGCAGAAGCAAAAACCAGAATCAGTACCAGTAGAAGAACCCTTGCCATATGCGTATACACATACACAAACACAAACACAGATGGTAATGGTATATGGCTAATGTGGTTGTGGTTGTGGTTTGTGAGGAGAAGAGGTGGTTCTGAGGCCTTAAATATTGGAGATTCTAATGTGGATGTCTCATGGTCAAATGAGTGGCAGTTTTAATTATGAAGGCCTGAAGGAGGTTCTAATAAGGACTGGCCTTGGCCCTTGGGGCGGTAGCATGTTGTTCCAGAGCAGTAGAGCAGTGGCATCTAGGAGATGGATTTTGTTCCCTGGACCTGTTCTGCCACATCATTCATATATTTTTGTTGGATAGTCTGATTTCTGACAAATCTAACAACGATTTCAATTTCAAACTAACATTTTTTTTTTGGAAATTCAAAACTAACAATCCTTACAACAATATAAAAATATTGGCACCAAGAAGTAATAATCATAATAATTTAGCATCAAACAACAACTATATCTTGTGCAAATGGACCACCATTGAACTGGTTCCGGATTAAAAACAAACAGTAACTCTATTAGAAGGAGTGAAGAGTGAAGAGTCTAGAACCAATGAAGTTAGGTCTGCATTATATGCCGTGTCTATTTACTATTTAGTAGGAAGGAAGATGGGAGAGGAATTATAAAGATGCAGCTGGAGCTTTGACGCTTTTGTCAGCGAAGTCCAAGTGCTTGAAGTGCTTGAAGTGTGGTAGCTCCAGCCTCTCCAGCCGTAGGTTGCAGATCTGCTGGCTTTTTTGTCCCATTGCTTTAATTTTCGCATTAATTAATCCTTGGGGAACTTCAAAGAAACCGTCAGGTTCCAAAACGCGTTTTTGAGTTATTTCAATTTAAGAGAAAAAGGAAAAGACAATATAATTTTACCGAGTGTAGCAATATAATTTTTTCATTGCAAATTTTGAGGGAAAATTAATTTGTATAAAAATATATCATATAGGATACAAATGTCAGAAAACACCTGCATTTGCGTATGCTGTTCAACTAACATCATAAAAAGGGTGATGTGATGTGACATGTTCAATCCACATATAAAAAAGGGGAGTATCGAATCTCTTCCAAAAGCTGGAGGTGTTTTGTTTGAAATGAAATATTTCGAAACATTTGCGGAATGGCACTCCCTTTAAAATTAAGGATAACTTTCAAATGCTATAGAATCCGTAGTTAGTTCTAAACTAAGACTTTTATATAGACAAATTTCTTGATTACAGGAAAATTAAATTTGATCTAAAAATTATGATAAGAGTTATCTCAAAATTTAAATTTTAAATAAAAAAAATGATCGATCTGAACCATTCAATATAATCTTCATATCAAATTCTACTTACTAGCTAAATTTTTTTTATTTTTAAATTTGTTTTCTATTTTTTCGGATGAGAAAAAAATTGCTTGATTAAAAATTTTGAATCGTCCAATGATGATGATTTTTTATTTATTAAAAAATAGCAAATAAATTTTAAAAAATTTAAAATTTAAAAAACTAGTAAAATTTAACATAAAAATCATATTGAGCAGCTTCAATTTGACATCTTTTATTTAAAAATTTGAGATTTTAAAGTAATGTATAGATATATCTGTATATTACAGGACATCCTAGCCTCACTGTTATGATAATACACTCTGTAAGATGTTACGAAATCAAAACCTAACTAAAATGCTTGAATTTACGGTCATAGGTAAGAACGATACATATTTGTGATAAAAATGCTTGTAAGATATATCGGCCTCAATAAAGGATTAACCGTTTCTAAAAAAAAAATCGGTCTCAAGCTTTCAAACTGAAGTTTTAAAAGTAAAAGTAATTCTGGTATGATCTGTCATCTGTCTATGCAAACACTAAATATATTGATATTTTCTTTTTAAAAAAAACGCGGTTTATGAATCAGGGGGGAGCCATCTGTTGTGTCCTTGGTGCTAGTGAATTAGTGATAGCAGCATTGATAACTATTATGCCCTTCAACTAAACCAATTAATTGGTGTAAAATGAGTTGCACTGGGACCAGTGCTGGTTATTGGTCATCAGCTTCTGCTTGTTCGTCTACTCTACACTGTTCGGTTTGCCAAATGTTAGATCACATGGAAATAAATTAGCTCGCATTTTATTGTGGTTAAATTGTTAAAAATCAACTTATGTCTTTGTACTCTTGAAAAATAAAAAATATTAGATAGCATCTTCAATCTCCATCCATCCTGCGAGTACGTACGTTGGATTGAATCAAAATTTCATATCATTACACCATTATTACAAGAGAAAAAGAATAACAAAGGTTAAATTGGTTGAGAAGCACAATTACTCATTATTCAAATTACAGGACAAGCAGATGATGATCTAAACAAAAACAAAAAATCTATATTGAAAGAAAATAGATCACCTCAAAATCAGCCATCATTACAAAAAAAAAAACCCAATCAGATATGATGAGCATATTGTGGAATTACCAACTCTTCATAGTCATCAACGAAGACCTATTGCCAGAAAAGGAATTAATGATATAAGTATACAAACTGAATATATTTATGTGCAATGTTCTTTGGTAGGTGAATGATCAAAAGTTTCCTTCAACACTCTTTCTGAGCCTCAAAATATTTCATCTGCACTTACAAAGATGTTGCAAATAATTTGAAGAAATAGGCATACTTTTTGCATGTACTTTTCAGGATGGTTTGATATTTTGAGGTCTCAAGGTAGCAAGTGTGTCAAGCTCATAGAAAAAAAATGAAATTACCTTGTAATTTTGACCATTAAATGTGTACTCAACAAGCAATTGCTTTGGCTCTCCAGGACAAGGGTCACAAAATCCCATTATTCCTGATTTTTTGATTCCTTCATGGAGCTGCAAAATAATACAAATTAAGTTTGAAAAAATATTAATAGATTTGAAAATACGAACCATTAGATAATTAACTGCACTGACTTTAACTCGACCAAAGCCAATATACTCTTGCTATTTATTTTATTTTACATTTCACTTTGACAGTAAGAAGTTCAAGTCAAAACATACATACCTTAAGCTGGCCAGAATCAGTCACAAGAAAATTGAGTGGCACAATCACATCTAAAATTTGTGATGCAACATCATCATTAACCTCATTAATACGATCACCTTCTCTAATCACACTTTTGTGCCCATACAGAGCTTTTGTTATAATTAAACCATCTCTATCCAGTTGCTTCTGCCTCTTCCTGTTTGAGACAACTTCTAGAAGCTTCTGTGCTCTTTTGGCTGCCTCTCTTGCTTCCATCACCTAAATAGAAATGAAAATGAATCACATAACAAAACCAAAACTGAGTATCCCCGATCTTATAAAAGATGAAAGTTGCACCAAGAAAATTGTACTAGTACCTGTGCTGATTGGCTCTCAACCTTCTCTAGAGCTTTTAGCTTCTCTCTCCTTTTATAATATGGCTTTACAACATAAGACTGTAAACATGAGAAATCAACTCTGTTAGTAGCACTCATATTAGATTTTATTACATATGGAAGAGAAAAAAGATAATAAAATAACCTTAAGTAGAAAATAGAGTGAGGAAGGGATAAACAGTGCACTTGCTGCAAACCATGCATCCAGATCAGCAGAAAGCAAAACCTGCATTTAGTATAGAGTGAGATAATATTAAGGTTTGCTAAATAAGTGTACAGAAAACTGACAACTAGTTGCTAGAAATGTAAAATATAAAGCCACCAATATCAATTGGAACTGTAATACTCACAGGAATAATTAACTTCTGACCAGCACGGTGCAACTCAAATCTCCAAGAGATACCCTATCATTTGTTTTGTAAAATAAGTTGTCATACTTGAAGGAATTCATGTACTTTGTCAAATATATAAAAAGCTAGTTCAATTTAATAAAATATATAACCTGAATCCCAATATTATAGAACATTCTAACAGTGCTAAATTCAGATATTCTCCTTCCGCCACCAACTTCAAACTCTAAAGCAGTACTGTTACAAAGATTAATTAGCAGATGTACTTAGGCGACTCATTCTTTCAATATTAATGATGTAGACAGAAAAAATAGAAACTCTAGATTATTTTGTTAGAAAAATGAGATTAAAAATGCACATACCTTCCAACTCTACCAGCAATACGGCCATGAGACTTTGAAGAGAAATGGCGTACATAGTGAGCTGATGCACCAAAAAAACTTGTTCCAAACTTGGAAGAGATAGAGAGAAGAAATATAGCAGTTGTCAGTTAAAAAATTGACTAGGAAATATAGCAGCCATTTCTTAAGGTTTCTTTAAATATTGAAAAATAGGAAAGAATTCAGTATGAGAAAATACAGTCTCTTCACTCTTCAATTACTTGTTATGCAATTTGTATGACAAATGAAAGAGATACCTTAATTTCTCCTGTAGCAGAGTTCCTTTCATCTTTCCGTTGCCATCCTACAGAAATGGCTGATTCTCCTCCTAGAACAAGTTGGATCTTACAAAAACCAAGAAAGCAGATGAGTATTGTTATTGAAAAAAACATTGTGCAGAAGAAAAACATAATTTAATAATCATGTTAAATCATTCACAAATAAGTCCTTAAAGTGCTAAATTTATCAATAAAGAACAACTATACAAGTAAATTCTTCATACACTATAACTGAACTTTTTGTATTTGTGTGCTACTTCCAACTTAGGAATACACAAGATAAAAAAGACAGTGTTATCCAACATCCAAACCCCTTCATAGATTTTCAAATTCACACTTAAAATTAACAGCAAAAGGGACGAAAAAACTAGACGTTATACATTTCCAACAGCATGTTCTGATAATTGTCGAGTCCATGCATTTGACAAGTTGATTGACCCATCTCTCAATGATATTGATAACCCAGTGGTTGCTGTCGAGTGGCGTGATAGATGACTGAAATAAAAAAGAAAATTTGTCAGGAAACGGAGAATTTGGTTTGAACCAAACAAGGTCCAATAGACCATCATGTTTGAGTTCCCTAGCATGCAGTCAATGCCTTATTTTAGTGAAGTGATTTTTCTGCCAAATCAAACAAAGCCATAGCATCCCTAAAACAAATGTAACAGTGTGGGCTAGTAGACCTATTTTACCTAATATAGTATGTACACTAGTAAGTAGTAATGAACCATTAAATCTTATGATCTGTTTTTTTTTTTTGGATTCTCAATCCTTCTTGTTGGACAACAATACATAGTTTTTTTTTTGTCAGAAACAAGCTTCTTTACACTTCAAACTTGTTTTGCTATAAGCATCACAAAGTAAATACAATATCCCCCTATGCCAAACAATAAGCCTTCAGGAGCTACAAAAATTCAAAGAAGATCCAAATGGTGAGAATAAGCACCTACCGTGTTGCCTGCACACCAATGATGGATCGGAGACCAGCTGTTGCCATGAACTCTATAGAAGCGACTGAGGATGCATGGTGGCGTAGCACAGCTGTAGCTGCACCACTTCCAGAATCACCCGTAACTGCCAAATTGCCGCCGATAGAAGCTATATTGTGTTTGGATAGTTGCATCTGTACTTCGCTAGTCATCGCCATTCTGTAATCACCGAGGGAGATTAGACTCTTTTATGAGATAACAACACTAGGACTTGAAATTGTAATGGCCTTTAATGAGGTTCCAAACCAAGTATGGACACCTTAGATTTCCTAAGCATTTTGGCTAATCCTCGATCCTGTGTACTTTTATTTGAGACTTCATTATTTAATATAACAATGAGCTTCTTATTTTTATGTCATTTTATTTTCATTGTTATTTCGTGTTTCTTGTTCTTCTGCTGGTTATTTGCTTGGTGAAGCCATTAAAAGCTCGGTTGAGCCATTAACATCAGAAGAAATGACCAAATAATCTCCAAGAATCAATGCCCGGTATCTTACAATAACAATTAACCAAAAATGTCAGGCCAGCATTGCAATGCTTCCATAAAAGTCGGACAAATACAAAAAATGAGAATTATGTCATCTTATGCAGTTGCAGTTCTCAGGCCAGAATCAGTTGGGAATTGTGTGGGTTCACAGTTTGTATAGGTAAGCCATTGCACCGATGAAAAGAATGCTACACAATACACCAAAAAGGAAAATTCTCTGGCATAACTTGACAAAATGGTTTCTCTCTCGAAAAGGAAAATAAACAGATGAAGGAAAATCTACCCACGCATGATGCCACCGCCGTCCAAAAACTGAGGCACTGAAAAATTGGCAAAAACCGACCCGACTGGTCTGGAATGTGAGGCCATTTTTTCCTCCTCTTTGCGGCGCTTCAACCTTTCCAGTTCCTCCTTGATCTCCTCAGGTTTGCCCAGCTTTGGGCCAAGCTCCAGACCAGAAGTAAGCCCTTCCATGCCATATATGTCATATATCTGTCTTTTCTGCTCATCAGATAGGATTTCATATGCATCTCTGATCCTTTGAAAGTTCTCAGTTGCAATATCTTTCATCTGGTGAATAGAAATAACATTTCAGCATCTTCATAATGCAGGATGCAGAATATACTATAACTATGTCATAGAGGAAATTATATGATTAAAATTCATATCACAATAGTCACAGATAACATTGTTTTACTCATAATTTATAAGCTAATTAGCTAAAGCGGATTCAAACAGTAGATGAAATTAATTCAATATTGACATCAGTTCTTGCTCCAAATTCAAGAATGATCAAAAGATTGACAATGAACCATGGTACAGATAATCAGATAGCTAATTAGGGAGTTAAACAAAAACGATGGCAAATTATTATCATAACTCTGTAGAAAAATGATCAAAAGTTTCAGTGCGCCGAGAGAAGAACCGAAAAAATGTAAACCAGAACTTCAATTACATGTTGATCAAGATACTTGTCGGGATGGTAGATTTGGGCCCACTGACGGTAGGCCTTGCGGATGTCTTCGTCGGAGGCGTCGGGGGAGAGATGGAGAAGCGCGTACAAATCCCTCGTCGGCTCCGGCTCCGGTTCCGCTGCCATCGCGTAATCCCTCTCGCACTCAGTCGGAATGAGACTGTTGCTGTAAGTGAGTACTCGGCCGGAGTAGCCGAGGAAGCAAAGACGAAGCGCCGCAGGGTTTTAGCGTGGCTTAATTCACAAGTTAGTTGTCCGACTCGGCACATCGTCGTAACTGATAGTGGGCCTAGATATCAGATGGGCTATGATGGGCTAAAATTTGTTTCATCGAAAGTAATATAACAAACCTGATAATTAATTATTGATCATCAGATGGGCTATGATGGGCCTAGATATCAGATGGGCTATGATGGGCTATGATGGTGATGGTGATGGCCGGAGCACAGAAACGGTTTTATAAACACAATTTATAAAAAAAAAAATACATTTATAATTCCACTGTCGAGCTTCATAAACACAATTTATAATTTTAATATTGTGATTATTACGTTGTTGTCAATATTTAGTATTGATTTTATTTTTCGTCGTGAATTGGTAAAGAAGCTATTTTAAAAAAAAGTTTAATTCTAGTATACATCTAACTTAATTGTATATTTTATGTTTATAATATATTTTTTAAATTTTAAAATCATACATGTGTTCTTAATGATTAATATAGAATGTATGTCAAATTTGAAATGTTTTAGATATTAATAATCATTAATCGATGTCATTGAAACTCTATCATTAAAATTATAAAATTATATGATCTAACCTATTATAAATGCATCTATGATTTTAGATTTTCTATTTAAGCAATATTTTCTAAAAGATATATCGTAAGTATTGAATGTAGCATAAAGTTAGATATATACTAAAATTATCCAAAAAGTTATGTCGAAAATTGGTGTGTACACCGAGACTTAACAATAAAGTGAAACATAAGCAATCGAACTTGTGCCAATTTGCCCCCATCGGAATGGGGTGCCAATTATAACAATTCAAGAGACAATGCAAGGAGATAGATGCATTTAAATCAATTCATTATTCCCATAGTGGCAGGGACCACTTTGCATCAGATCCCACGACAATGGTAGAACTTAGAAGCGTAGAATTTAGACCTTCATTAAAGGGCGCCAATTTTTTTAAGTTGGATATGAGACGAATGTCCAGCATCTCCCTCCCATGAGACGCTCTTCACATGGCAATCAGCAGTCAGTCAGTCATTCGCTACATCATACATATGTGCATAATAAATGAAATTTCAAGCAACCGGCCAAGCCCCCACGCGCCCCACGCGGCCCCACGCGGCCACGCCCCACTTGGGCTGAGGGGCTGAGGCCTGAGGCTATATTGGTACAGATTTCTTGGAACCACCAATCACGGTTATCCGTGCTTTGCCACGTGGGAGAGGGAAACGACAGCTGGCAGAGAGATTCGTGAAATAAGGGAAGGGAGGGATTCATTTTCACAATAGATTTTTAAATAAATATGAAATAATTTTAATTTTTTTTATAGATATATATATTTTTTATTTATAGATTGATAATGATTAAAATTTCATATAATTTCATTATTATTTGCTAGTTCATTGAAAACTATCAAAATGTTATATATTTTATAACAGTTTTAATTTAACGATTTTTTATGGACTAATAATAAAATTATATAAAATTTAAATCACCATCAATCAATAAATAGAAGAATATATCTATAAAAAAATATTTTTTAAATTCTTTTCATATTTATTTGAAAATCCATTATCAAAATTATGAAATTATGAAAGATAATCATTGTCAACTGTCCTTCCAAGTAAATAACGGTCCTCTCGACTGTTGAATCGCTGTGGATCTGGGCGATTGGGCGATAGGGGATACAAAGTATTGACAGCAGCGACTCGTCCAAATATTGGCATCCATTTTAAGGGTAAAAAAAAAGTTCATTTATATTCTTTGTTATTCGAATTTGGAACTATAAATGATGAGGGATTTATAAAATGAGAACTCGATGAGTGATAAGCAGGATAACTTATCTCATTCCAAATATATTTATATTTTTCTTAAAAGTATTATGTTTGATAACAAAATTATTTATACCTTACATTTTAGAATTGAAAAATTTTAAACACGCATTCTTAAAAATTTAACATCAGTTTTCGTATGTTTGTTGAAAAAAAATAAAAAGTAGTTAATTATACTAAATATGAACACTTTATAATTAAACATAACTAATGTTTGTTTTTAACTTTTAAGTATGAACATTTCGGATAGATATATACACAAAGTACGTATATTGTTCAACTAGGACTTCCGAATTGGTTCAAGATCTCTTCTAAAACTTTCTGATTTTTTTATTCATTCGCTACTAGTTTTGTTCGGTTTAATACTTTGATCGATACCTATTAAAAACATTGAATATTTGTTAAAATAAATTGTGATATTATCAAATTAATTAAATCATAGAGGTAATTGCATTACTGAATATACTTAAAAAATTAAATAAAAGATAAAGGAACTTGTTGTCCTGTTAAGGGTAAATGGATAGAATGTGAATGGCTCCACATATCACAGGTAAAAGAACCTCTTACTGATAAATTATGAGTCTCAACTTCGCTACATTGTCTGATATGCAGTACCAAATTCCAAATACAAAGAATTCTGGACGATTGCTTCTCAAGCTGTACCTAGGGTTTTTAATGGATAGAGTAGGATAATGAAAACCTTTATTCATATTTATATCAGATGAATTAATTATTTTTTTATTCATATTCATATCTATAACTTAACGAAAATAAAATTTTATTTATACTCGTCTTGTCAAATACGATATGGGTCAGATAAACGACCAAACAACTTTCAAAATAAAAATATATATAATATAATTAGTAATGAAAAAAAATATAATATAATTAGCAATAAAAAAATTATAATATAATTATCAATAAAAAAATTATAATATAATAGATTATAATATAATTAATAATAAAATAGATTATAATATAATTAATAATAAAATAAATTATAATATAATTAGTAACGAAATAGATAACGGATAAAAAATAATTTTTACCCGATAAATTAGCGATTTTTTTATCCATATCTATATTCATTTAGTTAATGAAAATAAAATTTTACTAATGGAATAAGATACGAATGGAATAAATCACCAAAAAAGTCACATGACGGGCCTAGCCGTACCTTTGGTCTTACACATCGGATCTGCACGGAATTAAATGCTGCACGGAATTATATGCTTCTCTATTTCTTCAGGGGAGAACTATTTGTGTTTGAAGAGCATCCCTGGGAAATATTAATTAATATTAAGTCGAGTTCACTAATTACACGGTAAACAAGACACCGTATTAGGAGATATTATTCGATCTATTCGAATATGAATCTGATCTAATCTATTTTAAAAAAAAACTAAATTAGTCTGATCGATCTAAATCTGATCCAATTTAATCTAATCCGAAATCAAATAATTTACAATCTAATAAAAATAAAATTAAAATCTGAAAAAAATAATATATAAATTAATTTAATCCGATTCATTTTTTTCTAAAAAAATCAAACTAATATGAGCTGTTTTATCCGAATGTGAATCCAACCTGATCCATAGATTGTCACCTCTATGAGTTGGGTAGAGATAGAATAGTAGCAAAACCTCTGTTTCTGTTATATTTGCTCGTTGAATTAGTTGAAAATAATCTTTATCACAGATTTAAAACGCACAAGATACATTTTAGCATCGTTTTATTTAAAGAAAAATAGACAGAGTTTGCAACCAGCGCATTCGCAAGAGTATTGAAAGGCCATACATTATTCTTTGACATTTGAAAATGTTAAGGATATCTTTAAATATTAAAGAAAACTCCGGACAAAATATGTTCTATAATCCACAAATCGTAAATAAAGCACATATATGCATTAATTACGAAACAAAACTATAATAATTTTCAAAATCACAAAATAAATTTAGCCTTACATAACTCATATTTAACCAGTGGCTTCCATATTTTTAAGATTTTTTATATTTATTTAAGAATCCATTATCAAGATTATCAAAATAATGATCCCCACCCTTTAGAATTTATGAATTATTGAGTACAAAAAAACAATTATGGTTATAACTTATAAGAATCTATTATACATCATTGAAATTTATCATACTTTTAAGGGCCCAACTAGAAAAAAATAAAGAAGTTTAAATTTATGAAGGAAGCAGTAATTATACATCTAAAATTTGGACTTGTCTCAAAAGGTTTTGGTATCCTTCGTATAAGATACATCAAAAATTAAAACCATCATTTGCCAATCTTCCGTTGTGACATTCAAACTTCTTAAAAGAATTTTTAAGAAAAAGAAGTGGAAAACAAATACTTCAATTCAAGATTTTTAAGAAAATAAGATTCATTTATTAGATAATTTATTACATTATATACAAATAAATATTGCATATGAAATGATTTTTTTCTTCTTATAATAGGTAATAACGAGAATTTTTATGTCAATGGTTCAGTTTTATTCATGCGTCTTAAGATAAAATGATTCAAACTGAAAAAAAATTCTATTTTATCAGAAATAAAATTATAACAGATAAGCACGCCATGCAGGCTCCACACCTCCCTTTATTTCCGATCCTATTTTAGTGGCTAAAAGATGGCACCATCGATGCATGCTATGCTATGTCTCATAATGTCTCTTTTGTAATCTTATTCTGAGTTACCAGATTATTATTATCAGTGGAGAAAACACAGCCAAACCCCACTTTGCACTAATTTGCAAGAAAAATGTAATAGTTTGTACACTCACATTGTGATGTTAGACGAGAACTACATGGCCAAATCAGCAACCTTTTCATTTGATAAAATAAACAAATTCGATTCATTCACAAAATCAGAGATTCCAAACAAACTGTCAGACCTTTCTCTGACCGACCTATAATATATTAAACCTGAACACCAAACCTGAACACCTGCTCATTATTAGCTCACAAACAAGGGGATAGCTGAGGAATATATCATTTTCATTAACTTGATCTTTTTTCTTTTCTTTTTTTCTTGAAAAATCCGTGACTCTTTATCTCAATCTTTGGATCCCAGGCGCTCGTTCCTGTCAATACAAATTGACACATAAATGGACATGGTGGGACAGCACCAGTCATCCAGCCAAATCCAACCCTGCAATGCTGTGCTTTTTCCACACAAGCACAATCATCTTCCCTCCGTCTCCTCTCTAAATCCACGAATCCGTCTTCACTCCGACTGTACGCACAAGCACAATCATCTTCACTTAAATCCACCACCCCTTCCTTTTGTTCTCTCTAGCCGAGCGAGAACACAATTCTCCACTAACCCAAATCTGGCAAACAAAAAATGTCTCCTTTCTTATCTTTTCTAGCCACATTCTCACTTCTGTTACATTCCGGGTCGGCAGGTGACCCGTTTGCCTTCTTCGACTGGGATGTGTCTTACAAAACCGTCTCTCCTCTCGGTGTGAAGCAACAGGTTTCAACTTTTCTCTTTCTTTTTCTTTCTGATCCGTTGTTTTCTACTTCTTTTCTTCTTTTTGAGAAGACGACGTTTTCTTCCTACCAACCTTTTTCAAACCTATTTGATCGTTGTTCTTTTTGAAATTTTGAAAGGTGATAGCGATAAATGGAGAGTTTCCCGGTCCAACTGTGAATGTGACAACGAATTGGAATGTAGTTGTAAATGTGCTGAACGACCTTGACGAGCCTCTACTCATTACCTGGTACTTTTCATTTTTTTCTTGCTTACAAGTTTTAACTAAAAATAAAGCAAATACATAATTTGTATACTTCTTTTTTTGCACAATAAACACTCATTTTTCTTAAAATTAAATAATTCTAGCCCTATCAAAATAACTTAAGTAAAAGTTTTAACAGCTTGCCATCTGTGCCCCTCAAAAGTTTGTCTCAACTTGAAAATTTTCTTTCTTTTCAAATATAAGGAGTGGTGGGTTTCGTTCGAGAATTGTTGATAATATATCATGAATTTTGTGCAGTTGGAGACCTCAAGGAATTTTATTTCCTGTCCTGTTTAGTGTTTAGAACAAAAAAAAATGATAGAAATCAGTGCAAGTAGGAATTCTTTCCAATTTCCTTTTTTTTTTTGTTCTTTTTTAAAGATGAAACGCTTTTCAGTTTGAGCTTAGAATGCAAGCTTGTTTTAGTCATTTTACTTTGAACATTGGAAAAATATTGTAAAACAAGGTCCATACAAAACCTCAACTAATCATGCATATCCCTAAAGCATGGGAAATACTAACATTAATATTACCAACACCACCCTACTTTTTTCTCTCATTAAACATATATAGCAGTGTTATGAATAAAGGGGGTCAATTTGGCACATTAATAAATACATATTGAATGGAAATGTGAAATACAGGTCTTAATATTTTCTTTCCTTTTTTCTTTTCAAAAGGAATGGGATCCAGCATAGGAAAAATTGCTGGCAGGATGGGGTGCTAGGTACAACATGCCCCATCCCATCAGGCTGGAACTGGACGTACCAGTTCCAGGTCAAAGACCAGATTGGCAGTTTCTTCTACTTCCCATCAATTGGTTTCCAACGGGCTGCCGGTGGATTTGGTGGGGTCATTGTAAACAACAGAGAAGTAATTTCTGTCCCTTTCGACAAGCCTGACGGTGACATAACACTGTTCATTGGTGACTGGTACATCAAGAACCACACGGTAAGTGCAACTACAAACTACGATGAGGCACAAATACATAGTTAGTACTTAGTATCAAATTTTTATTTAAGTGTTCTGTCCTTCAGCCAGCAGTTGGATGAAGTTGTGATGCCTATGTGACTTTGTAGGATCTGAGAAAGATGCTTGATAATGGGAAGGATCTAGGCATGCCAGATGGGGTTTTAATAAATGGTAAAGGCCCCTATAGGTATAACAACTCTCTCGTCCCTGCTGGTATAGAGTATGAGACTATAAACGTACAACCAGGTCAGCTGTTCTTTAAATACTTTCGAATTTTGGAAATTGGAGTATGTAAAAATGAATCAAATGCATTGAAACTACATTTTCCTTTGAGCAGGCAAGATGTACCGGTTCAGGATACACAACATTGGCATATCCACAAGCCTGAACTTCAGGATTCAAAATCACAACATGAAATTGGTTGAGACCGAGGGCTCATACACAGTGCAGCAAAATTATACCAATTTAGACATCCATGTAGGTCAGTCGTACTCTTTTTTGGTCACTATGGACCAGAATGCAAGTAGCGACTATTATATTGTTGCAAGTGCAAGGTTTGAAAATGAAACCATCTGGAAGCGGGTGACAGGAGTTGCTATCTTGCACTACTCGAATTCTAAGGGGAAGGCGTCAGGGCCCCTTCCTGACCCGCCTCAGGATTTCTATGACAAGACTTTTTCCATGAATCAGGCCCGTTCTGTCAGGTCAGTTGCTAAATGAATGATAGTATGGTACTATGTCATGGGCTGGTAGCTTTTTGTGCTAAAAGAAAAGGAAGGGCATCTGACTTTAGAACTTTTCTTATCTGTGTTATGCTTGTCAGAGTTTGCCATTTATCTGTGCCAATTTTTTTTGTTGAATTTATATAGAGAACCAGGTACTGGTCCTAAGTCCTAACCACTTCACCAAGTGTTTCTGGTAAAAAAGTAGTATTGTTAACTGAATATGCAACTAAAATTTAGCACATAGTACAAGTTCTTCAATCAAACTGGCCATCTGCAATATTAAGAAGAGATAACTAAAAGTGAATACTAATGCTCTCTGTAATTTCAGATGGAACCTGAGTGCAGGTGCAGCCCGACCAAACCCTCAAGGATCTTTCCGATATGCATCAATAAATGTTACCCAAGCCTTCTTACTAAGAAATGAACCGCCAGTTGTCATAAATGGCAAGCGCAGAGCTACCCTGAATGGCATCTCATATGTGCCTCCACAGACTCCTCTGCGGCTCGCTGATCAGTACAACCTCAAGGGGGTTTACACACTGGATTTTCCTGAGAGACCCCTCAAGGGTGCACCTAAGCTTGGGAGGTCAATAATTAACGGCACATACAGAGGCTTCATGGAATTAATATTTCAGAATAATGATACTAAAATCCAGAGCTACCATATGGATGGATACGCTTTCTTTGTTGTCGGGTATGAGCTGAATTTGATAGAATTTCTGATACTGAAACATATTATTTTTGACACAGAATGTTAACTTGTTTGTTTGTACAATCAGGATGGATTATGGGGAATGGACAGAGAACAGCAGAGGCACTTACAACAAAGGTGATGGTGTGGCACGTAGCACTGTTCAGGTTTGTATTGTGCTAAACTACGAGCAGTACTTCGTAATTTTGCCCTTACTGGCTAATAGACATTCATAACTGTAATTCAAACTTAATCCTAATTAGTTTTACGGCCTATATAATTTATTTAGGTGTATCCAAATGCATGGACAGCAGTGTTAGTGTCACTAGACAATGTTGGCATATGGAATGTGCGTGCTGAAAATTTGGATGCTTGGTACTTGGGACAAGAGGTGTATGTGCGGGTTGTTAATCCAGAAGATGCTAACAAAACTGAATTGCCAATTCCTGATAATGCCCTCAAGTGTGGCCTCCTTGAAAAGTTTCAGAAGTATGCTCTTCCCCTCTATACTAGCTAACCATCATCTTTCATAATAAACTACTTGGCACCTGAACGAAATAAACTAATCAAGCAGTTTAATTTGATAGATCTCAATTTATTGGATTGTCTATAGGCCCCTCAAATGTGTAGTTAATTTTATCTAAAATTCAGGAAAAAAAGAAGTTCCACTATGTAAAGTTAAATTTGATTTTATGTTGTGTATTTTTTATTAGAAAATTAATATATATTAAAGGACCTAACAAAACAATATATTGCTAATTATATAATATACACAGGAAACATATGGGGTATCTGCAAGAAATAATCTTATCATTTCCTCAAAACTTGTTTTCCTGCATCAAATTAAATTTGACAATGTTGGAGGTTAATTTATCTGTCATTTTTTATGTTTCAGTTTACAAACTCCACACCACAAGACCACATCATCCACGATAACTGCATATGTTAGCAGACCATTGGTGTTGTTCATGCTTCTCCTGGTCTTCATCACAACCTTCTCATAATTTAATTGTGTAGCATTCTGGTAAATTATCTGATTTTGATGATTTGTTCTGTCATTTAGAAATTAAACAGGCCAGAAGATCTGCCTCCTGTCCATATGAGTTTCCTTTGCTTCAATTCTTGGTACATTTGAATTAATTTGTGCTCATCTACTATTTTTCAGTTTGGGTTTATGATTTGAATTAAATTTTATGCTATGTAGTGTTTATGATTAATGGTGAAATTGTGACTAGATTTGTATGATTTTGTTTAATGTGTTTGTAGTATTTGAGTAGCAAGCTTAAAACACATGATCCCGCACCCCTCTTGTTTCTTTTCAGGCCCTTTTTGTTTCATGATTAATTTTTTCTTGCATAATTAATAGCGGCATAAAATAATTAAAAAGGATCTTGAAGGAAGTTCAAAAACGCTAAGCTCTGCCTCCCAACAACAATAAATTTATTTTGACGACAAGATTTGCATCTACAAAATTCCATGTACTATTATAGAATTTATTATTAATGGCTGTGGGGCTGGATGATAGACATGCCAGCAGGGGCACATGCATCCCTTGCATGCAAATGTTCTCATCTGACTCATCTCTATCAGAAGACCAGTAAACTTCATTCACTTTAACCTTTCCCTGTAACCTTTTTATATTTGCAGCCTTACAGTTACAGGTACAGGTACATAATTAGTATTTTTCATTCTCTGGGATGGACTATTGCTATATGTCAGTATATATAACAGTAATACAATCATAGTATTCCTGCCACTACTACGCCTTTAAACTCTAAAGATTGACCAATTTATTGACAGGGAATATAATTTCTTCAAGTGAAAGAGGTATTTTTCAATGGACAGTACTACAATTCTACAAATAAGAAGATTTTCTACCTAATACGAAGATGAACCTTATTAAATCAAGGGAAAGTTTACCAGAAACTTTATATTATCTTCATATCAAGTTCTCCAACCATGCCACTCATATTAAACACCACCGCGTTTATTTATGGCTGGAATATAGAGTAGGGATAAGTAGATGGCTGCATAGTCCAGTAATAATCAGGCTGGGTGGTGTGGGGCCCGGCCTCCACGTGAGCCTTTTATCTGTTCTTCTTGTCGTGAAAAAGGTGAAACGAAATCTGAAACCATGGTAATTTTTTTTCCACGGATGATATGACAGCTGTTTTCTCGCTTTTCCGGAGCCCACCATGGCACCATGAGGTCCATGACCATATTTTCAAGTTTCATTTGATTCCTTTTAGCCAAAACACATACCTACTTTTCAAACGGTTGCACACTTGCATCTCATAACGTTAAACGTAAAAGTAGTTGCTGGTGAATTAGAAATAGATTTTTTTTTAACGGTTTGTCCAATACATTTTTTTTTTGTGAGAATTTCTTTAGTCTGTAAAGGATGACAAGTATATTTTAAAATTCTAAAATTGTAAAAGTTTAAAATTAAAAAATGATAAAATTTATGCATGAATAAATATTAAAAGAATATTTTAATATTTTTAATTTATAATTGATATCATTGTATATTTGTATCTAATTATTTTTGAAAATACGAACAGAGAGTACAAACCAGCACACGTATTGATCAAATTTACAAATCAAAAGGACAATGCAATTACAATGCAATTCATATCGTCTACCGCGCTACACCATGCAGTGTGGTTTAAAGACCGTCCGATCGGCAACAAAATTTGTGCTTCACCAATCTCAATGACCCTGTGAATGTAAGGCCTACGTAGTACGTATAATTCCTAACGTTCACGCTGGGAAAAAAAGAAGTCTGAGCTAATGTTTTTTCCGCAGGAGCACAGTGCCACTTTAGCTCAAATCTCTTGTCTATTCTCAATTCCACTTACACGCCGAAGAGGCCCTAAATGAAGAAATAAGACGGCTCATTCACGCTTTTTGGATCATTTATATTGTGGGCTGGGTCATACAATTCAGTATTATCCAATAATCGATCAGGATTCAATTTAAAATAGGCCTTTAGGGATTTCTCATCTAGTGATATGGGAGTTATTTTGATAATTTTGACACTAAATTTTTAAATAAATATAAAAAAATGAAAAATAAAAAAGATTACAAATACATTTTTTTTACTTATAGATGGTTGTGATTCAAATTTCATAATTTCACTATCATTTGATAGTCCATCAAAAATCATCAAATATTTTTATGTAATTTACAATGGTTCCAATTTAATGATCTTTGATGGACCATCAAATATTAATGAAATTATATAAAGTTTGAATCAATATCAATCTATAAGTATATATATATATATATAGAGTGGAGATAGCGTGAGCTTAAGCTCACGGAGGCTTCCGTGAGCTTAACTCAAAAAATATATTAAATGATCTTAAAATTTTAATTTATCATTCTCATTAAATTCTTTATATGAAAATCTCATGGGATACAAAAATTTGGAGCGTTTTGAGCTTTTTAAGTCGCCGTTTTTAATTTTTGAAAATCAGCTCTAAAAATAATAATAATATATTCAATACTTGAACATCATTTTCAAAAATTAAAAACGGCGACTTAAAAAGCTCAAAACGCTCCAAATTTTTGCATCCCATGAGATTTTCATATAAAGAATTTAATGAGAATGATAAATTAAAATTTTAAGATCATTTAATATGTTTTTTTGAGTTAAGCTCACGGAAGCCTCCGTGAGCTTAAGCTCACGCTATCTCCACTCTATATATATATATATATAGAGAGAGAGAGAGAGAGAGAGAGACTATGGTGCTTCATGAAGCACAAAACCTCCTGTGATTCACATTCATATCTCGAATTTGAAGGTTTAAACGGCCGATCCAAACCGTTGAATATGATCTTCATATTGAACTATCTTTGGAGATCAAAATTTATATTTTTTGAAAAAAAATTATTATTTTTTAGATGGGTACAAAATCGTTAGTTTTGGATGGTGCAGAAATCGTTAGATCAACATACTTTGTACCCATTTAAAAAATAGGAAAAATATTAAAAATATATATATATAATTTGATCTTGAAGGATATTTCAATATGAAGATGATGTTCAATGGTTTGGATCGGCCGTTTGAACTTTTAAATTCGAGATACGGACGCGAAACACGAGAAATTTTGTGCTTCCCGAAGCACCATAGCCTCACTATATATATATATAAATATTATTTTTTTCTCTATTTTTAGGATTTTTTTTTCAAAATTCATTTTGAAGAAAAATTAAAATAGTCATTATCAAGTGATCCCTCCCATAATAGATATGGTTGCTAACTGAGTCTATGGGTGTAAACAGATCGGATACGGACCGATAATGATTGTATTGTATACATATCCATTATAATTTTTGAATACGGATCAGTTATTTGATGGATATCCGGATACAAATCGGATATTGGATGAATACAATACAAATATGAAAATATATTGGATATTAAATAAAAATATTATATATATCATTGAAAAATAATTGCATATTATATAATAATCTTAATATTATTATTAATTAAATATCCATTATAAAAAATAAATAATAATTATTGTTATATTAATAGTTCAAATGTATTAATAAATTATAAAAAAATGATGCATGAGCACAAATTAGATATAAAATTGATTAGGTTGTAATCTACGCTAAAACCTAAAAAAAGTATATAATAATATTTTTTTGCATATATATTTGGATGAAATCAGATATGAATACTTCAGATAATGTCGAATGTTGATGGATAATAGATAAACGATCAGATACGGATAAATAATAATCAAACAATATCTTCATCCGTTATAATTTTCAGATATAACTATATCTATAGATCAAATATTTTTTATTATGTTTTAAATCAAATCACATATAAAATCAGATAATTTACTTTACACCAATATAGCTGACACAATCAGCTCAGCATGTTCCTCACGGTGCTGGGTTGGCACTAAAATGTGGGCAATTTTTGTAATAAAATTGTAAAATCAAACACAAAAATAATTACATTATATGCCAAAGCCTTGTTCTCATGTTAATAAAATAATTATCGTTTGATAAAAAAAAAGTAAAATTGAAAAAAAAAACTCCAGCTGTCTGGTTTTGATGAGATGAATCGAACTTCCGAAATCCTGTCCGATTAGTTTATTCACCCTTTCCTCATGTCGGAATTTGTATAAACTGACAAAACTAAATTGTTAAAAGTTTGGCCTGTTGTTTTTTAGTTTTAGATTATTTTAATTTTGTTTCTCAATTACAATTTTTTTCTCATCTCAATTTTTTGAACTTATCTCAAAAAATATTCTTTTCAAAACCCCCAAAATTGTAGCGTAGCAGTCACTTTGACATAAAATATGTATTTTTTTTCTCGTTGTACCTGTCAAGAGAAACTCTTGCCGATCGCAACGTACCGGAGCTCGATCACAGAGTCCTGTGATCCTGAGCAGAACCGTCCAATTGGAAATGAATATACGGATTCGATTTATTTTGATTTCATTTTTAAATTTAAATTTTCAAAAAAAAAAATTCGAATCCGTTCGAGTTAAATAAGATGACTCAAAATCAGATCTCAAGATCCTGCGGTCGGGTCGAGATCATAGACAATTTCATCCCGCACCGCACCCCACTCACAGGTGTCAATTATTGATCTGATCCGACGGGTTAACCCGATTCAACCTGTACCCGAACCCGACATGATCTGAAGATAAATGAATCGAGTATAAATTTAATTGTTTTGACCCGACCCGATTAATTATATTTTTTTGAAGTAATTTTATAATTTAGTAATAATTAAAAGTTAAATATACACTAATTATATACTAATTAAGATTAATTAATATTTAATTACTTAAAATTATATAAAAATAACTAATAAATTTTTAATTATTTTACACGGGTCGGATCGGGTCGACCCGTGATCCGATCGGGTCGGGTATAGATAAAGATTTTTTTACCCGAATTTAAATGAGTCGGATTCGGATCGGATCAAAAAAATAATAAAATAATATAACCCGACCCATTGATATCCTAGTCCCAACACATGATGGGTCATAGCTCACATTTTTTTTCTTTCTTCTTTTTTTTTTGCAAAAGTTACATTAATAATAGAAACAAAAGATTTCATCTTAATACACACATTTATTTCCTTTTTATTCTGGAAGCTTAACCTGCAAAACAAAAGAATTTATCTTAATCAAGGTTCTAAATAGCGATTATCGCGATATAGTTCTAAGATAAGCTATCATACTATAACAAAAACTATCATACATAGCATAAATAAACAATAACAATATTTTTATCTAATGATTCATAAAATAAATAAACAAATAATATAAAATTAATTAAAAGATAATACTGACATTGAATAAATATAATTTTCAAACTACTATTTAAAATATCTTCGATATAGTAAATTACTAAATTAAGTAATACATATCATTTTCTGCCAAGCTCATTCCGTTATTAACTAAAGTCCATGATAAATTAATTAAAATGTTAAATTTTAAATTGGATTAAGTCTCAAAATAAAAACTTTTTAGATTAATTTAGTTTTAATTAGATTTAAATTATTTAAGTTCAAAGCACTTTATAGTTTTAGTTATTATTTCAGATAAAGTAGGGAATCTAAGAAGAAAATAAGAGAAAGATGTAAATCAGGGTCAAACTAGAATGTTGATAAAAAAGAAGAAATTATGATTCAAAATTTATATGGAATAGTTAAGATTATATGTCTCTTAGTTTTTTAACACACTTTAAATCATTTCAATTGGAGTTTGGATGAAGAAATTATGATTACTTTAAATTTATTGTGAACAAGTGTAAGATAATGTGGAATAGTACCGCTATACGCTATACTCAATAGCGGTTCGTTATAACCGTTACAACGCAAATAGCACACATATTACAGTGTAGATGTATAACATAGCATTTAAATTTTAAAAGTGCTATAATACCGCTATAACGCGCTATTTAAAATATTTATCTTAATATACAATATACACCTCCAGGTGTTTTCCGGATAAAAAAGACCTCAGCCCCATTACATCTTAGTACCCTCTTCTCTCTCAGCTTAGCAGAAGCTGCCAAGAATTGAATTGCAAATGTAAATCAGGTCCAGTACTTTACAACAATTGCTTCTATAAATTACTCCTATCCTTCCCAATCTCTCTCTCTTTCTAATCCTAACAAAGTAACAACTCTGGTACCGACCCCAAACATATCAAACTCGCTAACAAATCAATCTATTTGTGCATTTGTCAATTAATCTTAGCCTCATTACTTCTACGAGTAGAGTAACAACCCATTACTCACTGGGAAATGATTCAGACTCCCGCTTGCTGCTTCTTTGCTTTTTGCATCGATAACATGTGATAACTCGAATTATCTAGTGAGACAAAAGTTATAACCTTCAAACCAACTGAAAAAAAAAATGCTTGATAATAGACTATTTATCAATTATTATTCATGTTAGAATCTCTTTGTGTATTAAATGTTTATTTGAATTATACTTGGATAATATCGTTTGATTATTATGGGCATAGTCGTCCATTACCACTTCAAATAGAAACGATATTTATTTAGATAATCTTCAGTATACAATAAGGTTCAATTAATAGATATCCACTACTCATGATTTTTTTTTTACTTTGAAGACAAGTAAATAATTACATTGCTTGAACAGGGCTACTTAAATTGTTATCACATTGTTAACTTGAAGTAAGATAGTCGAAATGAAATAATTCCCATCATCACCAACTAAAATAGATTTGAGGTCACAAAGTTAAAAAATGATGATTTATTTTTTTAAAGAAAAGAGACTATATAATAATTAGCCTTTAATTTAGTGGCAAAAGACAATATTCTCTGTGTGAAAGATCGTATATTCAAAATATGAATTTGGAATCCTCATGGATAGTTATAAATTTTAAAAGCTTCTCTCATCTTTCCGATAAAAAAAAAAGAAAAAAAAGAGACTACATATGAAATAGCAGATTAAAAACTTTACATAGCCTATGAAGCTATAAGTCCATAAAAGTAAAAATATTTTAGAATGTGATGTCAAGTATGAATGATTAGTGACAGTATCACTACCGTTAAAGTCATGAGTACAAATCTCAATGCACATTGAGAGGGGACATTAATACCTTAAATAAATAAATGTTGAGTCTAATCTCTATTATAAAGAGAGTCTTCATAAAAAAAAATAAAAAAATAGTAAAGCTTCATCTTGAGATCTCTTATCTCCGTTTATTGGACATAAAAAATATTATATGTATTATTTTTAATAGAATTATTACTTATAAAAATTAAAAATTAAATATAAAATTAAATACTATAAGAAAACATAATACATTAGCAATCTTGAGTCTAATCTCTTATGATTAATGAATTATAAGAAAACATGATACATTAGCCTCAATTAGATATAAAATTAATTAGATTTATAATGTACGTTAAAAATCTCATAAAAATATATAATGAGAATTTTTTAAATATTTATTCGAATAATATCAGATAATATAAAATCGGATACTTTCGAATAATATCTGATATTTATAAATAATAGCTAAACAGTCGGATATGGAAAGTTAATAGTTAAATCATATCCTTATTCTTTCATATTTTTCGGATATAAATGCAGACACAAATATGAATCAGATATTTTTTATTATTTTTCGGATCAAATCGTAGTTAACTTCCAATAAATTACTATCCATTTGCATCCTTGACTCACATAGCTGACTTCACGGACCTAAGAAATTGTGTCGGAGATGCATAGTAGGTAGAGGTGACAGAACTTGACCCGATCCGACAAACTCATCCGATCCGTCTGGACTTGAATCCGATCCGATTTTGAAAAAAAAATCAAACTGACCTAACTCGATCCGAACCTGACCTAACCTGACCCGATCCGACCCGAGATTAAATGACTTTCAATCCAATCAAAATCTATCAAAGATCTGAAAAAATATAACATGTAAATTGTCCTGATCCGATCCGATTTCTTCTAAAAAGTCAAACTAACCCGACCCATCCGACTCGAATCCGAACCTGATCCCGAACCCAAACCCGACCCGACCTGCCTGATTGCCGCCTCTAATAGTAGATACCGGTTATCATATCTACTTCAGTTCGAATGGCACCATCGGAATTCGGAACCCAAATTATCCTCACGCCCCTTGACTTGTATCATTGATTAATTTCTACGACCCTTAACAGTGCAGAAAGTTCTAACCAGAAAAAAAGAAAAAGAAAATTAACAACAGCACATGCTAGAGTACCATATTAAAATAGGTAAGGATCTCTTGATAATGGGTTAACATTAACAATTTTGATAATAAATTTTAAATAAATATAAAAAAGTAAAAATAGAAAAAAATTATAAATATATTCTTCTATTTATAAATTGATGGTGATTAAAACTTTATGTAATTTCATTATCGTTTGTTAGTTCATCAAAAATAACTAAAATATTATGCACTTTATAATTATTTCAATTTAATAGTCTTTAATAAACTATCAAATAATAATGAAATTGTATGAAATTTAAATCACCATCAATCTATAAATAGAAGAACATATTTATAAAAAAATATTTTAAAATATTTTCATATTTATTTAAAATTTTTAATATCAAGGTAACCATTGTCAAGCGATCCTTTCCCATTGAAATAAAAATAAAATCAGAGAAGGAAGAAAAGAATCAGATCAGGAGAGAAAGTGGCTTTATTTTTATTTTTATTTTTATTTTTATTTTTATTTTTATTTTGAAGAAGCCTACTCTAGGCTGTACTCACACACACAGCTCAACTCATACGCTCACAGGCAAAATTTGATTTTGAGACCTACCTTATATGTTCCTCTCTCACCCCACACAATACAAATTCACAATTTATAAAGTATTTTAATGGATATAATGCTCGAAATTAAGTGTGCCTTATAAATTTAAAAATAAAAATTAAGTTCGAACAGTTGAGTTCATAATATAGATCCGACGAATAAGTTCGGATTGTTACTCTCCCTACCTATAAATTATAATGTATTCTGAGGATACTCAAACAACACACGCTGCGCAACCCCAGCTCATATTCTCTGATCCATCAGACAAACCTTCCCAGATCCATTAAACTATTGTTGCATTTTAATTCTATTCGATCTTCTTATACAGTTGTACCCGATGCTCTCCTCCTCCTAACCCCGGAGCCAATTTCTCGAAAAATTCAGAAAAATGCTTCAGAAATTCGCTCTCGCATTCAAGACCAAAACGATCGAATTCTTTGCCGACGAAGAGGAGGAAGAAGACGACGACAATGGATCGATCAGAGCCGTAGACGATCTCGTTGGCCCCAAAGCAGACGCCATCATCACCGACCAACGGGTCGTCGTGCTCAGACCCGATCCAGCTCCCGCTCCTCCAACTCAAAACCCTAACCCTAGCCCTGACCCAGAAACACTAATTTCCACCATGTTCGCCACTCTCTCCTCCTTTCAATCAGCTTATCTCCATCTCCAGACAGCACGATCTCCCGTCCTTCCCTCTGCTCTTTGCTCTGCTGATTCTGAAGTTGTATCTCACCTTCGCCGCCTCTCAGATTTAAAACACTCGTTTCACGGTCCCAATTCTAGTTTGCAACCCAATTCAGACCGCATTGACCTCAATTCTTGCTTGCAAGCTCAGGTGCTTGACAACCAGAAATTGTTGCGTACATTTGATGTGGTGATCAACCGGCTTCAGGCCGACATTGACCGAAAGGATGTGGAATCAGCTGAGCTCAGGTTGAGGTTCAATGAACTTGAATTGATTAACGAAAGGTTGGCTGCCCGGCTTGACCGGGCATGTGCACCCTCACCTGGTGAAGAAAATGTGGAGAATTTGCTTTCAGTTAGTGTGTTTGATTCTGTTTTGAGGGACTCTTGTCGAATTATGCATCGGTTTGCCAAGTCTCTTGCTGATTTTATGAGGCGAAGTGGGTGGGATTTGTTTTCAATTGCAAAATCCATTCACCCTGATGCAAATTATGCAAAGGCTTGCCATTGCCGCTATAGTATCCTTTCACATGTGTGCATGCAGATGTTTGATGGGTTTAATTCATATGGGTTTGGAATTAGAACTGGTGAGCCAGAACCTGATTTGCTAGAAAGAAGGAATGATTCTTTGAGGCAATTCATCGAGCATTCAGCGGTTGATTCATTGGAATTGATTGGTTCAGATCCCAATTCTGATTTTGCACAATTTTGTGAGAGGAAGTACACAAAGGTAATCCAACCAGGTACAGGATGTGGCTTTTTGGGTCCGTTTGAGCCATCTAGCCCACTTTATGAACCATATGTGACCATGGCAAGTTCCATTTGGGCGCTTCATTTGCTAGCGCGGGCTTATGACCCAACTGTAGAGATATTTCAAGTTGGTCATGGAATGGAGTTCTCAATTGTTTATATGGAGAACATATTACGAAGGAAAATTGCTACATTGTGTGGTAAGGTAATGAGACCAAGGGTTGGGTTCACAGTCGTACCTGGTTTTCGGGTTGGGGGGACAGTGATCCAATGCAGGGTGTATCTGGATCCTTCTTCTTAGAGGAATTGTTTATCTGTTAGAGTTTGGCATTTAAAAAATGTAAATGTCAAATTAGGAGTTGAAACTGGTAAACTCAATAACTCAAGTTTATATAGACATTCATGAGAAACATAGTTTCTATTTGTGCATTATAGATTTCTCTCTTGTAAAAAAAGGCATAAGGATTGTATTGACGGCACTTTAGTCATATAGGAATTTATTTTTTTATATGGGCGAGTTTTGTAATTTCTGATTTAAGACATAATGCAATTGTATGTGACATAATTTCACCTTTTCCCTTAGTTTCTAAGTTTTGTTGGGGAGATGAAGATCTGTTGTTTTCCAATTAGGAATTAAGAGACAGCCACAGCGATAAGAAGCTTGTGCATGAAAATTTTTTAAGTGGTTCTTTTCTTTATCAACCCCACAAATTCTGGTAGAAGATTTGTTTCATCTAATCATGTGAAATGCGCCTTTTAGAAAATTGAATCACTGTAAGGTTATTTAAATTATCTGTTGGAAGATTTAATGTCTGTTTTGTCTCAGTTACCTACCCTCTCTTTGACTTTGCTAAGAATGTGAGCATTTTACTGTGGCACATGTACAAAATGGAATCCTAAACAGGGGAATAACATCTCCAATCCATTCATTTCCTCTATTATAAATATATGTAAACCTACATCGTGGCGAGTCCAGATCCTCTGGGTAATGCACTATTTAGAGTGTTGTTCGAATTTCAACAGTAAACAGCCTGTAAATTTAAACATCATCTGTGATATTATTCACACTATCCGTAGTACTATTTTTTTTTAACTGTCCATTTCAATTTCTAAGGTACCTCAGAAAATACGCACTCCATGATGGCCTGAGGGCTTTAAAGGTCACTGGTAGGGGTGGACCTGAAGGCTTTAAAGGTCACTGGTAGAGGTAAGGTCCACCCTGCGTTGATTGCTACCGTGCACAGTCTAAATTTATGAATAAATATATATAAATTTTATAATATAATTTTACGATGGGCAGCCTCTGTTATATAAACAGTATTATGGTTTGAAAAACAGTACTATGAATAGTGTTTAGATTTAAAATACCGTTTACCGTTTAAATTAGAATGTAAATTCTAAACTTATTGCATCTGCCACTACTTTTGGAGTTCTGAATGAGTATTGCAAAGAAAATGTCAGGCGAAGGATCAGTTGTAACAGCTAATTATTGGTTAATCAGTGGCTCATAGTCATGTTTTCAATTTTCATCTATAACCGATAAACGGCGCAGGGATATACTTTTCTATACCTAAAAAAATTGTAAAATAATTTAAAATTTCAAATACATCGCTCAATTATGAACTATGGTGTGTCCGTCCGGATTTAATTCATCAATTATGAATATTCCAAAGTCCAAATCGCAAATCCCATCCATGACTAATTATCTTGTTTAATTTCTCGATGCCTAGTTGTACGTTGAGTGAGATTTACACTTCCCCCTTAAATTTGTCAGAATAGAAACCGTTTGCATCACGGTGAGAACATTTCACGTTCTCGTTGACTTCACAGTAAGAAAGAATTTTTTTAATTCACTAAATTAACACCTATTTTATAATATAATAATATGATAAATTATAATAATAATAATAATAATAATAAGCTAAATTTTAATATTAAGAATAACAATGCTCTCAGTGATATTTTTTTCTTTTTCTTTTTAATATTGCAAATATTTTTCACAATACAAAACACATTCATCTCAAATGAAAAGAATGGAAGTAATGATTCCAGTGGGAGAATGTTAATGATATTGGCGCAGTTTATTTTTTTAAAGAAAAAGTAAAAAAAAAAATACGTCATTGAGAGTAACGATTTTTTATACGCTATATGCAGCGTCGTATTGTCATTCTTAGTATTAAAATTTAATATTTCATTATTATTGATAATAATATGAGTTATGATATTATTATTATATTACAAAATGAGTGTTAAATTAACGTTAGTGTTTCCAATGGAGGGTACTTGTTAGTGGGTTTTGTTTTCTCAACAGCTGGAACTTGGCTTTCTGGGCAAGGCAGCTATATGTATTACTAAACTCAGCGAGCTGCATATCATAAATAAGATGTTAATCATACTGTTTTTGAGCTGCCGACATTTGAAATTTTTTTCAATTAAATATAATTTTTTTATTTTTTCTAAAAATATACACAAATATAAAAATATTTTAAAAAGAATAGCCAAGGGGTCAACTGTTTCGGTGCTAATGAAGGAAGTGAGAGAGGTTCAAAGCACTTTGAATAAAAAAGTTGGTTCAAAATTTTATAGAACCGTTGATTTTGTATTGAGATCCGTACTTTTAATAAAATCTAATTTTAAAATTCATACTTTTTAATAATCATTACAAATCTCGATACAAAATCAACTGTTCTAAAAGACTTTGAATCATTTTTTTAGTTCAAAGTACTTTGAACCTCCTCCACCTCCGCTAATGAATGTCTTTGCTCCTATTTGATGTAGACTGATTGGCATATCGGGGTTCGAATTCGTTTTCATACTTTCTATAGCAGAAAAAACATGACACTCCACTGCAGCCGTCGAATTAATTTAAACAGTTCAGATTAAATTCAACGTTATTATTGAGTAGACCCCACTGTCATACTCAAATGACACCACCGCCCTACTACTTTCAAGTACAACAGCTGATATATTTCCTGGCATATCGTACCGGTCCAGTTGGCATTTGGAAAGAAGTCAACTTGTACACTTTCAAACTAGGACCAATTTCAGACCAGTTGTTCGTTGCTTAGTTAGAAAATCAAGACTTGCTATGACTTAAATAATATAAGTTACAAAATCAAGGTCCGTGCGTAGGTTAATAAAAAAATCAAGCTTTGCAAATCCATAACATTAACAAGGTACAAGAATCAAGGTTTCTTCATTTATTAGTTAGAAAACCAAACCTTGCTTGTGCCCTAAAATGAATTTTCTACCATCGACAGTGGCAGAATCATAATTTGGAATAGGATGGAGCAAAATTTTACAATTATTTTGAACTATAATCATATTTTTACATTATTTTTTCCTGAAAAAGACATTCAAACAGTATCTTTGTTAGCCAGGTGGGGCAAATGAAACCCCCTGGCTCTATGTAGCCATGGACAAAACTAATATATTTTGAGAGATTTTATCTATTCGGCACCTCTCAATATTTATATTTAATGTCCAATATAACAGCTTCTCAAGTTGAAGTGATCTGAATTGATACTAATAATGTAATAGCACCTAGGATTAGAGTAGTCCTTGCGTGCAAGCTACAACTACAAAGTACAGAAAACAAATTTTTAATGTAGGAAGTCACAACTAGCTTGAGATAGTAAATATGAGATACAACTTGAGTACGGACTCTGAGTTGGTTCCTAAATGTGAAGTTTACCTAATAGAAAATTCTAAGTGCAACTTGAATAATTAGTATTGATGTAGGAAGTCAAACCAAGTGACTTCAGTATCATTTTCATCCCTTGCATAGACATTGTTCTGTATATTATCTGAAAAAAATATTTTGAAAAATCTTGATCAGGATATTTGCATTAAAAAAATGATGTATTATTTTCTGACTTCTAACCATGAGAGTAACAAGACTTTAAGGAACACAGGCAAATAAAACAGCAATATGGATGTGCTCGTTGTGAAGGAAAACAGGCACAGCTTCTTTCTTTTCTGAGTTTATTACTTCAATGCCGTAGAAGTTGAAAAAGCAGTATCTGATTTCACTAACGTTCAACAGTGGTAAAGGTCCAAAACCAATAGTTTAATATGCTTGATTATAGGGGAAAAAAGGCTGAAATAAATTTAAAAAACTATAAAAAATTAATAAGAAGTTCATTCTACAGGCACCAATTATATTTTTATTTTGTACTTAACAGAGCATTCACTTTGTTCAACGAATTGAGAAGGGAGAGCAAATAACTTTTTCTTTTTGTAGAAGCCATCAAACAAGTAGAATCATACAAATTTACTTTTTTTTTTTGAGTAAAATCCTGCAAATTTCCTTAATTTCACCATCCAGAGTATTATTTTTACTCAAATTCCCTAAATTTCCCTTCATCCAACTCTCTTTCTTCTTTTTGGCCCATGTCAGTTTTGATTATTTGTACATTGCAATAGGCCTGTCTCTCTTCCAAACTCTGGATTAGAGATGACAATGGACCGGGTAGGGTTGAGTTTATGACAAATCCGAGTTAGACCCATCTTTCAAATCTTCGGCCTAATCTACTCGGTTCGTACTTTCATGCCTAAAATTATTGATCTGGCCCGCCCATAATGTTTCATGGGTCTACTCGTCCATACCTGTCCCGCCCGACCTAGATGATGATTATTGTATTTAAACTAAAATATTATTAATATAAGTTAATTTGAGGATTTTTTTAGTTATGGTAATTAAAATATATCGTTCTTTTCATAGCATAAGTATATTAATATGGTAATTAAAATATATTGATCTTTTTGTAGCACAAATATATATATCCATTGTCCTTATGATAATTATTTTAAGTAAAATATATCTATTTATATAATCATATCATAACTAAATATTTAATATAATTTAAGTGATAATATTGTTATATTAAGATTGTACATAATTTTTAGAATATACTAATAATATATAATATGTATAAATATAAATAAATTATATATGTATACTATCCGGGGCGGCGCGGTGTACCCAACTTCAAATCCAAATCCGTACTCGATCCAACCCATAGGATGGCCCGATCCGACCCTATCCGTTCACTGTTCGGGTTGGATGAGTACACCGTTTTGTGGGCTATATTGCCACAGAGTAGGAAGCATCTTTGTTATCCGGAGCAAAATTGAAGTTTAATTTGTTTCATGTGGTTAAACTACAAACTGGAAATACTGGTTTGCTAACTTGAAGTAATGTCAATGCTCAAATGCTAGATTGAGCTTCTTGCTCGATTCGATGTACAATGACAATTGAGTTACTGGTACGATGGCAACTAGGATGAACTGAAAGCCTTGCATTTGCCTCAGTGCAGATATAACAAACTCGCAAAAATTGGGGAATCATTGAAAATCGAGATTCACGCCATAAAACAAGAGGAGAGATCGACCCTAGTGAAAACAAGAATACCTAAAGTTGGATTCTAAATTCTAAATTCATGAACTCCAAAAAGGACCAAAAATATATGCTCAAAGAAATAATTAGCTTAGATCACCTAATAAAGGAAGACGCGCACGACTTGACAACGTTATTTTATTTTAGAGCACTTTCGCCTATTTTTTCATCTTCAGAAAACAAAATTGGAGCCTCCATTCGATTCCAAGTTCTCCGACAAGATTCTTCTCGCATTATCCAAACAAAAATTTCTCAATCGCATTGACAAAATTGGCCCAAGTTTATGAATTATTGAAGAGACATTTTAGCTAAGCCCATACATTTAAAATGGGCCGACATTGGCATAAAGCATACAATTATCATCTGGGCCGAACATTAAATACAGTTCATGTCCGAATAAGCACCCGCAACCCAACTTTGTTAATTGTTATTTAAGGACTTTATGCTTATATATATTTTTTCTTACATTGAATTATTGCAGAATTGGTCTATCACAAAAAACTGTGGTCCACTACCCAATAAATCCCAAACAGACCTCATGTGCCTTGCTCTTGGTATAACATTTCAATAGGATGTTTGATAAATGATAACATATCTGTTCATATTACAATCAACACAATAGTTTTGATGGTCCAAAAATTTAAGGTAGACGATTTTGATTTTGATTATTTTTTTATGAAAGACGATACCCTAGTTAAATGATCTCGAGAGGTGGTTGAATAACTGAGAGCAGAAATAAAATGAATTTAGAAATGTACTCTCTCTAGCTAGGATTGCATCATGTGACTATAATTTAATTAATATCCCTTTCTAATCAATATAGTTTGTCTTATTTCCTAGCTAGATGGTGACAATTTCTTACCCCAAATACCATAATTTCCTTTTTGGTGTATATACCGTCTACACACAAACATCAAATCAAGACTTTTGGTTTAGTTTCTAAAACACTCCTCGCCTCGCGAGCTTACCTACCCTCTGCTCTTTCTACCAGATCGTTACCAACCAAAAGTTTGTTGTCTTTTCCCCTTGATCAGATCAGTTCAAAAATAGGTCTCAGTGTAATGTATGGCTGGAATTAATGAATTAATGATCAAGTCCTTGAGTGATATATACTCGTATATTAATAATACTTGGTTCCATGGCCATCCACATTTAATTTTTAAATTAGATACAAGGGCATGCATCCAATATTCAAACTAAGAAGTTTCTAATCAGATAGTTCGAGTGTCTATTAATACAGTTAACCTCTTGACCACAGATAATTTTAGCAAAAAAAATGATATTCAAATAAATAAAAACTCGTGTACTTTGTTAACACGTTACATATATACTTCCCGTCATAAATAATTGCATGTAAAAACTCACAAGCACAAGGTATGTTTAACAATTGAAGCATGCTCGCATATCGTTAAAATGTCATGGTTGGATCATTATTTTAATACGGTCCACCATCTGCCAGACTGCCACACTCCTATCTATCTATATATATATATCGCTGTATCACAAGTCATGTCATGAACAGATCCAAAGATTTAATAAATCTTTATCAACCACAAGAATTTTTTTAAATAATAAGGCCGGGAATGAAACCAAGATTTGACATTCCTTTTCATCAATCGCCTGCGGTTCTGGTAAAAGGGACAGAAAGGGACCGAATTATTATGGACTGCAACAATACCAATTTGACTATTCATTTTATAACATTAATTTCATATTTGTTGAGGTTGAATTTCAAAGAAACTAAATTTACTTTAGTTATATATAATATATAATGGCAAATTAATGAGTTGACTGGAACCGCACGCGATTGATATATAAAGTAAATTTACTTTAATCTCAAAGCAAGTAAATTTACTTAAATTTCAAAGAAAGTAAATTTACTTTAATTATATATAATATATAAATTTGCTAATTGTCCTTTCCAGCCAATTCTATTAAAAAAATGTCCTGTATATATAAATTTATTAATTGTCTTGTATATATAAATTTACTAATCACTACGCCAAAAGACCCCTTTTGCACCACATCATTTACAACGGTTGTTAAAAACTGTTGAAAACCGCTATAAATGAGTTTTATAGTGGTTTTCAGTTTAAAACCGCTGTAAACTTAGCAGTTTTTTTTAACAACCGTTGTAAATGGGTTTACAGCGGTTTTTAGCTGAAAACCGCTGTAAAGTTGCTAATAAGTAATGTTGTCCCTAGTTACAAACTCTCTCTCTCTCTCTCCCAACCAGCAGCCGCCGCCATTAAAGGAGCTCCGAATTTAAATATTTTTTGAGCTCGAAATAACACAAAATTCCACCAAATTTGATCAAATTTTCTATTGTCTTCTCTTGATGTCTCAACAACAAACTTCTCCTCCTCTATCTTCTCTCAAACGAAGTGGCATGGGTAACAGAAGCGGATCGGAGCGGGTGATTGGAGCAAGCAACGACAAGCAGGATCTCGGCAGCAGCAAACGAGACCGGGCAGCAGGATCTCATCTCCCACTTTCATTTTCGATATTCCCCTCTATCCCGCAGCAGTCAGCAGGTGGAAACCCCTAACTCTTCATTTTCGAAAACCTAGCCACCGATCGTCGCGGCGGCCCCCGCCCCTCATCTCCCACTTTCATTTTATATATATAATTGAGTGATGAATGGTGCTAAATGACGGAAATTAGCAAAAATATCTTTATATATAGAGTGATGTGCTTCGCGTCTTTTGTGCTTCACGTATCTCAAATTTTAAAAGTTCAAACGGCCGATCCAAACCATTGAACGTCATCTTCATATTGAAATATCCTTGGAAATCAAATTTTATATTTGTTTGAAATTTTTTGCTATTTTTTAAATGGGTACAAATTTTGTTGATCTAACGATTTCTGCACCATCCAAAACTAGTGACTTTGTACCCATATAAAAAATATCAAAAAAATATAAAATTTAATCTCCAAGGATATTTCAATATGAAGATGATATTCAACGGTTTGGATCGGCCGTTTGAACTTTTAAATTCGAGATACGGACGCGAAGCACCATAAAAATTTATCACTCTCTCTCTCTCTCTCTCTCTATATATATATATATATATATATATATATATATTACATCTAATTAACAAGTCTTTAATTGTAGCAAACATTGGATTCTTCTTGTTGTGTGTTACCATAGTTGCACGTTGTATTATGCGAATTCAATGAACCTCATAGTCGATCATTCAGAGTTGACGCTCAAGTTTGCTCTGAATGCGTAAGTATTCTCATACTTAGTTCAATTTTCAAACATTTGTACAAATCTTAAAAATTCGCTTGCAGGGGTGCAAGCGTTATTGGCAACTACGCAACTCAAGTAAACTTGTGGGAGTAAATGATCCATTGATTTTTCGACAGATTCCGATATGGTCACATATTATATAATTAGTGTTACGATTAATTATAATTAATTAGGTCCTTGTACATGCATGCATAATTATATGTATTAACATGGTATTGTTATATTTATAATTATTATTAGTGCCCTACACAACCTAGCGGCAACGAGTGCGGGTATTATGTCATGCGGAACATGATTGAAATCATCAAGAATTACCCATTAGATTATTTTCCTAAGGTGAGTAGAAATTAATTATACATAATTAAATTTATTAGTTTTTTCAATATATATTTACGTACTAATCATTTTTTTTTTCAGAACATCAAAATCTACAACCTTTGACACCGACCGAGTACAACAAAGTAAAATAATTTTGGGTTGAGTTTGTGATTTTTTTGTTTTAACATTTTTTATCATTTAGTTTTAATATTTTATAAATATTTGTTATATTTTGTTGTATTATGTGTGTATGTTAGATAAATTAGTTAATTAGTAAATAAATGTAGTTATTATTGTTTTTGCGAAAATGCAAGTGATGAAAATATTATATATGGCTAGCATATATGGGCTAGTCACATAAAAAAAAACAAAAAAAATTACAATTACGGTTTTTATGAAAAAACCGTTGTAAAACCATTTTTACAACAGTTTTTAACTTAAAACACAGCTGTGAAAGTTCATGTTTACACCGATTTTTTAGTTAAAAACCGCTGTAAATGGTATTTTGCAGCGGTTGATCTATAAGAACTGTTGTAAATGATTTACAACGGTTTTCAATAAAACTGTTGTTAAACTTTGCAGTGCTCCCAATAACAGCGGTTGTACAACCGCTGCTAACTGGGGAAAATAATCGCTGTAAAAGCCCTTATGTGGTGCAGTGAATTGTCCTGTATATATGACTAGTAATCATTGCCATGGGTATACATATTAACACTCATATATATTCTAACATAAAATTTAAAGTATTATTCTACACATACTAATAAATGCTCTTTTTTTATAGTTTTTTTAACCATTTTAACTTTTTTATTTGAAAATTTCGAGGCAAATATAAGGTGAAATTTTCTAAAGTGAGAATAGAATTTTGAAAATGTCATATAGTGCTTTGAGAATGGTGACATGGGAAAAAATACACGAGAGAGGTGTGTGAGAGTCTATTTTAAAAAAGAGGAGGAGTGTGTGAGAAGGAATAAAATGTACTTTTTGTTACACTTAACATCTTCTTTGATTTGTCGATTTGCAAAATAATCTTGAATTTTACAATTTGACTTGTTTGAGTTTTGTGCAGGGATTATCATGCAAATGGACTAGTGCACAAGAACCAAGACTAGTACTGGGATACAAGAGCTCAATTAAGACTGCATTAGGCTTAGGTTTAGTAAAACTCAAACTGGGTTGAATTGGTCAAGAGAAATTGAGCTTAAACAACAAGAAAAGTGCTTCTACCCAGTGAATCGTTATAACGGTTCAGTAATCGTTATAACGGTTCATCTCAATACTCAAAAATATTCTAAGGCAGAAACATTCTCAAAGAAACCAGAGTGTATCGTTAAGTAACGATTCAGTAATCGTTACAACGATTTGTGATACGTGTAACGATTCAGTGATCGTTACAACGATTTGTGAAACGTATAACGATTCTGTAAACGTTACAACGATTCATGAAACCGTTATAATGATTTATGAAACCGTATAACGATTCTGTAATCGTTATAATGTTTCAGATCAGTTGATCCAACGAGTAAATTTCTCTGACAATCCTACCGTTTGAACCTTAATCCGTTATAACGATTTGTAAACCGTTATAACGGTTCAGGCCTTTAAAAGTGAGTTATGCTTGGTTTTTCAGCTCTATATAAAAGGGAGACCATATCTCTTCTCCTACTGTTGTTAAAAATACACTTGCAAAATACATTCTTACAGCGACCATTAAAGAGCTTTGAGAAAATCTTGTTATACCTAGCTAAAGCTCAAGATCTTTGATCTAAACTTGTTCTAAACACTTGTGAGATTTGAGTGATTTGCTCCATTGCTAAATCTACTCCTAGCTTTTGCTACTCCATTTAACTTTAGGCTTTGTCTCTCATCCTTTGTGTGTAAGAGGGCAAAGTTCAACCTTGTATAAGATTCGTATTTGGTTGAATAGATCGGACCGGCTTTGTTACCATTAGACGGGAAGCCGGGGACCCGAGGAGTAGGCGCATAACGTCGAACCTCGTTACATCACGTGTCAACTCGATCCTTTGATTGAGCATTTCTAAACTCTTTCTCTTTACTTTATTTCATATCTTTGGTTTAGAAATTGCTTGTGCTTGATTGTTGTAGAACTTGTTAAAATTGCAATTTAACCCTTGTACTTTTTACTAATTGACCAAATTAGTATTATTAGCGGTAATCAAGGGTTACACTTTTGTGTAAGATTATGGTGTAATATTGACTAATATGATGCAATATATATAAATAAAATTGTGTTTTTCTAAAACAATGTTATTGTTGACTACAAAAATTTTGAGTGTTTAATAGATTAAATTTTAAAAATTATTTTTGATTTTTAAAAAAATATGACATTAATTTATTTTTTATATAGTATTTAATAATTAGTGTCGGCATGTTGTCTGAAAAATGAAGATTGTCGCTACTCTATTACAGGAAGTCTCGGAAGATCTATAGAAGCCAATTTGTTTTAAGTACTTTATGTAATCTTTCGTGTTCTATTTTTAGTTTCTGAAACAATTTTACTTTATTTTTTAAGTTTAAAATCTGGTAAATTCTTCAAAGCTCTTATAGAGACTATACCTAGTCAGTTGTAATAACTATTTTATCAATAAATTTTGAAGATAGGGCTTGACCCATAACTTTACTCAAAAAATAATTAGTGTCGGATTTTTATTAAAAAACTAACCCTAATTAATATTAATAAGTGTTGATTTTTATTAAAATTTGACACTAATTAAATATCATTTAGCATTGGGTTTCTAGTAAAAATCTGATATAAAAAGCCAATTAGTGTCGGAATTTTATAAAAATTCGACACTAATTGCTGTCATTAGTGATGATTTTTTTGTTACATCGGTGTCTTAATTATCAGTACCGGGAGATTCGGTGTCAGGTTGATAATATCCATAAATATCTGAATCTAAATGTGTTTTTTTTTTCTGTACTAATGACTTATTTTTGTGGGGCCGTGAAAACCTCTTGCCATGCTGTTTCCTGCACTTTCACTGAGGTCGATCGTGTCAACAATTCTGATATCTTAGCTTCGCCATACCAGATCCATTGACAAAAGACATCAGGTGACGTACCTTTTGGCTGCCTCTCCACTTGTACAAGTTGTTTGTCTCCTTGCACCAACGTGCTGGTTTTTTTGCGTGAAAAACTAAAAATGATCATATATATGCAACTAATTAATCAGGTGATGATATACAAATGATGACCAACCTATGGTAAGTTTGGGAATTTTAGGTGCAAGAGTGCAGGTGTTATTATATTATGATGCGGTTATGCCGTCATTAGCAAAATTGGAGATACTTTAGATTGATCTCATTTAATCCAAACTGTCTAATCTTGTTCCGACGGAGCAGATTCAAGTTAATTATAATTATTAATTTCATCCATGTTTAGCGCATCTGCAAGAAAATAATGTATGCATGTTTATATATACGTAAATTAGTACAATATCCGTATATGAAAATAGGCAGATATAAAGATACGGATAATTTAAGTTCTCTGTAGTGCTTTAAAAGGATGTGGATATTCTCATTAATTATATACATGTGTGTGTGTATTTCAAATTGTGATCGATTTTCCTTTCTATCAATTTCTTTGAAATGCTCACATATTTTATTCCATTTAATTTATTATAAACATGAAAAGATACATGCAGATCGGTTATCAACTTTTTAGTTTAAAATGTTTATTTTATTGTTTCAAAATTCTTATGTATATCACATTTGCATAAGCATATTCATATAGTATTCATATAATATATAATATTCATAAAAAAATTCCACAATTTATGATATATTAATTGAATATTAAAATTGTTCGAACATAATATATCACATTTAACACCCAAGCGAGGAAGGATCATGCGGAAGGACCATACAAATTGTTCTGCCTTTGTTACGTGATCAAAGCAAGTTCTTCGATTTTGATAGTTCTGAGACAAAATCGCTATTAGTTATGAAAAACCATGCATGCAAAAACTCCATTGATGATTTTAGAGCACAGAATACAGATTAAATTGAAGGTAGCGTTAATTCATTAACAGTATGTAAACATATGCATGTCTTGATTGATTTCTTGATGCCTATAGTTGGGAAAGAAATGTTTGTTCAAGAACTTCACGTTTGGATTGAAGTAATATTTAATCAGATGACAGGAATTTGTCCCCGTCTCTGGACTAGATATTGTTGAATATATATGTATAAAGTATAATAACATTCTTTGTTTCATACATTTTGTGACCCCATCTTTTTCTTTGTTTCATACATTGGTTTCCTCTCCAAAACAATCGAAGGTGAGGATCATAATAGAAGCTTTAAATCAGTGGATGTGCTACTGTCTAGTTCACGACCCATTGCCCTTCTGGTCTTCTTTTGTAATTTAATTTGGGCTATTCTGTTATTTCCAATTTGTGTGTAATTAGTTAAACGTCTACACATATGTTACATGTATCTGTGATTTTTTTACGCAAAAAAATAGCAAGTTTATTAATTCATACGTCATCAAACATTCTAATCTAACTGGTTTATTATTTCATATGTCATATATAGCAAGTCTTATGTCAAATGCATCGCTCATTTTCCAAAATTTTAAATTATAATGAACAAACTTAAAAGTGAATTGCACATTTTTAATATACAATGGTTCACTTTCAAAATAAAACAATTTCAATGGTTCGCTTCTACTATTTTGGTTTACAAATATATGATTATTGTTTGGCAATGATGGAGCACCAAAAATATGCTATTTATTTAATTTCTCCACACAAATACATATATGTTTCATTGCATACATTATATAAATTTAGTGGCCATATTATTTCTTAATTAGTCATGTTTAATTAGATTTTTTTGAGGTAAGTTGGCAAATACCAACTTAAATCTTTTTGAAACAAAGAAAACTGACCATGGATGCTTGAACCCTCGCCTTTAGAAATTAACTCAAGTACTTACCATTAGGTCAATCATGTGTTTTAGCGATATTTTATTAGTTAACGAGAAAATATGAAGTTACATGCTTAATTAGTTAAAAGAAAATAAAATATGAAATATAATTGTGTTCTGTAAGTAAAACAAGTAATTGTCAAATAGCTTCTTTTCATGAATAAAAAAGTGAATTGAAGGGTTGTGGCTCTATCAAGATATCAGAACTTCTGATAAACTTCGAGAAAAGAGAAAAAAAATTGACAGTGCTTTTGCCTCGTCCAGATTTTTGAACATTGGTCGGTGAAAAATTGGGTAATTGCCATTTAAATTATGAGAAAAGTAAATAAAGGGGACAGTTTTCACAGCTCTCATGTTCTGAATTAATATTGATCCTATATAAATAGGAAAAAAAAGGCTGTATGCAAAAGGTACAGCGAATAATAGATTCAAAGCGAATATATGTTCCAAGTCAACTAAAACATATTTTGATCAAACTTTGCATACCGGCCTTTAGACATGCGTACCTACTGGATACCCGTTGCCTCCCTTTAATGAACATGCATGAAACCACTAAAGAATTAAAGCAGAGACTAAAAGACAATAAAGGGAAGGGGAAAAAAAAGATAAAGATAAGACCCTAGGACCATACATTGCCACTGTCCTTATGCAGTGTAGCACCTTAATTAGATATTAGCACGACTAAATAGAACAGAGAGAGGCGAAGCCCCTAGCTAGAAGAGGTGAGCACAATTTAAAATGGTGATACTCCCATATTAGCCGCTACCGGTGCATAGAAACCCTCCTTTATAATATTAGTAGCATCTTCTTTTCTCACCTAAAAGTAAAAGACGAGAATTAATGCATTGATGTAGTGAAACTTATAGTTAGGCATTGTTGCCTTTTTTTTGTGCTGATCAAATTTCATTATATATCCATATTAAAGGACGGACTTCGTCAGCAGGAGTATCATGTGTTCAGCTCAAGAAAAAAGGAGAGAAATGCCCGATAAACTATATGATAGTCTAGTTTTATTTCAAGATCTAGCTAGCAGGAAAAAAATAATACTTTTTTCAAACTAAAAAAGTTAAAACATGTGCTCTATTGCACAAAGCATTCGTTTTATCAGATAATCATGATATGTATTTAAGGTTTCTAAATGTAAGTACGTGGACATATAAAAAATAATTCTATCGTAATATATACTTTCAGTGAGTATTTTCTTACTAAAATTAGCTAGGAATTAATATAGAAGCAAAATAGAACATATATTATAAACTCATATGCTTATCGTTTGGGCTTGGGTGGTGATATATATATATATAGTAAAAAATAATTAAATACCAAAATTTCTCTCATAAAATAGGGTGCATTGAACCATTGCTCATACATTAATCAGGAATTGGCAATGTGCAAATATTAAATTGCGGACCAAAAAATGATAAGAATTTCAACCCACGAATCATCACTTCTAAATTCTAACTAAAGGTGTTGAAATTACCAACCAAATTTTGTTACGACATGATACTTTTCGGGTAATATAATTACAAACTGGTTCGATCTCAAATAATGAAACAACATACAGTGCTGCAAATTTATCAAAAAAAAAAAATCTCTGAATTGAAAATTTTATGTTTTAGTTGGCCAAGATAAAAAAAAATGTAATTACCATCTGCCATTACGATTGTTATAATTTTTCGGAGAAATATATTAGTAGAACGTGCACATTGTCAATAGTTGAAACAATACAAAACAGGAGGTGAAAGCTGGAGATAAATAACATAAGATGAAATGTACTATTTTTTGCTGCGAACAAGTGTTCTACATTTAGCTGCTAAGACTACTCTATATCCTATACTAATCTATGTGTGCGCGTAATTATTATATAGAATTATAGATATACTCAGACGTGCTATACGGTTGACCAGTGCTTGTAACAGTCACATCAAAATTGATACAAGTCAAACCATGTCATAACGCAGTAATAGAATCAGAAGCTAAGATTAGCATAGCCTAAACTATCCTCAAAAGAAGTGCACATCAAATGAATTTTACACGAGGCGCGTAGGCTTTTTGCAGGTTTTATTATGAGTTAAACATAGTTTATTAATTGAAAGATTGTATTCTTGTACCTGTGGCGGAGCGCTGGATTTCTTCAAGTCCTGATCAGGCATGAGTCCGAAATGGATGTGGGGGAAGTGGGCCCACTGAGACAGACACAATGAAATTTTAAACCACAAAAATAAGCAAGAAACATCAAGAAGAAAGAGAGTAGAAAGAGAATGAAAACCTAAAGGGCGAGAGAGAGAGAGAAAGAGACTGACATTCTTTGCAGCTGCGCTGAAAGCCTCCCTATGAGTTATGTCGGGATTTCCAGCTTTTATCCGTTGGATTTCTTCCCTGCCATTTTCATTCAAATTAATCAAGCAAAAAAAAAAGATATGTAAGAAGAATGATAGCACGTATTTTTTTTTCTAATTTCGAAAACTGCTTCAATTCTTTGAAAGATGATAGGATGTACTTACTTGATGAATCTATTGTACGCTGATGGCACCCGTTGTCTCTTCTCGGGAGCTAAGACAACAGCAAGAGAGGAAAAGAAAATTACATAAATTGCTCACAGTAAGAGGCGAGAAATACAAACATTATGAATTGCATGGCATGTACAATTAATGAGATATGAACTTGGGAGGTTCTGAAGAGGTCTTACTGTTCCAACACAACATCAGAAAAAAATAAGTCTGTTGAGAGATACATAATGTAGTAACAAAATCTATTTCAAAAAAATTGTTGGATATCAATCTTTACGTGGTTTTTACTTTATGATATGAAGATTTTCTGAAGTTCCTTTACTAAATTAAGTGGTACTGTCTGTTTTTATAGTATATTAGTAAAATGGAAAAGAATTTCAACGACAAGACAAGTAAGAAAACTGTTTGAGTATTCTACGACATTCTTACAAGAGAATATACGCCTGAAAAGAAACAAATTTGTTGGAACAGAAAAGTATATATTACGTCTGTTGACTGGTTGGGTCTGAGGAAGCTCTTCGGGAATTATTCTTTTCAACGGTGCATTGTTACAGTTGTTGTTGTTGTTGTTGTTGTTGGTACTGCTGCTACAAGTGGTGATGCTACTGAGGCATGGTTGATCTAGTAAGCTTGGATTTTGACAAGATATGTCATCCTAAAATGAGCAAACCAATTGTTAATAACTAAAAGAAAATTACAAGTGGATCCAAAACTATTTGAAGAAATCTGATCCAAAAACATGTACATCGAGACAGCATAAATAACCCGTAGGATGTTAAAAAGAAGCTTATTTTAAGTGGGAAAAAGAAAAAAAAATGATAATGGAACATAATTTATATCCAGAACATGTTTAATTTCATGCTTTTCATGATCTGAAGACAGTAGTCAAAGCTTTACGAGATAGTTAATGTAACATTACTCGTTGGAGAACAAAATAAGAAAAAAAAAATGTAAGTATATATATACAGAAACAAGTAGAGTTTATTAATCAAACAAATAAAAGGAGACCTAGGTAACAAGAGCGTGAATTATATTGTAGAAAGTATTTATAAAACTAGAATTATTAGAAAATCATTATTCGAAAGTACCCAAAAAGGTCTAGTGCACTCCTCCCGTCTTTAGTCAAAAAGAATTTTATGAAAATGGAACAAAGAGTAGAAATGATTTCATCATGATGGAAACACTCAAAAAGTGGAATAAAAGACATCCATATGTACAAGGAAAGTAGAAATTAAAAGAGCATACCAGGAGACTGTGGTTTGAAGGAGAGAGGAGAGAATACTGGCCAAGGTGGAGCTGGCTTGCTGCTGTATTAAACAGTAGAGCTCGCATGTTAACAGAGAGAAGGTTCGTACAGTGACCACACCTCACCGTAACAGTCTGTAACAAACTGGTGTACGGTACACTCACCTAATAAAAAAAACAAAAAAAACAAAAACAAAAAATGAGAAGATCCAAAGCGCACAAGTAAAGCGACTAAGTAGAGACAAAAATGAAGACAGATAGATCATCAAAGAAGTGCAAATGTATATATATGAATGGTCTACGGAAAGGGGAACAAATTAATAATAAGTAATTTGTAGTTACTGCGAGGACTGTATCGCATAAGTTGCATTGCACATAGCAGAGCTGCTCGGAGGCGAGGAGTTGGTGCTCCAATGGCGAAAAGGCACCTGAAGAGGTTGACATTCTCTCTGATTTGATGGATGATTTGGTAGTGGCGTCCGTTTCTTTAACAATATGACCTGGAGAGTGGAGAGAGAGGAGAAGGCCTTTTTTTTTTATTGAAGCTGTTGATTGATTTGATGCTTTGATTGATGGTAATGGAACCTCGGATCTGTCGTTCCTTTCCTGATTTGAAATATTGAGTGGGGATTGAGGAGAAAGGGGGAAAAGAGAGAGAAGGAATGAGTAAGCGCGGCGCCTGAGGGGAGATGGATCGGTTGGGAAAAGATATATAATATAATACGCGGATTGGATTCTCTCTCTCTCTCTCTCTCTCTAATCCGAGCTAGTTCTGTGGGAAACAGACAGCTGACACAGCGATGACAGAGATATTATAAATTTATTGGAGAACAGTCGCTTGATGGAAGCCGCTGCTCTTCATGACTTCATGGTGTTTGCATAAGCGTTGGGGATTAGTTGTTTGGTTTCGTATTATACATATGGGATATTGATGCTTTTATTATGTTATCGCTTTCACCATTGCAGCTGCGGGTTTTACTTCCACATCTCACCACATGTATTTTCATATCATTCGGTATACTTCTTTTATATAAGTTGCATTGTACAATAATGAATTACTTCTTTTATATACTGCAACAAAGAATTAATTAATTCTCTTTTCGATGCATTTTAATTATCTTATATATTGCAAATATTAATTATTTTTCAATATAATTTAATTTTTCGGATTATATATGTTATTGTCATAAATTGGATCCTACGAGAAAAAAATGAACTATTTTTTCCGAGAAAAAAAATCAAGGTTGAAAGAGTTTTCTTCTCCAGCTAAATGGATCTTATATATGTAGTTCATTGAAAAGTTTTGATTTATTATACCCAAACTTCTTACAATATTTGTGAGCTTTTCTCTTTTGTTCAAGATTGAATAGTTTTCCTCTCCAGCTAAATGGTTCTTATATATGTAGTTCATTGAAAAGTTTTGATTTAATATACCCAAACTTCTTACAATATTTGTGAGCTTTTTTTTGTTCAAATCATATTAGATCATGGTGTTAAATTCTTAAATTTTTGATAGGGCTGTATTCTTAAAAATTCAATTAATTTACTAATTAGAGCGGAATATTTAGCTCTAAGATACTAATTAATTAGACCTTATAAGACCTATCTCACCCAATATTCATCTTGAATAGTACTCGATCTGGACAATATTCTCCGAGCTCGAGAACTACTCAACACTCATCTCGAATATGACCATTGTCATCATTAATTTTTTATATCTTGTAGTTGTCACCCATAGCTGGAGACACAATCATGCACACTTAAATTAATGAGTCATATTTATAATTTCTCTTTTATATAAAGTAATGTTAAGAAATTAGAAGGGATTGTCATTTTCACACAAACAAAATATATATAGATCATAATAGCTCTGACAACCAACACACACTCAAACAAACTCCCAAACTAAACATACCAATTCTCTACTCGAGTTTTTAGCATTTTCTTTAGAATTCATAAATCGATGACAATTAATATATTTGTGAAGTCATTTCGCATTTTTTGGGTTAATTTAACTGTAAATATTTTGTACTCAATATATGGATAGAAAAATCGTTCTCAAGTAAGAACGGTGGATAGTGTCAATGGGATCGGTCAAAATTGCATATGTTCAAGTTCGTACTAGAGTCCAAACTTCTCGTATCAAGTTTCCTAAAAAAGTGAATGTTAGTGAATTTATCAAATGTTAAATTAGTCAAAATGATTACTACGATGGTAACAAGTAGCAACATTGGTATGGACGTAACAACTTCCTCTCTCAACAATTCTAATTAGAATATCTTATTTAAAACTTGATAAAGACAAAACTTATTTTCCTCATACGGAAATTTTAAAATTTAAGCAGATTCCATTGATATATTTCCTTCAACAAAATAATATACTAACAAAAATTGCTGACTAAGCCCTGCATAGCTGAAAGAGAAAGCTCTATGAATTAATTTTCCTTGGTTTTCATTAATTTTTAGTAAGAAAAATACAAATTGGTTGAAGTTGTACGTCGAAAGAAAATATAAATAATGTATGGTGAACCAAAAATAAAAGAACAATAGTTCCATAGTTTCGTACCCCTGACCAGGGAAACTAGCCTTTGAACAAAAGATACTGCAGCGGACACTACGTAGTACGTATCTTCTACGATAGAGGTCACTAGGATAATTCAACCAACTTGATGAAGAATAACCAACATATATATATATATATATATATATATATATATATATATATATATGTATGTATGGTGCTTCGCGAAGCAAAAAAAATTTGTTTATAAAGAAAATAAATAGGATATAATTAATGACTGTTGTAATGTTTTCAATATAATTAATTTATACACTCCGATTATACTAATTTAGTTTAGCTCCCATTCGGTTAAACTGTGCAAATAATTAATGAAGACTAATAGCTTAAACTTTAGAAAACCAAAAAAAAAAAATTCAGAGGCATCACCCATTTCATGTCTATATGTTTGACATCCTGTACAGTATATTCATTTATATTTCGGTCCAAAAACTTAGCTACTTATGAACAATGTGTCGGCTTTTGCACTACATATTTGCAAATTGCAACCCAACCCAAGAATAACCAATTTGGCGAAAATTTGTCACTTTCTTCATGTGATCAGTCGGATACAAAATAGCTTTCACATATATATATGCAGCTAGTGTTTCATTAATTATTTGTAGCCGTATCTTCCTCTATTCTTCAAATATATATACCCATATTTTAATTATTCTCTAAGTAGTGATTTATATTGACAAAATTGGCTATTATCAACTTATCAAGTTTAATAATAACTTGAATTGTCATATATGACTCTTGTTTTCACAAAAATGTCATGGCCAAGAAGTGAAACAAATTCTCTTCGTTTTGCACTTTTTTTTCCAAAATTCAAAAAGATATGGATGCATACTTCTTAATTTGAACCGAAATGAACTCTAAAAGGTTCATTGAGCAAATAATTATTCAAGTAACCCTAAAATTACTACTGATCATCTATATCAAAATGAGCACTGGATTTTTGAAAATTTAATACTTCTTTTTTAGATAAAGAATATTAAAAGTTGAATACTTATTATAGAATGTTCTTTAAAGATGAAAAAAACATATATGCATGCCAGGATACTTGGGAAGTGAAAATCTGATATAAATTCAAAGAAAGATGATTTTAGATATATATGTTCTAGACGATAAAAATTTGGGGCATTATAAAGAATAGAAGTTCTGGCAAAGAAATAATATTGAGGAAAAAAATTAAATATGCGAAATTCACACTAAAATCATGTCTAATAATGTAGTCGCTAAAACATCACCTCCGTACCCATGAGAATTGTATATTTATGGAATTTACGTGCTCTCAATAAAACAAGTCAAAGAATCTTGACCACTTTCATGTTTTTTTTTTAAAAAAAAAAGAAGAAGAAGAAGAAAGGAAATGTGAAATTCTCTCTCTTAATTATTAATCTTATCCAGTGAGCTAGCTCCACGAGCTTTTTCCCCCAAACAGGCCAACTATTTTTTTTCCCAGTCAACTTCCTTTCTTGTGTCCATCTGCACATCTCTTTTTTGGATACAGTTCCAAATCCCTTACCTCAGTACGTAGATATGTCCCCTATAGCAGTACGTAGAATGATTATATTTATTTGGCAATATTTTTTTTTTCTGTATGTTCAATTAGATATTGTGCATGACAAAAACAAACAGAAAGTCGTCTACCAAATATTTATTTATAGAATTTGCACCGTCCGGATGCAAGTAGCCAGACTACTTAATGTTTTCTCATTGCTCGTGATCCTCAAAAAGTATGAATAAAAGAAGCGACTCTTTTTTTTTTGAGTAAAGATGTATACTCTAAACTGATTGTTTTATTTTCTGAGGAACAAAATAAGCTGTCAGACCCTCAAATTTTATAACCCCAAAGTAATTATTAGCCCAAAACTATAAGTTTCCTATTTAAGTCCTTAAATATATCTAAAAATATTTTACAGTGCATAGTTATAATTTTAGTTACAAACAAAGCAAAAGACAACTAATCAATAGCCCGGCCGCCAATTAATTTATGATCCCCAAAAAGAAGATGCCTAAGGATCCAAAAAGAAAATAATTCAAATTCTTGGAACTTAGAAATGATTACTTAAAAAATTGAATGTTTGTGCACGATCCCATTTATTTGCATTCCTCGATGTATCATATTATCTCCTGATAAGTTCTAGCAAGCCAATAGATATAAGAGCATTTGGCTCTTTGCATACACAGGCAGAATATTATGTTAGGGAAGGGATCCCTTCACAGTGGATTATCTTGACAATTTTGATAATATATTTTTAAATAAATAGAAAAAATCTGAAAAATAGAAAAAAAAAATTGTAGGCATATTTCTCCATTTATAGATTGATGGTGATTTAAATTTCATATAATTTCATTATCATTTGATAGTTCATCAAAATCCATCAAAATATTATGTAATTTGCAAAAATTCTGTCTTTGATGGACTATCAAATGATAATGAAATTATATATATATAATTTGAATAATCATCAATTTATAAGTAGAGAAATAAATATATACACACATAAGTTTTTTTATTTTTAGATTTTTTTGTGTATTTATATAAAAAAAATTGTCAAGATAACCATTGTGAAGTGATGCCTTCCCACTATTTTATAGAGGGAAATGCATGACTGTTCGATTTGGGATATGGACTCATGAACCGAAACGGGTGAAAATGTGGATCCGGATCGATGATATATTGCTGAAAACAGATGCAACTATTTAATAGAGTCTGAGAGTGCACAGCGCATTAATTAGCGTACGTACATTATAAAGAGTAGAAATAACTTTTTTGCTTTACGAAAGGGGTGTGTGTGGTGTGGTGTAGCACCCGGCTTCATCTCCACCACGATCGGTTGCATCACATGGAAATTTTAGATGTTGCCATTATCACATAGGTGCCAGTGACCACTATCGAGAGGCTTGTACGGGATCGGACGGTGATAACGACCCCTCCTTTCCTGTGCATAGTGAGAGAGAGCGAGAGAGAGGAGGAAGAGAGAGAGAGAAGAGAGAAAGGGACTGTGCATGGGCTTTCTTAACAACACTTCCTCCTTGTCTTCTTGTTGGGAGTGAAAACGAGAAGAAAAGACCTCCTCACACAGTAAATCTTCCTTTGGATTTTCTGGGAATCCAATTAACCGATTTATTATGTTTGCACATGGAAGTGGAACAGGAAGAGCAAAGTTTTACCTCACCTAGTGGTTTGCTAAAACCCGCCGGGTACAACCCGTACCCGTGTACCCGCGGTCCGTATCCGCGGTACCCGTACCCGTGCCCGGGTATAGGTGGGTAAACGGGTACACGGGTACGGGTTTGAGAAGGACCGGTCAGTTTTTTTTTGGAAAAAACCCGTTGTGCCCGTACCCGTTTACCCGCGTACCCGTGCCCACGTACCCGCGCCCGCGTACCCGCCGCTCGCCGCCCGTACCCGCGTACCCGCCCCCGTGTACCCGCGCCCGTGTACCCGCGCCCGTGTACCCGCGTACCCGCGTACCCGCGCCCGTGTACCCGCGTACCTGGACCCAACAGCTCGTTGGTTGCCTTCATGCCTTGCCTCTGTCGGTGCAACTCTGTTATCCACTATTAATTTGTACCAAGAGAAAATGATTAAATAATATGACTTTATTTTCATGTATATATTAAAATAATAATTTCATAGTGCTTTATTTTGAAATAAAAGTTGCATTATTGATTGGACAAAAAACTTCAAATCTTGACACAAAATTTTTAACTAGCTGATTCCGTGTGATTTTAAATTTGTAATTCATATCTTTATATTTTTAAAATATTTTATTATTTCTTTCATAGGAATACAACCATTGATTTTCAAAAACCACCATCTTCTCAAGAAAATAACTAGTAAAAAGAATTAAAAATAAATAAAAGTTGATTGTTCACACTATGAAGTATATGCATAATTTTAATATAAATACTAATAAATGAAATTAACATAATTTCTCATTTTAAATATTCATACTAACTAAGCAATAGATTCGTACTAATATTCATTTTAAATATTCATACTAATATTCATTTTAAAAACAGTAAAAAAAAATTAATTCGTATCGTCACACCCCGTGCAGTTTACCCGCGACGGCACGCGGGTATGAAATTAATTTTGAAAAAAAAAACCCATCTACCCGTGCCCGCCGTACCCGTCTACCCGCCGTACCGCGCCCCGTACCCCCGCCGCCCGCGTGGGTGTATACCCTGCAGTACCCGTACGCAAACCACTAACCTCACCTTATCACCACTTGTGTCGTCACAATTTATAAAATTAATTAAATATATAACTGGGCCCTGCAGTTAATTATTTCTAATTAATATATATGACCTATGGCCAATGGGCGTGGTAGCTTGTACCATATATATATATATATATAAAATTATGCTACGGTTAGTTACGAAGTACAAAACGTTTTTGTATTTCGCGTCGTATATTTCATTTTCAAATTCAAAATACCGATCTGTTCGTTAAAAGTGTTATCCATATTGAAATATGTTTGGAGATCAAATTTTACATTTTTTAGAAAAACTTTTCTATTTTTTAAGGATTAAAAATTCGTTCTTATTAAAAATCATAAACTCAATGCATTTTCATCCCCTAAAAAATAGAATTTTTTTAAAAATATAAAATTTGATCTCCAAATATATTTCAATATGGAGAACACTTTCAACGATCGGATCAGTGTTTTGAATTCGGAAAAATGGAAGATACGACGCGAAGTACAAAAATATTTTGTACTTCGCGACTAACCATAGCATAACTCTATGAATATATATATATATATATATATATATATATATATATAATCTAAAATACAATATGTTGCACGGATATGTCCATACACCATGTCAAAATCTCAAATTTTAAGTTAAAAACAATTGATCCGAACCATTCAATTTACTTTTTCATATCAAACTCTTGTAAAAAATTAAATATTATATTTTTAAAAAAAAATTGCTATTTTTTTTTGCCAAGAGAAAGTTGCTTGATTTGAGGATTGTGGATCGTCCAATAGTGATGATTTTCTTCCTACTCAAAAAATAACAAATAAATTTTAAAAAAATATAAAATTAAATTTTCTACAAGAGTTTTATATGAAGAAAAAATTGAACGGTTTGTTACGGTGCTTTGCAAAGCAAAAAATCCATATTATTTTGGGGTGAGATTTAATATCCTAAAATCTCAAATGGTCAATATGAGTTGCTCAATAATTTCTTCATGTCAAAATCTTATGGGATATTAAATTTTATGATTTTTTGAGATTTTAACTATTTTTTAAATTATTTTTAAAATCAACCTCGTTTAACATAAGAAAATAGTTTATTTCGGGGCTGATTTAAAAAATAACTAGAAAGATCAAAAAATCATAAAAATTAAAAACCCATAAGATTTTGACATAAAAAAATTGTTGAACAATTTAAATTGATCATTTGAGACCTCAGGAAATTAAATATCATCCCAAAATAATATTATTTTTTTATTTTGCAAAACACCATAACATATCTATATATATATATATATATATTATCTTTTTTTTCTCTTTGGTGATACTTTAATTAAATATTACTATCTTGGAAGGCCACCAGCTAGATTTGTCATCATAATTTTTTAAATTTAATTAAATGTATAACTGTGGAGTTAATTATATCTAATTAATATATATGACCTATGGGCGTACTAGCAAGCTTGTATTTAGGGTCGGGCAAATAACTTATGGTTTTATGACTCATTTGTACCTCATTCAAGTTTTTTAGCTTGTCATAACTCGAACTGAATCTATTTTGAGCTGACTGGCTCATATACTTTCTAGCTAGAGTATGAGTCAGGATTAGTTTGCTCGGGAACTCACTCATATTATTGGGCCTATTATTTTTTTTATATTCTATTTAAATATCATTTATATTATTTAAGCTTATTTGATCATGTAATTTGTTTGTGGTTATATAGGTTTTTTATCTATTATGTAATGTATTTGTTATTTATTTTATTTTATCAGCTGTTCTGTTTTCAATTTATGTTTTGAAATCAACTGATAAATCAAAAGCACACAAACGAACTAACTCGATGAGCTCATGAGTTGGCTCGAATCAGACATGAACTAAGTACAAGCTAGGCTGACAGCTTGAATTAGATTTGATGGCTTGAGCCAGCTCGACTCATGTAGCTGATGACTCGAGTTCGAGTTGCCTCTAACTCAGTTTGTACTCATTCGTTGAACAAGCTTACACACACACACACACACATATATATATATATATATATAGAGAGAGAGAGAGAGAGAGTAAAACTAGCGTGCTCCTAGGAGCATTGAGCCCCTCCGTAATTCTAACTCAAAAAGTACATCAAATGATCTTTAATTTTGACTTATCACTCTCAATAATTCTTCATATGAAAATTTTGTGGGATATAAAAATTTAGGGTGTTTCAAATCTTCTAATTCACTCTTTTCAATTTTTAAAAATCAGCTCTAAAAATAATAATAAAATATTAATATTTTTATATTATTTTTAAAAATAAAAATAGTGACTTAGAAAACTCAAAATTTTTGTACCCCAAAATATTTCAATATGAAGAATTTAATGAGAGTGATAAATTAAAATTTAAAGATAATTTGATATACTTTTTGAGTTAGGATCACGAAGGAGCTTTATGCTCCTAGAAGCATTCTCTCTATATATAAAAAGAGAGGGGGAGAGAGTTAGACTACGGTGCTACATATAGCAAAGATAGTCCATGTGCTATGGATCGTTTCTTCATTTTTAAATTTTAAATGATTGATCCGAGCGGTCAAAATATTTTTTATATGAAAATTTAGTTGCGGACCAAATTTTATATCTTTTAGAAAAAAAATTACTATTTTTTTTAAATAGCAAGAAAATCACTCCTTTTGAATGACTTATAATAATTAATTCAAGTGATTTTCTAACTATCTTAAAAAATAGTAAAAAAATTCTAAAAAATATGAAACTTGGTCCCCGATTAAATTTTCATATGAAAAATATTCTGACCGATAAAACCGATCATTTAAACTTTATAGACAGAAAAATATTCTATAATATACGGATCATCCATTTTACAAGTAGCATCATAGCCTAACTCTCTCTCTCTGTGTATATTAACTTCTTCTCTTTAGTAATACTTTAATTAATGTTAACCATCTTGGAAGGCTGCTAGCTATATTTTTCCACTATTTTGGGATTAAACCACTAACTATTTACCTTATTAATATAACTTTTTTTAAGTAGCTAACTATTGTCAGCTAGTATTGGATTAAATTTTGAAAAATCTGTACAAAATATTACATCACAGCTAGTGTGACTTCTTTTTACCATGGTAACTTGTGACAACTAGTTTGTATAATGTCATTGCTGGTTTTTTCTCTAATGTCACCACACCTCCATTATTGACTTATTATTGTTTGTCATTATTATTGTTACTTTTATCAATCATTGTTTTTTTGTTGTTATCGTATATATACTTGTGAGTTGTTAGGTTTTGTTTCTATATATATAATCGATTAAAGAAAATGCCGTCCTGATTTAGTGTGATGGCTCGTATGGTTATTTGAAATTGATTCTCTCAGTGTGGTTTATCTAGAATCAAGTTAGCATCCCTGAAACATATATTTCATTAGTGATTCAGTTCTCATTTTCTTACCTTGTTTTTTTTTGCAGCTAGGTTTATTTCGTATTTATTTCAGAACTTATACTTCTCGTATGCAATATATGTAGCTTGCTTCTTAATTACTAGATAAAGTGTATTTTCCCGATCATTTACAGAGGTGAAGTAACAAATTTTAAGCGTGAGATAACAATTAATACATATATATATCCTGTTTGACTTGTCAAAAAACAAAAATCATTAGTGTGAATGTGTGATGAATAATTTCGCAAATACAAGCATTTTTTTCCACAGAACTAAAGCATTTGATTTAAAGACATTTTTTTCTTAGCTACTCATGTTGCCGTTCTTACTTCTTTTATGTCCTTACCTCAATAACCGAACATTTTTTTTTCCAATTTTGAAGACGAAGCGAAAAAAGTTTCGGACCCATTCAATCTAGGCATCAGGATCTGTAATTTTAGCAATGCAACAATTATTTTTCCTCTAATGAAATATCGGATACTTAACTAAAAGCATAATTAACAATGTTTCGTGCTTTAGAGTTTTTATCAGAAATATTATAAGATCCTATACATCGGAAATAACAATATAAACTTACTTCATATAGTTCGGTGGTAACTAATTATATATTGAAGTAAAAGCTTGGTAATTTGATTATTATAAATTGAAGTAAAAATATTTAATAAGCCCGAACAACTGTCATTGAGTACATGCCTAGAACCCTAGCTAGATACCCAAAGTAGCGAATTTTTTTCTTTGATCTATCCCTAAATAAAATAAAAATAATAAATATATATATTTTGTTTGAAAATGAATAATAAAATTATCTTTATTTTTCTATGATCACTTTCACAATTCAAAGTGAATGCAATAGTCATAGTCAGCCTTTGTGGTCACAACCGGGTACTTAGCATTTGTTGTGATTTTTTTTAATCTTCATTTGTGATCTCTGCGATCACTCTAAATTATAAACGTGATCAGAACAAAATAGAGATAGATCTGCTATTCATTTTCAAATATGCATATACTTATTATTTTTATATTTTTAGAGATAGATAAGAAAAAATTTCAAAAGTAGATTTGGAAGAGTACAATACTACATACCTAATATTTATTAGCTTACTAGATAATCGAAAAGTACGCATGTTAAGTAATGAATTTGTAGCCCAAAACATAGTATGAAGGTTCCTTGTTCACCTCCGTCTAGCAAGGCTAAGAAGTGTAGATGTTTACATGTAGGTGCTACCGTCCAAATCTATACCAAACAGGCAAACACCCGTTTCAGAGTCAGAAAAGTGAGTTATGGTAGAGAGAGAAATAAAAAGACGAGAGAAAATAAAAGCTTCATGCTTTTGATGATTTGACATGTCTAATCAGAAGCAGAAGGGCAGGAGCAGGTGCCGCAGAAGGCAGTGATGATCCTCTTTTATCTCTCTAGCCAGTTTATCTTGTCCATTCTTTGGTTCCCAGAAAATAGCTGAAGTATACATCTCCAATAATAATTCTGATATTAACCCTCAATAGTTCAATACACAACATGGAACACAAATGTACCATATATATGGAAATATGTAGAATTATACATATAGAAAGAAGGATGTCTTTGTAATAATGTTTTGTTAAATAAATAAGGTTCTAATAATTCTGACATTTATTATATTATATATGTTTTTATGGAATTTGAACATACAAACATAGAGGGCTTCAAATCTGCTGTTATTCTGGAAGAAGAATAGGGTTATGTTATTTATTCCAAAAAATAGAAAAAAGTTTATAGATATATTCTTTATTTGTAGATTGATAGTCCGTTAAATTTTATATAATTTTATTAATGTTTTATACTTCATCAAAGATCATCAAATTTAACGGTTTTTCACTAATATTTGTAACGGTTCCAAATTAACAGTTTTTGATAGGCTATCAAATGTTATTGAAATTATATGAAATTTTACATACTATCAATATATAAGTAAAAGAACATATTTTTTTTATTTTTAGGATTTTTTTCTATTTTTTTGGAATAAATAACAGGACTTTATTCTTCTCCAAGAATAATAGCAGATTTAAGCCTTCATAGAGATACAAAAGTCATTACCATCCATACTAGATAAACGGTTCTTATTATATTTTTTTAGTAATGCATGAGGGTTATTACTTCGCTGTAATCATATTATTAGATAGGTAATATGTAATGGTTCATCAACAAATTCTGCATGATTTGATATCATTTTCTTAATATGTTAAAAATCAATGATAATTTATATCTTTGAAAATTCAAATCGCTCAATGAACTGTAGAACATTCATATCAAAATTTAAAATTTATCATTTTTGTGCTTACATCACGTATATAACATTGAACTTCAATTTTAAACTATAGTATTGATAATTGTTAAAATCGTCAAAATAAATTATAACGAGCGATCATTATTTACATAAAATAAAATTATCAGCAGAGTATAAATTTTAATCCATGAAATATTATATTAGTCAATGATATCATCATACAAAATTACAAAGTAAAATGGAGGCCATCTACTATGTGCATGTAGCAATTTTATCTAATGTGTAATAAAATATAATAAAAAATAAAAATAGAAAGAATGGGTCAATTGACTCCAGTTAAGTGTGAACATCTCTAGATATCAGATGGGCGTTTCTAAACAGAGAGAGATTAACACATTTCAAAAATAAAATTTAAATAAATTAAAAAAAATAAAGAAAATTTATAACTGTATTTCACATAATTTAATTTAATATTATTTGATAATCTCTTAAATTACATTAAAAATGAGAAATAATAATCTACAAGTTCATAATATATATGACTAAAATATTTTTCTCTTTTCAATTCTTTTTACATTTTTCAGATTTATTAAAATTTATATTGTCAATATTATCAAACTAATTCGTTGTCAAGTGAGTAGTGATCACACCCGGACACATTATTTTAAATGTCTCGTCGATCAAAAGATCTTACTAATATATAAAATTGAGGTACGGTGTTATATATAGCATGGATAATCCGTATACTACGGATTTAGCACAGATGATATGTGTTTTTAATTAAAATTAAAGGTCAAATAAAAATTATATGTCAACGTTAATATGTTTCACACAAAGATACAAAGATGCGACCAAATCTTTCAAATTTAAATATCACAAAGATCATAAAATAGAATGTTGAACATTTCGAATTTTCACGGGAAAAACATAACATAACCCACTAGACTAGAAGTTAGTTCTTACCGGTGATAACATCATAAAAATGTAGAAACGGGTCCTATAATATAACTAGTGTTGGGGTCATGTAATACTGTAATAGTAGTCTCTGTTACTACTCCGAATGGAGATAATGCAACTAGGGAAGCATCTTGACTATTTCATGCCTTTAATATCTACTTTCTTCTGTTTTAAATGCTTTCTTTAATGCAGAAATGCAGGACCACGAAATAGATCAATTACAGAGTTGTCGTGACCTGACACCAATCACTAGTCCATGAATGGCAATCCATACAAGTTGTCAAGCTCAGCTCCTTTGGTCGACTGGTAACATTTTTTATATTCTAATTTTCTGTGGCGTATAGAAATATAGCCGACAATACAGCCTCTCACAGACAAGATAGCATGGCACCTAAAACTTGAACTATAAAAAAGCAAGATCCAGAAAATTTTCCATTAAAGGTCAATTATTCATGAAAATTAAAATAGGATGATATGATAATTAATTATTCAATATAAGATTACAGGTATGAGGACAAAATAAAGAATTTCAACAAAAAAAAAGGATGACAAATAGCATATATATATTAATATGGATGACAAAATTTCAGTTGTATCCCACTATATATATAGTACAATTTCAAGTAAACAAAGAAAAAGAAAAATAGTGTGATGTTTGTTGATCATACACGATACAACAAATATAGTACTGATGTATCCATCATCCATGAAAGATCGATAGGCTGACACATGCTAGGTGTATAGCATGTTGCATAACGTAATAGCTGAAGAACCGTGATGGAAGGCTTTTTTTTTCTTTTTGAGAAAACCATGTGATGAAAATTTTGCTGGAGATAATTGTTATGCATGGCATATGTTATAAGTAAAAAAAAAAAAAATACACGCATACATTGCCAAGGCCCTCTAATAAATTAAGATTTTTATTCAAAAAAATCAATTTTCCATTATGATTTTACAAATAAAAATACTAAATAGACCCTACGTACAGGTGAGGCTTTTAATAAAAAATATTTTTTATTTAGATAGTGTCGCGTCTCTAATGAGATCAACTTGTTGGACCTACTTAATTTTCAATTTTAGTTGAACTGTCATAATTGATCTTGGTCCGTCAGTTCATACATTTATATATTTGTGTTAATTAAATGCAATATATTGTATATGTTCAAGCGTAGATAAACAAAATTCCCAATTAATTTAATATATTGTTAAAATGATATATTTTTGTGTGATTTATATATTGACCTTTCAACTGAATGAATAAAAAAAATAAAAACAGTTTGTAGAACCAGCGAGCTAAATTTGGTCAAGAAAATTCTTAATGGAGTCGCTTACCTCTTTGAAGTTTTTTTCAGATGATGATATATATTCAATAGAGGAGTGATAATTATAATTCTTATCTGTTAATTTATATCTATTATTTACACTTAAGTGTCAAGTATAAACACAAATTAAATAGATGGTTCAAAATTTAAGATAGAGACTACGTATTTTTTTTTAAATTATGTATATATATATATAGTTTGTCTATTGTGTTTCAAATAGCACTTCGGCCGAAATGTTTTCAATCTAAATATTTTTTTTCATGCTCGAAATTTTAATTTAAATAGCTTAATAAAAATTTTATATCATAATTTTATAGAATATTAATTTTTATTATGTTTTAATTTATTTTACTATGCTTAATGATTTTAGAAAATGACCTTTTTGACATATATTTTTTATATTTTTTTTTCTTATTTTAGAGTTATTTTCAAAAATCATTAAGACAGGCACTGAACATGAATCATCTTGACAGGCATTTGCACCACAGTAAAGTTGGCATTTGAAAATAATGTATACATGCGCCTATTAGCAGACGAGGAGGAGATAAATTTTGTGGGCATCATCAATTATTTGCATCCCTTTTGAGTATTATATATTGCACATGGAAAATTCATGACTAAAACACACTATAAGTGGTCCTTTGATTATTATGATCTTAACAGCGGTCCATAAATTCATGTTCAACGCCAGTTTATTAGGGTGAAGTTGTACGGGAAATTATATACAAAAATTGCAAAATTGATAGCTTGATCTCAATCAACGAAAACGTATTAATTTGTTATGTGTCGGTCCAACCTGTTTAACATATTATGAAAGAGATCTTAATTAGAATTTTATCACGGAGAAAAAAAAGAATTGCTTTGATGCGCTCCATTTTCTATTACAAAAGTTTTACATCTGATGATTACATTAGTGGACTTCATAGAAGATCAGAGCACCACCAATGGCAATGGAGCATGCCGAATTTTTCTCCTCCCTTTCTCCAGTTCCTTTTTCTTTTCGTTTTTAAGAGCAACTTTCTCCATTTACACTAAAGCCTGCGGGGTTCTGGAAAATGCTGCTCCAAAACAACTGAAACAAGAATTTTTGTTTCTCTCTATAAAATTAAATGAGCGAAAAGGAAAAGCTTCCTTTAGTAGAACTTAGCACCTCTAGGTTTTAGCTGACCTGCGCTGTGCTCCTGGGCTTACATTTATTGACCTAACTGGCTTGAGGAAATTTGTTTGTTTTTCTTCAGACGACAACGCTGATAGGTTAACCTTGTTCATAGTGAGTCGTGTACAACAAAAGCATAATAATTCTTGATATGATCATTAAAACATTTAATTAAGAACAAATAACGATTACTGTTCCAACGAAATTCGTTATCGATCCTTACTTATTGCACGTCTAATGGACATGCGCGCAGTAAATATTATTTTCTACTTGAGCTATTAGATTATCAGTTCTATTTCATTAAACCTTATTCACATGCATGGACGGATGGAACCGGAGTGACCGCTGAAATTTTTTTAATAAATACCCTTATAATTATTTATATTTTCAGAAAATAAAAGTTTAAAATTTTAGTTTATATATTGATGTATTTTTCAATTTTTTATACCTAAAAAAATTATTTTTTAATTCCTACGTTAAAGTCTGACTTCGTCTATGTTCGAATGTCTCACTGCTATATAATTCACCTATCAGCTTAGCAAGCACATAGCACATAGAAAATATCATCATTATATTTTATATTATAATTTTCTTTTAGTGAGCGTGTTGGGGGTTCTAAGATTTGGAAATAATTAAATATACATTTTAGACTCTCCAAGTTCAGATCTGTTCAAATTCTTTCGTAAGCAGACAACAAAACTAAGATATTAACTATGTACTAATCACTAGTAACATGCAACAAATTTACTCGATAATTACCACAATTGATCAAATTAGGAAAGAAAAACATAAAGTATAAAAAATCATAGTTTCTATATAGATTGTGTCACAATTTAATATTGATCGGTTCGCTTGGAAATGTCTATTAATGAATTGTTTTTTATTTACTATGTTCGGTTTCAATTAAAAAAAAAAGATATAAAATGTTATGGAATTATATATTTTTTTAACTGAAAGTTGCATGTACTTAACAAGCTGGAGCTGGCTTTTAGGTTTGCTCCACGAAGCATTTTCCAAACAAAAAAAATGAAAGCACTATACTATAGCAAAGCATGTTTAGCAGTAGGATCAAGTAGGCCATTTGATGAGGCCACTGCGCTAAAAGACGTAAAACAGGGGTTACAGTCATAGAGGAACCGGACTTTTTACCCCCGGTCCTCAATGTGGTAATGTAGGGGCCACATATAAGCACGTGTCGTTCGCTCAACTTCATTGCAAAGTGAAGCAACTGCTGGTTACCTAGACCCAGCGACACAGTATAGCAATAGCTCAGAATTTGACATAGACCTTTTAAATGAAATCCAAAGTTTCTTAAAAAAAAATATTTCGAGGAGAAAAAAAAAACTCAAATGTCCCAAATCGGCATCTATACTTGCCAGAAAATTTTTTTAACCACTTTTAAAATGCAACTTTTTAAAATACAGTTGCATGACCGCATATATAATTCACTTATATTTATGTTATGCGATGTCATATGTATAATAATATACATTATTTTTTATCATAATAAGTCTATAAAATTAATTATATGATATATTTTATATAAAAAATTCAAAATTTTATTTATATTCTACCATATATTCTCACTTTATATTAAAATTCTTTAAAAATGTCATATCGATTCAAATATTTTAAAAACTTTATTAAACACTAGCATATACTTTTTTATTTAAACATTAAAATATTATAAAATAAAAAAATTATATTTATCTAATATTAAATTATAAATTCACCAAATTATAGAGAAAACATATAATAAAGACTATATTTAATCTTGAATGAGATTTTTGCACAATATGAGTTAATGATTCATGATTTTTATGGCAAGAAAAGTAAATTATTCTAACATATATTATCACCATTAATTTCTTATCATGCACAAGGTTGCTAAATAAAAAAACAAAAATTATGGAAATAATAGTATATAAGGGAAAGAAATGGAGAGAAAGAGGGGATCAATATCACATACGTTCGATCAACCAACAATAAATATTATCCGTCTAATTGAGGGATAAAATGGGTATAATAAAATTTACCATGACAAAAAATGGACCCTCCATATATATATCCACATATATAATCTATATATTGAATCAACATTTTTACACCTATATGTCTGTATATACACTATGCAATGCCCAACTACACATCAAAAATCACATTTTGAAGCCTTTCTTTCCTTGGGGCTTATTTAATAAGAACATAGAGAGAGAACATTTTTTATCTTCATTAATTATTTTACTACTATTTATTACAACCAGCTTTTAATATAAATGTAGTGACAAAAAACAACGTCAATTATTTGATTTTTAAACTAGTCATAAAAATAATAATCCCTATATAGGAGATCATAGGTTTAAAATTCAAATAAAGATCCTTTATAGACATAAATCTGACAGCTTAAAACTCTCATCTTTAGCTCAAAAAATTATTTGACTTGCTATTTAACAAACGAGAGTATGTCATAGGACAACCGTAACACCAAGAGAAATGTACTTCCAGCAACGCAGTGACCCATCAGTAACCTACACTGCTACAGATGACTATTTATACTCTCCATAGAAAAGAGCAGAAAGAGACTGCCACAATGTTTGATTCTTGCTACGCGTAGTGTTGTGTATGCAATACAGTTTTTTTTTTTTTTTTTTTGATAAAAACCCGTAGGATGCCAATACAGTTAATTGAAATGCATATGCATATGCATTTAAAGAAGTACGACCTCACGGGTTCATTAAAATTAACATATCAAAATGAAATTACAGGAACCGACAAATAATGCACTAGACTAGCACACAATCCAGATACCCAAACCAACAAGGAACAGCCACGAGGCTTCAAAAGTAGCAAAACGAGTCCAAGGTCTAACAGTCTACAAACCAATATTGCACAATCTCCGACATTGCCAAGTCAACGAGACGTCACAACATACAAGTTACATAAAACATTTGTTGATAATCTAAGTAAGTTCCAAAATTTACCTAAATATCATCAATGGAAGCAAAATTAAATTCCTAACATTAAGCAGCCGGCTTCCAGTAAAAGGTTGTGGATTGCTCACCATGCAGCAGGAACTTCCGACTCCTTTGAAAAGTGCTATTTTGATTAGTACCAATAAAGGATATTTTGTTACATTAAATAATACCAAATACATCTCGAGTCTAAGTGAATCCCACTGATCTCGAAATGTAGAAAATAATCTGATGTTATATCACTAACTTAAAACTGTTTTGTTCGAGGATGAGAAATGGTAATAAGAGGACAAGTCCTGTCCATTGGAAAATGGGTTTAAAGAATTACCATCTTAATACCTTGGAGAAGAAGGCTTCATCAGAAAGCAATGCAATGAGACAGTTAAAATATGCATCAAGTACAATTTCTTTTACCTAATCCTCATGGTAATGCCCGTAATCATGCTCATCATATGCCTCGCCTTCCTCTGGGGCGTCGCGCCCTCCATGATTCATCTGACCATTATACCCTGCATCCTCATCACCACAATAATGCTGGCCATAGTCCTCATGTCCTTTGCCATGACTGTAACTATATTTGCCATCATCACCTTGCTGGTCGTACTGGCCATAACCATGATCACCATGGCCCTGATCAGCCATTGCTACATCCCTTTTATAGTTAGGCTCAGAATCATCATAATCAGCACCATGACGGTCCCTTTCATGGTCACGGCTCCGGCTGTCACGGTGCCGGTCATGATCCTGGTCACGATCCCTAATATAACAAGGAAATATTAAGAAAGACTAACAACACAGGAACAAGATTAGAAAGATCCCACGAGCTAATCTGACAGGTAGAAACTAGATATGGAGCCAACAAAAGAGGGTGTACAATTTATGCACCTTGTATCTGTTTGAAGGGTTAAGCTTATTTGTACAACTCCAAATATGTTTGAGCACTGTTGAGAAGTTATACCTTTGGCTACATGATTGTACATCTATTGCTTGACAAGTTTTAAAGCCCAAATATTATAGATCACTACCAGCTAATACATGTTCTTCATCGCTCAAACAAGAAAAAAAGAAATTACAATATATTCCTTGTGGACTTCGGTGTGTATATGATAATTGATAGGTACTATAAGTGATACATCAAATCATATTTGATCGAAGAAGCCTTACCTCTCACGGTCACGTGACTCACGGCCCCGCTCTCTGTCATGTTCCCTATCTTTGTCACGGCCCCGATCACGATCTCTCTCACGATCCCTGTCCCTGTCACGGCCATGGTCTCGGTCCCTATCTCTTTCACGGTCCCTTTCACGATCCCTATCTCTTTCACGGTCCCTGTCGCGAGTCCTATCACGGTCTCGTTCACGGTCGTCCCTGTGATGCCTATCTTCCTTGTCACGAGTTCTGTCATGGGACCGATCACGGTCTTTCTCCCAGTTCCTCTCACGAGACTTCTCCCGATCCCTGAAAAAAATTAAGAATACTATCAGACAATGTCTATTCTCTTTCACTGAAAAGATTATACACTATGTTACTATCTGATTGAACAACTGAGTATGATGGATCATACCTGTCTTTGTCATCTCTGGCCCTAGGCTCCTCTGATCGAGTGCGCGTCGATACTGTCACTTGAGCCTCTCTGGCAGAATATAGTTATCTTTTATTAGTTTTATTTATGGCAACATACAAAAAGCTCAAGTAAAAGAACCAGGTCCACTGTCTCTTAACCAATTTTATCATCCTGTTCAATTAATTAAACTGTTTTCCAAATTTGTACCTTCATTATATCCAAATTTGGGAAGAAGAATAAAGAAAAAAAGGGACTTGGCAGTGCAGGGGACAGATAAATGCAATCACAATTTCTCTCTAGTTCTGATCACTACTCAAAAGTGACCTATAGGAACTCCAAATGTGAGATATATACAGGTAAAAGATGAGCACGTCGATAGTAAGAAGCAAAAAAATTAAAAGAATGTTCAAGCAGCCAGGTATCACTTTTGCAATTCCCCTAGTTCACCTTCTATATTAGCATTTCCATGAGCTGTAGATACCAATTAACCTATATCAGTAATATATAGGTTGACAAATGGATATAGCACGGACCTGGTAACTTCTTCGCTAGCTATTCTACTTGATCCAAGCCCCCCACCCAATCTTCTTGGACGCCAATTAGGGACAGTTCTACCGCGCTCAACATCCACCAGCACCCTCCGGTTATCGATTTTCCTCCCATCAGCTTGCTTATAAGCATCTATATTTGACCAACAGAAAACATAACATCAATTCACTTGTGAAATTTTCTAAGTCAATGGGTGCTTCTTCGTCCAGAGCCTTGTTTTTAATGTTCAAATTGTCCAATTATGCCTCTAAGACCCCTTGGGTCCAGAATGAAGTAACAACAGACTACAAAATTGACTATTCTGGTATAGGCAACTAGATAAAGAGAGCCTGTATCTGTTAGCATAAACCATGGAAAATGCTTAAATAGAGCCTGAGCTTGGAAGAAAAATAGAAAATAAGATAGGATTGAAAGGAGTAGACAACTCACTCTTCATATCACGAGTATGTATGTACTCAATGAAAGCATATCCTCTGGGCTTGTTCGTGTTTTTGTCAGTGATGATGCGCACCTGAGAAGTTAAATATGATTAGCCAAAAATATAGAAAGGAGGACACTACATTACTACTACAGGCTAAATTTCACATATTCATTCCTATATTATTCTAAACTACTATATCGTAGATGGCACGACAGACAGGCAGAAAATGCCTAACCAGCCGTGCTAACCTTTTAAAACTGAAGAGCTGATCCCACTTCGACGAATCCCAGCATATCATCAGATCATCAGAAAACAGGACTTCTCTGGATGACATTTTTTTCTGAGTGTCACACAACGGTTTTTCTAGAACCCCCTTACCAGGGAAATTTATTGAACCCCTTACCAGGGATATTGTATGAAAAGGAAACAAGGTATGCTAATACATTGAAGGGTTTACCAATACGTCCTTTGAAGAATATTCGAAATACCTCTTTGGAAATTATCTCCTTACAAACCATGTAACTTTGAAAATCGAAGTCTTAACACTTTGGACATTCCTCTGTTTATCAGTGAAAATATTGCAATAATTCACTATTTAGAAAATAAGATACAACTACCTGAACTACCTGCTCTACCATCAGCAAGAAAGGCTATAACGAACCAGTAGATCTTATTAAAAAACTAAAGAACAGTTAGGCCCAGATGAAACATCAAACCCCTCAAGAAAGAAAGACACAACTCCCTTATAAATGATAATTTGAATGGGAAGTCAGCTACCAAACTTTCAAGCAACAAAGATCTTACCACAAAGTTCTTCAAGCTGGTAGTTACTGACCTCATTCATGAAAGGCACACCAAAAACAAGATATCACAAAATTGATATGGGAAAACAGAAGTCACACGACACCAGGTGATATACCTTGCACAACATTTTTCAAATTTACTTGGCCTGGACTCACTAACCCATGTTTTCTCAAAAGGCTTAGAAACTCCAAAAAAAAATATCACAATTAAATTTCAAAACTACCTGCATGAAACATCCGTAAAGCAACTCAAGGATGATTGTTGCTCAAGATTATAATATTCTAACTCTGTGATGTCAAATTTAAAATAGCCACTTGTTTTCTGTTTTAGAATATGAAAAAGGTAGAAAAAAGATTGATATTTTAAGGATTTGTAAGGAATATTTTACCCAGTAAAGTTTAACTTGCAACTTTGAATAAAAATTTGCAAATCAGAAGATAGATACAGGATGCATACCAGAAAGTCGTGCCGTGTCAGATATACTATCATAAACAAAACCAGAAGGATAGAAAGGAAGTTGTGTGGATAGAACTACCCATGTACAGTATCTCATAAAGAAATACTTTCTTATTGAATTTCACTTTTTGTTTGTTACTTCAATAAAATCAATGCAAAGGGGCAATAGTTAGCAATGACAAACGATTTTTAATCCTGTGAGATAATTTTCTACCAGTGACAATAAGCCATAGTCAATACCAACTTACCAAAGAGAAATGACTTCCCTTCCAATGAGATTTCTCTCATATACTTACCGTTTTAATAGGCCCATATGCTTCGAACTCCCTTTTTACCCTATGTTCTGATGTCTCGTAATTCTGAAAAAATGCCCCAGTAGACAAATAAGAACAAAATAAGATAATATATATAGTTTATCATTTGTTTTTAATGATATGTAATTTTTTTATGGAAATAACCCATTCAAATGCGCCAAAATATCAAAAATTAATGAAATGTTATATTGATTTTTCAAATGCACTTGTGGATTTAGTTCTGATAACTAATACTAGTCTGATAAATATGTGAAAAGATAGGTACTAGAAAGCACAGAAACTTACCAATCTTGCCGCAAAAAGTGTCTTGTACGGGTCCTCTGTCATGTTAGGATCACTAGCAGGGTCATCTACATCCATAGTAGAAATGACAATATAATCACATATCTAATATTATGGTGTTGGATTCAGATGAAGTGATGAACTGGTTCGTGCCAGATTTATGTAATCAGAACACTACAACTTCCTGGGCAATGCGGCTAATTATACAATCAGATTCAATGCTGAACCAGTAAGCTAATCCTTGATACAAAGAGAAAAATGAAGCAAAACTTACACTTCTCAAGACCTTCAGCAGCCTTGGCAGAACCTTTCTCGAGTTTATCTTGGCGTATCCTAGCTTTCTTTTCAGCCTGCAAATTACAAACAAAAAGACAAATTGCAGCCTCCATTTTTTTTCACAAATTCTTTGTAATTAAAAATTGATAGGACCGATCAAATCATACCTTTGTTTCAACCTTCCCGACAGGTGGAGCATACTCAATGTCTCCTGGCTCAGCAAAATTTGACAAAAAACTAGCAATACCTTCAGGAAAAAACAGCAGATCAACAATAACTATACCATGTTGCAATTGTTTCAAGAACTACATTAGTATGCGGAAGTTAGAATATTTTGACTGAAAACTGGGATGACACCAAAAACTACTGCAAACAAAAAAAAATCATATATATACCAACTAATATAAGAGATTTTACCTGAGTAAGGGGGTAGCTTCCTCTTTTCCACAGGAGGCTTGTACTCTAATGGCGGCCGAGGTTCAAACAGCTTCAAGAGATTCGGAGTGAGACCAGTCGGATGGCTCTGCCCAATCTGTAAAGGAAACAAACAATCTTCCAATGAGAAGGTTCAAAAACAAATCCCAAATTATAAATTCAGGGAAATCACAACCAGATGAGGGAAGATTTTTGTCGAGGGTTAGGGTTTAACAGGAGAGATGAAGGAGAGGCTTACGAGCTTGAGCTGAAGAACGTTGGCACGATTCTGCGCCTTGGCTCTGGCCTGCACGGCCGCGTCGTTGGTTCGCATCATGGCCTGGTTGAAATCCCCCATCGCTGCGTACGAGAGAGACGGAGAGGAAAGCGGCGACTGAGGGAGGGAAGAGAGAAATGTTTCCTTTGCTGTAGTGATCGAGGGTTATAAGGATGGGCTTAGTACGTGTGGGTACTGTTACTGGGCTGGATAACAGAGCTAGAATTATGGTCGAATATTATCTGCGGGCTGGATTTCAAAAAATGAAAGAATTATGGTGCAGATATCTTTTTCGTATTTCGGCCTGTATGCTGTGTGGGTATTTTTACAATTCGGCCCCGGAGAGATTTTGGAGACAACATAAGGGCTCCGTTGACAAGGTCCATTCACCTTCGTCTTCAACTGCAAGTTACAGAAGCTTAATTTTATTTTCCTCTTTCGTCTCCTCGTATAAAGTTCCACTCTTCCCATCTCTCCATCCCCCCCCCCCAAAAAAAAACCTAAACCCTAGTTCGCCTCAGTCTAATCTGCACCAAGTTGAAGCTACTATTCCTGTAACGATCTTCCTTATTTGTTCATACATCGGATACTAGTCTGGTTAGTTCAACATCCATATATTTACATTTTTAATTAGCTGAGAAATTTTGTTCATTTGTTTTTTACAGCAGTGATGGCAAGCTCAGAATCCGGTCTGTGTTGTGCTCGTTGCGGGAAACCTGCTCTTCTTCAGTAATATCACTTTCCTTAACTTTTTATTTTTCGTTCTCTCTCCCTCAGAATTCGCCTAATAACTTTCAAATATATTTCATGATGATAATTGTTAGAATCGCAAGCTGACCAGTGAAATCAGAACAGATCAAATCAGAGGATGAATCAAATAATACAAAAAAGGCAATAATTTTAGTCATGAAGCTCTTAGTCTTAGTAGTTGAAATTGTGATTGAAGAAAAAATTGTTATCTTTAGGATAACACATTACTTGAAGATGCTGTTATTATAAGAAATCAGCTTGCGCTTAGCGGCTTATATGAGCATTTTTGGGTAGATAAATTTTGGATGCATGAGAAAGTTGACATTGCTGAATGCAATTCACTTTTGCTGAAAGAGCAACAGGATAATAATATTCCGCTAACCCAATGTTTTGTAATAATAGTGTATTAGCATTATTCAGGATATACAATTCACATAACATTTGCATTTAAGTACCACTAAGTTATCATGTTGTAGTGATAACGAATTGGCGTGTTTATATTAGCACATTCCGTATTATATAATTCAAAGAACATTTGCAATTTTCCAAACAAAAGATTAGTATTCTCACTCTATACTTGCATGCTTATCCAAACAGTGTTATTTTCGCACCATTACTTTCCAAATGTTCCCATAATAATATGAATTTGTCCTTACGAATTGTTTCCATGAATTGGCTGGCAATTGAAAGGAAATTAATAGTGCATAGATTTTTTTTTTTAGAGATCACTGGCTAAACTAGAACCCATTTGTAGTTCATAGACCTGTACTCAACTTTGATTCATTTTGTGCAATGAGATCAATCCTCTTCTCCATCCAATAAGCAAATGCAATGGATATTTCTTTATTTCCGTTCATTTCACTTTTGTGCCCCACTTTCTCCATTACCTCTCACTTTTTTTTTCCTTCTCAATTCTTTCACACACTTCTCAAGTGCTAGTTGAAGACAAAATGATGACCAATTTTAAAAATGTGGTTGTTCAGTGATCTCCTACTATATTTACTAAAATAGATGCTTCATTATTTCAAAAATTTACCAGTTGTGTTTTTTCCTTCCCCTATATCCAAAATTCTTTTATGTGTTAATGCCATATATAAACTTATTTGCATGCAGAAAATTGTTTGTTTCGTGATTCTTGGCACTTAATTTCTTCCTTTTTCTTTATTTATAGATGCCCCAAGTGTTTGGAATTGAAGCTTCCTCGTGAAGGTGCTGCTTTTTGGTTAGTACATAAATCATACCCTGTTTTCTAAATGCAAAATCACAACAAATCCTGGAAATACAAAACAATGCATATGCTCGTTCTGTAAATTTGAGAAATCAGCAAATATCTGCTGTTCTCAAGTTACCACATTATGGAAATTCATCTGCAATTATCGCTCTTGGGTGGTGACTTTAATTTGCCACACTTTTCTTTTTTTTTCATTTGTATTTTATTATTATTATTATTATTATTATTATTATTATTATTATTATAAAAAAAATATTCATCATCATCATTATCATTGATATTTGAGATCTTTGATCTTATGCTTTCCTATTGGGTTTCATTTCTAGCCTACCCCAATTTATTTGGGATTAAAGGCTTTGTTGTTGTTGTTGTTGTTGTATTTTATTATGACAGTACACAAGAGTGTTTTAAGGCTTCTTGGAGTGCGCACAAGTCTGTTCACACCAAATCAACATCTGGTACAGATGTATCAAGCATCTCATCAGAGAAATCTCAGTCTGGTTGGCTGTACTGTTTGAAGAAAGGACAGATGCGTAGTTCTAGGCTTCCTAATTTTGAATGGACTGGGTATTTTCATTTCCTTTTCCTCCATTGGCTGCTTATGCAGTTGCAAAACCAAGATGTTGGAGCTGTGACCATATTACTCATTTTGTGCTCAAATTGTTGATGTTTCTGTAGGCCATTAAAACCATATCCAATATCAAAGATGCGGATAGTGCCAGATGATATTGACAAACCTGATTGGGCCATGGATGTAAGGACTATTACTTGTTCTCTTTTCATTGATAGTGGTGCTTATACTGCGAAAAAGTCTACATAGAGATCTTTCTTTAAAGTCCTCACATATGCTTTATTGATATGCTTATTTTTTGTCTGGGCTGATCTATATTTTAATTGACCATTTTAATTTCTTATCGTTTTCAGGGGATTCCCAAAATTGAGCCAAACAGTGATTTGCAAACAAGAGTAGAGGTTTTTTTTTCCTGCTCATACATCACTTATTATTATTATTATTATTATTATTATTATTATTATTAGCATTACTATTATTATTATGGATGTCTTTATTATTATTATATTATTATTATTATGGATGTCTTTATTATTATTATATTATTATTACTATTACTATTACTATTATTATGGATATCTACATTATTGTTAGTACTATTATTAGTATCATATTATTTATCATCATTATTATTATCATTATCATTTTTTTTATTATTTCTCATTATCATCATTATTACTATCATTGATTTTTTATATTTGAGATCTCAGATCTCCATGCTTTTGGATTGGGTTTCATTTCTAGCCTACCCCAATTTATTTGGGATTAAAGGATTTGTTGTTGTTGTTGTTGTCATACATCACAATTTTTAATTTTGGAGAGACATCTAATTGTGATGTTTTATTTTCTTTGAATCTAAAGATCAAGACCCCTGAACAAATTGAAAGAATGAGAGAAGTATGCCGGGTACGTTCTCCATTACTTCACCCCCTCTATCATTGGATATCTTTTAGAATAATAAGAAAAAATAAAAAGTCTGGATTTTCATCCTCCTATAAATGAAGATTGCAAGGGAGGTGCTAGATGCAGCTGCCCGTATAATTCGACCTGGAATTACAACTGATGAAATTGATCAAGTGGTTCATGATGCCACTGTTGCTGCTGGTATTTGTGATCATCTTTTAGGACTTTTGAATTTATCTTTTTTTTTTTTTTGTTGTTGTTGTTGTTTAATGCATGAAAAGAGATAGTTTTGTGAAGACAAAATTTGAATGTCTTGCTTATACAGGGCCAAGAGTTTAAAAGAATGTTTGATTGGACTGTAGTTGTACTTATCTTTTTTAAACCTTATTGGCTAATTTTGTTATTATCATTTTCCTGCTATTATAAAAGAAGATGTATCAATTGCTAATTCAACAAAATATGTGAATGGAGATGCTCATTTTTAGCTGGTAAAGCAAGTTTTTACGACCTTTTGAGGTTGTTCTTTTGATATTTCACAAATCTCAAATCTCAAGTCTCATAGTGGATCCATGTTTCAAGAAGTCCAATAAAACTAGCATGTGATTAGTTTGTTTAACCAAGTTTGACCCTAATAACACTTTTTTTTTTCAATTTGGTTTCAGATGTACTGAAACAACATCATAATTCATTTTTTTTAACTTAAACAGTCTTACTCTTATCTTTTACCTTACTACATAAATTCACCCATCTTCTTTTCTTCAGGAGCATACCCATCCCCTCTGAACTATCATTTCTTTCCCAAGTCGTGCTGCACGTAGGTGTCTATTTATTATGGAGTTTTGTTTTGCAATTATCTACTTAACCGAAAATGTATTGAATTCATTTGTTGTTGTTTGCAGGTCAGTTAATGAAGTAATTTGCCATGGAATCCCTGATTCCAGGTTATAATCTGATTATTTAACTTGCTTTTGTTGTGTGATTGCTTGGTAGAGTTTTTTTTTATAAGATTATATTTACAAACATTGCATTTTGCATTCACATAAAGTTCTCTTTAACAGGCAACTGGAAGATGGTGATATTGTAAATGTTGATGTAACAGTTTACTACAAGGGTGTCCATGGTAAAAATTTAGTAAGCCCTTATATTAATATTATCTATGCATGATGACTCCGATTGGGTTTCATTTCTTGCCTACACCAATTTATTGGGGACTAAAGGCTTTGTTGCTGTTTGTTTTTTTTGTTATGCGCTGATAATCTGTGTATTTGTTATAATCTTAAATTTGTTCTTATGTATAAAGGTGATTTGAATGAGACATATTTTGTGGGAAATGTTGATGAAGCATCCCAGCATCTGGTTCGCTCTACCTATGAGTGCTTGGAGAAAGCTATTTCTATAGGTAACCATTCAAATTCTAATGACTTCATTTCTTTGAATAGAAATATAAGGCAGGCATTTGTTCATGATGTCTTTTTTTACAACTTAGCACAATGACAACTGAGTTGTTTGCTGGTACATGTACTAACCATGTGAAGCCAAAGTTGAGAACCAGCCATGCATCAGAAGTATAAAAGAACGTGGCTTACTGTACACCAAAATGAGCACAAATCAAACCAATAGACAAGGGGCAAAAAAAAAAGATCAACACCCGTGCAGAACCACTGCTGTATGTCTACCGATACTGTACCAGAACAAATTTTCAGATATTTTCTATTTATTAAGTAAAATAATTACCAACCTGTCATATATATGTTAGATATTTAGTTGATATTCATTTTAACAGCAGATTGTTAAACTTTACTTCGGCTTTTTTTTGGGTCTCAGTTAAACCAGGAGTTAGGTTCAGAGAGGTTGGGGATGTTATCAGTCGGCATGCTTCTATGTCTGGTCTTTCTGTCGTAAGCGGATTAATCGGCACCCTTCATATGTAACTAATGACTAACAACTGTTCTACTTAATTTGTTGGCATCATTTCTTGTTTCTTCCATGTGTAGGTGAAATCTTATTGTGGCCATGGTATCGGGGAGTTATTTCACTGTGCCCCAAATATTCCTCATTATGCAAGTGAGATATGTATTATATTACTTCTTGGTCATATCAAATCAACAAGCAACGTATTTGTGCTTTAATTTTCTGGTTGTTTATCTCTCAATCCATTGCAGAGAATAAAGCAGTTGGAATAATGAAAGCCGGTCAGACATTTACAATAGAACCCATGATTAATGCTGGTTAGTAATTTTTTTAACAAAGAAATATCATATACTTAACCTGTAATGATATTTATTGGAATTGAAGAAGAAATTGAAATAAAAGAGAGAGATAATTGGATGAAATGTATCTTTATTGATGAAGAAAGATAACAGGATAGAGAAACATAAGAGTTTTGATAAGAATTACAAGATTTCAATCGACTACCTACTACAATAGCTGCTAACCCTTATTAATACCTTCTTATTTAACTGACTATAAAACAAAAGGATAAAAGTAAAATAAAAATCCAGCGACAGCATAACAGAATACACTGTAGCTAACTAACTTACCCTTATCGCCAACTGCTTCTCCATTTCTTCTCCATTACCAACATCTAAGACAGTCACCAGTTGGGCTTCTTCCTGCTTGACGCGGCTCTGGCCCATTTCCTTCCCTCCGAGGCTTGTTCCCTTCAATTCGGCTGGTTTGACTAATTCAATTTCTGAAGTAACGGTCACCAGCTCCCCTTGTGCTGACAATTGCCCCCTCCTTGAAACTTGTCTTGTCCTCAAGACAATTATTCGGAAATTGTTTGAGCAACTGCTCATAGCTTTCCCAAGTGGCATCCTCTGAAGCCATGTTAGCCCAATGTATCAGCACTTCAACAACAGCTTGGTTGTTTTTCTTTACCAGGTGCCTATTCAATATGGCTAATGGTTCAACCTTCAACCTTCCCTCTGGCCCCATTACTGGTAAGTTAGAATGTACCTGAGTCACAGGTCCAACCTTGCGCTTAAGCTGTGATACGTGGAATATCGGGTGAATCAGTGATCCTGCAGGAAGATTGAGCTCATATGCCACTCTACCAACTTTAGTTATTACCTCATACGGTCCATAAAATTTTGGTTTCGGCTTGTGCCCTTGACCCTTGCCTTGTATGGTAACCTGCCTATATGGTTGGATTTGAGATAAACCCAATCTCCCACAGAAAATGACCGTTCTGTTCTTTTCAAATCAGCCCACTTTTTCATTCGAGCTTGAGCTTTCAGCAATTGCTCTCTGAGTTGGTGAATCGCCTGCTGCCTATCAGCCAGTATTGCATTAACCGCTGGATTAGCACCCTTTGGAATGGAGCCTATAGGAAAATGTGGAGGTGGATACCCATACAACGCCTCAAAAGGAGTTTTCTGAATAGCTGTGTGAAAATTGCTATTATACCACCATTCTGCCATTCCCAGCCAAGCGGCCCATTTCTTAGGATTGTGGAACACCATGCAACGTAAATAGGTCTCAATGCACTGATTAAGTTTCTCGGATTGTCCATCCGTTTGGGGGTGATAAGCCGTGCTGAAATTGAGCTTTATACCAATCTTATTCATGAGTTCTTTCCAAAAAAACACTAGTAAAAATGGGGTCTCGGTCTGTAATGATTTTAGAAGGCAACCCATGCAATTTATAGTGTTCAGAAACTGTTCAGCAATGGTAACGGCTGTGAACGGGTGAGAAAGTGCAATTAAGTGACAATACTTAGTAAGTTTGTCAATGACCACTAATATAACATTCTTACCTTCACTCCTAGGTAAACCACAAACAAAATCCATGGTTATAACCTTCCATGCACCATCTGGTATTTCAATCGGTTCCAACAGCCTTGGTGGAAGGATGTGTTCTCCCTTGTTGAGTTGGCATACATCACAATGGTGGACATGTTCAATTACTTCCTCCTTGAGTTTGGGCCAGTAAAACATGCTCTTGACTCTTTGATAAGTGCCCAATATACCCGAGTGTCCCCCAATGCTTGAATCATGGAGGGATTGGACAAGTTGACCCCTCCAATGGTTGTTGCAGCCCACATAAACCCTTACACTTTTTTCTGATTATTCCACCATGCACAGTTATTGTGGTCGGCAGAGCTTGACCAGCTTGTGATTTAGCTAAAATTTCAGCGGCCCAAGCATCACCACTGTAACTGTCCTTGAGTTCCTTTACCCATTGAGGAATCAATTCAGTGACGGCCATAATGGTACCAGCAGCCGGTTCATGCAGTACCCTTGAAAGTGAATCAGATGCCCTATTTTCCACTCCCCTTTTATACTGAATTGTATAGTCCAAACCCAACAATTTGCAAAGACTCTTATGCTGCAGTGTGTGAGTAAGTCTCTGCTCAAGCAAATGCTTCAAGCTCACATAGTCGGTTCTAATGGTGAAGTGCATACCTTGAAGGTAGTGATGCCATTTTCTGGACAGCAGTGAGTAAAGCAATGAGTTCCTTCTCATATGTAGATAGGTGTTGATTTTTTATGCCTAAGGCTTTGCTAAGAAAGGCAATTGGGCGCTTGCCCTGCATAAGCACCGCCCCCACACCAAGATCACTTGCATCTGTTTCCAATATAAATGGCTTTGAAAAATCGGGCAATGCCAACACAGGAGCTGCACATATGGCTGATTTCAAGGTGTTAAAAGCAACAGTAGCATCTTCACACCACTTAAACGCATTTTTCTTAAAGAGATTGGTTAAGGGGCTGCTTATTATACCATAATTCTTTATGAACTTGCGATAATAACCCGTTAACCCAAGGAAACCCCCTAATTCTTTCAAGGTTTTTGGTACCAGCCACCTTTGCATTGCCTCAATTTTACTAGTATCAGTAGATACTCCATTGGCTGAAATTACATGCCCCAAATATTCCACCTTATGAACCCCAAACTCACACTTAGATTGCTTTGCCTTAAGCTGATGCTCTTGTAGGGTTTGCAACACCTTGCTGAGATGCTGCTGATGCAATTCAATGTTTGGGCTGTAAATCAATATATCATCAAAGAAGACAAGCACGAATTTTCTAAGAAACAGCTTAAAAATCTTGTTCATCAACGCTTGGAATGTGGCCGGTGCGTTAGTGAGGCCAAAAGGCATCACTTGAAACTCATAATGCCCTTCATGGGTTTTGTGAATATCAGCATCATACATGCGGATTTGGTGATAGCCCGAGCGAAGATCAATTTTTGAAAAACAATGAGCTCCATGTAATTTGTCAAGTAGTTCATCAATAATAGGAATTAGGTATTTATTTTTCACTGTGAGTGAGTTCAATTGCCTATAATTGATGCATAGTCGCCACATCCCATCCTTTTTCTTAACGAGCAATGTAGGGGAGGAGAATGGACTAGTAGATGGTTTGATGACCGAATTTTGAAGTAACGGTCACCAGCTACCCTTGTGCTGACATAACCCATGTCTGCTGTCGGTATTTCAATGGGATACAGCTTAAGCGTGTAATGGGTATCATTTGATCTTTACCATTTGTTATGCTGGCTGGTTTTATGTTTATTTTATCAGATCTGTTAAGATTCTTGATTCTTCTTTATAAGAATTTTTATTCTAAATTTGTGTTATATCAGGTGTTTGGAGAGATCGTCTCTGGCCTGACGGATGGACTGCTGTAACTGCTGATGGCAAAAGGAGCGCTCAGTTTGAGCATACCCTTTTGGTGAGTGTTTCTGCAAATTTGCTCAAAATTTAATCTTCATAAATCAGGTACTGAATTTTATTGGTTATGTCATCTTAAAATCAAGTTTTGTTGGTTTTGAGTGTGTTTTTTGTTGTATGATAAGAAACAAATGTCGTTGACTTGTTTATCAATTACATGTTGACTTTTGCAAGATGTTTTTCCAAATGATGTGAATAAAAACTGATATTTCTTGTATTTTCAACTGGCCCATAAGTTTTAAGTGTCTGGCTGTCTGTATTAGGGACCACAAATTGTGAGGGGAATTTTACTTTCTATGAAGTCCTTATGTGCTATTCTGTTGCAGAGGTCAGAAGTTTACGTATGGTTGACATTTTTGCTTACAATGTTCTTTCTATATTTTCCAGGTGACTGAAACTGGTGTAGAAGTTCTGACAGGACGGTTGCCTACTTCACCAAATGTATTTCCATGGTTGAATCCTTAGGAGCACCATTGGAACAAGTTGCTGTTCTCCACTTGACAATGTGGCAAATATTTTTCTCAACGTAATACAGAAGGCGCAAAAGTTATTATTGATAGGGACTGATTCAGTTTTGTTGGATTTGTCTTATTGTTTGCTGGAATTTTATTTTTGTTAGATAATACTATTCTGAGCTTCAATTTAGTTGTATTACAGTCTTTTAAGGGGGAAGAAAGAACTTTGTATTTTCGGATGTTTGTATTCGTTTGTACTTGTGGGAAGTTGAGCTTTAGCCAAAAAAATTTTTTTTTGAGATGAGAATTTAGCTTATAAATTTCATTTTGTGTCTGTAGTGGTTTGAACTTGTTTTCCGCAAAATGTCACTGGACATCATCAGACAGCACTTAATAATAATAATAAGGTTTCTCCATGTATGAGAATAGTCGCTACTGGATCTGCTCTGATCGAATTATCGACTTGTATTTGTTCCTTGTATTTTATCATATTTTAGTGGGCCAAACTAAAATATATCTATATTTTTTTTTTTTTGAAAAAAAGGCATGATTTACTGAAACATTACCGATCTCAGGTAAAGAAACAAAAAGCTCTAAACAAACTGCAACCAAAAATAGGAGTTAACTCTGTTACTCGACTTCATAGATTAACGGAAGTACCCAGTATCAAAAGAAAGGGAAATCAGAGTGCCACTCCTAATAAACAACAGAATAAGTAGACAGAAGTCAGCAACCATCAGTATCTCAGTAAACTTTTGCTAAACATACATTCTTAATTATCCTCACTGGGAATTTGTTAAATAGGACCTTTCACGATGATGAAGCATAAATTAGAGTGGAGCAAACATTTTTTTAGAACCGGGCAAAACTAGAAATATGAATTCTTATTCACACCCTCTATATATTTTTTTTGAAGTGACATACCCTCTATATATTAGTTCCATAAAATTGATGATCTGTCATTTGGGTGAAGCACAAATTTACAAATACAATTTTTTTCCTGAATAAACGTAATTGCTTCTGGAGATTATTGTTGTTATTTCTTAGAATGAGGTTCTTGTTGTTGGTTTTTTGATTGATTAGTCAACTGCACATATTTTTCTTCAAGAACATCTTTTAAACAACAGTTAAACAGGACTCTCTACTCTCATACAGCAACGAGCTCCTCTAAACATTCGCACCATTGCTGCCAATGTGTCATTGCATCCAGCTCAAAGCACAACAGAGAGCCGCCAAGATGCAGAACAAACCAAATACACTGATACATATTTCTAGAACCCTGAATAATTGACTAATGATGAGTATGATCTGTTCTCATCATTTTCATTACCCTTTGTCACATCAACTTTTTTTCTCACTGAACTATCAGAGGTTCCACAGATGGAAGCATCTATTCCAATGATCTTGTATAATTCTAACCTCTTACCCTTCGCCGTCTCCAAGTCTCCATCCCAAGGTGTCTCTGTTACAAGTTGAATCGCTTTTTCCTTGTCATTATTCTTGCATATTATTTCACCTTTGTCTTCAAGCACAACATAGACCTTATCTGCTGCAATCTTTCGGATCTGCATATCAGAGAAAAAAGGATGGCAGATATAAAATAAAAACTTTGCAGGTTCATTTTGATTAAATTGTGTATTACTGAGTACTGTATACTAAAAATCATAATGTTTGCAAGTCACAAACTAAATTCTCAATAAGCCTAGACTATTCATTTCTATTAAATAACCAAGACCGGCAGAAAGATGAGGGGAAAAAAAAGCAAAAGGAAATTTTAGGTTCTGTAAGTATAATGAACTGACAGAATAGCTTGGAAGAGTGCTTACACCCGGAAACAAAATATATCAGCTTCAATTATCCTTAATTAAATCCTGAATTCACAAATAAGGGACCAAAAGGGCAATAACTGTTTTGAACTCATACTATGCCGTTGGCTGTTATTGCTTGAAGTTTTACCTTGGGGTACCAATGGCCAAGAAAAGAGGTGAGGGAAGAAAATGCACGAAAGTTAGTTTCTGCTGTGTGAGAAGATATGCACTCGAGAATTGAGAGCCCTGTGCTTAACTTAGTGAAGTCCTTTGATGCCCTCAACTCAATTGAAAGAGAATCCAGAAGAGCAGTGAAAAATTCCACAGTTTGTCTCTGTTGATATGTCAACCAATTGTAAATAAAAGCCAGAAAGTATACTAAAAGTAACTCATAGTAACCAGCAAGCCAATAGAGTTCACACAGGTTATAAATCCAAAACTGAAGTTATAGTAAATATATTGTAGATCAACTTGTAGCATGCATCTATAATGATCATTATAGTGCATTTCTGGGAGCGACCTAATTTAAGCATAAATTTACCTCCATATTCAAGAAGAACCTTTTGCTGAGTAGTACATCAATGGTCTGCAATGTGTAAAAACAATAAAAAGGCTGAAGATCCACCGAAAATAATAACAAAACAGAAAATTTGGACAAAAAGACAAACATAGTAAGATTAGCCTGATTATAAGAACATTATATCTAACAAAGATTTATCAATCATTCAATTATCAAGTAAATATCAAATAAAAGTCCCTTTCTCCAAATTTTGTGGTGGTGTCATTGCATCATTACTAAGAAAATTTTTGATAGACTATTGCTAAGAAACAATTTCTTAGCAAAATTTATCAAAAAGGTTTCTTGATAATAATATAAAAAGGATGATTACATGGAATGCATTTTTTTAGTTAACTGGACAGAACAATAAGTGAAAAGTTTGAAGTGCGGGCAGGTATCAACAGAAAGGAGTCTTTGACAATTGAACTCTATTTGCATGTTTTGTATGGGTATATTATATGCAACTTTCTTATACTTTTGAAGATACTAATTACACTGATTTGGAAAAAATCAGGCACCTTGTATGCTGGTATAATAACTCTGTCACACTTCTTATGCTGTTGGAAAAGCCAGACAAAATCATTACTTAACATATGTTCCTTATTCTTTCCTGCATCCCTTCAGCAGAGGCTTTTAGATACTCTATCAGTGCCTCTAGAGCCACCTTCCGTAAAGATTCTTGCAATCCTCCAGTTGAGATCACAAGCCCAGAGAGTACATGCTGGCTGTAGGAGCCAATCAAGAGAAGTTTAACCAACTTTGGATAAGAAACTGTTGCTACCTGATATAAGCATACAAAAAGGGACGTGTTAGAAAGGCTTAGATGTGCATGAACCACAAAATGAAAGCTAGTTCCCAATAACATTAGCTTGCATCCAGAACTGACTTTAAATAATGATTGATATTGAAGTCTTCAAAATATATATATATATATATATATATATATAGAGAGAGAGAGAGAGAGAGTAAATATACCATGAGGTTAAGCTCACAGAGGTCTTCCATGAGCTCAACTCAAAAAGTATATCAAATCATTTCTAAATTTTAATTTATCATCTTCATTAAATTATTTATATGAATATCTTATGGAATGCAAAAATTTGGAGTGTTTTGAACTTTTTAAGTCATAGTTTTTAATTTTTGAAAATTAGCTCTAAAAATAATAATAAAATATTTAATGTTTGAACATTATTTTTAAAAATGAAAAACGATGACTTAAAAGGCTCAAAACACTCCAAATTTTTGCATCCGACAAGATTTTCATATAAAGAATTTATTGAGCATGATAAATTAAAATTTGGAGATGATTTGATATATTTTTTGAGTTAAACTCACGGAAGGCCTCCGTGAGCTCTTTACTCTATATATATATATATATATATATATATATATATATATATATATATGGATTAGGCTTCAGGTGTACTGATCACAATTCATTAGTAGTTCCTAATTTTAAATTATTATAGAGAAGAATCTTACACCCCACTCCAGCTCTCGATCATTAGGAAAAGTTTCCTCCAAGATGTCCCTATAGGGAAGAAACTGAACATGAGGATTTTCGCTGTATAGTATCCTTTTTAATGTTCTCGCAGCTATATCTCTTATCTTGTCAATTTTCTCAACAGCTTGTTTCAAAATTCCTCCGACAAGTTTGTTGGCGGTGTCAGAATCAAACAGACTTCCATGAGAGCCGCTCTTGCACAGAACGTATGTGCACCTCTCTAGCGCATCCATGGCTGCTTCCCGAACCCACGAGCCCACATCTCCTCTATTGTCAACTGCATAGTCATCAAGTGCTTTGAAAAATGTGTCCATGACCCTAATCTTTATGAGTAAGTAAAGCGAGTTGCAGTCGAGTTTGCATTCTTCTGAGGAGATGGTTGTTAATGTTTCACAAACTGATATTAAACCCTTTACAGCTTGGACACGTGCTTCAGCATCTGGATCATCTGGTTTGTTCTGCATTCACAAATATATATATATATATATATATAAACACATATAATTAAATGTGATAAGATATAAGATTGTTTTTCGGTCCAAATGTAAAATATCGACAAAGAAGTGGTCTGACCCAAAAAAAATACTCTAGTTTGAAGCTCAAGAAGGACACATCTGTACAAAAAAATTAAAAATAATGAAAAGTAATCATTGCATTCTTACCTCACCAGTGCATGAGCTAGATAGCTTTGTAATTACAACATTCCAGGACACGGCCAAGAACTTGTGAGGTAATCTACCAAGAGCAAGAGCAGCGCCTCTTCTTGCAGCTACATTTAAGTCATCTAAGAGCTTAACATAATTTGAGACAATGTCTTGGATGGCCTTGTCACTTGAAGAAGCTAGATAGGTTGGAATGAAATGCTTTAATGCATTCACAGCTGCGCACTGGGAAGAAATCAGTTAAATAATGCTTCTTAGTTTCAAAAAGCTAGTATGGGATGACCTATAATTCAAATAAAATAGAAGGTGCATATAATACAACTCCAGAAATAAGCTAGTTCATATCAGCCTAATTTTTGCTTCTTTATTGATAAATGGAGGTTTCATCCATGTTTTCAGTGTATGTGTTGCCTTCATTTAGGTAGGACTTTTAACTAATCTCTCTTTTCCAGCCCAACTTTATCAAGCCATCCAGAAATATCTGGTAATGATTGCTGTGGCTGTTGTTCATTATATGCAATTATAAGCTTACACGGCTAATCAAAATATCATGCACAACCCTGCATATTTCTTCAGTCAACAAGTGAATGATCTATCTAGAGGACATTGGACAAAGACAAGTATTCAACTATAAGGTAACTTATTTTGGACATTACATACCTGAATTTGGAAATTAGGATGCTTGAGATTCTCATTTAATGTATCCAGTAGACTCTTCTTTGTCTTCTCGTTTATTGATATCTTAGAAAGTGATATGCACTCAATGAATCTAGAAACAGCCGCACGCATGATTTCTCCTCCCTTCCCACGATAGAGGCGAGCTTTCTCTATTGCAGGAACAAGACCTGATAATGTCTTTTGAATATCTGTTAAAAGTGGTAAAACATTAAAAAAACACGAAATATTATGCCCACAGCATATCTTATATTGATAAAAAGAATTTTGGCATTTAATGTGTTCTCTGACATTTAGATGGACCATGTGTCAAATTTTTTTGCAATTTAAGAGTGATTATCCATGAGAAGTTTGAAAAATTACAGGATCTGAAATTGTGCCAATTTTGATACATGATTGATTTGCTGATCAAGAACACTTCTATAATTTTTGAGCATTTATTTCGGCAAATTTTGATCTCATTTCCATGTTTATAAAATAAAGGTAGTTCTCAATATATATATATAGAGAGAGAGAGAGACTATTGTGAAAACGTTTGCATTTCAGCCGATATGCAAACGGATCAAAAACTATATTTTAAAATCTCAAAAATTTTAATTTATGATTTTCATTAAATTCTTCATATGAAAACCTTGTGGGATGCAAAAATTTAGAGTGTTTTGAGTTTTTTAAGTCACTCTTTTGAATTTTTGAAAAAACAACACAAACATTGAATATTTATTATTATTTTTAGAGATGTTTTTTCAAAAATTCAAAAGAGTGGCTTAAAAAATTCAAAACACTCCAAATTTTTATATCCCGCAAGGTTTTCATATGAAGAATTTAATGGAAACCATAAATTGAAATTTTTGAGATTTTAAAATATAGTTTTTGATCCGTTTGCATATCGGCTGAAATGCAAATGTTTTCACAATAGTCTACCTCTATATATATATATATATATATATCCCTTCCGATGTCCAATTTTGTTTCGCTCATATTTTGTAGCCTTCCTCTATGATTTTTGTTTCTGTATATTCCAAATGAACTCAGCATATCCAACAATTCAACTATGCATTATTTGCTTGGGGCCGTTTCAGAATTTATTAAGTTTGATTTCTGGGGAAATCTACAACTTTGAAGTACTTGTATGCCAGGTAGTAACAATGGTCATACTGTACAAGTATGGTAATAATTGAGTTATATTTGAAAATTCAATTATCTTTCTCTTTCTCTGGTCTACAGTCAAAAAAGAACATCTTAGATGCTTGTACCAACCGGAGGGAAAAACAAAGCCAAGGCAGTGCAAGGTCATGGTGAGTTCCCCAGCTGCTAGCATGGCACCATGACGAGTGCAAAGATCTGATGAGAGTGTTAAGGGAATAATTTTGTGCAGTACATATCCTGCAAAATAATCAGGTTCATATTTTGCAAGAGCTGAAAGAGCCTCTGCTGCCAGCTCTCTCAGGCCTTTTTCCTGAAAAGGGAAAGAGTGAACAATAATATCAATTATTAATAGCTCGGATGGGAATGTCATAAGACATTCAAGTGAATGGCTAAACTGACAGTCTGAAGTCTGAACCTGTATGGTACCAATACAGTCTGATCTTAGGTTTTCTGCTTCTCTTGCTATCTTTTATTCAAGTGCTGCAGTTTTTTACCCGAGTTCAATAGAAGAGCGCTGCAGGTTTTGTTTTGATTTATTCAAATTTGTACACATCAAGAAGCTGTACTCCTTTATAGTGTACACAATATTGCCACAGCTTTGGTAGAAACCAGAATTATTTGGCATTTTAAAATGGAACAATAACACTAGAGGTATAGATGATTCAACAAGTGCTGCATGCTATGATATATATATTAAGCACAAGCAAGCATATGAGGAAGAAAGTACCCAGTGGCTTATCTTACTGCTCAAAAGTTCCTCCACAAACGGATAGAGGTACCCTCCATACTCAGCAATAGAAACTGCCACGTGCAGATAAGAGTTCGACCGTGAAGAAAGTGCAAAATAATCAGCAAAATTTACAATGTTGATTCCATTAGGAAATTCTCCTTGCCGACCTACATTCTCCTGAAATGCAGCTGAGGCAGCTCTTCTACAATTTACCTAAATAACCAATATCAAATACAAACAATGTAATACACTTTGGCAGGGAAAAAAAGCCTTATTTTAGGCCATATGCACAACTAAATAATACAGTCAAATTGGTCAATACACAGTAATCAGCGGCCCATGCCAAAAGCAAAGAACGGCTTATTAAATTCCCCGAGTAAATAGTTTGGTTCAGATATCCAAATAAGCGGAAGTCACAATAGATAACTTGTAGATATAATCACCTCTCGGTCATAACAAGCAACTCTTAGCAGGTGAGGAGCTAACTGCTCCAAAACTCCTTTCATATCTTTGTTGGAATAAGCTCGACCAAATGCCCAGCACACATATGCAGCCGCATCCCTTACATGAGACCCAATACTGTGTGGACCCCTCCTTACATCATAGTGCAAAGCCTGAGTAATAACAGGGATAACCCGTGGAAAACTGACAGGAAGTAGCACACCTCTTCGAGCCAATTCAGCCAAAGCTAAGCAGCCTCCGTGCCAGGAGCCATCGCCCTTTTGAAGAGAGTAAGTTAAAAAGGTTCAATGGTTTCAACTTTTCCCCTACATTTTATTAATGTTATTTTTTGCAGTTGCATTTAGAAAACACAGACAAACATAGAACAAGAGGGAAGGGGAAAATATAAACATCTGCAGCACCATGAACAAGTGAATGGCTGATTATGGATAGTTACTGGTACAGGCTATCTATCAGGTTAAAGGAGCAAGCAGATTCATACTGATACAGGACCTGCACTTCTTGCTCACAGCCTCATTTTGAGTGCCAATCTTTCTAAAAAGTTCAAACGGACACAAAGGAACGAAAAAGAAACTCAACGATTTTACTATTTCATCAAGTCGAATTATAAGTATGATCGGACACCAAATACCAGACTTGACAATCCTTGCAGATCTTGAAAAGTTCTGGTACCAAATTATATATTATTTTTAACAGAAATTTAAAAAAAAATCAGAATTTACTAACCTCACCAGTGGAAAAAAGCTGCAAAACAGAGGAGAGAACTTCCTCAGAGAGAGATGATGTTAAATGAGCGGTTATCCGGCCAACACCTTTTGCAGCAGACCATCTGACAATTGTGTCCTGTATGAGAACTGTATCACATCTTCATATGAACAAAAAAGATTGTGCTATTTGCAGAAAACAACAATCATTGTTATTATATTTGATCTGCAATGTAGCACAAATAGCTTAAGTAGAACTCGATCATCATAAATAGCTTCTGCTTTATGGGCCATTAGAGTAAGAAAACTGTAAGGGAAATGAATTATGTTCCCTATTATTTTGCACTGCCAGATCACCAGTGGAGTTACAATTATTCTTTGGAAAAACAAAGATGCAAGTACTAATATCTTATTTTTTTGGCAATTCTCATACAGTAAGATTCTCAGGTAATTCATAATTGATTCCCGCCCTCCACCTTTCAATATAATGATGATATACAGAACCATAGGCCTAGCACACATGGTGATAGGTCCTACTTCTCTATGGACAAATGTAGGTTCAATTCCTGAAAGAGGTAACCAAAAGGAAATGGATGCTGAGGTTAACTGGACCCTTATTCAAAGAAAAGCTATTCAAATGAAATAAGCAAGTAAAGGAAGAATAAGAAATTAAGATGGTTTTCAGATCCAAGCAATGTCATATCATATCTAACTAGCACTAAGCACAGAAAGGGAAGTTAGCATTACATACCGAGTCTCTCAGGCCGGTTAAAAGCAAGTCAATTATTTCCTCTGCCATTTCCGGTACATCCATATCTTCCTCCTCTTCTTGAAAACAATTAACATCTCTTGTTTCATTGATGGGATTATATTTTGACTCAAAATTACAAAAATCCCCTTCTCCAGCAGCTTTTAGTGAAAGATTGGATTGCAAAGTTCTGCTTTTTGACTGACGAGAAAAACTGTTTACATCACCAGATTGAAGAAGGGAAGAAGTGCACAAATTCCAAATACAAGAAATATCTTATCTGTCTAGTGCAGTAATAATGTTGACTAGGTTCATTTTGATCCAGAATAAGATTTATTTTATTTTTTGCAGTCAAGAACTATAATACAACAACAACAACAACAAAGACTTTAATCCCAAATAAATTAGTAGGCTAGAAATGAAACCCAATCCGAAAGCATAGGGATCAAAGATCCCAAATATAAAAAAAATATCAATGATAGTAATAGATTGAAGTCAAAAATTATACTCGTAACAAAAAGCATCGGTGTTATGGCAACATAAATCAAGTTCCGCATATCTGCTAACTCTAATTAAACACATGAGTCATATTTCTATTTCCAAAAAGTGAAAAATTGCATCGAGTGGTTTTGGTAGTACCAGATTAGCGCATTATATGGAAAAAGGTCCGTAATAATGTAGAAGATGTAAAGAACTTGATATTGTTTCCAGTAATAGTAAACAGCTGAGGATATAAGCAGACCTTGTACTGCCAGGAAGGGGTGCGAGGAGGCAAGCAAAGTAGACCAAGACGCTGTGACAGTTTGACCAGAAGTTTTCTAAGCAACGGGCTTCGGCTTGCAATGCTGGACTTCATTAGAAAAGAAGTATCACTCCAAGTGGTAGAAACCACATCAGACAAAACTTTTCGGACCCCAACCTGCCATTAAAATGTAAATTATATAATAACAAATTAAATCTTCGCTCTTAGTTTACATGATGGAACTGAAAAGTCAAACCAGAGAGGGAAATAATATTTCAGTTATGTTGGTAAATTGTTTCCTAATGGAAGGCAGAGAGAATCATAATCTGAAGACTAAAATATGAACAAAGAAATACAAAAATATGTTGGCATTTTTTGTGAGAGCTGGAATGTAATAAACAATGGTGAAAAACCTATATAACAAAGCATCTTTGCAGGCTAGTAGTTGTATCTTTTGTACAGTGAAATTTAGGTGCCCAAAGCAAAAAAACTATACAATTAAAGACATAGTGTTTTTTACAAGAGCTGTAATGCAATAGACTATGATAGTGGTTGGTACTGATAATCAGTGCTGCAGAGCCTAAGCAGCAAAGCATCTTGCCACTGCAATACCTGTGTTAATAACCCCTTAATAGTATTTTTTTTGCACAATGAACCTTCATGTGTCATGAGGACCAAGTAGATAATTAAACAGTAAAACACGGACATGCTCCGAATCAGGACAAATTTGATCTCTCGCAAGTATGACAGCCCGTCTGAGACCTTACATTTGGTAAGGCAAAACAAGAAAGTGAAATATATCAGCATACCTTGAAAATAGATGCCAAAGCTTCTACTAAACCAATTGACCTGAAGTGGTGCTCAAAGTCATCTTCCACGGATATCAGGACTTCATGCGCCCAATACATGAAACTGTATTCATATAAAAATAGGTTCGAAATTCAGATATTGGGGGCATAACAGGTAAATTATACTGCCACTTAAGAGTTTAGTCAGAATTATTTTCATAAGTTCGTAATTTTTATATGATAGTTTTTAAGAGTTGGGGGCATAACAGGTAATTTTTAAGAGTTGGTATGACTTGAGAAAAATAAACATGCTAGTAATATATGAGAAAAGGAGATTAAGTAGAACCTATTAAATGCCTTTGCCATGTCCGGACGGGTCAACAGCCTAGCAAGCAACAAGCCAGAAAACCTCCTCATGGGACCTGAACTTGCAAGATAATCCTTTGATATCTCCACTACTTTCTCCACCAGAGGCACATCCTCAATAGCCCCATTCTCGCTTTCAATACTACTGTCCACTGTTGATATATCAAATGGGATGAGAACTAGTATGTATAGCCACAACAGCACCACACACTTGGTCTCCATTTCTCCTGTGCTTTCCTGCCTCAGAGATGAGCCTGATGTGGTTTTATGGCATTTTTGTAACAAAGAAACTGCCAACTCTAGGTCTGAGACCTGATGCGGAAAGAAACGAACCACGCTTTTGTACCCACAGACATTGACCAGGGTGTAGATTATAATGCATAGAGGCTGGATTATGGCAAGGAGTTGGTCAGTTTGATCGAGGAGTTGAATGGATTGAGATCGAACCATAGACATCAGAGGAGAGATTATGGCCTCTAAGTAAGGCTCAAGTAGCTGACCTTCCTGTTGGTACTTGTCCATCTGCAATAGAAAGAAAGACGCTCAAAGTTATACACTGGCCATTAACTTCTAATGAGTTAAAATGAGAGGGAGCAAGGGGTACTTCCTGGGAAATTATAGTTCTCTTATATATAATTTAGGGACGTTCTTCATTTCCTTCTTTTTTTTCTTTCCCAGAGTACATTAAAGAGAACACAATGTAATTTTCTCTTACAATATCGATTAACAGCTGATATACTTTCAGATGGGTTCGAGTAGATGCAGGTAAAAACAAAAAGGAGTATATAGTTCAAATGCGTACATACAGTTACAATGTTACAACAAATAGAGAGGTGGTTTAACCTTTCTGAAATCTAGATCAACTGATATAGGACACCAAATTTGCAAACACGGTTTACTATTGTCGATTTGAAAAGCTATTATAACTGGAGAAGTAATAGAAAGGGATGCAGAACATACAATCGACCGGATCCTGCTGACGTCCGAGAGCTTGGTTACGCCATTTTGAGAGACAATGTCGTTCAGAATTCTCTTCACATCCTCCCATTCCTGTAAGAAATATCGGCGAAGTGCGCTCTCGTTCGATTCCTCCAGTTCCTCCTCTAGCTTGGGATCCCGCGGTTGGTTATTGCCGGAGGAGACGTCGTCGGATCCAGCGGCTGTAGGATGGTTCTCCATTGCTGACTAACTGGTAGCCGGATGGGATCTTTTGCTGAGGTTTGCTGTGCTAATTGCTGAACAACTGAATCTGAATGGAACCTGGAACTGGAAGAGCACGGCCAGTGTGCTTTGGATTTGAAAAAGGCCCGGAACACACAGAGCGAACGAGTCTGAACCCTGAAGTATGTGACGGCGCGACGAAATCGCCGTGTCGTCTCTAGCTAGGTATGAATTGTATAGAATGTCCCATTAATTTTCATAGATTTTAAATTTTTACTCACGAGTCACGAAGAGAATAGAATTGTATAGAATTTCCGTGATAGATTCTCCAGATTGAAAAGGGTGACCCTTTTAGATTGGTGGATCCGTGGATGGATTGGAATCTATCGCACGACTCTGAGATCTGATCTCACGCTTTTTATTTATCCAACTCGAACGGACTGGATTTTTTTTAAAACTTTTCTCTCTAAAAATTAAATCGAAATAAATCAAATTAATCTTGTTTGTTTGTTTCCAATCGAACGGTTCTTTTCGGGATCGTAGGATTCTTGATCGCGATTCGTATTGTAGTATATATGGTTTCAAGTGACGACTCGCAAATTAGCGAACACATATTATGTGGGTAAGTATGGGGGAGTTTTTCTATATCGAGAACTCCACAGGTTGATATGGGTGACTATGGAGAAGTGTAAATATGATTTTTGATGCACAAAATTTATTATTAAATTAAGAGCGTTGATCACTAATTTGACACTTTAAAAAAAATAATCGCAGGTGCGAAACTAAAAAAGCTTTGCAGAGGATGTGTGGTCCAAATTAGCACCCTTTGGAGTTTATTTCTCCATTCTCCACTCGGCTTCGGTCAAGATTAGTAAATAAATTTCAAACTCACAAGGACTATTGGAAAGTGTCGATTTTGATAATTTCCTTAAACTAGACTATAGAATTTTGGGATTGTGTTTAAAATAAACTAATTTTAAACTAAAAAATGATTTGGACGGAAATTATGCTTTGATCAAGATAAAGAATATTAGAGTTCGATATCACTGTCAACTAGTGTATTAATCATATTCTATTCGTATATTTATTCTTAATTATATGAGGATTACCATCTAATTTAGTGTTAAGAGTCTTATTAGGGTTTAACACAATGCTCAAAGCGGTTTGGACTTCACGATTAAGTACCTCGTCCTAAATATTTGAACCATTTATGCCCTGGTAACTCTAAATAATTAAAGACCTGTTATTCATGATTAAGTACCTCTAATTTTTTAGAATGCTCCTATTTTTTTGGACTTTCGGTATTCTTAGACAAAGAAGGAAATTTTACATCATAAATTCAAATTATGTTTTATCATGGGCCATTTGAGCCACATATAGTTTTTCGAGATCTATTTTAGTGCTACATCTCAAACTGCTAGATGTACTCAAAACTCAATTTTTTGTCTCTAGATTTTTGCTTTTAATACACCTATCTCACTTATGTGTGACTCATAATTATTTTGATTTTTGAATTCTTTAATTAAAGTCTCACTTTCTTTTATCTTAGACTCAAGCTTAATAATTTTAGCATTTAATTTTTTAATAACCTCTCAGTTATGAGTATGTCTTTGTTTGTTTCATCAAGCATTGATTATAATCTATCATAAATTTGATATTTGATCTCATTACTCAAATATTTGCTTGAATCATTCATCACAATCATAGTCAACTAGCGTATTAATTATATTCTATTCGTATATTTATTCTTAATTATATGAGAATTACCATCTAATTTAGTGTTAAGAGTCTTATTAGGGTTTAACACAATGCTCAAAGCGGTTTGGACTTCACGATTAAGTACCTCGTCCTAAAGATTTGAACCATTTATGTCCTGGTAACTCTAAATAATTAAAGACCAGTTATTCATGATTAAGTACCTCTCATTTTTTAGAATGCTCCTATTTTTTTGGACTTTCGGTATTCTTAGACAAAGAAGGAAATTTTACATCATAAATTCAAATTTTGTTTTATCATGGGCCATTTGAGCCACATATAGTTTTTCGAGATCTATTTTAGTGCTACATCTCAAACTGCTAGATGTCCTCAAAACTCAATTTTTTGTCTCTAGATTTTTGCTTTTAATACACCTATCTCACTTATGTGTGACTCATAATTATTTTGATTTTTGAATTCTTTAATTAAAGTCTCACTTTCTTTTATCTTAGACTCAAGCTTAATAATTTTAGCATTTAATTTTTTAATTAACCTCTCATTTATGAGTATGACTTTGTTTGTTTCATCAAGCATTGATTATAATTTATCATAAATTTGATATTTGATCTCATTACTCAAATATTTGCTTGAATCATTCATCACAATCATAGTCAACTAGCGTATTAATCATATTCTATTCGTATATTTATTATTAATTATATGAGGATTACCATCTAATTTAGTGTTAAGAGTCTTATTAGGGTTTAACACAATGCTCAAAGCGGTTTGGACTTCACGATTAAGTACCTCGTCCTAAAGATTTGAACCATTTATGTCCTGGTAACTCTAAATAATTAAAGACCTGTTATTCATGATTAAGTACCTCTCATTTTTTAGAATGCTCCTATTTTTTTGGACTTTCGGTATTCTTAGACAAAGAAGGAAATTTTACATCATAAATTCAAATTTTATTTTATCATGGGTCATTTGAGCCACATATAGTTTTTCGAGATCTATTTTAGTGCTACATCTCAAACTGCTAGATGTACTCAAAACTCGATTTTTTGTCTCTAGATTTTTGCTTTTAATACACCTATCTCACTTATGTGTGACTCATAATTATTTTGATTTTTGAATTCTTTAATTAAAGTCTCACTTTCTTTTATCTTAGACTCAAGCTCAATAATTTTAGCATTTAATTTTTTAATAACCTCTCATTTATGAGTATGTCTTTGTTTGTTTCATCAAGCATTGATTATAATCTATCATAAATTTGATATTTGATCTCATTACTCAAATATTTGCTTGAATCATTCATCACAATCATAGTCATCATTATTGTAAAAAGGATTTAGGCATACCTCGTTAGTCCCAAGCGGAGAACCTGATGTGCTAGCTTGTTGTTGTGACTCAAGATTATTATCTATATTATTATATAAAACATCTAAGTAATGAAAGCGTTCATTTTTTATCATGATTTTTTTATTATACTCATTTTATCCCTTAATTAGATGGATAATATCCATTTTTGGTTGATCGAACGTATGTAATCGTGTCCATTAATCCCCTCTTTCTCTCCATTTATTTCTCATCTATACTATTATTTCCATTTATGCACATGATTTACAAACTAGAATACTCAATATTTTTTTATTTATGTTATGATATAAAATTTTAATTTAAGGCTTAAGATATGCGCTATGATTAGCAACCTTGTACATGTTTGGTAAGAAATTAATAGTGATAATATATGCTAGAATAATCCACTTTTTTTACCATAAACATCATGAATCATTAACTCATATTGTGTAGAAAATTCCATCCAAGATTAAATCTAATTTTTATTATAGATTTTTTCTATAATTTGGTGAATTTATAATTTAATATTAGATCAATATGAATTTTTTTATCTTATAATATTTTCATGTTTAAATAAAAGAGTCAGCTGCAACGCGCAAGTATATTGCTAGTTTTTTAGAATATGGTTATGTTCTTCAGTAGTTAGATTGTCTTGTTGTCTGAGATATTTTTGCTAGTTATAATCCCATCTATATCAATTATGGAGGGATTTTCTTCGACTCGTGTCATAAGAGCTAAGTTTAGCTCATTTTCATCTTCCGACTCTACACCCGTGTCATCGATGTCACTATTATTTGACTCAATGCTCCACATTGCCTACATAGCCTTGGCCTTCTTTTTGTTCTTGTACCCATTATTTTTGTATCTTGACTTGTGATCTTGTCTCCCCTTACCTTCTTTATTTTTAGAGGGGAAATAGCTTGAAGCGTGTTTGGATGGTGTGTTCTTCCCTATGTGACAAGCGAAGCACACCATCTTCGTATTTGTCTTTCTCCCGTTTCTTATTGTATTTTCGCTCGAAACTTAACTTATCTTGGAATATTTTGGAAAGAAGAAGTGCATCATTCGAACCTTCGTGATCAAATCTTTGTACGAAGGAATCGATTTGTGAACTAGGAGTTGAACGCGCTCAAAGATTATGAGTCGTTGCTTTAGGGTTTCATCAACGCTTCTCAAATGAGCATACACCTCATCCGACGTGAAAGCGGCTTGCACCCATTGCATTGCCTCAAATGCACTCACATATTTTTTCCATTTTGATTTTCTAAGCATTACACACAAAAGTTTTCCTATAATATTTTCGTTGAATAATGTTTCTCCTAGTTTACCAAATTTATTTTGTATATGTATAAATCTATTATAGATATTCTTTATAGTTTCACCCTTTTCTAACCCAAAATTCTCAAATTCGAGAGCTAAAATCTCACTTTAAGGCCCACTTTGTGCAAGAGAAATGATATGTTCCAATAAAAATATTTCATAATTATTATTGTAAAATTGGTCATATTTTTATTGGATCATGGTTTTAGAAACGGAAGCAACAAGAGTGTTGTTTGGATTCCTAAGATCAAAAACCTAGGATGTTTATGTTAAATTCTCCCCAATGATATTATTGTGCAAAATTTAGTGGGAGAAAAATCTAAAAATAAGAGATATATATTAGTTAATTGGATATTTTTTAATGACTAATATATATTCCTCTAGGTGTGTTTGATCTCATCTAACCTTAAAAGTGCTTGTTTGATTTTTTTTATTTATGAATTTCCTTCATATCTCGTAATTAGGGCATTCTACATTTCATTTGTATTCATCATATTACCGAACAATAGGGTTACTCCATCAATTATCGAGTTCAAAATAGCATTCACAACATTATCATTTTCTCTTTTCAAAATTAGAGACTCGGTTGTAAGTATATTGGTATCCGAGTTATATTTTGGTACATGATATTTTTCTACAACATCCTAAATTTCTAATATATTCAGGTAGTTAACCATGGTATTTTTCTAATAATTAAAGTTCTTTATGGTTAGCCAAAGATCGGGGATTCTTTCATAAATCTCGGTGGTACCATTGGATAAGTTCAACACAACCTGCTTTAATACCACTTTGTTAATCATAAGGGTCTAGTATCAAATTTACCATAGAAAATATGAAAATAAAAATAAAGAGAAAGAGACAGAACATAAGATATAACAGAATTCGGTATAATGATTCTACGTCTTCAGAATCCATAATCACTAATAGTCGATTGCGTCGAGTCACTATAACAAGTAAGTCTTTACAACTGCGAACATCATATCCTTACACCAAACAATAGGGAATCTGTAAGCTAAAGAGAACAAACAGGGTGTGAAGACATGTGTCTCACTAAAGAATAAATAAGAACTAACTTCTCTCACTCTCTAAGAGATTTTGCAAAGTAGTCTTGAGTTTATAACAATAGAGCAGAGAGTTTCGAGTGTAGACAAAATAACGGCTAGGTTTTTACAATTTAGAATCATCAATTTTGGAGAAGAGGACAGGTGTATATATAGATATACACCAAAACTGATAAGAAATTGAGTAGATCATTGCAACGATTAGCTAATTATTATAACTGTTAGGTCAGAGAAACCCTAGCAAGGTTATCCATTTAATGAATGTAAGAACTGTTACAACGGATATGAGAGGAGTTTGTTCTGGAGGTTTTGGCCAAATTTTATACATAAATGATTTATATCACTATAATGAATATTGAGATATGTCATAACATTTAGACAGTGCAATTTTTCTCGAGGTCATCCGTTACAACGGATAAGAGATATATTACAATGATTAGTGTATGATTTAATTTTGGAGAAATTTGGTCGAAATTTATACATGATTAATTTATTCCGTTATAATAGTTGGGAGATCTATTACAACGGTTAAGGTATAAATAATTTATTTGACTGATTTGATCTCAAGACTACTTTGATTACCATTACATATTAAAATAATCTAACCAAACTCTATATTAAGATCTTCATGCATTTATTCTTCTGTTTAAATTTGATTCCTCCATTTCACTAGCTCTAAGAATTTGTTATATACTTATGTAATTATTTTATAAATTAGCAAATATAATTTTATATAATTTTAAAAATTATTTACAATAAAAATATTTTACTCTAGAAAATTTATCTTAAACTCCTACTTTTAATATCATCGCCCTAAAATATTCTATTGGATGATAAATATCTTAAGTTTTTCTTCTCTCGTCAACTCAATCAATTCCTTACAATAAGAAAATGGCAATGATAATCCTTACATATTTCTTTTTGCCAATATGACACCGACTTACAACACCCAATTGCACAAAGGAGACTCCCTAACACTTCTTACGATTTTTGCCAAATTTACACATGAAGAAGTATTCACTCATTTTCTATACTTTGAGGAGAAGCTACGATAAAATGGAGAGCTCACACCAAAACTCAAAGAAACTGCACTTCAAGCTCAAAGATCTCCATCGCATCACTATTTGAGCAAGACATCATCTAGCTCATCTTTTATGAATGATCAAGTCATTACGAAGATGTTTGAAAGAATGCTAAATCTAGAAAAGGAGCACAATGAAGAGCGAGATGAGAAATGAAATGAATGCTAAATCTAGATGCCATAAGGAATGTCACACAACACACGATTATTCCTTAGTCTTTTTCACATAAGAAGAAGTAAAACTTTGAGAGAATTGGTGTTATGCTAGCTACAAGCAACCGTGTTAAGAGAAAGAATGATGAAAGAAATCCACTCAACCTTGCTCTAATTGCGGAAGTGGAGGAGAGCTCACCCGTGGTGGATGTTGATGGGATTGTAGCAAGAAACAACATCACCGACTTGTGCACATTGGAGATCCTACACGACATTGCCATATTTAAGAATATGAAGATGAACTAATTTGCACCTAAGGTATAATTTTCTCAAGAATTTCAATTGCACAATCAAGTAGTACCTTGCACTACATCCACTTGGGATGATAGTGATGATAATTTTGTTGAGAATGATGAATCTTATTGTTATAAATAATTTATAATTAATAATAAAATGATTATAATTAATTATATATGATATAATTAAAATATATTTGTCATAACGATGATAAGAAACAAAAATCAGATTGAATTTATAATGTGTTTGACACGTCGTATAAATTTACTGAAACAACAATCAAGATAAATATAATTGTACATGATAATTATAATTATATATATATATAATTATAATTTTATATATATATATATATTTGGTTTAGATTTTAAATGTTAATGATGGATTTAAATTTTGGGTTGAAAACCCATTAAGAATTAAAGCCTTAATTAATAATTAAAAGCCCAAAAAAGCTCAAAATAACCCGATGACAAACTTATAAATTTGACCAAATTTATGTTCTTATCAATCAAGTAATGATATTTGGTAAATTTGGTCAACTTTATATTCTTGCTAATCAAGTAATGGCATTTTGATAGTTTGACCAAACTTTAATGATATTTTGGTAATTTTGATAAAATTTTTGAAATGTTATAAATAGAATGGTGGGATGAAAGAGAAACATACCAATTCAGTTCATATCATATCACGACTGATCAATTTAAGTTTCTATTTTCTCTTTTTCTCGGTTTACGGTTGTTTCAGAATTCACGAGATCGGTGAATATCGTTTTGCAAAAGTTAAGGTATTTTTGCACCTTTGTGTGAGACAGAATAACTACGAGTCATGAATAATACTATTTTGTCTTTTTCTTGATGAATAGTGTTTTTATGAGAAATCGTGGTTTATAGTATTTTAGGCTAAAGAAATAAGACGTTATCTAGTCAGTCCCGGTGGATAACCTACAGAGGTATCACATGTGTGATATTCCGAGACAAGTCGATTTACATTCCAATTAAAATTTGAAAATTATGTATAAAATTTTATATTAATCTATTTAATTATTAAGTAAATTAATGTTTTAGAAAATAATTATGAAGTAGATTTATAAAGAATTAAAGAAATATGTATCTCTCGGTAATCATCTGAATATGTCTCTTTAACCTTTCGCTTAAGTTAGAAGTAAAATAATATTTTATAACCTATTGTAAAGGATTAAAATATATATCTCTCGATAATCATCCAACATATTTTAATCCCTAACTTAAGTAGAAGTAAAATTTTATTTTACGGTCTTTTTCGCAATTTAAGCCTTAATGGGATTTGGTTGGACCAAAATTTAATAATTTTATCTTCACCTTGTGCCCTGAGATCGCATCATGGTTCTCCAAAAAATTATCATGACGGTTTATCAATATGCGCTTTGCTAAATTCTCCTTGAACAATTTTTTTCTTTGATTGATGAGTAATCTCTGGATGGTTCACATGAGACGCGATCTGATGTGTTAATCTTGAGAGAGAATGTGATCAAAATGTATAGAGATGTAATTTGCTGCTCAAGATTCGTCTTGATTTTGTTCACATTTGGATTCTTCTTAATTATGTTCAATTGCTCCAAAAATCCTAAAAACACATCAAACTATGGCAATATTTCGAACTCATAGTAAAAATAAAAATAAAATAATCAAAATACTCTAAAAATTAATTAGTTTTTGAGATTAACCCTTATAAAAAAATACGCATTTGAGGATTATCATTCCACAGTTCTCGAAGTTGTGCATTTTAATCCTAAAAATATTAAAACTAAACTAATAAGATATATTTTTTTAGACTAGAACTAACCAAATTATATCATTTTTATTTGTTAATGAAATATGCATTGGAACTTGCAAATTAATTGTGTTTAAAATTTCATGCAATTCAAAATATTATTTGATGAAGATATAAGACCATTACAAAATTATGCTCCCTCCAACGACCATGATTTAGTGATCTTTAATGGACCAATTAATGATAATTAAGTTCTATCAAATTTAACGCAATCAGCAATATATGTTCAAGAATATGCTTGTACATTTTCTTATTTCTAAAATTTCTCTGTAAATGTTTGCAAATTTATTTAAAATTTGATTATCAAGTCAGATTAGTGCTACAAATGAATCAAATTCGATCGAACTCACTAATGTTTGAGTTTGATTTGAAATCATTTCGAATAAATCGAATTTGAACTAAATTGATCTTGAACTAAGTCATACTTGAGCTAAGTCGAACTCGAACTGAAATAGAACTCTAAACGAACTCAAATATTTTAATCTCATATTATCATAAATAATTACAGCTAAAATAATTAATATTTTATTAATTTTATATGAAAAATTTAAAAATTAACTAATATTTATTAATTTAATAAAATAATAATAATATCTTACTACTGTTATGATAAAATAATTATACTATTGTATATGTCATTGACTAAATAGTTAAAAATATATACTAGTAATTACATATCAGTTTATTACGAATCGAATTAGAATTAATTCATTAAAAAATTATCGAACTGAACTCGAATCGAACTAATAAAAAAATCTAATAAATAAACTAAACTCAAACTAAGATCAAATAAAACATGAATTAAAAATTATGAATTTTTCTTGCTTGCTTAGGTCAGAAAAAGAATGTTAGACGTACAATTTGTTCTTTTTAACTAAACTTGATGTACTTTTCTTATTCTGACAACACTGAAGTTGACACATACGATTTTAGAATCTCACCACTGTTCTGAACATAGGTTCATGCGTGCTAAACATCCAATGACCAATATCATGCAAATAAAATTAGCTGGATTACATCCAAAGCTGACAGAATATTTCCGTGGATCAGTTCGATTTTTATGAATCTGCGTCACACATTAGATAAAATAAAGTCGTGTTTTTAACTAATGTGTGATGCACATTAGAAAAAAATACAGAGTAATTGAATATATGTTGAAATTCAGTGATTAAAAATTAAAAATTAATAATTTAATGATAAAATATAATTTTATATAAAATTAAGTGCTTTCTCATTAAATTTATCCATATAAAGATAAAAGCTTAGTCCAACAACACAAAAGTTACCGTTATGTTACATTTTTTCATTTACCGTTGAAGAAACAAAGTTAAAAATACACAAAAATGGACAGAATGTCTGAACGAATGTTTACTAAAAAAAACTCAAAAGTTACGTGGCCGTGGTCCATCGTTCGAGAAGGTTTCTTTATAGTTTATCCATACTAAAAAGTGCGGTGGCCGTGGTCCAAATGTCCGTCCAATCATAATGATAATAGCGATTAGCGGCGAATATTTCATCATGCTTAAAAGTAAAAATCACTTCATCAAAGTCTATACTCTAAACAGTCAGTGTCGTATACTCGTATCTGAAATATTCAGAAATAATCTGGTCTTAATGATAAGATTGACATTAGTCACAGCCCGGACGGATTTAGATTAGATAAAAAATAAAGTTCAATGTCATCTTATGGTGACCTGTATTATAATTGATTGGAAATTTGTTAGGAATGTCGGTAACAATAAATTTGACAACCACAAAAAATGATTTTTCAAATAAATTATTAAAATAAAAACATAAAATTACATTAAGAATCATTTAATTTATAGATTGATTGTATTTCATATTTTATGTAATTTAAATATCATTTAATATTTCAGTGAAGTACTAAAGCTATTGTGTTTCGTAAAGTACGATAGTTAGGCTGGATAGACGGAGTTATCCCTCTCTCTCGCTTACCTTTGCTCGAACTCTTCTCCATTCAGGATTAGCAAGGGCCTCTCGTAGACTGGACCTTCCACAGAGTGTCAAAATGATGATCAGCTATATAGATTATTCTTATTGGGTACCAACTGGCATCAGTCCTACGAGTGTTTTAGACTCAAATTCTTAATTTCAAACTAGATATGATCGATCTGAACCGTTTAAATCTAATTTCTATATCAAAATGTGTTAGCAAATTAAAATTTATATTTTTCAGTTTTTTTTTACTATTTTTATGAAGAAAAATCATTATTTGGACGAATCAAAATTCTCAGTTCAAATCATTCTCTCAATCTGAAAAAAATAACAAATAAATTCTAAAATGTATTAAATAATGCCTTCTTTGAAGTATCTCCAATGGCTTGAATAGCTTTCAAAAATGACTTTGATGAAGTATCTTCAATTCATTCAATATATGAATGCCCAATCAAAAAGAGGAATACTTTATACCCACTTATTCCAACTGGACCTGGGGAATAATCTATATTATTATAGTAGTTTACTCAAAAAAATATTATATTTTGTACACTATATTTATTAAATAATAAATTAAATTTATTTAAAATTTTAAGATTCTTTATAATTGATTTAGATATCAATTATATTTAATTAAAATATATTATTTTATTATTATAAAATTAATATTAAATATAAATATTTTTAAATTAAAAGAATCCGCATAATGGATGAGTTATATGCTAGTATGCACTAAAAACCGGAGAAAGTCATATTTTAACAACTGTGATCAAATGAAGTAACTAATTAACTATCAACCCCATTGATCCATAACAAAATATTTTCAATTTTACTATTAAACGACCGAAATAAAATTACAAAATGATCGAAATAAATCACAATATAGTCCAGTTTCAATCCGAAGAAATTTGTGTAGTTGCGAGTTACCGCTGTCTATAGAAAAAAAAAAAAAAAAAAATTATAAACTATTCGATCTACGCTACACAACAAACAACTTGCCAGAGTAACGAAATTCTTCTAATGGGGCCCCACATACCATTTAACTCAGAAAGCAAATGAAAAGTCACGGCCTAAGTGCCTAACCCCATGGGCCATGGATGTCACTACTACGTCAGTGCCTCTTCTCTTTACAGTGTATCTAAATGTGTAGCAGATCTGTGCAACAGTTGTATCAAAATAATCTTGCATGAAGTACCAAGTACAGATGGAACGACAGAGAAAGCAGCTCGTAAAGTTGTAAGTCGCAATCTATCTATCTATCTATCTATCTATCTAGTTATCTACCGACTTATCTCCGTTATACTCACATTTGTTTATTAATTTCTTATTATTTTCTACAATCCATATTTCCATATTTCCATATTTCCATATTGGTCAAGCTAAGCTGCCTGTACATGATTGGCCGCATTGATATTTCCACAGAGAATAAAATTCCATCTTCCGTGGCTGCCTTTTCTTCTTCCTCACCTCTTTGAGTCCACGCCATGATTCCTCATTCCTCTTCCCTTCGGATTTATCCTCAGTAGTGGTCGTCTTCTCTGCTCCAGCTCCAGCTCCTTTCTCCATGGATCCTTCTAGAAACCACCACCACCACTACCATTCGAACAACCCCAGTTCGAATCACAACCCGCATCTAGGCGTGAATAAGCTGAGCAAACCGATTCGCAAATCGCCAGCTCCTCCGCCTTCCTTTCAACCCGCCACACGACCTGCTCAGCCGCAGCCTCAGGTCTACAACATCAGCAAAAACGATTTTCGCGACATCGTTCAACAGCTAACCGGGACCCCTTCTCGAGATCCGATCCCTTCATATCCGCCGCCTCCTCCCACCAATCCACGTCCGCCACCTCGGCCGCCGCACCAAAGGCCACAGAGCCAGCCCAGCCAACGATTACAGAAGATCCGTCCCCCGCCTCTCACACCAATTGCGCGTCCGCCACCTCCTCCTCCTTACCAAAACCCTAACCCTAACCTCAATCCCAATCCCAATCCGACCTTTCCCTCTCCGCTCACGGCCTACATGCGGTATCTAGAAAGTTCTCTTCTTGACACGTCACGGCATCAGTCGGTGCAAGGAGGATTGCTTCCATCTCCAGTTGGTCCACCACCACCGCAGGCTCCGCTGATGGCCGCACCGCATATGCCACAATTCCCTTCTCCAAGAATGCCTCATTCTCCTGCTTTTATACAATCACCAAGTGCATTTCTTAATTTGGTATCCCCTAAATCTCCTTATCCTTTACTATCACCTCCTGGATCTCAGTACCCGGCTCCCTTTTCTCCAAACTTCGCACTTTCACCAGGCATATTGGGCCCTGCACCTGGCCCTCCGCCATTTCCTTCACCCGGTCCCTTTTCACCGGGCTTTTTCTTCCCAAATTCGCCCTCGGGTCTTCTTTCTCCTTCAGCTTTCTTTCCTGTTCAGAGCCCAAGATGGAGAAATGGTTGAATTATGCTAAATTTTGAAATTGCTTTTGTCGGGGAGTGCAGGAAATATGCTGAAGATAGCAAAATGATTGGATACTTGAAGAATAATGGACTTCTATTCTTCAAAAAAAAAAAAAAAAAAAGGAAAATGGTTCTGAGGTGGTGGAAACAATCTCGTAGGTTTAGTCTGCATTTTGTTACTTCATTTTTGTGAATTCTAGTGTACTTGACTGGGGTTAGTGCAAATCTTTTGGTAGATAGCCATGATTTGTATGTAAACTGTACAAGTGGAAATCTGGAAAGGACAAACCTTGTAATTCATTCAGTTCTAATGATAAAAAAATGGAAACACTAATTCTAGTTTCTTTTTGGGGTCTTTACTTTTTTTTTGTGGATAAAGCAGATTTAATATCTATCAGTTATCATTGCTTTTCGGAAACTTCATACAAAAATGTACTAAAGCTATAGTTCTTAGAGCATCTCCAATGAGATTTTTAATTCAGTTTCTAATCTGATGTTTCACAATATAATTTTAATTTTAGCGCTTTACATGAAATTTCTAATTTAGAAATCAGAACCGCAATTTCTAATTTAGAAACTCGATTTTAACAGTAGCTAATGTCGCTTAAAACATACAAGCAAAAAACAATAAAAGGCGAGCAACCAAAAATAGAAAGTAAAATACAGTATAAACATCCACAAAATCCATAACAAAATATGAAAATAACTAAGTCTATTCTAAACTAAACATTCATATGTTGTACCACTGTCCGAATATCATCAAGATCAACTAATACCTTCTCCGATTGGTACAACATGCTGGACTCATTTGGCGGGCCTGTATATAGAAAAAATGGAGATAAAACAGTAGAATAAAAAGTATGAAATGATGAAATGATGTGGTAGTTGTATGATATTGTGTGAATTGGAGAGAGTGCTTTTTTGTCTAAGCATTCAGTTTAAGAATCTTTGCAGGAATTGATTTAGTCTTGCATGCTTTGACAATTTGACATCATTGCCATTTTTACAGACAGGAAGAATAGCGATTGCAAAAAGAAATAGCTTTCTTATTTTGAGTCAGCATAATGTGTTTGTGCCTTTCTGTGAGGAAATAAGGTATTGGTATTGAATTATTTTTTTTCTTTATTCAAGTTCAGATTGACAATACAGCATGAGGTGAAGCTTAATAGATTTGCTTGGTTTAATAGTGGAAAAAGTATTAATAATTATAAGATCAAATAAGTGTTGAATTATTTAATGGCCCACTTGTTTGTATGGTTGTCGGTTATTCTGTGTTATGGTGATTAATTAGACAATGTATTTAGATTCTCTGAACTTGTTGTTCGTTCAGCAGCAAGTCAATCCGTGGTGTGGAAATGAGGTTGAAGTTGAAAATTTCTCAACTACTTAATTATAACTTTTTAGTTGTTTGCTGTATGACGAAGCACCCAGTTAGTATCAGTTTATGTCTAATACACTTGCTAACACTTGAAGTCCAATGAAGTGATATTTGGTTCCTTCGTCAAAAGTGCTTGCCCATGGAGTTCGTTTATGTCATTACATTCTCCTACTGAAAAGTAAGCAACTGCACCTATTAACATGAAAAATATTGGTGACTGTACCAAGGTCCAAGCTGTTATCTGTGGTTCTTGGCCTTGACATGGTCTATTTTAGTTTATTATTATTTTTTGTTGTGGAAGAGAGAAAGAGAAAGAAGAAGAAGGTGACCGCTAGTGATTTTAAAAATACTGTTTTTTCTTTCTTTGCATTATCATTTTTTTGTTACACATATAGCTATTTTTGAACTAAACCTTACATGAGTCTTTTCCAACATCAACATTACATATAACTCTAAACAAAATAATTATAATACTAATCAAGACAACTATAACACTAAATATGACAAATATAACTCTAAACTGAATGCAAACATAAAAATATTAATTTCAACACTCTCCCTTAATGTTTTTATTAGTCATCCCCAACAACTCCCTAAAATAAACAAACTTATCATAAAGAAATGTCTTAGTAAAGATATTCGTCAATTGGTCTCTGATCTTCACATGCTTGATTTCAATTTCTTCATTTTCAACCGCTTCTCTAATGTAGTGATTCTTGAGATTCATATGCTTTGTTCGGCTATAAAATATCAAATTCTTCGACATTACAATTACGGACTTGTTATCACAAAAAAGAATCGTTGTCATCTCTTGTTTCTCTCTTATATCTTCCAATACTTTTCTCAACCAAACAACTTACTTTGTAGCTTCACTTGTCGATACATATTCCGCTTCTACGGATGAATGTGTCACTCTTTCTTACTTCTTTGATACCCATGAAAATATATCCGATCTAAAAGTAAATGTATACCCGGATGTACTTTTTATGTCATACATGCTTCTGGCCCAATCACTATCACAAAAACCAAATAATTCCACATCTTTCTTTTCATTCCTTTAAAAAATGAGGCTGAAATTTTTGATACCTTGAATGTACCTCAACACTTTTTTTGCAACTCTAAAATGTTTTTGCTCGATTAATGCATAAACCGAGACAACAATCTCAAAGCATACATAATATCGAGTCTAGTAGTGGTAAGATATAATAAACTCCCAATTAAACTTCTATATTGTATCGCATCGGCATCACCACTACCATCCTCTTTTACCAACTTCTCATTCACCAATAATGATGTCATTACCGAATTATAATTCTTCATTTTAAACTTTAAGATAATATTTTGAGCATATTTCTTTTGAGAAATAAACACATCATCTTCCTTTTGATCAATTTCAATACCCAAAAAATAATAAAGCAAATCCAAATCATTCATTTTATATTTTTTTCATCATGTCATTCTTAAACTCATGCATCATTTTCTCATCATTTTTGATAAAATATAAATTATCAACATAAAGAGAAACAACAAACATTCCATTTTTATCATGTTTGACATATAGTGTTGGCACACTTGGACTCCTCTTGAATCCTTTTTCGGTGAAGTTTGCATCAATATTTCCATACCATACACGGGGTGCTTACTTTAACCCGTACAATGCCTTTCTCAACTTGTAAACCTTCTCCTCTTCCACCTTCAATTTCCAACCCTTGTGTGTGGCTAATGCAATTAGCATCCTTATGGTCTTATGTCTTGCAACTGACGTAAATGTATCTTGATAATCAATTTCAGATTGTTGTGAATATCCTTTTACTACTAATACAACCTTATATTTTTGCACTGATCCATCCGATTTCTTTTTTGTCTTGTATATCCACATCAATCTGGCCACATCCTTCTCTTTCGATTTTCAACCAACTCCTAAGTCTCATTTTTCACAATCATATTTAACTCATCTTCCATGACATTTCTCCACACCTCCACTCCAATAGCTTGCTTAAAATATTTCGGCTAAAAACACAAAAAATGTAAGTTTCATAAATATCACTTAATCTTCTCAATCTTACCGGAGTTGAGCTTGGAGAAGATGAGCTCAACCCGATATTTATTGTTGGAGAATATGATTGTTCTTCTTCTTCATCATTTTCATAGCTACCACCACTTGACCCTTCCTGTGCATCATCTCCAATTTGAACCGACACACTTTCAACACCTTTATTCTTCCAATCCCACTTATCTTTCTCATTAAAAAATACATCTAGACTTTTAATCACTTTGTTCCTCTTCAAGCTAAAGAGCCTATAACCTTTTGACTTGATCCTATAACCTACAAACACATATTTTTTACCTTTATCTTCAACCTTGTGTCTCATCTTTTTTGAAACATGTACATAACAAATGGAACCATAAACTTTTAAGTGATTCACCGATGACTTTCTACCACCATACAATACCTCAAATGGTGTCTTATTTTCAACCGCTTTTGTTGAACACCGGTTTAACAAGTAAACCGCTATGTATCTCGCCTCCGCCCAAAATGTGAAAGACAACCCCTTCTCATTCATCATTGTTCTTGTCATTTTAGTAATTATTCTATTCTTTCTTTCGGCAATATCATTTTGTTTCGGTGTATACCCAACCGTTAATTATCTTTCAAGATCAATATCATCACAAAATTTTTCAAACTCCTTGGAGCTGTATTCACCACCTCCATCACTTCTCAATTTGTTTATCAAACAACCACTGTCTTTCAATGATTTTCTGAAATTTTTTAAAAATTGAAAAATTTTATCTCTAAAAATACACCCAACACATTCTAAAAAAATCATCTATGAATGTAATAAAATACCTATTACCTTCATGTGAGTTTATGCTCATAGAACCGCAAATATCAGTGTGAATAAACTCCAACGGCGCCTTCGCTCTCCATGCCTTCTCCTTTGGAAATGATTCTCGGTGTATCTTACCAAGAGCATATGCTTTACATACATATTTTTTGTCTTTTATTTTTGGCAGCCCATCAACCATATTTTTTTTACTCATCAACTTTAAGCTTTCAAAATTTACATGCCCAAATCTCTTGTGCTACAACAAAGACATGTCTTTAACACCAACCTTCAAGGCAACACTTCTAGTCGGTCTCAAGGTGAGTGGAAAATTCTTTTCCTCTCCATGTTCACAACGGTCATCACCTCTCTTTTGTTCTCCACCTTATCATATATTTTACACATTGGACCCTCAAAGTGAACCACATGATCATGTTTAATTAATTGTTCAACACTTAGCAAATTTTATGTTAAATCCGACACAAACAACACATCATGAATCAATATCCCACCTTTCTTTGATTCCACCGCAATCATTCATTTTCCCTTTGAATTCACAACCGTACCATTACCCATTGTAATTTGAGTAATGACGGTTTTATCAAACTTATAAAATATAGACTCATCTTCCGTCATATGATTACTACACCCACTATCAAACATGCCATGCATCATCTTTCTTCTCAATTGCCGATTGACATGCATAAAAGGTACTTCAATCATTGTTTTTCTCACTTCCATCATCCCTTTGCTGCTCGGTATAGTTAGTTTGCTTATCATTTTTTAACCGAAAAAACTTCTCGATATGATCATACTTCTTGCAATGATAACATCGAGACTTCTTCTTGTTCCTATAAAATTTTTCTATATGCCCCGGCTTCTTATAAAAATTATAAGTTTTTATCTCTCCCCTTTGGTTATCATTTCTACTACCTCCACTATCAAAGTTATGTCTACCTCTACTACCATTAAACCCACCACGGGATGTATCCCATTTGGTCATACTATGATTTTTCGACTCTTTCACATTCACTTTTAATTGAAAAATACTTTCAAGAGAATAATCATTATACCTACTCAACCTTTGCTCACGCATCTCAAGGAAACCCATTAAATCATGTACATTTAAGGTAGCAATGTCTTTGATCTCTTCAATAATGGCCGTAATGTTGTTGTACTTAGGATATAAACTAATCAAACTTTTCTGACATACCAATTTGTCATTCAAATTTTCATCCAAACTTCTAATTTAGTTTATCAACTCAATCACTTTTGAGAAATACTACTTGAGGGTCTCTTTATCCTTCATTTGTAAATTCTAAAAATTTCTCTTCAAAGTTAAAAGTTTTACCGTTCTAACCTTGTCGGTGCCTTGAAACTCATTTTATAAAATCTCCCATGCCTCCTTTGAACTTCTAGTCCCGATTATTCTTGAGAAAATCTTATCGGAGATGACTTGTTTAATCAAATAAAGGGCTTTGCATCTTTCTTTCTATTATCTTTTTCCTCAACACTAGCCGACGTGTCTACCTTCTCTTTTCCCGTCTCTTCCCCCGTCACGGGCTTGACCTTCATCTCATTGTCTTCTTCCATAATCTCCCATAAATCTTGTGAAATCAAGAGGATCTTCATCTTAATACTTCAAATGTCGTAGCTCTCACCGTCGAACACGGATTACGCATCGTGTGACGTCCTCACACCTCCTTGTAAGGCCATGGTGTTGTCCTCAACTTCTATTTTCATTTTCCCACTTCAATAGAGAAGATCGACTCAAAATCTCACTCAACCTAAGCTTTGATACCACTTATGTTGGCCTTGGCATGGTCTATTTTGGTTTATCTTTTGTTTTGTTTTGTTTTGTTGTGGAAGAAAAAAGAGAAGGAAGAAGAATGTGACCGCTAGGGATTCCAAAGACATTATTTTCTCTTTCTTTGCATTATCAGTTTTTTATTATACATATAGTTATTTCCGTACTGGACCTTACATGGGTCTTTTCCAACATCAACATTACATATAACTCTAAACAGAATAATTATAATACTAACCAAGACAACTATAATACTAAACAAGATAAATATAACTCTAAACTGAACACAAACATAAAAACATTAATTTCAAAAGTTCGAGCTATGGTGTGTTGTATACTGGAGCTCTAACTCAGACTTCATGATAATAAGATAGTTCTTAAATAAATAATTATAAATATAAATTTTTTAAATATATTCAATAAAAAAAATACATTATGAAAAATTTAAACATTATTTTTTAAATATATAATAATAATAATAATATAATCAAACATGATAATTTTTATATAATAATACTAAAAAATTTGATCATATTAAAAATTAAATTTCACCTCAAGTTTATCACACTCATCCGTTTTAAATGAAAAGAGAAAAAATAATATATAAATCATTAAATTTAAGTAGATATAAAATTAAATTAAATTAATGATGGAGAAGAATAATGATGTGATACATTTGAAAATTTTGAAAACTTATATATTGAGAATTGCTTCCCTTCAGATGCCCAGCTAATGCTTGAAGTTCAATTTTTTTTTATGATGGAGTTGTTTCTTCGTTATAATTGCAGTCATAACAGGCGTCTATATGAATGTGCGGCACATTGTATTGATGAAATGACTGAGCATTTCAGCTTTGGCTTGCCTGAGAAATGTAATTTCTTAGAATGAGACATTTAATGAATTCAACATAAGGACGTGTTGAAACAGTCCAGATAAAAATGTAGTTTTTTTTTTCTGTTTTGTTTTTAACCCATAAGAGCATCTCCAATTAATGCTAAAATAGTTTTTAAATTTTTATTATTGCCACGTCAGTTATAAGAGCAAATTGTTTCTAATCTCAATATTTCCGCTCCAACGCTGAATTGTTGTTTGTGATTTCTGAAGCGCCAGGTAGGATCACCCGCGCCAAACAAATTTCGCTCGCGGGGAGAAAATTAGAGCATCTCCAGTGCAGATGCAGTTGCTAAAATATATTCATTTGGACACGTCAGTTATTTAGAAATTATTTCTAAAACTCAATTCCTCTCTCCAGCGTTGAATCAGAATTTTTAATTCGGAAGCGCCAGATAGACGCGCGCCAGAGCACCGAAAATGAATTTGCGCCAAAACATGTTAGCGATAAATAGAAATTTTTCGCTCCATCGCTGAAAACCAGCGTAGTTCTAAATCCGACTCAGATTAAAATCGAGTTTCTAAATTAGAAACTGCGGTTCTGATTTCTAAATTAGAAACTCCATCTCCAGCGCTAAAATTAAAATTATATCGTGACACATCAGACTAGAAACTGAATTAAAAACCCATTGGAGATGCTCTTAGCGCTCCAGAGAAATTTAACTTGCGCCAAATTAAAGTTGTGTGGTTCAATAAATTAAACATCATACCATTATATTACGTAGCTGCCTGCCTTTCATTTTCTTTTATTAAACAAAGTATCCATTTTTTTTCCTAAATCAACAAGTCAAAATTAATCTTGGGGCCTCCATACACATTTACAGTTTTTACATAGCACAGCTAATAGTATTCATCATTCACAAACTGTTATAATTTGTAGAAAAATTAGGAGATAAAAAAGAAGAGATCATAAAATTACTAATGAGTTGATTACACCTGCGGACCTGCGTAAGTGTTGTCATGTGTTCAAGCAAACGAAGCCCTAGCTTTTGTTATTTGGTAAGATCTTCCTGCATAGTTGATTTGCCCTCGATTGACCTATCAGAAAGTACCACACAAACTACCAACAACTAATACTAGTTCCTATTGCGTCGAAGTGTCCCTCTTTTCATGCTTTTTGATAGCCTGCCAAAGAAATTAGTCGATGAGGTAGGCTGAGAACTATTGAAACCTTTCAAAGCGCTTCGATCAGGTAACCTCTGAAAAGGGAGGAAAGAGAAATCGCTAAAATTGGATTCTCCATCGCGAAGGAGAGAGACTGGAGGAAAGCAACTTAATAAAACCTGACTCTCATTAAAATAAATGCGATCAGTGGTTAACTGGACACCTGGCTTTGAATTTTTTCAAATATAAATGGAAAAGAAAAATTGTGGCCGTGAGATAACGTCAAAGATTGCCAACGACCACAGGGAAGCTATTGCATATTTGCATTGCCTGATGCTTCTCGATCGGGACGCTTGCAGGAAACTGGTAGAGGTGGCAACGAATTAGATTGGTTTGGGTCCGATTAATTTGATTTTTTAAAATAATAAAAAAAATTATCAGATGGCTTGGCTGGGTCAGTTTTCTTAACTCTACAAGAAACTTCCCTGACAAATTTGATGTGACGGATGGATGAACCAGGTACGAATTAAATTCGTACACGATCATTATATTATTGTCGGCTCTTTGAAGTTGTGTATAGGATTTGGATTTACTTCAGCTAAGAAACAAAAAGTGAATAATTGCCGTGCGCATTTCATATGGCGCGCTTACATTTTTGTACACCCAAAAAAATAAGCATGTACAATTTTTTTATGCTTCAGACAAAATGAATTTGCGCAGAAGCATCTTTTTCGATGCGTTCAAATTCGTCTGCACGATTTTTTTTTTTTTACAAACACAGATGGGTAAACGTGTGTGATATGTTAATATTTGTTTATATATTTGAACGTACGTGTTTTAAGATGTTAAAATTTTAAAAATTAAACATACACGTCTAAGATGCATGACATATCTAGTACGTCGTATTAAATGTATTCGTGTTTAACACGTGTCAATACTTGTAACACGTACAAATTCAAAAAATTTCAAACAAATTGAAGAAATATATAACAAAAATTAGAATGATTCTGATTATAAAAAATAAAATTGACATATCATATTCAAAAATATCATACATGTTAGAATGATCCTAGTCTTTAACTTCAATATCAAGCCAATTTTTTTAAATACATAAGTATTTCAAAAGTCTGATATACTGAAGTATTTTATACGTATTATACGTGCGTGTATATGTGTTAGACGTATGTGTTCGTATTCAACGTGTTAGACGTACGTGTTTAGACGTGTCAAAACTGTTCATATGTTAATCACGTGCATTTAATAACACGACACGTATGACACGTAAACACATTACGTGCAGATACAATCATACACAAATATTTATTCTTATCCGTATTTATACATACATGTATGTATTTAATACGATTATCATTACCCTAAATGGGTCTCGGATAATATGAAAAGGTCATATTTCAAATGGATAGTTCATGGCCTGAATGTGCAAACAAACGTCCCGTAGCTCATGACCTGAAATAGACTTATATATTAATTTACAGACTGCTCAATTACCCTTTCTTTAGTGAAAAATCTGTTACATGAATATTTTGTTTTCTTTGATCAAATCTGTGTGCATCGTTGTTAAGGGTGGGATCAGGTTTCTCGAGAGTCAGATCTAGCGGGTCTACGAGAGGATCAGATAAAGATCGAGTTTGATATAGATTTTTAGAGGGTCAGTTTTATGGGATTGATTTTTAAGGGACAAACTCAACCCTTTAGAAGTCTAACCCTTATCAAATCCTTAGAACTCTAAGAATCAGGTGAGGGCAGGGTAAGAACGGAATAAGGATCGATCGGTAAGAACCCGATATATATATATATATATATATATATATATATATATATATATATATATATATATATATATTGGTTAAGTATTTTTTAATTTTAATTTATATTTGTATAAAATTATATTTTTCTATTTGAGCATTTTATTTTAATTATTTCTATTTTTTGAATTTTTAAGTATAATTAATATAAAATATAAAATATTAAAGAAATGGCTTAGAAAATGTCAGTAAGGATCAAGTCAAAAGGATTTGTTTTTTAAAAGTATTATTTTTTTCACTCACCGACTGAAAAGGATCGAACAGAGCCGAAGAAAATATAATGACCTAATCATCTTTCTTTTATGGATAATTTACTTTTTTTTTAAGACCAAGGTATGTAAATAACACCAAATTATATTATTACTAGAGAAGAGTCTCGCGTGCTTCGGCATTTTTTTTATATAAGGATGTGTTGTTAAATATGCTCAACAAAATTTATTATTTGATTTACTAAATTGGCAAAATTAAATTGAAAATATAATTTTACTTTTAAGTTGGAACTGTTATAATTTTGTATAGGAAAATATATTTCTTAATTCATGAATAAAAATAAGAAAGCTTGACTAAAAAAAGAATGGTTTTCGGATGATAGCGTAGAAGTTCTGTAGAGATAAAAATAAAAAAAGCCATCACAAATATTGGACTGCGTCACTCTGGCTAATAGTGTTGAAGTGCTACATAGTGCCGAATCCATCCAAAATAGATACTGTAATGATATAGATGTCATCGAAAAGGACATAAGTTCTTTTTTGTTTTTTCTTTTACCAAAAATGAAATGAGTGAGAAAAGTCTCACTTATAATCGTTGGAAGGTTATTAGCGATTTAACCAAAGAAAATTCAATGACAGAAAACTGTTAATTATTTAAAAAAAAAAATAATTTTCAAAACTTAATAATAATACAATGGACACCTTCATTTTCGGTGGTTGACAAAGCATTCAATGGTCATGCTTGAATGTCACGCAATTTTGTAGACTCTTCATTATAAATGGTCATATGACCTGTCTTAATCACGGTAATTAATTAATTAATTAATTATAACACCTCCAGGTGTTACATGGAATCCCTGATTACAATAATATATATACAGAAGGAAAATATATTTAAAAATGATGTTCTTCTTTTATCTTATTTTCTTAAAAGAACCCCTAAATATTCTATTATATATCAAAATCCCTAAATATCCTATTATTATTGTACTCTATATTTTGACATGAGATGTCAAATGTTATGGTACTAATTCATCCAAACTAGTTATCATGCATCTAATTCGTGATTGTCTTATCGGAGAGGAATCAAGACATTTATTTGAGATCGAACTTTTAGGATGTATAAGCGGTTAACTCTATAACTCTATAACTCTATACTAGAGTGCATCATGCTAACTGTTGCTAAATCACCATTCACCTAATTTTGCATTGAAAGAAACAGGCACAGCACGAGTTATTGTACGAAACTTCTCATCCGTTAGCATAAAATAAAATTTGTGATGGTCCTAATTTCAGGGATGTGCAAAATGGCACGGAGAAATGGATAATTGAAGAATTTTTAAGTATTTTGGTATGATCCGGTAAAATGAGAATAGAGAGAGAGAGAGGATAAAGAAAGATGAAGAGAGTAAAAGAGAGATAAATCTCATTTATTCTCATTTTATTTCTAGTTTGTTATAAGCATGCTGGTGGCTTTTATAGTCATTTATCTCAAATGACCACCTAATTGTACTAAATGACTCTCACTAATTACATATCATTAGAGCTGTAATTTGAGGTTCGTCTTGATAAAAAAGTTCTCAAATAAATAATAAAAAATATAAAAAAATTAAATATATTCAATAAAAATTTCACATTGAGAAAATTTTAAATATATTTTTTAAATACTAAAGATATATATAATAATAATATAATTTAAATAGATAATCTTCAAATATAATACTAAAAAAAATTGGACCACATTAAGAGTTAAATTTCACCTCAACCTCAAATATATCATACTCATTTATTTGAAATGAGGATTGAGAAAACTATATACAAACCATTAGATTCAAGTAGATAAAAAGATTTAAACAAAATCAACAATAAAGAAGAGTGATAATGTGATATGCTTAAAAAATTTAAAAGTTTAATTCTTTTTATATATTAGAATTATCTCCTATTACAATCATCGTATAATATGATACTGTATCCTTAAACAATCCTAAAAAATAAAAAAGCTATGTTTTGTAGGTGTCAACCTTAACGAAAGAAGTATTAAGCCAAAGAATATTGGTTCCACATCAAAATAAATATATTTTCAAATGTATGAGTCCATTTTCTTGGTGATCGAAGAATGACATACAGCTAAGTAAGTAGTCTTTGGTTAAGAAAAACACACGAGTTTGAATTAGTAGTTGTTTTCCTTGGAAAGTAAGAAGACATTCTTATACGAAGTGTTTTGTGAGAAAATTGTTATTGGAGCTTCTTATTGGGTCAATTTTGGCACATTTGAGTGAATCTGGAGCTTCTTGTTGGGGTTGATTTTGGCAAATTGTCGAGTGTGTTTTGAGGTTAAAGTTTGGATGATTTTGATACATTGTTGAGGGCATCTTGAATTTGAGACGTTTCTACAATCTTCTCATCATTTTATAAAGTAATAAACTCATCGCACTCCTTATTCGTCTCTAGTTTTAACTCATTGTTGGAAAATGAAGGTATGTTAATGTTGTAGAATCTATTAGTTTTTCAATAACTTTTAAATCATCTTAATTAATTGGAGTTAGAATGAAGAAGTTATGATCAAAATATATGATGCAATGCCGTGTACGATTGCTGATTTGAATGCGCTGGTGCTACTTTAGCAATTTTTAGGTGTTATTTTATAGTGTATTTTCTCCATAAATATTCTAACTAATTCTGAACGGTTTTGAGTTAGTGGAACATTATCTAGGTTGTTATAGAAAAGTTAGCAGAACACTATCTAGATTATTATAAGAAAGTTAGCGGGACATTTTTTTATATATACTACTTTAGATATATAGGTTAGTGGAGCACTTTCTATGTTATTTAAGACTAGTTAACAGTGATCCTTGTCTTATAAAATGAGTCATTAAAAAAGACTAGGTAGTATTAACGTTTAGGCTTAATTAGCTTTTGGCTCAATAGCAGCGGTTCGATGTACCTCGTGGTGAGAGAGTAGAATGAGTTATGGGTATTTTTTCCTTGATTATAATATAAAGAGTTTTGCATCTTGTTATTGTGATTGTGTTTGCTAGAATTTTCACAAGTTATATACGAGCTCATTCGTTTTATAACAAATGTTTGCGCAACTCCACAGAAAAACCCAATATTCATTAATAATATTGATTTTTGTGTGCACCCTTTAATACATAAGCAAAACTGATCTATTTCTTTACAGGTATATATATATAGTAAAGATACCGTAGAGCTTAAGCTCACGAAGGCTTCCGTGAGATTAACTCAAAAAATATATTAAATCATTTTTAAATTTTAATTTATCATGCTAATAAATTCTTTATATGAAAATTTTATGGGATGTAAAAATTTAGAGTGTTTTAAACTTTTTAAATCATGATTTTTAATTTTTGAAAATTAACTTTAAAAATAATAATAAAGTATTCAATACTTGAACATCATTTTAAAAAATTAAAAACGGTGACTTAAAAAACTCAAAACACTTCAAATTTTTGCATCCCATAAAATTTTCATATAAAAAATTTAATGATGATGATAAATTAAAATTTTGAGATGATTTGATGTATTTTTTGAGTTAAGCTCACGGTATCTTTACTGATATATATATATATAGTCCGACTATGGTGCTTTGCAAAGTACACAGAGACATTGTGTGTTTTACGCTCTATTTTTAATTTTAAGTCAGAAATAATCGATTCGAATCTTTCAATCTAATTTTCATATCAAAATCTATTAGTAAACTTAATTTTATATTTTTTAGAATTTTTTGCTATTTTTTCTGATGAGGAGAAAATAACTTAATGACGATTTCCCCCTTAAAAAAACAAATGAATTCCAAAAAATATAAAATTTGATTTACTAATAGGATTCATCCGAAAATAACTTTATCTTCAAAATTCCATTTTGTTATACGATGTCCATTATATTTATATTTATTCACTAGCACACATGACTTCACAATTTTTCAAGATAATAAAACTTCAAGTCGAAGCTCTCGCCTCTCCGGATAGTCGGATGCAATTATTTTGCCTATCAAATCTTACCACAATACACTTTATTATGCCGCAGCCCAAATTTACCAAACAAATGGTCGGACTCAGCGTGATTATATGAAAACCCAGTTAAGGATCCAAACCTAAAGGGTGTATATTTCAGATTTTTTTATAGTAAATAAAATAATTAAATATAAGAAATTGATAAGTTGCCCTTGGTTTTAGCACTCATAGCCAGTTCGAGTTTCAAACTCGGGTCTAGATTTTTTTTTCTGTTTGTTTATTTATTGTTTTTAATAGGTTTTAATAATTTATTTAGTTTACTTATTATGTTTAAATATTTAGTTTTTAATTTAGTTTTTTAATAAATTTTAATATTTATTTTTTAATTTAGCTTATTTTAAAATATTTATTTAATTATTTTGTTATGTGTAATTATATAATTAAATTCATTAAGAGACAAATTGATTAGATAAGAACAAATATTATTGTATATTATTCACTCATTTAATAACTAATATAAATAATATAATTATGCATCCAATAATAAAAAAATATTTACTTAATAATACATACATACATCATGCTCATGTAATAATATGAAAAAAATCCAAAGAAAGAAATGAGAAAATAAAAGTTAAAACTTCAAATGCGTTTTTGAGCTTGAAAATGATGTTTTTTGGCCCTGAAAATGGCGGAAACAATATTAGCCGTTAAAACTGTAGATCTCGTCGTAAGCTTTCTGTGGCCGCGTAGCACGCCTCAATCGGATTTTTGAATCGTTGTATTGGGTGATGTCTAAAATGATTTTTTTATTGTAGTGATAATATGGATTAACGTACTCAGTGTTAATATTTTTAAAATTATATTTTAATTATTATAACATTATGTATTTTATTATTGTTTCACATAACAAAATAATTAGATAAACATTTAAAAATAAACTAAATCAAAAAATATTTTAAACATAATAAACAAACTAATAAAACTTATCAAAAAACAAATTCATCCCTTAATGAATTTAATTATATAATTACATATAACAAGATAATTAAATAATTTTAAATATTTTAAAATAAGCTAAATTAAAAAAATATATTAAAATCTATTAAAGAGCTAAATTAAAAAATAAATATTTAAACATAATAAATAAATTAAATAAATTATGAAAATCTATTAAAAATAATAAATAAACAAACAGAAAAAAAAGTCAGAACCATCTTATCAATTTTATATATTTAATTATTTTATTTACTATAAAAAAAATCTGTGTATATTTTGTTTCTCTGAACTGGGTTTGATCACCGAGGGCAAGGAGAAAGTCCTAGGCCCGAATATTAATCGCTTCAGGATCCCCTTCTCCTTGATTTGACTTCGAAGGATCTAGCAGGGAACATATCAGATTCTGGTGTTAACCTGTGTCGAACCAGGCCAGCGCCGAGCTGTCTGAGTTGTCAAGGATCGGGCTGCGACTGCGAGCCTGCGAGACGGCTAGGCAATTGGTTATTGGTGTTGCGAGGCCTGGCGCGGCAAGGAGGAGTACTCCGATTCGTTGGATTAAACCGTAAAAGGAAGCATCTCGAGTATCGACGGCGTGCTTGACTTGCTATAGATTATAGAGGTTGCTACTGTTCCTAGGGTGTCGATTTGCGCTTCAGAGAAGAACGGCATCTGAGAAAGTGAAGTTCTTGAACCTTTTTTATGAGGTAAATCGAGTTCCGTTGCTTGGTACTCAATTTTGTTTGTCGGTAACACACATGTGAAATCAGAGGTGCACAGGTTCAATGGCTCTGATACCAATTGTCACGGTCCCAATTCCTTGTCCGTGCAAAAATGGCACAATTTTGGGGTTGATCTGGATGATTGATTTGGGGATTTCGGTATAGTTCGGTAAAAAGAGGATAGAAAGAGATAAAGAGGTTAAGTATCAATTCATTTTCATTTCATTTCTAGTTGCTTTTTTAGAAGGATGTAGGTGGGTTTTATAGTCGTTTATCCCACCTTACCACCTAATTATACTAAATGACTCTCGCTAACTAGACATCTCTGTATCTCCTATTACAATTGCTCTAGAATATGACAAATCACTTTCACGTATTAAATATTAATTGATCACCTGTTTTCTTCCTCATGGGATAAATGCAGAATCAAAAAGATTAACCTATGTCTTCAGCGCAGCTAAGAAAAGTTCCTGGGGGAGGCCGTCCATCAGGAACTGATGGTTCTGATTTCTCCTACCGTATGGTTGTCGATTCAAGTAAGTACATACTGTAAGAGAATCAATTTAATTTAAAATAAAAAAAAACTGTGTATTTGCAATTTGATTCTTATTTCACAACACTTTATATCTTCTACATTTTAATTATTTGTGTACTTCAAGGATACCAGAAGGTTGCCAAGGGAAAACGACGTCTTGGGTATCTTATTTTCGGCCAGGCAAGTTAATCTCTATTGTCTAAGACAGTTTAACAGTTCATAATGTTTTTCATTATTATCTTATTTTCGGCCAGGCAAGTTAATCTCTGTTGTCTAAGACAGTTTAACAGTTCAATGTTTTTTCATTATTATCTTATTTTCGGCCTGGCAAGTTAATCTCTGTTGTCTAAGACAGTTTAACAGTTCAATTTTTTGTTTCATTATTATCTTATTTTCGGCCAGGCAAGTTAATCTCTGTTTACTAAGACAGTTTAACAGTTCATTTTTTTTCATTATTTTGTATTTAAGTGTAATGACTGATTTTTTATATTTGAGATCTCTGATCTCTGTGCTTTCAAATTGGGTTTCATTTCTAGCCTACCCCAATTTATTTGGGTTAAAGGCTTTGTTGTTGAGATCTCTGATCTCTATGCTTTCAGATTGGGTTTCATTTCTAGCCTACTCTAATTTATTTGGATTAAAATCTTTGTTGTTACTTGTTTTTTTTTTTTTTGTATTTAAGTGTGAAGTTCCTACTGAAAGGATCATTGTATCAGGAATATCATGATATGTCAAATGCAGGTTGCCAGTCAAATAATTGCTTTAGCATTGTTGTTCTTAACATCTTCAGAAGAGAAGCAACTAGACAGATTTACAATCTTGTCAATTAGCACAGGGTTCTTATCCAGTATTCTTGGAGAAATAGGTAAATTTATATCATGTGTAAAGTTTAAGCTGGAATGGCTAATGCGTCATTGTTGGGACATGCTAGTAAAAGATCCACCTGATTTGGTATTCAGACATTTTTGTTTTTCAGTTAGATTTTAGTTTTGGCCAAAGTGATTCAACTAAAGACCTGATTTTTTTGATATCCTAGAATGATAAATTGCATAATTATATAATGCTACTGTTTCAAGAAGCTTCGTTTTTTTAATAATAATAGGTCGGAGACGCAGTAAATCAGCTTTGCTGAGGTTGTACACCTCCATATCAACTATTTCTGTTATGTGGTCTGTTGCACGCATCATGAATGGTCCTGTATATTTCAAGGTCTGTAAATCAATACCCAATTTTCACACTTATGCACTACAACCCTCAAAAATTTGCTTTGCCCCCTCACCTGAGATGTTCCTTGCTAGCCCTGTTCAATAAATAGGACATCAACTCTCTTGTTGTTTAGAAGCTTAGTATCAATCTTTATTTATCAGTAATGTATGAATAATACTGTTATGAGTTAGTTAACTGGACTTGATGATGAAGTAATTGTGGTATCGATATGAGGCCGTTTATAATAATATAATTTTGTGACTTTTCATGGGTAATCATAATGTTACATTCTGCTGGGATATACAGTAGAACTATTTAGTTTACAGGGTACAAATTAAAGTCTGCCTTTTTCTTAATGATGGTTTGCCAACATCACCTTGCTACTTTTTAACAAAGTTATCTACTGTTGTTGTTTGTATATTTCTCACTGGATTAGATTATTAGCAGCCGTATAGATGAAAGTCATCTGGGTGATAGTTGATATGTATAAATGAAGTACCAACATTAATATATTTGATTGGTGGTATCAGTAAAGGGGGGCACAGCTTCTCGATGAGTGTGTGCATGTGTAATGCTTATCTTAATAGGAGTTCGTTAATAAAGTACGCATATGTTCTGAAATATGATTTATTAAATATTAGGTTGTGCAACAACAAAGCTTGAGTGGGCTAACAACATTTGAACTTGTTGAGGGGATTCGTGTTGTGTCAAGTAAGTTCCCTATGTATATTCTCTACCAAATTCATTTCTTACTATACATGTCAGTGTTGTCTCAGGATGCAATTGAGACTCTTACCAGGTCTAGTACCTGTAGGCAGGCCAAATATATAATTCTGTCAGCTTCTCTCGAAATATTGTTTTTTTTTTTTGAAGTGGTAGGTGAATTACCTACCATAATTTTATATTAATTAAAAAGAAGAAGAGTTTACAGATTTGAGAAAAAGAGATTACCTTGGTTTCCTTGGTTAGTTCCGTGTTTCTTAAGTTTGGTGCTTTCCTTGGTTTGCTTTACCTAGATGTCTTAAGTTTATTAACGCAACTGCTGAAATCCGCCTGGAGAAAATACCAGCTGCATAACCAGACTTGTACCAGTACAGACTTTAATCAACTGATGTGAATTCAGATGCCAGCTGATCTGTAATTTGCACGTTAATGCTGATTATAAGATTTCATCGTTTGTTAATTTGAACAGGTGTGCTCTTGCAAGTTTTCGTTATTGTAACAAGCCTTGGTCTTGTCCAGAATATGTCTCCCAAGAGAGACGCTTGAGGGAATTTAAGCTCCTTGGTTTCTCTTCAATACTTGCATCCCTGAGAATGTTTTAAATGAACCATCATTCAGTGTTCTTTCTAGGATAGAGTGTTGTTTCCTGATTTTTGTGTGCATGGGGATTGTGGTACTTGTGCATTTTATTACATACCATCATTATGTTGTGTCGATTTCGATGTCATTATGTCAATAATTTAACCGACTCGTGACTGAGGTTGGCTGTGGAGTTGCAAGTAATATATCTCATATGGACTTTTACCAAAATTTCTGAGCTCGGCTTGTAGTTGAAACTGTTGACGCGCATGGTACAAGAATGTTCAGCCGTAGTTACATAACACTAATTAGGACGGAAGCGCAGGCCCAGTTGGTAAGGGCGTGATTTGGTGTCTGAAAAAGGTTAGTGTCTGGTCTGTACTGGGCTTGTCAAGCTGAGCTGTATTACCTGTGTAGGACTAGGACATGAAGGAAAAATTCTTTATTTTTTATGTAATTTGATTTCGGGAACAAGATTCTTTGCATGGAACTTGTACAAATCGTTTATTGATTTTTCTCCTGACCACATAAAAATCAAGAAATTATTATTATCCAGAATATAAGGAGCACAAAGAAGAGAGAGAATAACAGATATATTTATGAACCTGGTGATTGTAGCTGGTGCTGTTGATATATGATAAAGAAGAATTTTGTAACTTGTAGTCACTATGAAACAAAACAAAATTCAAAAATGCAGACAGCGATAGGAACCTTTTGGCTCCTTTAAATTGATTGAACGGAGCACAAGATGAGCGCGTATGATAAACAAATAATAACAAAATTTAAACAGTTTACATATTGTAAGCTGAGTTCATACGCTCAAAGAAATGGTTTGCCATATCTTTGAGAATTAAAAGTAGGAAACTAAGCCTTGTATCATGTTACTTACATATTACGTGCAAAAAACCTGACATATATATAGTTACACAATTGATTTCATGGCAGAGAGTGGATAATCGTCTTAGAAAGCCCATTTATTAGATCCAATGCATTGCTGGTAAGCTGTGCCACATTCAACACATGGCTTCTTATCTCCTTCCTGACATCTCCTCCACTTGCTCTGAAGCCGTCCATGCAAGTATTATCGTCGGTTAATGCAGCACTAACCCAGGTTTGAACACTATTAATCTGGTACCCTGTTTCTTTACTTCCTAAATGACTGATGGTTTTGGCAGACTGTTTCAGCTCATCCACGGCGTCTCCTAGAGTGTCCATGCAATCACGCAATGCGTCTCGGTCATATGGGTCCATGCTGGGAGCTGAATACATATGGGTCATAGCAGTGGTGGTCGATCGAGCACTAGCAATAGTAACGTTTAAAGCAGTGCTTGCCAAATTCAAGGGGCTTGCTTTGATTGCGCTGGCATAAGCTGAGAGGGAACTGAAGCAGAGAGCTGGGTAGGAGGTGGCATTGCATGATGTTTTGATGAATTCGGTGTTTGCTTCTGTTTGCAGGAGCATTCGTGCTCCATGACATGTGGTAAAGAGGAGGAGAGAGAAGGCCATAATTAGAGTCTTTGACATGGTGAGTTCTTTGTTCTTGTTGCTTTGAAATGATGGTGAATACAGAGGGGGTGGAGAACAGCTTATATATAGAGCTGGAGTCAGGGACAGGGACAAAGAGAAGGGGACCTGGAGGTTTGGCCCCTCATAATTTACATAAATATAATAGAGGTTATGAAAATGAATTATATTTGTATGAAAGTTATTGATTGGGCTTTTCTATAATTTATTTCAATCATTCAATGTTTGAGATATTTCTTATAATTTGTTTCAATCATTCAATTGTTTGGATTCTGTCATCTCAGCTCCCCATATTCAAATCCAGAATCCGCCTTGGATGGAGCAGAGGAGGATAAAGATCGATTAAAGACGTCGAGTCGCTTGGTTATGGTTCCCTGAAAAGGATGTTGTAGCGATGCTTTGTATATATTTGAGAAAAAAAATGCTTTGTATTATTGAAACTTGAAAGCAATTTCTCTTTTTGAATTGTACAGTGACATATTGCAAGTGCAACCGTCTTTTTCACCATTTTTTGTTTACTTCCTTCCATTTGTTTGTATAAAATTTAAAAACAAACAGTACTATACAATTATTATAAGGCCCAGTGCTTTCATCCTTTATTTGTTAGTTTCTATTTCAAGAATGCGTTCGGTCATGGTCATTATCTAACTCACATTTTAATTGTTAATTTCAAATATGTAGATCAATTAATCATTTAACTCCAATTTTAGTTGTTAATATCATATATAGAAAAAAAATAATGAGTCTTGTATGGAACATTCATTTAGAAGGTTATTGAGGCAGCTATTAACATGTCACCAACATCAGCTGATTAATCAGAAGGTTTTAATTAAGTTGATAGCGAAACGAAGAAACAAAACAACAGAAGACAATGTATGACCTTATTCGTTACAAAAACCTTGATTAATTGAAGGAAAAATTCCTGATGTCATGTATTTGTCCCATCACTTCATAGTGGTCCGGACAAGATAAGCTGCCAATTGCTTCCCTTGATAAAACTGAAATAGAGTGCATGTGCAACCACCGACCTGATCGCGTGTAAGATGACTTACATGGCACGCTATATTTCAATATATACTTGTCAATGTTGCATCTTAATTCGACTAACCATCATTCAAAGAAAAAAAATATTCTAAAATCATATTTATGAATGAATATTTATAATTCAAATCTATCTAGTTCACAATAATTATCCGTGGTTCACATTTAATTTGTACTAACAATTGGTCTTAAGTGAAGCAGAACGCCACATAAGGGATGAGGCCTAGCTACTTGCATACGCGACAGTTCAGGGGTATGGGGTGCACTGAATGCCTCCAAAAGGGATAAAAGCTGCAATGTTCAGCCTGAACAGGAGCAGTGCCGACATGGTGCGCTGTCAGTGACACCGTCTCCATGATTATCTGTTCAATTAAGATATTAACAAACACACATCATTCATCTAGCTTTTCTTTTTTAACGTTTAAGCCATACATTGAGGGTAATTTCAGAAGGAATTAAGCAGCCGACTGCACCTGCACCCCACATATGCTATCAGCGAAATATCTCAAATTCTTAACCCAAATTAAGTAGTAATCGGACATCTGCATAAATCAGGTAATTTGTGATTTAGGACGAGTTTGAACAGTTTGAGCATGATTAGTTTGTTCAGATTTTGGTCTATTATATATTTAACACCTGCTTTGTCAGGGATGTGAGAGCACGTACCGGGGTGTTACGGTGTGTGACTGTGCGTGTGTGGGGCTCTGGGGAGAATCCGACTGTGGTATTCTGTGTCTGAATTCTCTGATGTGTGGGGCAAATTGAGAGAACTTTGCAGTGGGACTATGGGGGTACTGGGCTAGGTTCTGCGGAATTACGAATCGGCAAACATGTGTCCACCTTGAGTATGCGTGTCCTTGTCCGGGATTATTAGGCCGATACATGCCTGTGTTTGTCCGCCCGCGTCCCTCGAGTGTCCGCCATTTGGGCTTGGGCTCTTTTAGCATAGTTGGGCCTGGCTAGTGCGACAACTCATCATTTGGGGACTTCCGGGGCAGAAAGCCTATCGATATTGACCTCCTATATTCATGGTTTTCCAAGAGCCAAGTCAAAAGGTCCTCTTATATAGACATACAATAAATTGAATTTGGATCATAGTACTAAATCGAAGAGATGTAACGGTTATTATACTTAAACTATGAGAACAATTGTATCTAGAGAGTGTTTGTGATACAAAAAATCATAAAAACCAAACAAAAGACTCTAAATTAAGTCTACTAAATATGAATAAATTTATATGCTCTAATTCATAGTATAAAAAAATGTTATACATAAAATTCGGCTTTACAATGCATTTGGATGTAATTGATCATCTTTTAATCAAGGTCTTATTCGTGATCATACTGTATATATTTCCAAAACTAAGAAATGGAATATAATTCTCTTTTAATATTTAGGGGTTGTTTTGTTCGTGTTTTTAATTAATTTAGATTCATATATTGCGTATGTTGTACCAAATATTTTTTTATTTATTATTTTGTAAAATATACTTTAATTTTATAAATTTTCTTTAATTTTTGTAGGACCTTTTGAAGGCTTCAAGAGATGATGAACTAATCAAGATGAATGATGTAAGATATTGATTCATTAATTTTGAGTTTCTATAGTCAAACAATAAGGAAAAAACTTTTTGCACAGTCAAACGTTGAAACGGTTCATGAGTCATTATAATGGTTCACCTTGTCTACTAAAAAAAAATTCTAAAGTAGAACGTTTCACAAAATGATCAGATGCTATTGTTGTTTTAACGGTTGAAAAATATTGAACGGCTTGAGCTGTTGTAACTGTTCACTATGCCTTTATAGTTAGGTAGACTTGTCAGATCTCAAGAAATAATTGGTCAACACAGTCAAAATGTTGTAATGATTTTATCAAACATTGCAACGTTTCACTCAAGTGTTGTAACGTCTTACCTCTTTTTTTTTTACAAGCCATTATAACAATTTAAAAAAATTCTTGAGGACTGACAAGGGCATTCTTGACAGACCATAATTAAAATCAATTTTAATAAGTTATGACGGTTTAGAACCGTTGATAATGGTTTACTGGGTGAAAAAATATTTGCCTAACTGTCTGATGCTCTATATAAAGAGATTTTTTCGAAACTGATTTTTAAAAATCATAACTCTCATGATCCTTAGTAAATTTAGCAATTTAAAAGAGCTCAATAGAACACTCATTCTTTCTTACAAGAAACACAATAAGAAGCTCAAATCTAGAGCTGAAGTTCTCTTATATTATTGAGTCATTATTATTGTGCTCTATCTTTTGAGCAGTTGTGCTCACTTTTATTTGAGCTTGTAGCTCATTTTTTTAGTCTTGAGTGTTCATTCTTTTCATTGCTACATTATCGACTTGGTCTCCTCTTTTACGCCAAATTCGTACATTTGGTTGTAATTCTTTTTAGTGTCAATATATTGACACTTCCTTCATGGAGTGAGGTCCGGAGACGTTGGTTTTATATCAAACTCCATTAAAATTGTGTATCCTTACATTTAGCATTTTACAACATATTCTTGTGAAATCTTCCATAGGTTGTTCATTCGCTACATTATCTTTGTGATCGATCATAGGTTGTATTTGTTGATAATTTTTATCAAGTTGTTGTTCACTCTCTATTCTCTAAATCTCTCTTGACAACTTGATCTTATATTTCTCATTAATGTTACAATCCACATTCTCTTGCATATATTTCTTAGTTGGATTTTTAGTTTTATAGATTATACTTACTCCTACCAACCGATTACCTGTCTTGACCATTTACTTAGGTTATTGATTAATACCATCTTAGACTTAATTGTTATCAATATGTGTGTAACTTAAAATCATAAAAAACTAGCAATTCAAAGTCTAGTTCATGATATTTAATATGCATATACTTTATTAATGCTAATCACATATAAAATTAAGCCATAATGATTTTACAGCGTGCTTACATGAGTGTGTTCATTATTTTTTTATCACTTAGACCAGTTTCATCATTAAATCATCAAAATTGATAAGTAAATTTTGCTTATGTTTTTGCAGTGTACATTATTTCCAACTATTTTACATCTCTATGATATTTATTATGCGTAAAATTATGTATAAATTTATCTACAATAAATATAAATGTTTATGTTGTTTGTTCTAATGAATCAAATTGTGAAATATAATCGTAAAGTCATTAAAATCAAAAAATAAACTCTAACATATTTTTTGTGTGTCTGCAAATCACATGTCTACGATAATTAATATACATAAATATCAGCAAAAGTGCATTTATGATGCATTTGATGTATATTCTTTGTTTATAATTAATTTGTACTTCAATTGGAAATTGATATTTGATCTAGTGACAAAGAAAATTATTTCCATGTGGAAAGTCAAATGTTAAAATTTGAATGAGAGTTTTTTATGGACATTTAAATTTGAGTTGATTAGACTCTCATATTTATCTAAAAAAAAGGCATGCTTCAATAGTGATACTGAAATTCTCAAAATTGACAAATAAAACTCTAATTTGAAACAGAGTGGCTTGCAATTATGAAAAGATACATTTTATATTGTACTTACTTTTTGAGGTAACTTTAATTTGTATTTACATTATTGCATAAAATACAAATAATTTTAAGTTATGGAAACTTTCATGTCAAGGTACAATCCGGAAGAAGAAGCATGACTTTAGCAACTCTTCAAGATTAGAAAGTCTTGGGTTCTAATATATAATCGGACAATTTTTTTTTGTCAGTATGAACACCATGCAATGTTGTGAGATCATGCATGCATTCTTTGATTTTGTGTGTGCACAGTGATACAATATTATGATAATTTATTTTGAAGTACGAATAAGCTCTCATGCATAGATATCACGATGAGAACAAGGAACACTATGCCTCTAAGCACTTGCAACATGTCCCTAAGGTTAGGCCACCTATAGCAGAACACGCTGCAACTGTGTACACGAGAATTATTTTCAATATGTTTGAGGATGAGGTTTTGGAGAGCCTTTGGTTAACTAAGGAAAATTTAGAAAAAAATAGTTCATCTTATACTTACCTTGTCTTAAGTATTCAAACTGCTAATCAAAAGTATGTTGTTACAGTTGATACCTCTTCTTGGGATGCTGCTTGTCAATGTCATCTTTTTGAGTTCAAAGACATTTTATGCCGACATATCTTGATGATTTTTATAAAAAAATGTACAAAAATACTGACAAAACACATTCTCCAAAGGTGGACTAAGGAGGCAGCTAATGACATCCCTACTCCCTTAACAATAGAGACAATAAATCATTCATCATTCGCACCAAATAAATATATTTTTATCTTATTTGAATGAATCTATCAAGTAATAATGGATGTAATGGCTAAAACACATGAAGTGGTATCTAAAGTGAAGATTATGGACAAAGAAGTTGGTCAGAACATGAGGGAGTGTACCAGCCACTTGGTGATCCACAAATCTCAAAAACAAAGGGCCACGCGAAAGGTTCGCAAAAATAAATCAAGAAATGAGAGACTTAAAAGTGATTTCGAGATTGGGATGAATCTAGCTAACAAAAATAAAATAAAATACGGTACATGTCTGCTAAAAAAAGATCTAAATGAGATTAGTGTAGGAGATACTTTTTGTTATATAATTTAAAGCATTTTTTGTAGAAATATTTTTTTATAATATGGTCATAGAAGATAACATACAGATGAAATTTTTTATGTTTCGTATAGAAATATTACAAATACATCTGATGACTTTTAAGTTAATAAAATTATTTACCAAGTTTCATTAATTGTTATTTCAATGTTCTTACCTTTCGTATTTTAATAAATTGTATCATTCGGAATCAATTCTCTTTTTTTACATGATATGTATTGCGTTTGATAGAATATTAGTAAATTGCATCAAATGATATCTGAATCTTGATGCATTGTGTCTGGTAGAGTTTGATTACAATGGTGCATGATTATTTAAAGGTAGGCATCAAATGCCAATTTTATATATTTGCAACAAATTGAGACAAGTGAAAAGAATTTTACCATTCTAAACTAATTTTTGTTAGATCCAAATTATATATAATCATAGATGAACATTATTACAGCAAAAATAAATCAAAATTCATTCTAATACAAATCTACCATCTAAATCTTGGCGTCCAAAATCAATCAAGTCACCAATTGCTGGTGGAGGGTCTTCCAAATCACAAACTGATAACTCAATAAGAATTGATTTACAAGAAAAATTAGAGTTTTGCTATAATTTTTAGAGATAATGAACTGAATAATCATTGAAAATAACATTAACAAACTGATAACTCAATAAGAATTGAAAATAATATCAACGAAAAATAAATCATTCTATGACCTTACAAATTTTAGCAAACTAGTTTCTGACGAGTAACAATTTTTTTTACCGATTCACCCTTACCAATTTTTAAAATTTGAAAGAAGTACTATTCTCTAATGTGGTAGTGAAGAATATATGAGATGCATTGGATAATGAAGAAGTTGAGGGATGGTCGAAATTTGAAGAGGTGAAGCCATCGGGGGCGAGTATCGAGTGTGAAGTTGTCAGACTTTGAACCAGCTGAGGGATGGTTGAGTAATCTAGGGTTATAATGAGATTAAAAAATCATGAGCATGAGTGAAGAAGGATGAGGAATAGATTAGATCCCCGCCGACTTCAGGTGAAGACGCAATGGCGAGATTGGGAGGTGAGGTGCAAGAGGAGCATATCTTCACCTCTATGTTTTTCTTTTGTTTCCTTTCTAAACTAAGAGAGAAGATGAGAAAAATTAGAGAGATAAGGAAATAAAATGATAAAATGTGATGCATTGATGTGTTATTTAATATGCGGTCATGATATAATGGTATGATTAGGTAGGAGGAGAAATGAGCATTAGATCTCTTATCATTATATATATATATATATATATATATATATATATATATATATATATATTTTACTTACTTTTTATACAAAAATTATGTTAGTTCTGATATCTTTTATTTTTAAATATTATGAATAGATTTTGGACGTATCTGAGTTAGAAGCTATGTTACCCGAGTTCTTCATATACGCAGCCGAGCAGGTACCAGGCGCATATCGAGTGTGGGTACGCGTCTGGTACGATACCAGTGCTTACTGAGTGCTACACGTGGCATATCCAATTATTTTAATTAGTTTGACTTTGTAATTCGGTCTTCAATGCGGCTGGGTATGTTCTGATACAATCCTGATTCAGTCAAGATACATATGTGGTTCATATATTTGATACGACTTCGGTGAAATCCGGCGATTAAAAAATTAAAACCCTAGCCACTTCATTTCTTCACATCTCCCATTTATGCCTCTTACTTAGTTTTGTCTCTTCTCTTTCATGCCCTCCTCCGTTAAAGATTCAATCTCTTATCACCTCCACGCGGCGACGATAATCCAACCCCTCCTCTGTCAGATCTTCTTATCATCCGCACCATCACCCTCCACGACAGCCCCCTCCCACAAGAGCGCTCTTTGTGTTATCCAACACTTTATGTGCTATCCCCCGTTCACAACACTATACAATACGTAAGTTATTTTATCTTGTTCTACTCTTAAATATTTTATTTCCTCTTGCCCGTGCCGTGAGATTTTATTTCTGTATGAATGGAGTATTCTTAGAATTTCATGATTTTCATCGCTCTACTACTCTAATCGCATGGATAAGTATTTGGATATAATTTTAGTTTCTAAAAAGTTTCATCTTACAATTTATTCTCTCTTAATTAGAAAATACACTCAGTTTTCTATTCATCAAGTTTCTTGCTTACATCCTAATAAAAAAATATATTAATTTAAAAACTAAATACACTCAGTTTATTTTATACATACTATTTTATAAAATACACTCAGTTTAGAAAATACACTCAGTTTATTTTATACATACTATTTTATAATTACAATTAATTCAATATCTAAATTGTAAAAAATAATTAATTAAAGAGATACACGGTTGTCTCCCTTCAGTAGGCACGAGGTTCATTGAAGTGCGGTGGCCTAACTTTGATAAATCATTTATCTCCGATTGTGATAAAAAAATAAAAAATAAAACAAAAAATGAAAAGATGAAGATCGAAGAAAAGGAAGAACATCTTACATAGCAAATGAAGAACCTCTTACTCTTTGCAGGTGGCTTCACTACTTTGGGAATTTGGTATAGTGTGTCAATCTAAAAAACTTTATCGAGTCAAGAATCAGAATCGAGTCGTGAATCAAAATCATATTCGTATCCAGTAATCAGACTTCTCTATCACTTATATTTAATTATTATATGTTATTATAGATTGATTGATCTTTGACTTGTGACATAGATCGATGACCTGAATTATTTGAATTGATCTGTGACATTAAGTATGGGTCGATGATCCGAATTATCTAAATTGAATATTAAAGAAATATTGATAATGAAAATAGTCAAATTATGCATAGTTATACCTTTCGTACTTCAAAAGGCAGGGTCCACACAACCTGAAGGGCTATGAGTGAAAGATGGTTCTACGGGATATTTTCCACTTATCATGGTGGGCACGGTGTGCGATCTTCATATGTTTATGCATAATTGTTTGTTAAAATTATAATTGCATAAATAATAATTATTTAATTCATAATTGCTTGAATTATTATTTGGTGAATAATAGTGAACTATTCTAATTTAAATGCTTTGGATTAATTGTTCATATTATTTTATAAACTTGTTATAGAGAATCCACCTCGTTAAATAACCGGTTACTAAGTTTTATAATTGACTCTATTTTATTTTTTTGCCTCTTTGTTTTTATTTTCTGTTTGTGACGTGTAGGCTACCGGCCGTTAGATGGATGTATAATATATCATCTCCGTAGCGTCTTGATTAGAGCGTTACAGATTATGATATCAGAGCATTACGTCCTCGAACTGTGTCTAGATCCCTACCTTTTTTGTTGCGAATAATGATTGATAATGAAAGTTGATAGCAATATCATATTTAAAATTCATTTGAACATTTTAGTTATCCCATTTGAACTTTCTTAAATATGATATTTATCTCAAAATAATTTAAAAGCAAAATCATATTCGCAACGTGATTTAAGGAGCAAAGACATTAAAAACATGATGATCAGATCTTTGTCTAAATAGATAAACTAATAAGATGAAAGAAACTATTCATAAATGATAATTTACAGAATCTAATAATAAGAAAATTGCTTACAACCAATATAAAATATTTAATATATGTATTCGTGAAGATTATAAAATTTGCACAAAGATTATAAAATGATATGGGTAATCAAGCTATGAAGTTTTTAGGTAATATCCAAATTAGATATCTGACTTTTCAAAAATTTTATTTGTATCTCTGATAATCATGCTGGAAATTATAGTGCTATAAATTTCTTATTTTTATTTTGATTCAATTTTAGCAAAATCATCATTTTATTAGAATTGTGCAGCGGAAGCATGGTACATCTATTAACTCATGAGTCTCAACGTTTTCAATACGATATTTGTAATTTCGAGGATGAAATTTCTAAACAAGGGGAGAATGTAATATCCTAGAAATTAAAAGTAACTTTATTTCATTTGGACTATTTTATAACTATAATTAATTTAAGGTCTAAAATATAAAAAAATAATTAATTAAAGAGATACACGTTGGTCTCCCTTCAGTAGGCACGTGGTTTATTCAAGTGCGGTGGCCTAACCTTGATAAATTATTTTCTCTGGTTGTGATGAAAAAAATGAAAAATAAAATATAAAAAAAAAAAGATCAAGATCAAAAGCAAATGAAGAACATCTGAAATAGCAAATGAGGAACTTGGTATTGTTTGTTTGTCAATTAAAAAAATATTGTATATCGAATCAAGAATCAGAATTGATTTGTGAATCAAAATCATATTTGTATCAGGTAATCAGACTTTTTTATAACTTATATTTAATTATTATCTATTATTATATATTGATTGATCTTTGACTTGTAATATGGGTCAATGACCTGAGTTATCTAAATTGATCTGTGACATGAAGTATGATCGATGACCTGAATTATCTAAATTGAATATAAAGAAATATTGATAATGAAAATGATCAAATTATGTATAGTTATATATGTCGTAAGTTAACACTTTCGTACTCAGAAAGGGAGAGGATTCACACTATCTGAAGGGTTATAAGTGGAAGATGACTCTACGGAGTCCCGCTTATTAGCGAATTATGGAATATCCCTCACTTATCACGGTAGGTGATCTTCATGTGTTATGCATAATTACTTGTTAAAATTATAAGTACTTAAATCATAATTGTATAAATAATAATTGTTTAAATCATAATTGCCTGAATTATTATTTGGTGAACAATAGTGAATTATTCTAATTTAAATACTTTGGATTAATTGTTTGTATTATTTTATAAACTTGTTATAGAAAAATTACATCGTTAAATAATCGATTACTGAGATTTATAGTCGATTTCGTTTTGTTTCTTCTATCTCTTTATTTTTCTTTTCTATTTGTGACATTGGTTGTTGGTCATCGGATGGATGCAAAAGATATCACATCTGTAGCACCTCGGTTAGAGCGTTACAATGTTACAAGAATAGTAGAGAGATCAGAAAATAAGGGAATATCAAATTTTCTTGTAATTTCTGCAGAGCAACATATACAAGTCATATTTTAGGGTAAAAGCTAATTTACTTCAAATATCTGAACATGATGTAAAAGTATGTATTAAGATGACAAATGAGAAAGTGATAATGAAGAAGTTACAATATGAGACAGAAGCAAGGGCAAAGACTATAGTGCCAAAATAAGTTCCTCTACTGAGTGTCACCTTCTTGAATCGAGATGGAGAGAGTCTCTAATTTCTATCGGGGTAAGAGGTGGAAAGAGAAGAGACATGATAGCCATAAAGAAGTCATTTGATGTGGCTATAAAAATGAAGTTGATGTGAAGATTTCTAGAACATTTTACACAGGTTTCCTATCTTTTAATTTTTATAAGAAACCCTCGTTTCATTAGGTCTTATCAAAATTTGTCAAATAGAGATATCAAAGGATATAAGTCTCTCTTATAATAAGATTAGAATAACACTTTTAGATAGGAAAATAGTTCATGTTGATCATTTACTTGAGCCATCAAATAGTACTTGGACTCGAAAAGATGTGTCAATTATTTCTTTGGATGGATTGATGTGCAAAAGAGATCTCTAATTAATTTCATAGCTATAACTGATGGATGGTCAATGTTTTTATAGGCTGTTAATTGTTAAGGTAAGGTGAAAGATAAGTTCTTTACGTCCACTATTATTAAAGTCCACTATTATTAAAGAGATAATTAAGGAAGTTGGTCCATAAAATTTAGTACAAGTAATTATGGATAATGTCCCAGTTTGTAAGGCAGCAAAGATGCTCATTAAAATCTAATACCCAAATATTTTTTGGACATCGTGTGTTGTTTACACACTTAATCTTGCTTTGAAGTATATATGTTCCACAAGAAATACCGAGGCAAATCAAGTTGTATATGATGAACGTAGTTGGATAAATATAATTGCATCTGATGTGTTTATTATTAATTTTTTTATTAACAGTCATTCAACGCGGTTGCATATGTATCTTCAATGTTGTGACTTAAAATTATTATCGATTGTCAAGACACTTTTTGCATCTGTAATTATTATGCTAAAAAGATTCTTTTAAGTTAAAAGGGCTTAGAGAGTTAGTGATAAAAGAATGTTGGAATGAATATCGAGAGGATAATATAGATAAGACTAATTTCATAAGAGAAAATCTTAGATGAAAATGAATTTTGATAAAAATGTTGAATTCATTCTTGCATTTATTGTGTTAATTTATGAGTTGTTGTAGGATGTAGATACGGACAAATCATGTTTACATTTGAAATATGAGATGTGGGATAACATGATAACCAAAATGAAAATTGCTATTTACTCTTTGAGGGGAAAAAAGAGGATGAAAAATCTTTTTTTAATATCATATGCAAAATTTTGACCGATTGATGGGTAAAGAGCAAAACACCTCTTCATTGCTTATCACACTCATTAAATCCTCGATACCATTTTCAAACTTATATTAGTTTCTAATTTATTGGTTTTAAAAATGAAGTGAAACTAGATAATATTAGACTTCTGAACTAGACTTTAGAGTAAAATTAGGTAATATCCAGATCAGCTACCAATTGAATAGCCATTGTTCAGATCAGTTTCAACTGAATAGTTTGTCCAGATTAGTTCAAACCAAGCTTTTAAAAAACTTTTAACGACTCTTAACGGTGAGATGATCGGATAACGGTTAACGGTTTTACACGATCGTTAAATTAAAAAATGGTCAATCACTTTTTACCTACTAATTCATATTTAAAAAGGCTAAAAAATACATTCTCATATCATTAGTACTTAATAATTAACTAAATTAAGTAATAATGATAATTATAATATTAATTATGTACTTAAAAGTTAAAAATCTTAAATTATACTAAACTATTATATAATGAATTTGCTTTATATTTTTATTAGGGCATTAATTTATATTCAAAAAATAAAAGAAAATACAAATTTATAGTCACTAACTATTAAGATTTAAAACAAAAGAATTTCAGTCGTTAAATGTGTTTTTTTTTTCAAAAAAATTAATGATTTTAACGGTTTTAACGTGAGATAAAACGGTTATATCTGTTTTTTCTCAAAAACTTAACGCCAGAGCCTGTCAAAACCATTAAAACGGTTAAAACTTTCCATTTTTTAAAATCTTGGTTCAAACTGAATAGACGTTGTCCAGATCAGCTACCAACTGAATAGCCGTCATCTATATGAGCCCCTAGCTGATTCTGATTAAAATTGTTAATAAATATCTTATTTTGTACTTAGAACACTTATCTAATAGGTACTATAGTCCCAAGTGGCTTGAAGATCATCCAAATCAAGTGTCGCCACACATAGATAATGAAATATAAAAAATGAGAAATCAATACTCGAGAGAACTTTTTCAAGTACAGAACAAGGAAGATGTGTGCTTGATGAATTTGCTAAATTCTCCATTTGTGGTGGGGAATTTGATGAGCATGATTCCATTAGGGATAGAAAAGGGTTAGAACCAATCAATTTGTGGGTTGTTTATGGCGGGACAACTCCTAATATCCAAGCATTGACCATAAAGTTGCTTGATTAATCATCCTCTTCCTCGTGTTGTGAAAGAAATTGAAAAACTTATCCTCTTATCCATGATACAAAAAGAAACACAATGACACCAAAATATGCAAAAGATTTAATTTTTGTGCACTCTAATTTGCGTCTTCTATCAAGAAAATCTCTCGAGTACTTGACAGGAGAAATAAGATTTTGGGATGTTGTTGTTGATGCCCATGATCATTTAATGGTGCTGAGCAACTTGATGCTGAATTTTACTTAATGAATCGAAATTTGAGAGGATTGTGTTTGCAGATGATGCTGAAGACTAATTTGAACATTTATATTTTCATCATTATGATTATGTTATTAATTATTTTTGTCTCTTAGACATCTATGTTTTAGATTTAATATGTTTTATTTGCTATCTTTTATGTTAGTATGTGAACTGAAATCTCAATTTAACTTAGATTGTCATGTACTGTTTTGTAATTGGTTAATTTTAGTCTTTTAGATATGTATATCTTAAACTTAATATTATTTTATTTTGTTATGATTATGTACTTATGTTGGTATGTGAAATTTAAATTGTAATGTAGATTATCATGTATTATTTTCTTCTTTGTTATTATGTGAAATTATTAAAAACTAATAGTGAAAGACTAATATTCTAATTTGTTATTATTAGTTTGACACATGACTAGAATCTATAATAAAAAGTAAAAAAATTGAAGCATTTTAATATATAATGTGTTTTTTTATTTATATATAGTCGTACTCGTATTTTGAATTGTAAAAATTATCGTATTATCGTATCCGTATCGTATCGGATACGATACTCGCACTAACACCCATGCAACACAAGTTAGAAGTGCAGTTTACAAGTATAATTTATTTATTTTTCTTACTTTAAAGAAAAATTTTGTAAAGAATTTTATTTAGTCCGCAAGTTAAAAAATTTCTTTGAAAAAAACATATATTCATAACGTATATGCATCTGTATGGATGTCTCAAACATCTTCTGGAGTCTCCACTCAAAGAGTCTATTATTACCATGAGGCATCTTGTTGTTTCATAAATAATGAAATCAACACATCTTTTGGCGAAATATATATATAATTTTTAGCGGGGGCGACTGTAATATTTTCATAATTAATTAATTTTGACCAAACCAGCGAAAAACTGGTTCGAGTTCGAGGAGAAACAGCGCGGAGAAAAAGAGGAAAAAATCGTCAAAACTAAACTGAAGCTGCGATCAGCCACCATTTTCGTTCGGGGGATATTCTCCGATCAGAATCCTCCATTACCATATCACCTACATCAAAGCTCCGACTCGTGGAGGTTGCAGATTTCCAGCTGGGTCGGAAGGGGTTTGCTCGGCGCTAGATCTATAGTGGTAAGACGCGGATCTGACCAGTTGGATCGGATCCGACAGTGAAAATGGCTCTCTCAGGTATGCGAGGGCTGTCAGTGTTCATCAGTGATGTAAGGAATTGTCAGAACAAAGAGCAGGAGAGGCTTCGTGTTGATAAGGAGCTTGGCAATATCAGAACAAGGTTTAAAAATGAAAAGGTATGTTTTCTTAAATCTCTTTATTGTCGTTGTACTGTTTTTAATTGTCCTTTTGAGGCTTTTGAGGTCAATTAGCTGGATTTTGTGTCAGCGACTGTGCATACGGTGTCAAATGCTGCTGCAACTTTTGATTGAATTGAGTGATATCGGTGTATTAAACACAATTGAGTGATATCGGTATATGAGCTGCTGCAGCTGTTGATTGAATATGAATTGGGTTTTATGTGTTCAAGCTGCTACCAGGATGACCTATTGCAGTGCAAAGCAATACATTCAGTAGTATTTGGTCAATGGTTGTAATTTCAAGGATAATAGTGTTCCAATCTTCTACTTTTTTTTATTCGGTACATTGAGGGATTAATTTTCTAGGTTTCATTATTTGATAAGGTCGAAAGACATAGTTTGCTAAAGATTAGGGCAAAGAAGTTAAGGTCATTATGTTTTTCGGGGCGAAGTCGCTGCCTTAGGTTAACAGTTAATTGGTGGGTACGAATCAAACATTTGGAACATACTATATTCTTTTAATCACACGTGTTGGAATTTTGGATAATAGACACCTTTACAGGTATATAAAAAAGCAGTGAAGTTATTTGCACAAGTAAAAAAAAAATGAAATTTGGGAGCTTTACTAGTTCTTAGAGGAACATGTATTATTCTGTTTACTTCTTTACTATTTTTCTGTTAATTTAATGATGTATCTTGCTTATTTTATCTCTAAAGCTTTGGGTGTAATCTAAGGCCATGTTCGGATGTTGCAAGTGTGAAAATAAAATTCAGTGATACAGAATTTTTATTTTCTCACTCGCACAGTGATTAGTGGGGCAACATCCGAACAGGCCCTAAGTGAAAAACAATTCTGAAATGTGGAAGAAAGCCACAGAGTGTCTGTCAACCTTGTAGTCGTTTAAAAAGATAATCTGACAATGTATTGTATGAACTTTGAAATTTTAATTTTTATTGTTGATGGGGCATTTGAAAATTAGAAGCCTAGGTACATTGTAGAACAACAGAAGTAACTTATCTTATGAACTTTTTAGTGAAATGTTTTAAATATAATACATGCAGTTCAAGTGCATAAGTTGGTAACTGGCTTAGGATTCTCAGGTCATAATGTTGTCGAACTTCTATATTTATCTTTATCGGCTCTTACATCTCTTGTTTGTTTCTTATAAAAATACTGACACAAGTTGACTCTTTTTGGCAGGGCTTGTCACATTATGAGAAGAAAAAGTATGTTTGGAAAATGCTTTATATATATATGCTTGGTTATGATGTTGATTTTGGTCATGCTGAGGCAGTTTCTTTAATTTCTGCACCAAAATATCCAGAGAAGCAGGTACATATATTTGACACCTGCTATAGATACTTTGGTTTTAGAGTTTTTCTTTGTTAGCACATAAAACATTTTTTTACGATTGAGGCTATGGTACTACGCATAATAAAGATCGGTCGGTGCTATGGATTCATATCTCCGTTGTCAAGTCTAAAGAGTTGATCTGAACAACTTAATATGATTTCTATATGCAAATTTTGCTTGTGGGCTAAATTATATATATATTTTTAGATAATTAGAAAATCACTTGATTTATCATGAACCATTCAAAAAGTTATTTTCTAATTATCTAAAAAAAGTAGTAATCAAATTTTAAAGTATAAAATTTGGTCTAGAAGTAAATTTGCATATGGAGATCATAGTGAGCAATTAAGATCGATTTGTTTAGACTTTGAAAAAGAAGATTTGAATCCATAGCACCGACCCTGATCTGTGCTATGCATAGTATTGTAGCCTCACTCATTTTGTACAATACGTAATAGTTGCTTCACATTTGTCTCATAGGTTGGATATATAGTAACTTCATGCCTTTTAAATGAGAACCATGACTTCCTGAGGATGGTAATTAATACCGTCAGGAATGACATAATTGGGCGCAATGAGACTTTCCAGTGCTTGGCTCTGACAATGGTTAGTCCCTGTTCCATTTAATAATCTGAGAATACTAAATGAAGAGAACATGCAGTAGTAATTTCTTCAGGGGAATTTGATGTTTCCGCTATTTAGTAGCCGTATTAGAAAATTGAAATCGATTCCCGATTTTAAGTCCTTAACTTTTTTACCTTCTAAATTTGTTTATTGCCATAATAGTTAAAGATTCCAATTTTCCTTAATTATGTGCCCTTAGAATGTATTTAGGGAATCTAATATTAGTTATTGCAGGTCACTGATTCTGACATAAAGAAAGAACAAAGCAAGTGTCCACTTCAGTTATAGAAAAGTAATTAGCATTTGTAGGTTGAATTTTCAATGAAGAATGTAATTTCTACATATCTGAATCTAACATTAGTTATGCAACTGCTTTGGTTGTTAAAAGTACATTAGTCTACGTGGGCTTCAAGTTACAAACAAGTATTATTATTTTTTTTATCCCAATAACAGATATTTTTTTCTTTTTATAATTGGTTTTCTGTAGGTAGGCAATATTGGTGGAAAAGAGTTCTCTGAATCACTAGCTCCTGATGTTCAAAGACTTCTTGTAAGAAAAAGAGTCCCTAGAGACTGATTTTCATTATCTTATCCTTTCTTTTGCTGAAGAATTTATCACCTTCTTATTTTTATGACAGATCTCAAGTAGCTGTAGACCAGTTGTCAGAAAAAAAGCTGCTCTGTGTCTTCTTCGACTTTACAGAAAGAACCCTGATGTTGTGAATGTCGATGGATGGTATGTATAACATTTTTTTTTCTTTTTTTGGGTGGCTAATAGTAGTTTCAACCGCTAGTTGGTAAATACCTAATAGACATCTTTTCTTCATGGAAAAAAATTCGCTCCACTGTTTTAAAGAGGGGGGAAAGGAAAATTTTCACCTCCTCTGTCATCTCAAATGAATTAAATTTGCCCTCTCCAAATTGAGGTGTAAAGAGGTGAACCATTCCATCCCCTCCCCTCCCTCTCTGCTGATTTTGTGGAAACACCCTAAAAGGCACTACATAAAAAAAAATGAGTGAGTGAGAGAGAGGAGCATATTGAAAGTGAGACTAAGCTTTGAAGCCACCTCATTTATCAAAGATCCTGGTTATTATATTATATGAGTTCAAAGTGAAGTGTTAATTTCTAGTGAGTGTATGTGTGTGAGAGAGAGAGAGAGCCTGGATCAAGGACAGTTTTCTTCTTTGTTAGCAGATGTTGTGCCCTTTTCCTAAATCAAAAAAAAATTCTGAAACTTATCTGCTCGTGTTTTTTCAGGGCTGACAGGATGGCTCAGCTTCTTGATGAGCGTGACCTTGGGGTGTTGACATCTGTGATGAGCCTATTTGTCTCCTTGGTTTCGAATAATGCAGAGGTGTACTGGAATTGCTTGCCAAAATGTGTAAGAATACTAGAGAGGCTTGCAAGAAATCAAGACGTCCCACCCGAGTACACTTACTATGGAATCCCATCTCCTTGGCTTCAGGTTATTGTCTTCTGAGTTTTTTCCCCATATAAATTCAGAAATAATTAAGTAAACAGTAGCCAGGTTATACTGCCAGTGTATGTTCATCCTAGTTCTTGCTCACTTCCATAGGCCTTTATTTGTTTAAAAGAATCAAAAGAAAAAGAAAAACACACACACATATATAGGTGGTATTGCATAATCCTGAATAAACACCAAAATAGCTAAAATTGAAAGAGAAATTACCAAAAAGATTTATTGCTATTAACAGTGGATTATTGCTTATTATTGTCTTACGGCAGATAAGTCCTTGATGAATAACTATTACATAAGGTTGGAAGTTTCTATATTATTTTTACTATTTAAATATGTAATACAGGTTAAGACAATGAGGGCTCTTCAGTATTTTCCAACAATTGAGGATCCTAGTGCAAGGAGGGCTTTGTTTGAGGTATCTATTTTTACTTGAAATAAATGACAGAACTTAATTTAACCTTTATTTGATATATATTTTTTTCATTATTTTGTATTACAGGTTTTGCAACGCGTATTGATGGGCACCGACGTTGTCAAGAATGTTAACAAAAATAATGCCTCACATGCTGTTCTTTTTGAAGCTCTTGCTTTGGTGAGTGCAAAATGCACACTAAAACAATTAGCTTATTGCAGTACTTTGGATTTTTCCTGCACTCATATGAGTTGAACTATTTTTCCGACTGTTTAGTTTTGTGTATGTATTTTTTATTATTTTCTATGATAGACCCCTGCTAGTTGTTAATTTTGATGCTTATTTATTGAAGTGATAGACTAACATACTTATATAATTTATGACTTTGCTCTTTGAATCAACAGCTACTATAACTAATATAATTCTTTTTTTTTTTTTTTTAATTTTTAATTTTTAATTTTCCACTTTACTGAACTCCGTAATACATGTCATTTATAAATGACTATGTGGTTTGGATATAATTCAATCATTGTACCTTGCTTTCCATATAGGCTATGCATCTTGATGCTGAGAAGGAGATGATGTCTCAATGTGTGGCTCTACTTGGGAAGTTTATTGCAGTTCGTGAACCAAATATCCGCTACCTTGGCCTTGTAAGTCATCTTTTGTGAACTCCATTAAATCTGGAATTTTATTTGTGCAGTGTTTTCAGTCTAAATTGATGTATGATTTTCAGGAAAACATGACAAGGATGCTATTGGTCACAGATGTGCAAGATATTATCAAAAGGCATCAAGCTCAGATCATCACTTCCTTGAAAGATCCGGATATCAGGTACTTTTTTAACTTAATTCTTACAAAGTTAGCATCTTCCAAATTTGTATATGCAAGATTGCATTACTTTTTATTGCATATACAGATTACCAACACATTTTTGTTTGGTTAAGACAGCCCTGTAACCCAACTTGTGCATTTGCCAATCTCTATATTAACAATGAACACAATTACAGTATTAGAAGGCGTGCTCTTGATCTTCTATATGGAATGTGTGATGTCACTAACGCAAAAGATATTGTTGAGGAGTTGTTGCAGGTAACAGAATGTAACTCTCATTTTTGTCTGTGCTGTCTGCAGTAGGAAATGTCATGAAATATTAATACATTTTTTGTTGTTTTCTATATTTCCTTTTGTCCTTCTCAGTATCTCAACACGGCAGAGTTTGCCATGCGTGAAGAACTGTCGCTTAAAGCTGCAATTTTGGCAGAGAAATTTGCCCCAGATCTTTCTTGGTAGGAAAAAAGTTGCATAAAAAAAAATTATATAAAATATTTAGATCTGCATGTAATAAAACCAAATGTTCCCATTTTTTTTTGCATATGCAGGTATGTTGATGTCATCCTTCAGCTAATAGATAAAGCTGGTGATTTTGTCAGTGATGATATTTGGTACCGTGTAGTCCAGTTTGTAACCAACAATGATGATTTGCAGGTGCTGGTCTCAAGTTCATTTTTTTTACTTTATTTATGTAATTCAAGCTCTTTTATATTGTTGCTAAGTTGTCTCTTACCGTTGCCTTAACAGCCATATGCAGCAGCAAAGGCAAGAGAATATCTGGATAAACCTGCCCCTCATGAGACAATGGTTAAGGTACTCGATATTCTCTCAGTCTGTCGAACAGTTAAATGGTCGCCTTCTGTTCAAAGTTCTGATACAGTGCCCCATTCGTTGCTCCCTCCATCCTCATTTCACCTTACAATCTATGACAGCGGGTCCCCCACGTAGCAATGGGCCCCATCCATTCATAGGTGGTAGGTGAAATGGGAGGGGAATGCATGATGCACCTTATAGTCTTGTATGACCTGTGCCACTCAAATTGGAAGTGCTATTATCTTTATACCAGTCTTACAGGTACCTAGCCATGCATTGGTCTAAGCTTTTGTTTATTATTTCGAGTTTGTGGGCACTACCTTATTTTTGGCCGTGTACTATATTTACATATGAAATCCTTCAGTCATGATATTTGTTGGTGTTGACATTTGCCATGTGTCCTGCTACATTGTTATGGTGAGTTGCCCAGTTCTTAGTTGGTGGCTGCACCATCCTTGAAGTTTTCATTGTTGCGGATGAGTCAATCTTTTTGATGGAACTATGCAACAATACATGGATTAGTGCATTTCTAGCTTTCATTGTTGTAAATGGGAAAATCTATTTGATGAAGTGGTGCAATAATATACAGATTAGTGCATATCTTCTCGGAGAGTACGGCCATCTCTTGGCTCAAAGACCTGGTTGCAGTCCTAAAGAGTTGTTTCTTCTTCTCAATGAAAAGATCCCTACTGTATCGTAAGTTTGTCGTCTCAGTTCTGCATATGGTACCACATGACTAAATAAATTCCTTTTTAATCTGTTAACAACTCAAATGGTGCATTATCCATATTATCTTCTTTTTTTACATTCAGGACCAATACTATTGCCATTCTACTTTCGAGTTATGCCAAGATACTGATGCATACTCAACCACCAGATCCTGAACTCCAGGAGCAAATCTTGATTATATTCAGGAAGTGAGTAGTATCTCTCTGGTGTGTGTTTTATTTAGATAGTGAGTTTCTTCATATACTGAGAGAAGTTCTAAATTTTCTCTTATAGATATGAGAGTTATATTGACGTGGAAATTCAGCAAAGAGCGGTGGAATACTTTGAACTCAGCAGGAAAGCCTCGGCTCTAGCAGATGTTTTGGCCGAGATGCCAAAATTCCCTGAGCGACAGGTATCATGATTCAAATTCAATAGGAAAAGATAAGAGTTGGATTATTTTTAGTTCTCCGTTTCTGTAAAAGATTAATACTAAGAGATTCTTGTATGTTATTTTAAGTCCGCTCTTTATTTTAATTTTGTGAACTATAGTCAGCATTGCTGAAAAAAGCTGAGGATGCTGAGGTAGACACAGCAGAGCAAAGTGCGATAAAACTGAGGAGTCAGCAACAAACTTCCAATGCTCTGGTTGTTGCTCCAGCAAATGGATCTGTACCAGTTACCCCTCAACTCAGCCTTGTCAGAATACCTAGTCAGACTGTGGTTTGTTCCCCGCCTCTTCTTTAGTAATGAAGAATTATAATCTTAGTTTCTGTTCCTTATTGTATTTATTGTGTACTTCCTTTTCATATTTTGTTATGTAGGAAGAAGTTGACCAGGAAGTTGCAGTAGAGAATGGTTCAGCAGTGATATCAGAGATCAAAGTTGAACCTGTACCAGTACAACCTGAACCAGAACCAGAACCTGAACCTGCTCCCACTCAACCTGAACCAGTAGCAGCACCAGTTACTGCTGAACCAGTGCCTACAAAGCCTCCTCCCTCTGCTGGAGATCTGCTGGTGGATCTCTTGGGCCCTCTTATGATTGAGGGTCCTCCAGGTCCACAAGTTCCTCCTTCAGGTCCACAAATTCCTCCTTCAGGCTCTGCAGCTCCTGTTCCAGCTGTACCTCAACAAAACCTGAACCAGGGGTTGGATTTGGGTCAAGAATTGGCCGGTGCTTTGGCTATCACTACGCTGGAGGATCAAACAAACTCAATTCAGGTAAATTTCCAAAGTCGATTAACTTCCTTTCTATTGTCTGGTGTGTCATTGGTAACATAACTTTTTTTAAGACGAACTAAACACAGTTTCGTGTAGTTAATGACCTGTAATGGTATTCTATACTGCTGTAAAATATCTTGTCTGTGCCCATTTTTGTTTTTTTTTCTTTTTAAAAAAAAATGCTATTCATGTTTGTTGTCAGTGTCAGACTTATAGTTATGTTCAATGCTATATTTTGTCTGACAAAAAACTGACCGAGCGCATTATCATATTTTCATTCTTGTACTTGATGAATATCTATTTTATTATATAATAAAATTTTCTTTCTTTTAATTTTTTAGCCGATTGTCAACATTGCCGAGAAGTTTCAGCTGCTTTGCCTAAAAGACAGTGGAGTGTTATATGAGGATCCATACATTCAGGTTTCCTTCCGATAAGTCTCTGTATAAATCTTTGCTTTTTGGTTACTAATATATACACTTCCTGCTTTGACAGATTGGTGTGAAGGCTGAATGGCGAGCCCATCATGGGCGCCTTGTTCTCTTCTTGGGAAACAAAAACACAGCTCCTCTTGGGTCAGTGCGTACTCTCATATTGCCCCCAGCCCATTTAAAAGTGGAATTCTCTTCCGTCCCTGATACTATTCCTCCTAGAGCTCAGGTCAGTGATGAGTGTCTTTTCTTCTTTGCTGTCTCTTTTTTTTTTTCAATTCGTGAGTTTCTGTAGCTATCATTATCACCATCATCCCTTTTTGATCTTTGAGATCTCTGATCTTTATGATTTTGGATTGGGTTTCATTTCTAGCCTACCCCAATTTATTTGGGATTGAAGGCCTTTTGTTGTTGTTTGTTGTGAGTTCCTATAGCTGAAGTTGGGGATAAAAAAACATAAGTATATGATATTCAATGGATTGGTTTTCTATTCTTTTGAGGTTATTTTTTGCATTTATTTTTTAATCCTACCATAATTACCAACCTTTATTGATACTACTCGGAAATACAATATGCATTGTGTCAGGTGCAATGTCCCCTTGAAGTTATTAACCTTCGAGCAAGCAGAGATGTTGCGGTCCTAGATTTCTCCTATACATTTGGAACTACAGCTGTGTGTATCCTCTCTGTTTTCTTACCCCTAAATAGTCGATTTGGTTGTTGAGTGACAAACTGACAACTAATGTTAAATGTTATATTTTGATATGAAGGTTAATGCAAAGCTTCGGCTGCCAGCAGTGTTCAACAAGTTCTTACAACCAATTGCCCTCACACCTGAAGAGTTTTTCCCACAATGGAAAGCTTTGGCTGGGCCCCCTTTGAAGCTTCAAGAAGTGGTATGTAACTTGCAAAGATGTGACTGTAGCAATATTCATACACTATAGGAGTAACAGCAACAATAATTGTATATACTGTAGTTCTAGCAATACAACTTTTGAAACATGAGATCATTTGCATAGAAAAATCACAGAGTAAATACTACCAATTAAATCTTCACTGAGGATTTATTATCCATGTAGAAAAAATCAATGCCAATTTCAGAGTTATTAGCAAAATCATATTACATTTAAATGTTGATTTGTTGTTTTCTCCTTCACAGGTTAGAGGTGTAAAACCTATGACACTTCCTGAGATGGCTAATCTGTTTATGAGTCTTCACTTGGCTGTCACTCCAGGGCTAGTATGTTGCTTTTACTTTCTTAAGCCTTTAATTATGTCTTCCAATTTAGTTGCTAAAATACTCTTCCTTTGACCAGGACACTAATCCAAACAACTTGGTTGCTTGCACTACCTTCTATTCGGAAAGCACCCGAGCTTTGCTTTGCCTGGTAAATTAAAATGATTTCCTATATTTTTTTCTAGAAGAAGATTTGCGAGATTTGCTGATCTCCACATTTTATCTTTTATTGATTTAACTCTCGTACTATAGCTACCTTAAAAAAAAACTCTCTTACTATAGGTACGGATCGAAACTGACCCATCAGACAGAACACAGCTACGCATGACACTTGCCTCTGGCGATCCTTCATTGACATTCGAGTACGTCTCTATGGCCTTAATTACTTTCTTAGCAGGTTTTGATGTGTAGCTTATGCAAATATGCTTGTTAGGTTGAAAGAATTCATTAAAGAGCACTTGATCAACATTCCCATGACCGTGCCATCGTCACCTGTGGCTCATCCTGTGGGACCTGCTCCAGTTCAGCCACAATCTCCCCAGACTCCGGCTAGATATAATGATCCTGGTGCCATGCTTGCTGGTCTTCTATGACATTTTTCATCAAGCAGTTACATCCTCAATATATTATACAGCGTTTCAAACATGATGCTACAATTAACTTACCTGTGCCAATGGTGAATCATTTGTCGAAAGGGTTTGATGCAAGGGGATGCAGTGTAAAGACAATTTTGTAAAGGCCCTTTTATAGTATGCCGGAATGTTGTTTTGATTCTTTGGGGCCATTTGTTGTAAGGTCCCGAGTAATAGAGGTATTGTTATTGTGTGCATGCTTGCTTTCTATCTTTTCCTCTTTATTTCTCTTGTTTACCATAAGGGTTGTTACTTTGTGGATCAGGTAGATTGTTAGTTTTCTGTGTGATTATCTTTTCTTCCTCAGTTCAACCAGTGTAAAAGCTTTATTTTGTGTTGCACCATTGTTTGTATTCATAAAATTGTAGGTGGAACATAGGGCAATGAGTTATTTGTACATCTGTAGCGATCTTGTAAAGCTTTTGCATGTTAAAGTTCCATAATTGGGCATCTCACTCTGTATTTATCTTAACTACATAGTTTTAAAGCAGTCCCATTATTATGCGCATTAAAGTAAATATTATAATACCGCATTGCTGTTGTGATCTAGCTAGGCTCTTGATCCTAACTTATAATCTTTGAATTTGTATATCTGTGATCTGCGGGGTCTCTGAATGATCAGAGCTGTTTCCAGCGATTTAACTATTGATGGTGGTGTGGAGTAAAAATTGATAATTACTGATAGTACCCAAAACGAAGTGTAAGATCAGATAAGATGGGGTCGCTGAATCTTCAAATTTATTAAAGCATCCGTGTCTCATTGTTAAATTGATTGTTAATTTTTATTTGATAATTATCATTTTAATTTCAGGGATGATATATTATTGAATTGATTGTTAATTTTTATTTGATAATTGTCATTTTAATTTCAAAAATATAGAGGCTAAACAAAATTAGATAATTATTTAAATTTGACAGTTCATTTAATAAGTCACGTCAACAGGAGAAGTGAAATATTAATCACGAAAGTGTTATTTTGATAATTTTATTCTATTCTAAAAGAAATTGTCCAATTTGATGTTATGATATAAAATTTTAATTTTGACAATGACATTGATGCGGATGATACGAAAGTAACAGATTTGTGAGCAGCAGCTTAACATCTGTTTGTTTTTCTGTTTTATTTTCTTATCTCTGCCATTGAGAGACATTTCACGCGGTAAAAACTGTCAATGACTTCCTAAGGCTCATCATCACGTTAATTGGTCCAAACTTGATGCAACGCTATTGAAGAAAAAAAAAAACATGTCTAAATTTTTTGAATATAATTTAAATGGAACTTTGGCACTCATCATCACGTTAATTAAAATCATAGTCTTTCATTGACACGATTTTTTTTCAGTAAAAAGGTTGTCATCACCATCAATTCAAAGTTTGGTGACGCCAATTATAGATCTCAACAACCCCAAGGGGCCATGGGCCCATTGCCTCGCACCAGGAATCCGGAAACAGAGAAGCTCGTTTTTTTTTTTTTAAGAAACTTTTTTTTTCTCGGGACATAAAGATTAAGATTTTTTTTTTTTGATGCAGTAGCAATAGCAACGCCACAAAAAAAAAAAAGAAAAAAAGAGGCTGATAATAGTCTCCAACATCCTGTCCTAAAAAAAAATCCCATATTAACCGCCGCAAACCAATTCAATGATGATCAGCGACAAGTATTTTTTTTTACGCCTCTTCAATTTTGCCTCCTGCTTTCGCTCCACTGTCATTTATGATTTATAATAACCATAGGAATTATTTACATGATTTATATTAAATTTAAACACACAGTTACTAAAATTGATTAAAATATAAAGTCAAATGCTATAATGCGTAGGTTAGCACTTTCCGATATCATTTATATTAAATACAATAATTATTTAAACTAAATTTATTATTTTTTTAGTTTACGTTAATGCGCATCTCATATGAACTATCTATAGCAATGAATGATCTTATTTATATTGATTATACTAGTTAATAATAGGTAGTGTCACAAAAATATGTTTGAATAGTATTAGGCACTAGTTCAGGGTAGACATTTATGGTTCATCATGTATGGAGCAGTGAACTATTTATATATATTGAAATTATTATTTATATTAGTTAAATTGGTTACGAATAAAAAGTTGACATCTTTATTTTCTAATGACGTTAGACGGAGCTATTGAAAATATAAATATGCAGGTCAAAACTATTTATAATTTTTTTTTATATTTATTTAGAGATTCATTGATAAGGTTGTCAAAAATAACCCATTTTCAATGAATCCCACTCTTTTTCTTATAGGAACTAAGTATCATGTTTTTGGTCTAGAATAACAATTTGTCTATTAGTCCCTCAAGTTGCTGTCTTGAATTCATTTCACATCCGTAAGAGAATATATGGGAACTAATTACCCAATGATATGCTTGTACGAATCCCATCAGCGAGATAATTATTTGCTCTATTCCCTTTTAACCTAGCTAAATCTGTACTATATTATAAATAATGTAATTCATTTTTAACCTAACTAAATCTATACAATATTATAATAACATATCACTACTTGTAAACATTCAAGAGATTAGTAATACTTATTTATATGCACAGTTAAATTTCATTCAAACTATTTACAACAACAACAAAGCCTTTAATCCCAAATAAATTGGGGTAGGCTAGAAATGAAACCCAATCGGAAAGCATAAAATCAAAGATCTCAAATATCAGTGATAATAATGAATATGATGGAAGAAAAATAAAATAAATAAATAAAATAATAATAATAATAATAATAATATATAAATAAAGATGATAATGATAATATGCTAATAATAGTAGCAATAATAACAATAATAATAATAGTACAATAAACCTCTATTATAAAATCTATTTCTAAATCCTAAAATACTATTTTAAAACCTAATTCTAAATTCTAAATCCTAAAATTCTATCTAAACCTCTATTTCTGAAATCTATTTCTAAATTCTAAATCGTAAAATCCTAAAAAAATCTAAGAATATGAAGTCCATAACTCTACTATTAAACTCTAACTCCTAAATTATGGTTCAGGTACATGAATCGCTATCTTCCACGCACTCCTATCCAAAGCAAGCTCTTTGGGTATATTCAATTCCTTCAAATCTCTTTTTATTGTTTCCTTCCATGTTAGTCTCGGTTGACCTCTTCCTCTTTTTGTATTTTCAGGACGACTTAAAATACTGTTGCGTACTGATGCTTCAGGTGGTCTCTGTTGGATATGATCAAACCATCGCAAACGATATTGGACTAGCTTCTCTTGAATTGGTGCTACCCCAAGTTTGTCTCTAATATCATCATTTCTGATTCGATCTTTCCTTGTGTGGCCACATATCCAACGCAACATCCGCATTTCAGCAACACTCATCTTCTGGATGTGTTGTCCTTTTGTAGTCCAACATTCTGCGCCATACATCATCGCGGGTCTAATCACCGTCTTGTAGAACTTGTTTTTTAGTTTGTTTGGGACCTTCTTATCACAAAGAACACCAGATGATTGTCCCCATTTTATCCATTCAGCTCTTATTTTATAACTAACATCTTCATTAATCTCTCCTTCACTCTGCAACATCGATCCCAAATACCAAAATGTGTCATTTATGGATACTACTCGTTCATCCAAACTAATATCTCCATCATCTAAGTTTTTGTCCTACTAATTTGTTCTCAAAGAAAATCCACAAGTAGACCAGAAGCATTAACATGGTAGTAAGCAACATGGTGGCTATCATTGACGTGCTTGTTCACCTCTTCCAACACTAATTATATCAATTAGTTGGATTATTTATATTGATTGAATTAACTATTTATATTTATAATTAAAGCATATTATTATAACCCGCAGACTACTTATATACAAATAGTAAGCGACTTACTGAAGCGCCTAATATTTCAATATGATACTATATTATTTATATCAATCACTGAGTTATTTGCATATATCTGAATAATTATTTATATTTCTAGCACAAACACATTATCGTAACTGCTTTTTATAAGAATCATATTCTAGTCGGAGGTATTGCTCTATTTACAACAAGCAAATTTGATCGATATTAGTGTTCAATTTTGTGAAGAAATCAAATCTGTTGCAAATAAGCAAACAAACTGGTAAAACGAATTTAATGATAATAAAAGAAAGAAGTAATAGAAGAATAAATGCAGAAAATTAAGGAAATGTTTTGCCTTTACAAGAAAAAAGAAGTTGAAGCATTTAAAAAAGCAAAAAAAAAAAAAACGGAAGAGGACCATATAATATCATGTAGAGCATATTATTTTCTAATGCAAATTTGAACAATTATTATTCTTCGTCCATGAATTGTCTCATACAGTAAAAATGGACAAAAACTGCTCGTGCTTTTAAAAAAGAAACGAATGATAATTGAGAATACACAGTTCAAACATTAAGATGATCGGTTGGCATCCTTTGATACAAAAAGTTTGAAATGTTGTCGTTTGTCATTTAACAGACGTTTTTAAAATTTGTAGCGAATTCTTCTAAAAAAGGAAAGAATTAAATGAGAATTTGATAGTCAAAAATAAAAATAAGACGGCGGGGATAAAATATGGGGATAGAGAGATGGCGATTTTAATATTTATCCAAAAAAAAATTCGGATCAATTGATAATTAGACATCAGAGAAAAAAGTAAAAAATAAATGAGATGGACCGAAAGCTGGACTGAAATTTTTTTCGGACCTTACTACTGCATCGAAAAACCCATACATACAATGTGAAACCCCGCAAAAAATAAAATAAAAAATAAAGAAAATTTCAAATGAATAAAATATCATATAGAATACACAATAATAATAATATAAAATTCAAAAAATAAATTGACTAGTTGGGACATTAAATCCAAAGATCAAATTAAAAATTATTAAAATTTTGAATAAGTTGAATCTTAATTAAGTGGACGATAATCATTCAGATTGATTGATTGATTAATTTGATGAAGAAATAAATGATAACAATAATCTTACTTATAATAATTTATTGGTTAAAGAGAAACACAAAGTAACGAAACCTAAATTGATAATTCAAAGAAAATGAATTTAATAAATATTGTTAAGATTTAATAATCAAGATAGTAAGAAGATAAATAGTTGATCAAATAAAAATTTGAAAAATGAAATTTTTACATGAGTATTCACATAGCCTCCATTTTTTCTTATGGCCTGTGCGGCTGTGCCTGTCCATCCTCTCTGTCCCCGCTCTCCATTTTCTCGTCTCCTGACAATTGAATTGATGATGACTCACTTCCCTCTTGATCTTGCCTTGATACACCCAATCAAACTTTAGTGATCTTTGTGTTAATTCCATTTTGATTGTGCCTCTGAATCCTTGATCAAACCCGACAAACAATAATCCATCCCAATTAACTATAGCGCAACCTTTTAATGATTACAACTCCATTTTGTCTGTAACTTATACTTTCTCTTAATTGTGTAATTAAGCACAGATAAATATATCATTTGGTTCCATTATCATGGTGATTTCGAATCTATTAAACCCAACAAAACCAATTGACCAAATAAACTAATTGGTGCAGATTTGCGACATGTTATGACCAAATAAAACTTTTTGGTGCATACTTATGATGATTTCAAAATCAATTGACCAAATAAACTATTTGATCCAACTAATTAATTAAGAAGCATCATAAATCATTATTTGCATAATAATTAAATAACTAATGCTCAAAAAGAATATAGGAGATTATTATAATTTAGTCTAGTCTACCCTAATTTAATTCAGACCAAGCATAAATAAAACACTCGTGAATTAATTATTTTTGGACTTGAGAACCTTCATAGATTCTCAGAAGTGTCCCGACGTGACAGCTGACGAGATCGTGAGTCCCGCCAGAGAACTAGTTGTGTGGCGCTACTATCACGCTTGTCGACCTATTCAGGTGCGGATTGCGCCGAGATTTACGAATTCTTTAGATAGGACTTTAATTGCATTTCATATTACATAAATTTATTTGCATTCATTTAACAATTCATTTGTATATTATTAATTAAATTACTTTAGAATACTAAATTTAATATGATAGAGAATCTTATGTAGAAACATTGATAGATAATAAAATATTTATAAAGTTCAAATAATATCTTTAATTATATTTTAGAATATAATATCATTGATTAACCTTTAATTATATATTTATATTATATTATGAGTATTTATCAAATGAGTCCGACTATGGTGCTTTGCGTTTTATTTTTAATTTCAAGTCAGAAATAATTGATCCGAACCGTTCAATCTAATCTCCATATCAAAATCTATTATTAAACCAAATTTTATATTTTTTAGATTTTTTTGCTATTTTTTCTGATGAGGAGAAAATGACTTGATCTAAGAATTTTGGTTCATCCAAAAATGACGGTTTTCCCCCTATCTAAAAAAATAGAAAATGAATTTCAAAAAATATATAATTTGGTTTACTAATAGATTTTGATATGGAGATTAGATTGAGTGGTTTGGATCGATCATTTCTGACTTAAAATTAATAATAAAGCGCAAAACACACAATACTTTTGTACTTTGTAAAGCACCGTAGCCTCATTATTTATCAAATATCTATTTAAGATAATTAGCTTTAAAAGGGTATAATATAAATTAAAGTGATATAAGTTATATTTAAAGGGATTAACATCTTATTTAGCACACTTGATTAATGTAAAGTAGCACTGAGAATTTAAAAATTTAGAAATAATAAATGTTATAAAATTCAAATTTAAGTTATAAGTTATTAAACACAATAGTTAAAAAATCAATATAATTTAAAAGTGATAGTAAACTATGTGCATAATTTAAAAATACTTACTTAAACAATGGTATGGGCTGAGTGACGTCGGGCTGGATTGGTCTAGACCGGTGTATCTTCGAGTAGATGGTAGGAATTATGTTTCACCCAAGTCTCTGCCGGTGGCTGCTTCCTATCATCGCCTTTAAGAAACCTTATCCGTTCGATCAGTCATCGAGGTCATCACTTGATGATTTCGGGGTCTAGTATTTTACATTTCTCCTATCACCCTTCATTTCTGTTGTATATACATATATTTCTTTTGTGAGCGGTAGATTGGTCTTTGACTGCATTGTGAGGCATGCCATTCTTTTGAGACTAAGGGGCTATGCCAACTAACCTTCTAACATCATCGTCAATACTCGGTACCGGGTGGCGAGTCGGGCACTGCTCATGAGGTGTCTCGGATTTAATACATTGCACATGGATAGTCTCCTTTTTTTCCAGATTGTTAGGCATATGGCAAGTCGAGCCGTTATTTTATTTTTATTTATTATATTGGCATTTGGTAGAGGACCGAACGGGATCAAACAAAAACTCATTTTTACAAAACACGGTGTACATGACTTCGTCCTGCCGTTGTTAAAAATAAATCAACATGGTGTACGTGATTTCGTCTTGCCATAGTTGACTTTTCTTTTAAAATTTCAAATCCCGTTGAGTCATATATATGTGTGCTATGGGGTTATCTCCCGTATTTATATTATTATTATATTTTAGATATTTTTATTTTTTTAATATAAAATTATCATGGCACTCATGTAGCGCATATTTATAAATTTCCTTGCATTCACTTTACTCCACACATATGAATAATTAATCAACTTAAAAGTTTAACTACAAATATATATATATATATATATAATATTACTGCATCTATCAAAAATAAAATTAAACGGATTAAAGTCTAAGCCTATAGATATTCAATATCTCGGTGTCTAAACCAAAATCCGCACTGAGTGACTTGTCACTCAGGTTCTATGATGGTTTGAGGTTACAAGTTTGGAGATAGATGACAGACTGTGAGGTTCGACTTTAGGAGATGTCATAATTTCACTGCCATTTTTATTTTATTTTCTTTGAGATTTGTTAGGTAGGCTGATTTGATTATTGGTGCCCTCTCGACACCATCTCGTTTTGTATTAGTTATTATTTTTGCTTCCGTAAAATTCTGATTTTCTTTGTTATTATTTATTATGGCATGTATAAATGAATTGTTATTATTTTATTGAGATAAATAAATGACTTGTGTTTTTTTTAGTCATACGTGTACGCGTGTCTTCTCATACATGTGGTGGTTGTCACCGCTGAGCACTATACTTTTTGGTTCGGGTGTGACCTACAATATTTCTACATCCAGCGAAAAATAATTTTGTTTTCTCTGAAAATAAAAAAACGACGAGAAGCTGGATCAACTGAAAGAAATAAAAATTAAAAGAAAACATTCATTCAAAAAGAGAAAAACAAAAAACAAGAAGGATCAAACAGATCGATGACTAATAATACCTTATCGCGTTCTCTTTCGAGTCCAAACGCGTGCGCGTGCGCGGAAACCGGATAAGATGCATCTGTGAACCGTCGGATGGCGATCGAACAGCAAGCAGTATCGGGCCTGTAATAAAGCGACAGGCGATGGCATATTAAACGAGGCGGGGAACTAGAATGCCAAAAGGCAGTGGTACAATTAGAGATCGGTCCTCTCCTTCACCCGAAAATGGGCCGTCTTGGCCGTCCGTGTCGGGCCGTGGGCCGGGCCGGGCCGGGCCGTGGACCATGCGGGGCCGTGGACCGAGACCCGGACCGTGAGTATTTTTTTTTATTATTTGATTTTTAAATTATTCAAAAATACATAATTATTCAAAAATACATAATTAATTCGATGAAAATGATTATTTAAAAATTAATAAATTTTTTTTTCAACTTTTATTATTTTTTTATAATTTTCTGAAATTTTATTTTTTACAAGTGTATATATTATGGAAATGTGCCTGTTATTATTTTTTACTAATTCGAATTATTATCATTTTGGAAATGTGCACAATACAAGTGTATATATTATGGATGAAAATTTAGTGAGGATGTTGTCAATGAAATGAGGTTATGGACAACATAGAACAATTGACGTCAATCGGATATCAAAATGAAAAGGAATTTAGGACTTGTAAATGCCAAATTAAAACGGTTTTTATGGTTATGCTCTTATGAATGTCAAATTAAAACGGTCTTTTAAGGTTATGGTCTTATGAAAAAGGAGTATTGTTTTAGTATAATTATTTTTGTGTCTCATAAGACTCGTTAGGACGATGGGTCGATCGGATTGGTCATCACTATTTTTTTATCGATCTGTTTAAAAACGGATCAATTTTTTTATTCAACTCGCTCGAATAAATTAATTAAGTATTTATTAATTATTTTATATATTTATAAGTAATTTAATGTTAATTAATTTTAATTAGTATATATATAAGATTTATTTAGTGTTAGATAAAATAAATCCAAAAAAAACAAAATTAAAGGGGTTTGGTCGAGTTGATTATACTTGACCCATGAATGACGGGTAAAAAAATTTGATCCAAATATGTTAATATGTTAATTTATATTTTAACATTTGATACTCAAAATTTAAATTCAAATCACTAATTTTGTTAATTTTATAATAGATATATATTCATAATATTTTATGAATTTTAGATGTTATTTTGTACTAGATCAAATGATAACAAAATGAATGCATTAAATTAATCAATCATAGTTACTAGATTCATTCTTTGTTATCATTTGATATAGTACAAACGACCTTTAAAATCATAAAATTTTGTGAATATACATCTACTATAAAAATTAATAATATCAATTATTTAATTTAAAATTTGAATGTTAAAAATATAAATTAAATAAATATATTAATGATATCTTATGACACACGAGCATTTATGAATACTCTAATATTCTTATAAATTAATTAAAGCTTTTTTTCGATGAAGCATGAGGAGCATATATTATATAATGAAGAAAAGAGCAAGCTCTCATGAATTAATCCTCACATTTACTTATCAAAATTGGGTCCTTTATCAAGCCAAATTCTTATACAATAATTTAAAAAAATTATAGAGTTGAACTTAGAAAATTTAACTAAAAAACTTTAATATTATTAAAATAGAGTTTAAAATCAATTTACCATTCAAATTTTAATGTTTAATGTAGAAAAGAATTAGAATAAATTGGACGTGATTTGAAGCAAAAACGGATGAGAAACAACGAACATACAAAGTTCATAGGCCATTGAGGTCTATGTGTTGCCCCAAGTGATCCAAGAAGAGGGTGATGCGCAGCTTGGACCAGGAAATCAACTTTTCATGCCTCGTGTGGATCCTATGCAGTCTCAGTATAGGATCGCATGCGGCTTGAAGCAAAGAGATTTCAGTCCGACTTTCTGATGATTTTTTGTACTTTATAGGAGATCCATTTGGAGCTTTTCAGCGTTATTAGACTCATTTGTTCTAAATAAAGAGTAGAACTTAAAATTTAGGAGAAGACAATTAGAAGACATCTTTAAAAGGAGAAAAATATGAAATAGAAGAAGTGTTTAGAATAGAAACTGAAAATTTCATCTGTTTCTTCATCAAATTTCTTCTCTTGTTCTCTTTCTCTTTATTTCATGTTGTTTATTGTGGAAGGCTAAATTTTCCTTCTTCTAAGGTTTAGGATATATATTTCATACTTTTGTTATTTTAATTTAAATTATATTGTTGTTTCAATGATTATTTTATTTTGAACTTGGTTTGTAAATTATTGGTGTATGAATTTATAAATTAGATGATGAATTGCATATTTAGGTAGTTGCAAATGCTAGAATTTGTACAAAAATTGACCAACTTAATGTTTGTATGTAAAATTTTAGGTTTAAGACTAAGTATCAAAAAGAGACGTTGATTACTTGGTCTAAATTTAGACTTAGAAAAATGATTTGGTTAGAGACTTTAGTATCTTAAAAGTCAAATTTGAATATTATTATTGATTCCATTAGAGAATTCAACATCTTGAATATACTTGACTAATTACATATTTTAGTACATTTAGGGTATGCCACAAAATAAAATTTGCCTCTAGATATAGAATTTGCATCACAAAAGTAGGAAGATCTTAAATTAGAATTAAGAACTATCATTTATAATTCGAAGGCCCTAGAAACTTTATATTTCGGAACTTCCTTATTTATGATTATGTTAATTTAGAATTATATTTACTTTATTATAAAATTAGGATTAAATTATCGCTTTATTTTTTATTATTTAAACAATTGAACTTTGAATGACCTAGTGCCAAAAGCTATTTACTAAAAAATAATAATATTCATTAAACAATTAAAAATAATAATTCGAATTAGTTAAAAAATATGATAAATTATTATTATTTTCAATTTATAAAAAAAAAAAATTTGAACCGGACCGGGCCGTGGGCCGGGCCGGGCCGATCCGTGGGAGTCCGGTCCCCGAGGGGGCCAGCGATGGGACGGAGTTCGGTTTTTTTTAATTTGGACCGCCTTGGCCGGGACCGTTTGGGCCGTGCGGGGCCGTGGGCCGTGGGCCGTCGGGAGCCATGGATCCGTCCGAGTCCGGGCCGACCGGCCGGGACCGGACCGTCTTCAATCCACTAGGTACAATGCTAGAGAGACAAACAGGTGGGTCCCACCACCCATTCCCATCCCACGTTAGGTTTTGCTTGTGACTTAATTATAGTATACGAGATCGATCACGTGATTAGTAGCTACTGATCTCTGACCCTTTCGCCACACGTAATAAAGGCACACGCAATCGACAATTCAGATTCACCGATGCGCACCATCTAACGCCACACCGTACGTACAATTCAAAATTATACCAGTACCTTTCGTGGGGGTCCATGTGTAAGAGGTTATTATGTTGTGCTTGAGAGTTACTTTGGACACAGAGGATCATAATCATAGAGCGTTTTGTCCTACTCCACTGCGATTTGGCCGGGGTTTTTTGTTTCTAAACGAGTGACTTCTGACTTCTGAGATGGGCTTAATCGCGCCGGTCACATTTTATTGGTTGATCGGCTTAATCGCGCCACATCTTCATTCGTTAGATTCCGATCGGCTAAACGGCTTGCAAATACGGCTCACCTGCCGTTGGAATCCGTCGTCCAACAACATGTTTCAACTTTTCAAGGGACCTGTCGGTCTCAGTTGATTATGGATCCCATCTGCTGTAATATATATAAAAATAGTCAATCCTAATCATCCAATTATTTTAAACGGTTCAGATTTTTAAAAATTAGAGATGCTTTTTAATGTGGGTGAGTGGGTCTCACTCGCAGACTTAGTGTCAATTATATAAAAAAAATGATGGCAGATGTGATTCCGTTGATTATCGTGTCGACGAAACGTAGATAGAGAATATTAATCTATCTATTTTATTGAGAACTTAACTTCCTTAAAAAAATAGTTAGGGGAGAGCTAAAAAAGAGGGGTACAGAATGAGAAAGAGGATTTATGAGAGCACGCACGCGCCTCGGGTCAAAGAACTGAGAGTATCCCTTCGTAGTAAGAGAAGCAGACTGAATTTGCATATTTCTTTTATTTTTGGCTGAGAAAACTTATCTTATCTGGCCTTTTCTTCCAACCTATATGCATCAATCGGGGACAGAACTAGAATTTAAATTTGGAGGGTGCCGATTGCCGAAATAAATTGAGAGAGTCAATCTGTGAGTCCGTAATAAGACGATAGGGATAATCAAAGAATAAAAAAAAAAACATCATTCATCACTATAATTTAGATTTTTAATGGTTCATATATTGAAATAAAATTATAAAGCATATGAAATAGCTACATATTTTACAAATACGGGAAAAAAATAATAAAAATTGCTAATTTACGTAAATAATGAAGAGTGTCAGGGAGCCCTTGACACCCTTTCTATCCATCCTGGACCATCAGTCCGTATGTCCAACATCTAATTTTGACATTGGATTATTGAACTCTCATTTTTTTTAGCAAATTAAAACTATCCATCAGTTGTTTAAATTCGTCAATATTTATCGAGCAATGCCCGCAATATTCGTCTTTAATATATCAGTCTTATATGAGTTGACTAACGGGCGTTAGCATTCTTTTTTCATTCTTTTGTAATTTGGGACTTGGAAGTAAAAAATGGAAGAGGGAATCATGTACTTGATAATGCTTTTTTTTATATAATTAACGATCTTAGATTAGAACTCAAAATTTTAATTTATATATAACTTTTATACGCATAATATAAAATATCCATAGATAAAATAGAAGTGTTTATAATATGACGAGATTCATTGTATACACCACCTCAATTTTTTTTTTGAAGATTTAACAGTTTTAAATTACACAGCCTTTGATAAATCCATCAAAACCATGCATAAATTGCATGAACTTTTATTATTATATCTATTGTCAAAAAAGTACAAATAAATTAAAAACTTTAGCTTCATACTTTTATTTGATTTGTTTTATTTTTAACCATCGTCAAATGATCCTCTCTTTAACAAAATCAGTAACTCTGGTTATCTTTGCTTTAACATGTAGAATAAATTCAACAGTCAAATGAAGTAAAATTCCAAAATAATAATAATAATAATAATAATAAGAGAGGCAAACTCTAATACATTGTACAGATGTACGTGCTTCCAATAGTATCTTCTTTTGCGGTGGATATAAATGCTGTGCCTTTAAATATAATATAATATAATTAAATTGTAAAAAGTAATTAGTGATTATTTTCGTACCAAAAGGGCAATGATGTTATTGTGGGGTGATTGTGATAATTCTAAGTCTTTATAAAGGGGAGTGTAACCAGAGAGCTGGTTGATAGTCAGATCAGATGTAATGTTCTACAAGACGTCGTTGCAATTCTAAAATTAGGGAGGTGCTAATTTATTCACTAAATATAGGATCTGAACACATTATTTGGGAGACCAAACATGAAACGTTTCTAGTACCAAGTGTCACTGTAGAGAGATTTTTAATACGGGCGTGTGATATGGTTTAAGCAAAAACTAATTGCACAATGAATTAGAAAAAGTACAAAGCTACACTAATTAATTGCATGAGGTTTCATAAATTTAAGATATCCCTTCCAAAGCTCCAATTATAAAAAGATGACTTTTCTTTGCCTCCTCGACCTTTAGAGATGCAAGTCATTATCCACCTCCTGACTTCCACCTACTTTTTCCTAACAAGTAACAACTCTCTCTTAACCTCCAAATTAAGCATGTTAAGCCGGTCTCAAGCCGCACCGAGCCGCGCCGCTTGCACACGACAAGCACGAAAGCCACTGGCATCTTCGCCACATCTACATATTGGGTCCCTTATTTCTTTATTCATTTGTCCACGAGTACCAAGTCTATCCAAGTTTAAGTAATTCATGGGGGGACCAGGACCGGGCGAGCTCAGCTTATAAATGAACCACCCCACTAGACCAATTTTGATCGTTGAAAATTTTATTAGCACGCGTTGTGTGAGGAGAGCAAAGAGGTTTTGAGGGGATCTCATTTTGGGTGGAGAGAGATAGAGAGAGAGAGAGAGAGGAGAGTCGGATCTGCGATTTCTTTCTTCTTGTCTTTATCCTGAGATTTCTTTGAGTAAGTTCTCTATTCTCTCCTTTTAAATTATCTCGCCGGAGTGCGATTCACGTGGTTTGTTGGACTTTTGAGCTTTTGAATTGAATTGGGGTTGTAATTTGCTTATATTTTGGGAGGGTTTTTGATTAATCGCGGTCTGAATCGGTGAGAACTGTTGGAACTCCGTCTATCTTTAGTTTTGACTGGATCTGTTATCTTCGTGTTTTTACCTTCCGAACCGTTACACGGGTTTTTGAAAAGTTAAAACTACTTTTATCCTGCGCCTTGTTTAAATCTGAAATCCAATAGGAAAAATGAAAGAAAAGAGAAAGGAGGAAAAGTTGGAAAAACGAAAGAAAAGGAAAAGGAGAAAAAATATATTGAAGGAACAATTCTATTGTCAAAAAACAGCGATCGTTTAACTAGGAAGCCGCCTGTCTTTTTCTAGCTAGAACTCGAATAACCTGTGTAACGATTGGGGTAGCGAGCTGTGTATCTCTTCCCCTGATCCTCGGCCCAGGGCAGACTACACCTCTAAATCAATGAGTTCACACTACGCGGGTCTACGCTGGTCGCTACTCAGCCTCTTCTAATTATCCCATTTTGCTTCAACTTTACTGCTCCACAAAAATCAATATAATTTCTAAAGCAAAGCGCCGATTTTTTGGGCTTGCAGATAGCAATGGAGCTATTCGGCAAGCCTGTGATAGTTTCTGAGCATAACCCTGCAATCTTCCTGTCCAGCATCCTCTGCCCAGATGGGCCCACCCCGACTCACAAGTGTGACTTCCGGTGCCAGAATGAGCACATATTTGCCAACATGTACCGCTGCCGCCTCACCGGCCTTACCCACATTTGTGACAATAACTGTGACCAGCGAATCCTGTATGACAACCATAGCTCTCTCTGCAGGGTCAGTGGCCAGGTGTTTCCTCTCTCTCCATCAGAGGCGCAAGCAGTGAGAGGCGTCAGGAGGAAGATGGAGAGTGAGAGGGGTGAGGGATCTGAAGGAGGTGGCTGCGGGTTTAAGAAGAGGAGGAGAGAGTCGCCATTTGAGAGGTCCTATGGGGTCATTTCCCCGATCCCGAGTCAAGTTGGGGATGGAATGGATATGAGCTAATTAGAAGGCCTTTTAGTTGGGATATTGACTGCTGTCGACTATTAGTAGTACTGTTTTTCTTTCTTCATTTTATTTTTGTTTTCTGTTTTTGTCCTGTTGTCTAAACTGTCTACTTGGCAACTTTGACTATGGCGAAATAATGAGACCCCATAAGCTGGGGTATTAGATATGTCTTGACAATTAGAGACTTGAGTAATGAGTAATGACGGACTTATATTCTGGCAGTTAATTGGAAATGTTTCTCTTGTTTTGTAGTTATTTTTCCTATCATTCCTTCTTCTTTTCTTTTCTCTTTTCCATTTTTGTATGGACTAATTCATTTTTGCTGCTTGCATATTTGTATATTGCTGTATTATATTTTCCGTTAATTTCTGTCATGGTAGTTAATTAAATATATGAATTTATTTTAATGGTTTGCCTATGTAAATGCAAAAAAGACACTAACAATTTGAATCAGCAGGTGTGGAGATGAAGTGAAATAGTAGTATGGTTTGTTTCTTTTATAGAACTTTATTGTTCTTTTTGTTTGTTTGACAATATTTCAGGTTACTTGTAGATGATTTGTACTGACAGCGTTCCTTTTTTTTTGTTTTTTCTTTCTTAATTTACTTGTTTTGCAGGATAATTCAGCCACCAAATCTTGTATTTCTATTATCTTTTTTATTGTTTGTCTCACTTGAAAATTTTGCACTAATTGATTCAATTCTTTTTAGTGCAGGTGGATGGTTTTGCATGGCATATCATTGGATGGTGAAGACATTGTTGTTCTGCGATATGGAACTGGCTTTTGTTGTCTTTACTCAAAAAGTGGCAGGGTTAGTGTCCTCTCAAAAACATGCACTTTACAATTGACATGTATTACTGTTTTACTAATACTGGTAGCAGTACTAGTGCTCACAAGTTTGGTACAATGACTCTGTTGATATTTGATCAGCCTAAAGTTTTGGTACATGGTCTTAGGAAATAGGAAGTAGTGCCAGCTGTGACCTTCTAGTACTGACCCGTGTATTTGACGTTGCAAGGTCTGTGGTTTTGGTACCAAATTACATTGTCTTAGGAAATAGGAAGTAGTGCCAGCTGTGACCTTCTAGTACTGACCCGTGTATTTGACGTTTCAAGGTCTGTGGTTTTGGTACCAAATTACATTGTCAGTTAAATGTAATGATAATTTGGCTGAAAGATAAATTATCTTCAAAATTTTTCAATGTGATTTGTAGATTATTGATAAACATTTTTTTAGTTATGATATGATGTGGAAGATCTTCTTAACCAATGAGGGAGGAGTGTTTGGCCCCAGATAAATGACTGGCAACATTTGTTGTCTTAATATATGGGTGATTTTTCATGGCTGAAAGAGATGGAGGTAAAGTGTTCTGTATTGAAAGGCCAGAACAAGCATTGTCTAAAGAAAAAAACTCACATCCCCTGTACTACTTCACAAGTGTAGTGGGCAATCCTGTGGATCAAAACCGTCACTGTAGTGATTGCCTTGCCCATGATGAAGATCTGATGGTCCATATTAATCTCGCTGCCCTGATATGGATTCTACCAGACGGACATGATGTATTGTTGTCTAGAGCAGTCTGCTTGATCACTCAGGAAAGGAATGCTATCTGCCTGCTGGACATGAAGAACTTAATTTTATTGTTTGTTAGTATCATTGTTAGGTAAAAATTGTTGATCATAGAAGTGCGTTAGGATCCATTGTTGGGCAAAATGTTGATCATAGAAGATTTAGAAATGTCATGTTTTGGAAGCCAACTTTTTTTCTTTTTTACATTTATTGTATTTGACTCGTTGATTTAATAAGAGTTAAATTTCCAATTTAGTTATACTGCTATGGGTGCTATATGTAGTATTTCCGTCCAATCTAAAAGATGGTAATCTTGAAAGTCTCATGCAATCGTGCTATACTTCTTAATTAGTTTGTTACCAATTGGATATCAACTCCGGGTTTCAGTTTTGCTGTGGCGTTAGGTTTGCTGGTATGTGTCAGGCAGTGGCGTTGGTTATCCACCAGTAATAAGTATGTTTTGTGGTTTGGTCCGAGACACTTGATTTTATGTCACGGTCATATGCTGATTATATAGGATTTTACAATTAGGGAAGGAATCACTTGACAATGGTTATGTTGATAATGAATTTTTAAATAAATATAAAAAATTAAAAAATAGAAAAAAATTTATAAATATGTTCTTTCACTTCTAAATTAATGGTGACTCAAATTTCATACAATTTCATTATCGTTTGATAGTTTATCAAAAACAGATAAATTAAAATTATTATAAATTACATAACATTTTGATAGTCTTTAATGAACTAGCAAATAATAATGAAATTATATAAAATTTTAATTATCATCGTTCTATAAGTAGAAGAACATATCTATAAGATTTTTTTTCATATTCATTTGAAAATCTATTGACAAAATTATCAAAATAATCCATTATTAAGGATCCCTTTCCTTACAATTAATCTTGGCCACATGTCTCGGCAAATGACGAGTCAACATGCCACAAGTTCTGGCAGACTTGTGTTCATAGCTTGGGATAGTACTGTAGCTGTAGTTGTAGGATAAAACAAATCCTGAATTATAAAAATGGCAAGTGAAATAATCTTGTTCGACTGTATGTTATCTAGAGTGTTGCATGCGTAAAATAATTGCTCAAATTGTCTGTTTTGTGAATTTAAAGAATATTATTTTAGCTATTCTATTCTATCTGCGGTACAAATCTAATGGCCATTGTAGATTAGGATAGTTGTTAGCCTAGGCTGGAACTGGAAGTGGAAAAAGGTAACTAGGTAAAACTACACCCTGGTTGCGTTCAGTTCATCTGGAATTTAACCTATTAAAAGGTGCACTAGAATTTCGATCTTCATTCAAAATGAGTCCAATTCAAAATGTTCAATTTGACGACAAGTTTTTATTATTGGAACGTGTCTGAAGCAACAAATACAGCCATATAGGAAATTATAAAATTTCAAATGACAATATGACATGAAGTTACGAAAGGTGAGAATTACTCTTGGGCCGGATCCTGACTACTTCGGCCCGGCTCCAATGAAACGAGAAATTATCGACCATGTATCCATGACCATGGGCAGGGCAGAGGCAGAGAATACGAATTCCGGTGGAACTGGAACTCGCTGCGTGGAGAAAAAATGGACCTCACTTACTGTCCCTTCCACCCAATCCCAGTGCAATCGCGCTTCCCATCCCACCGGCGCCTTCTCCACAAATTGACACCACCCAGCGCTACCGTCACCGCCGTTGCCCCTCCTCCAGTATTCTCTCGCTCTCTTCCTCCAGTACTGACTTCTAATTCTAAACGAGCTTTATGCATTTACTAACCTTTACTCGCTCTCTTGGCGCAGGCCAAGGAACTGGAGAGCAGGAAGTACGACCTGCTCCAGGCTATCCAAGACACACAGCGCGGTCTGGTCGCAACTCCAGATCAGCGCTCTGCCATTGAGGAGACGCTCGTACGTAGCTCTCTCTCTCTCTTTCTCACACACACACACACACCAGGGATTAAGCTTCTGCAGTAATGGTTCTCTCAGCGAGATGCTAAGTCTATTCTGTTATGACATGCACGGCGCACCTTTGTTGCTCACAGGTTAAAGTGGAAGAGTATGGGGCGGGATCGGCGATAGACCTAGAAAAGCTGGATGGGACTTGGCGGTTGAACTATACTTCGGCAGGGGATGTTGTGGTTCTCTTTGAGGCCGCTGCAAGGCTTCCTTTCCTTCAGGTTTTGCAATTGTCCTTAAATTATTGATTGATTTGCAGCATAAATTTCTGTTTTTGTTGTAAGTATATCAGTTTCTGAAGAGCTGATAGATACAATTGTCATAGTCTTTTATTCATTCTCTAAAGATATGATACTTCTCATGTGTTCTATGTCTGCATTAATTTGCATGGACCAAAGAAATATTATATGCCTTTGCATCTAATCATGTATTATGGTTTGTTATTTTGAATTAATCTGTTCAGATGTTTTCAGATTGGGCAGATTTACCAAAATTTTGAGTGCAAAGATCAGACCAATGGAGGCATTGTGCGAAATGTAGTGCGATGGAGCATAGAACCTTTCTTTGAGGTAGAATTGTAGGATGTTCTAGTAATGTATATATAGTAAATAAACTCCAGATATTACTCCTGGAACCTTAACCAAAGACTGAATTTGGAGCTTAAACTCTTGTTTTTAACAAGTTCTCAAACTTTGTAAGCAATGTCCCGCTTTGTCCTTTCCACACACAAATCCCGTATATACACTCACTCTCTATAAACAGTGTCTCGGTATGTCCGTATGTTGTTCTCCCCGTTCTTCTCCCTTGTTCCCAGTGTCTTTCTTCCTCTCCCTCTCTTGCAATCTTACTTGTTCTCTTCGCCTCTCTTCTTCCCTTCTGCTCATGTAGTGTGCAGACCTCTCATATTATCACTTTCTGTTCGCATTCTATCCTTTGACTTCTGTTTTCTTTATCAACCATTTCATCAACTCACTCCTTGTTGTTCAGCAATTAGCAATAGCAGTACAGTCCAACTGGGCATCGATAAGCAATTGTCTACAGTGGGTCAACTTAATTTAAAGCATGATGAGACTCCTGTTAATAAGTGCCATGTTTTTATGCCAAATTCGCCTGATGCAGTGCCTTTATGAGGCCACACAATGTTGGCCCCTTCAGACAACTATATGAAATACAGTTCAAGAGGCAAATGAAGATGGAAAACCGGATGGAAGTCGGTTGATTAGTATTTTGCATTCTATTTGTATGTTTGAGGGTATTTGGATATTTTGTTTCATAATACATTCTCAACTTCGTGCCAACCATCAAGGTTTGCTTTTGAACTGTCAAATGAAGGAATTACCTGAAGGGATAGACAGACAGGCTGACAGTTAAGGTAGGGGATGTACTATTTGATTTGGAATGAAAAGGACCAACAGCATATGAGGGATTTGTTATCTGTAATCAAAGTCTTGAGAATTGGGGTGGTAAAATTAATAAGCCACGTGACCATTTATCATTAAGAATGATGTCAAGACTATATTCCTTTAATTGCTTGACTGCATAAAACTGGGATTGCTGTTATCCATCCCTGTTATGTAAATTAGAAAGTTGAGAACCCATTTCGTTGAAACGAGAGTTCAGGTACTAATTTAGGTATTTTATTCGAATACTTGAGTTTTCTTCATTGTAAAGGGCTTCCTAATTGCTCAAAAAACTTCTAATTTCGACTTCAATTGGAAAAAGCAAAACAATAGTTTACTGATAAATAAAGAGTAGGAAATAAAATGAAGAGTCATCAGTACAATGTACAGTGCTACATGCTACAATACAAACCCTGTAATACAAAAGTTATCTGCATGCAAGCTTGTAGCTATTTTGCAATTCTTTTGATCTTAACTTATAGGAGTTAGCTATTTATCGTTAACCCTTTTAGTGATATGTATAGGAGCAAGAAGGTGCTACATTGTTGGTCTCTGCAAGGTTCTCTGTTTTATCAAAGCGAAACATCTTCCTTCAGTTTGAAGAGGTAAATAAAATGTGAAACCTTGTTTCATTTCCAAATTTGGTTGTATAAGATTTTGGTTTGTTCCATTTAATATGCAAGTCAGTTTCATTATTAACAGGTTGCTCTGGAAAATATTAAAATCAGTGATCAATTGCAAGCTTTGATAGCACCTGCAATACTTCCACGCACGTTCTTAAGCCTACAGGTATATCATTGAAATAGAAGGCCCTTCCTTTTGTATATTTGTGTAAATACTTCTACAGACTTTTCCAGTCCAGGTACAATATGAGATCTATCAGTCTCATGTTCTGGTTGAAGCTTCATTCTTGATCATATCCAATTTCGGCCTAATAGGCCGAACCAAAGAAAAATATATAGGTACCACAATTCACTGGTTAAGAGAAATGTTGTCGTATTATTTGGGTTCTATTAATGGAATTAAAAAAATTTGCAAAGCAGATATTGCAATTTCTCAGGACTTTTCGAGCTCAAGTACCTGTCAGTGGTCCAAACAGGTACATCAATTCTATACATGGTTTAGTTGTAGCTAAGAATTGCACACTCCACTCATTTGTTAGTTTTCTTTCTCAAATTTGAAATATTTCAAACCAAGTTGAATTGCAGGGGATCCCCTGGAGGGTTATATTATCTCTCCTATCTGGATCGAGATATGCTTTTGGGCCGTGCGGTAGGGGGTGGTGGGGTCTTCATTTTCACAAGAGCACAACCTCTCAATTGAGGTTCTATTTATTTCTATTTCTTGAATTATTAATTCCCCCGTGTTGTTCAAAGCATGCTTGTTCTGGCTATTTCCGTTGTTAATAGAGAGCCCTTTTTTATTTGAGAAATGGATATGTACGCATATATGTTATTTACCACCTACTCAAGGTAGTAGTTTGTTTTCTTTTTCCCTCTTTTATGGTATCTAGGTCTATCTGCGATCCGGGTTTATTTAATTCATGTTTTATTTTGTTCTTTGTCTTCATTTTTTTTCTAGCTTATTCTCCGAGTTGAAACAAGAATAAGAGTTCATCATGGTATTTAAAAGAACATAGGAAATATCAGCTAGTGGCTTTCTTTTGCTATGAAGCAGAGAAAATGTCGTCTTTCCTTTTTTTCTCTTGGGAAAAAATGTTATCTTGATCTACCCTGAAAATATACATCTTTTACAATCATGTATTAGTTGAAAACTGCAATTAACATTCCAGCGGGTCTTACTCCTAACAAATCCACTATTTGTGATCCATCTCCACTAAATGATTTTCAATAAGCTCTGTAATGTCTTAATCGAGTTTGCTACTTGTCACTTGTCAGCCTCTTTTTTTCTTCTCTTGCTTGAATTGATTTGTTTCAATATTTTGATGGTGATACATACTAGTCACCTCGAGGTTGGGGTGGTGGTACATATCAGGTATGGACATGTGTGGACCTAGAGCTCAACTGTATGATATCCGGGCTCTATGATTTATAGTGTAGATTTTATGGATGGATCCCCTCTCCTCAGGGGAGGTGTATATAGGGGTGACTTAGGTACTGTAGCGCTACAAATGTATCCTTTTCTTTCGGTGGATATGGGCTTGGGTTAATGTGTATATGCAGGACGGGTCAGGTTGGGCCAAAGATAAAATATCCTATTATTATTAGTTCTCGAAGCTTAAAAAGTCCTTTAGGATTGTTACATGTTTTGGGCCCAACAAACTTTTTGTTCTCTTCGGGAACACAATTCTACCATATGGATTGTTAATATTTTAAAATTTATGTAATTTAAATGTTGTCTGATAGTTCATCAAAAGACTATCAAAATTTTATGTAATTTAATGAAATTTTATGGAACATCAACAAAACCTAATTGCATAACATTTGAAACGTAATCAATATAGAAGTTCAAAAATGTCTACAAAATATTTTTCTTTTTTTAAGATTTTCTTAAGATTTTTTTTTTAATTTTATTTGAAATTCTATTGTTAAGAATTTGAAATTAACTATTATCAGGTAATCCCTCTCCAAATTTAAAATAAAGGCTCATCAGCTTTTCATTAAATTTGGATGAAGAAAAGCCAACACAGTTATCAAATTTGAAAGAATACCAAAGTTTGACGATGAAAAGTGGATAATTGGAAGTTAAGAGTGATAATTACTTCTTAAATTCTTAATTAATATTGCACCGAATGAAATTAATTTTTTTAAATTGTTTCGGTGACAGATTGAATTTCGAATTACTTGCAGCCTCCTTAATTTTGCTCTTCCCATTCCAACAAGGCAACAATACTTAGCAGCGCGCCAGAGATTAACATTCACAATTTCACATACAAATAACTGATCAGCCGACTAAGTATATACCAACACCAAGCCGCCAATCAGATAAAATATTATATGAAAAAGAAAGTAAGAAACTAATTAAAAGGAAAAGATGGAATAATATATAAGTGATATTTAAAACAAGAACCCCCTTTATCTTACTAGTGTGACATAGATTCTAAATTAATCGATGGTCTAACTAACAACCAAATTGGTGGATGATCTCAGCAATCCAAGAGCAGCAGTGAGCTGATCAGAGAGCTTCTTCACATGTAGCTGATAAGCACGATCCAGTGTCACAGCCTCAGCCTCGAGCTCCCCCATCTGAAAACAGAGCCGCTCCTCGGCCTCCTCAACAAAATGTAGACGCACACGTGTGCACTCGAGCTCTGCTTTTAGCAGCTCCTCCCTCTCTTTAAATTCTCTTAGTTGATTCTCAAGTTCTGTGTTTCTTCTCATCAGTTCCTCCATCTCTCTCTCAGTTGTAAACTTGTAATTATACCAAATCTTCTGCTTTGCTTATATTCTCCAATATTTAATTGGCAAATTTGAAATTGAAATGTTGGCTTCTGAGTTATGGGTTCTTATAGGAATGATGAGAGGAATACGTGCTGAGGAGGTTTTCACCTTTCAAGGAATACTAGGAATCAAGGTTAATTGAACTCCTAGACATGTAGTATAATTTATATTGTGTCCAGTAAATGATCAGCGGACCCCACAAAGGTGAAAGGAAAATGATGGCGGTAGTTTGCCATTGATTGATCACCACGCCAATAGAGATTTCCTTGGCTATATATCTCTATCAGAGGATCTTTTCTTTTTAGGGTTGTAAAGTAGCTTAGCCGAATTGAGTCAAATTGTCTTCTTAACTATTTTCGAGTTAAAAATTTTGACTTGAGATTGACTCATTAAGTTAACGAGCTAATTAATCTGGCTCGTTAAAATTCATTATGGCACATTTAATAGTTAATGATATTTTTTATGTTATTTTATATTAAATTAATATAAAAATTAATAAATTAACTAATAACAATACCTCGCACAAAATTGATATAATAATTTAGAACATATAAACTGTTTACTATACTAAAACTTTATAATAAAATAATAGAATTAAAAAATATTAATAGTTCATCTAGCGAAACGAGCCGATCCAGCACAAACTCAAACTCAACTCATTATTTTAACGAGTTGGCTCGTTAACAACTCGATCCATTAATGAGCTAGCCAATAGCAAATCAATCCAAAATGAATCATGAGCAAACCACGAGCCATGAGTTTTTTGTGAGTACTATTTCTTCTCAATTGAGAGCCAATTTGTGTTAGTCATCCGATCGACTACATAGAGGTGAGTTAGTGAGAATAGTCACTAACCTAAAATTTAGAGTAGTAGCAAAATAATATAAAATTTCAAATAAAACTACATGGTAATAATTACAAACAATATAGAATTTCAACTTTTAAATGATTATTTGATCGGTTATCATTAAATTGTATATATAATTTTTGAATAATATATATATAATATATAATTAATCATACGACCGAATCTGTATTAGATAGATATCAGAAAGTAAATTTATAATATAATTCAATACAGTAAATCAGCCAAAATCACGTTTCTGTATCCAATTCAATAATTTTTCAAATAAAAAAAGTGTTTCTAAATATAGGCCTTTTAGTTTCAGAATATTATTTGATAATTTTTTTTTTTTTTTTTTTTTTTTGGGGGGGGGGGTAAGTGTGGGCACTATCTACAGCAAGCACCGGAACTAGACATCGTCCTCAATGGTCGGGTTGGGTTTTTTGAGGGCCGGATTTAGCGGGTCTACGAGAGGATCGGATAAGGGCTAGCTTTGATAAGGGCTTTTAAAGTGCGGATTCAAATGACCTGACTTTTAAGGGGTAAGTTCGACCTTTACCAAACTCTTTGAATTCTAAGGGCCGAATGAGGGTAGAGTAAAAGCCGGATAAAGATCAACGGATAATGGTTTAATATTTATATTTTTTTTACTGATTAAGTATTTTTTTAAATATTAATTTATATTTGTATAAAAATATTAAAATATATTTTTCTATTTAGACTTTTTTTTAGTTTTTAAGTATAATTAATATATAATATTAAATATTAATGAAAGAGTTTGGGAAGAGCTGAGTAAAAATCAGATTTGATAAAGACCGAATCAGAAGGATTTATTTTTTAAATATTGAATCCGACCCTAACCATTAAAAATGATTAGACCGAACTTATAAAATCGGATAAGAATCATATTTTTTGAAGAACCGACCGGTTCAAATTCAAAAACCAAACTCTTATAAACTATCCCTAACTAAATTGCTAGCTCCATTGGACTTAAAACTCTTTTTATTTCCTTCAACTGCTCCGAAGCTACAATAAAAATCCATCAGAAGATTCAGAACCTTACTTTCGGCAGATAGAAACTAACAAAAACATATCTACAGTATGGAAATGTTCGACTCTGTCAATTAACCGTTAATAATTAATAAACAACGTCACGGTTCTACTGACATGACCAATGAGTCAAGCCCACAGTCTATCTTTTCCTTCTTTTTTTCTGTCCTATCTTTCCATCATTGAGATAAAGCGTCCTTCTGTGGAGAATTTCTCAGAGACTTCTACACAGACATCTCCACGGCTCGTTTTAATTTAAATGACTGTAAAAAAATCTAAATATAAATTTTAATGCACAAAAAATTTATTAATGTTAAATCGGAACCGTCAATCGGTAATTTGACGGTTCACAATAAAAAAACCACACAGCTCGCAGAGGATATGAGTTTCATTGAGATACTCCTCTGTTCTGCAATTTACTGTATACATCAAATCATGTTAATTACTAGTGTTTAATTGTTATCATATGATATAAATAATAATTTAAATAATTGAAAAATTGTCACTGATTTAGTTAATTAGTACAAATCTTTACATGATAAATTTAAAATTTGATCATTGATTTAGTTAGTTAATCTTCTTCCTTAATACCCTTTTCCTCCATCTCTTTACAAACCTTTTTCACTTTGATTTTGGTGAATTTGAAGAATAAGGGGTTTACTGAAAATATCAAGAAGATTCGTTGGTGAAGAATTTGACTTTTTATGTCGATATTAGTGGTTAATGATGAAGAATAAGTGATTCTGTTAAATACGCTTCAGAAATTGAAAATAAAATACGAAGCAAAATCAGATTAAGAAATATAAAGAATGAAGAATTTGACAAGAATGAATGAAATTCCGCAATGATAATTACAATGAAAATCATAATGAGCATCTCAATTTTGTTTTAAAAGAACGATAACATATTATATATGGAACCTTATCAAAGCTTAACCAAATTCCTTAATCATAGTTTGAGAAAGAGAAGGGAATAGGGATGAAGAGGAAGAGAGAGACGGAGTGAGTGAGAGCCGATTATAAGAGTCAATGATAAGATTAAAAAACTACACATTGACCTACGTAATTGGCACTACAAAACATTTCCGATGATTCAACTGCATCTCGATAACTGCAAAACCATTATCAAGTTTCTAGGAGAACTCGAAGAGGCAAGAACACTCACACCCCTAGAATTTTTTCTAAGGGAAAAGATTAGAGCACAAACTTACGAGCTGGCAAAAATCATATATGGGGATAAAAATACACGCTTTTTCCATGCATATGCATCATCACGGGCAAGAAAAAATGTTATCTCCACGATCACATACAATTGACATGAGTTAAGAAGAGAGGAACAAATCAGCGGAGGCTTTTCGAGATTACTATAAGAACCTCATGGGCACAGAGCCATCACAGCAATGCAATTTCAATCCTCAACCCTTATATCCGGAAAGCCTCGAATTGAGCGGACTAGACGAGCCATTTTCTTTGGAGGAGATCTACAATGCAGTGCAAAGCCTAGCAAATAACAAGGCCTCGGGGCCGGATGGTCTACCAGCTGAATTTCTTCAGTTAAATTGGGAAGCGCTCGCACCTGATATAATGAAGATAGTGCAACAATTTTATCATTTGCAACTAGACATGACCCCCCTGAACAAAGCACATATGGTACTCATACTAAAAGACTCAAGCACATCAAATATGGAGAATTATAGGCCAATCAACGTAATTAACCTAATACTTAAACTCATATCCAAGGTGTTAGCAAACAGGCTCAAGCACCATCTGTCCGTCCTTATCTCGGCACAATAGACTGCCTTCGTAAGAGGCCGCTTTATAGCGGAAAACTTCAACACAGCTAGGGAACTGTTGAGGCATGTCGAGCAACAAATAGAGCCGGCCATACTAATAAAACTGGACTTCAAAAAAGCCTTTGATACCTTGCGATGGAAATTTCTATTCCAATTAATGGGGCAAAGGGGTTCCCGTCCAGATATATCAGCTGGGTTGAACACATATTGCGAACATCATCCTCGGCGATACTAATTAATGGGGTCCCATCTAGATACTTCATACACAAAAGAGAACTCTGACAGGGGACCCACTATCACCAATGTTATTTATAATTGCGGTAGATGCATTGCAACGGATGAATGTGGGGTTAAATTTGGCATTTCCATACTATTTATCCCCGAGGGTGAGACATGCGGTAATTGCACTACAATATGCCGACGACACTATTTTCATTACAACAGCTAGAGGAGAAACAATAGAAAATCTGAATGAAATGCTGGGGTTTTTCTCAACAGTATCAGGCCTACACATAAACCGAGCGAAAACTTGTTTGTTTCGAACCGTTACAACGATTTGTAAAACGTATAACGATTACGTAATCGTTACAACGATTTCATGAAACGTATAACGATTTGATAAATCGTATAACGTTTCAGCTCAGTTGATCCAACGGCTATACGGCATAACAACGGGCAAATTTCTCTGACAATCCTACCGTTTGAAACTTAATCCGTTATAACGGTTTTGTAAACCGTTGTAACGGTTTTGTAAATCGTTATAATGATTGGTAAATCGTTATAACGGTTCAGGGCGAAAAAGTGAGTTATGCTTGGTTTTCAGCTCTTTATAAAAGAGGGACCATCTCCTTTCTCCTACTGTTGTTGAATATACTTGTAAAATACATTATTACAGCCACCATTAAAGAGCTTTGAGAAAACCTTGCTATACCTAGCTAAAGCTCAAGATCTTTGATCCAAACTTGTTCTAAACACTTGTGAGATTTGAGTGATTTGCTCCATTGCTAAATCTACTTCTAGCTTTTGCTACTTCATTAACTTTAGGCACCGACTTTATTACCGTTAGACGAAAGCGGGGACCCGAGGAGTAGGCGCATAATGCCGAACCTCGTTACATCGCGTGTCAACTCAATCCTTTGATTGAGCATTTCTAAACTCTTTCTCTTTACTTTATTTCATATCTTTGGTTTAGAAATTGCTTGTGCTTGATTGTTGTAGAACTTATTAAAATTGCAATTTAACCCTTGTACTTTTTACTAATTGACCAAATTAGTATTATTAGCGGTAATCAAGGGTTACACTTTGTTCCTTTCAACATGAACCCCCAGGATATACAGCACATAACAAAAATATTGCAATGCCAAACCACATCCCTGCCAATACAATACCTAGGGTTGCCATTAATGACCAAACAACCGTCAAGGCGGGCCTTCATGCATTTGCTGGAGAAACTAGAAAAAAGATCAGCGGGGTGGAAGGGCAAACTGATATCTCGAGGCGGCAAGATGGTGCATGCTAGCAGACTCAGTACTTGCGGCGATGCCGGTCTAATATATGTCATGTTTCAAATTTCCAAGCTGGGTGATAAATAGAATTGACAAAATCCGACGAGACTTCTTATGAGGGAAAAACGACATAAACAAACCGGGAATACACCTTATCAATTGGGCTTAGTGTGTGTGCCTAAGCGTTGTGGGGGCATGAGGCTAAGGGACATACGTCTACAAAATATAGCGTTGCTCCAATGATGGTGGTGGATATTATACCAAAAGACCGAGGGAATATGGAAATTGTATGTCACACTTCTATATAATAAAGGAAGCTATCTCGTGGAGCCAGCCATATGGAAAAAGCGAGGCTCATTTTTTTGGAACCAATTTCAGGTACTTAAACCTTACTTCACTCTCTCAACTTACTAGCAAATTGCAGATAGGGCAACAATTTCTTTCTGGCACGATACATGGGTACCAGGGACAACCTTAGCAACATGTATGTTGACGAGTGAAAGGGTGACTCGAAAAATAAGTTCTGGACATCATTGTTCCAGCACCCTGGACAATGCAGATCGAACATTATTTGCAACTCTTGCAAACAACTCAACACCAAACAGAGACACAACATGAAGAAATTAAATGGAGATAAACGGGCGGTTTCTCGGACATCATTGTATCAAGTGATTAGAGAGGGCCAATTATATACCTCAAATATATTTTACTTAGAAAATAGATATTATTTTTGTCATTTTGAAATTTATAGAGCGAGCCATGGCCCAATTTCCTTGAAGGAAGCTCCGCCACTGCATGTACCAGATGCTAACGGTTGCGGGCAGAATATGATCACCGGTGACACACATATGGAAGGCCAAGGTTACTCCATCCTGTAAAATCTTCTTTTATCTGCTGCTCAACAACAAACTGCTTACGCAGGACATAATGAGGAAAAGAAACTTCGACTTCAAGCCAGGATGCGTGTTATGCCAAAATTATCCCGCCGAAAATGTGATGCATCTCTTCTTCTTGTGCCCGTTTGCAACCAACGTATGGGTTTCAATTACTACACACCTAGGAATCAGCTATGCTTACATAAGGGACTCGATACTGGAAACATACATCAAGATGGTAGACGGGAACGAAGAGCACTACCATCGACACAACACCTACTTCATAACCACTCTCGCGCAGATATGGAAGGAGAGGAATAACCACACTTTCAATGGCATTGCAGTACCGATGCAAATTCTCTTCTAAAGGATAGTCATGGATGCAGAGGAAGCTTTGAAATATTGTTAGGGACAGAGAGAGAGTGAGGGGGCAGTATGTGTGGAGTAGCAGAAGTAACACTCGAGTTTAGGGTTTCAGAGAAAATAGGTTACGTTTAAAGGAGTGAGGGTCTTTGTTTTGCATGGTGTAATAAACTTAAATTATCAATAAAAAAATTTCAACCTTGACAGCTTTTGCCAAGCTTATAAAAAAAAAGAGAAATGGAGGGGAGAACGACCGAGCGAGCTTGGGTTTAATGAAAAAGATAGCTCGTTGGAGATGAAGAAAATAAATTTAAATTTGAATTTCATTAAAACCTTTGATAATTAAATAATGAAGTGATCTCAACAAAATTTCAGATCAATTTAGATATGACTTTGCATAATATCCATCAGATAAAGTTTGGTCTGATGCACATCAGAACACCTTCACTTTTCTTTTTCTCCTTAACAGGCTGGTTTCATCATTCATCAATCAGCTATCGACTTCGTTGTGAATTTATCTTTTTCCAACTAAAGTATTTTGTGTGATTCTTTTTTTTGGTGGTAAGTGATAACTATATGTTAATGTGCGGTTATTTACAAAGAGATAAATGACTGTCTGAATTTTTTAAATAATATAATTATAATATATAATTAAATATTTAGAAAAAACTAAAATTATAAATATACTATCCTCAGACTTACTAAGTCCTTGTCCAAAGTAGTTTTCCCAAAAAAAAAGAACTTAGATGCAGGGTTAGTAACCCCGCATCCAGGAGATAGACACGTACCAAGTAAGCCCGCTTATGAGCCTAGAAGCGGTTCTTCTAGCCACGTGGACAAGCTTTGGACCTGCCATTGTCAAGCTCGTGTCTATACAGATGTATTTCATCATCCAGATTAGAAAATAATAATTTACTTACAACGACACCACCAGATCTATGTATTCTTTTAATTTATATTATTTAAATTTATATAACAAATTATTTTAGTAATATAATTAGCAATTAGTTAAAAATAGTAAAATTATTTTGAATGTGTTGCTATTAGTTTAATTTATATTTTATGTAATTTTATTTTACATATTAATGGCTTTTATTTCTGACTAGTGTTTATTTTGAAGGCGAGATTATATTTATCACACAAAGTGGTGCAAATTACATATTGAATCCAAGACTTACACTCTCGGATAATGAAAATATTTTAAGGTTTAGGGTTTGAACAGTCTCAATACTCGATTGATATTTAATGTTGGGTGAACATTGCACTGATGAGTTATTTTACTTCAATTTAATAAGAATATATGACGAGGTTCTTAGAAAATAACTAGTTAAATGGCTATTTCAAAAATGAGAATTGTTCAATTGTATATCATAATGAATCCTATACAAAATAATTAGAGCAATGAGTTATAATAGGTAGCCAATCTGGAGGCATTAATGTATCTGTGTTGACATCTCAACAATCGTGCATTGATACCCTCAATTGTGCTTAGCTTGAGGATCAAACTATCTTCTAATTCCTATTGACCAAGAAGAAAAAGAAGATGATGATAATGATTATAATGTAGAGTCGAAGGATAGTGAGAATTTATCATTGGATTTAGATGCAGAGTCGGAGGAGGACTATGATAGTGATGAGATTATAGATCATGTGGTTAGTTATGGACCTATACAATCTGTTTTGGGTCGGGGAGAAATCCATCCGGCTAGGAGCATGCATGATACTATTGGTTGGGCTCTTGTAGACTACATTTTATATGAGACTTGTGTATCTGCTGATGGCCTATTAGCCGAGCATCAGATCTTTAACTCAACAGAAAGCAAAAATTAAAAAATTGAGGCGTAAAGACCCAAATTATGAATGAAGACTGTATGCAAAATCAAAAGGCAATACATGAGCTATAATGAAATGTCCGTACAAATACGTATGTAGGACTACTACTGTCAGAGTTGATCATGCTCAGTTGACTGCTAAGATAATTATGGATGTTATCCGTGAAGATGTAGAGAAATACCACTCTATTCCAATTAAACATGTCTGAGCACTAGTGAAAAAATTTATACATGAGTAAATTCAAAATATAACAAGTTATGGCTAGAGATGATAATGAGCCGGGTAGGCGGGTAAAATGTCATTCCCGTGGCCGACCCATCCTGCCTGGTTCATACCTCCGGGTCGGAAAATCTCGGCCCATCCTGCCTGCAGGCCAAAGTTTTTTTTGGCCGGCTCGGCTCGGTCAGACTCGTTCTGCAGTGCAGTTTTTTAAAATCGGTTGAGAAACATAATTTTTTTAGCAACTTAGATTATGAATTTTAGAAAACTTAAAATATGAAAGTTGTAGATTTTATTGTTATGAATCTATAAATTTTACTTTATCTTAGTATAATTTTTAGTTCAAAATTATGATTAAAAAGTATCAAGAGGTATAAAAATTTTCAACAGCTAACCTTTATAATATGAATTTTTGAGATTGATATGTTCTATTTTTGAAAGAGATTTAAATATAAAAATGATAGATATAGTTGTCATGGTTTTAGATAAATTAATTTTGTATTGATTGAATTTTTGAGTTAAAAGATATGACTAAAAAAATATCAAGATGTCTATTGAATTATATTGTTCACATTTATAAATTTAAAAAATATTAGTGCTTCTATTCATATAATAATATCATAATTAAATGCTTAATATAATTTGAATGATATTAGTATTATATTAAGATTCTACATAATTTTTAGAATATATTGATATATAATATATATAAATATATATTATATAAATATAAATATAAATAAATTATATATATATATATATATATATACAATTATTTCGGACCGGGCGGGCGGGCGGGTCTAACTCCAAACTCGTACTCGTCCTGGCTTGTAGGATGACCTGATCCGGCCCTACCCATTCATTGACCGGACGGGCGGGTTGACGTCGGACGGGCGGGTTGACGTCGGACCGAGACGGGTCCGGGCGGGTTCAGCGGGCCCCGGGCTAAATTTCCATCCTAGTTGTGGCGTGGTTAAGAAATTGCTATAGCCTACATTTACAGGAGCTAGTCTGGTTCTTATACATTATTACCTTGACTTTTAAATGCCATTATTTCATCAATCCAGGAAGCAAAACTCAACTATTGTCATATCTATTAACACAATCAGTGGTACTTCAGTTCAAATGTGCAGCATGGACATTTGTTCCGTACATTTAAGCATTTCGCTATCTACGTCCAATTATTAATATAGATACCTCATTTCTTCGTGGGAGATATGAAGGAAGGTTTCTTGTTGCTGTTGGATATGATGCTGAGAACCAACTCTTGTTGCTTGTATTTGGATAATTGGACTCATTGAGAAAAAAAAATAATAATTGGGGATGCTTTATGAGATGACTGAGACGTAAATTGGTTGGAGATGATAAAATAATTTGTGTCATATCTGATCGACGCCCGGCAATAAAAGCAAATTTTTGAAGTCCCATATATGAGTGGGACGAGGCAAATGGTCTAGCCGTATACTGATTGTGCACACAACTATTAAGATACACCCTAGACATATATCTTGGAATACCCAAAAGCGAAAAAATACGGTGTCAATCAAGATCGCTATCACTATCCTCCTCTTCTATCTAAGGACTAAACAAATCATCATTTTTCATAACTAATTTAATAATTTTTCTCAAATTAAAATTCTAAAACCATAATCTAATAATATATTTCATTATTTATATCACATACACCATCAACAATTTCATTACTCATATCACATACTCCACTAACAATATCACATAGCACTCCAATTAATTAGAATTAATAATAATATTTCTATCAATTTCATTACCATATAAGTCCAACAATTAACTAATTTCGTTACTAACAACTAATTTATAAACAATTTCGTTACCACAAACTATAAACCTATTAATCAATTTTACTAACAACTAATTTATAAATCAATAACTATTTTTAACAATTCATACTAACTAATTATACTAACAACTACAAATTTTATCTAATTTTAAAACTAATTTATTAATTTATACTAACTAATCATAAAGTTATCTTAACCTCGTGCCTTCTTTGATAGTGAGCTTGTCACCTCCGTGGCTACCTCTCTTTTTTTTTCTTGAATTTTAGCAATTTTTTCGGGTCATTTTTGTTGTTGTCTGTGCAAATCCGACAAGATAGGAGAAGAACGAGTCGAGAGGAATGAGAGAGGGGATGAGGAGAAAATCAAAATCTAGACGTGAGTTTGGGAAGGACGCGACTAGAGCTTGGATGCATATTAATAAGGACGCTGTTAGGGCTGGGACATGGGGTTAGTAAGAACACATCTAGCCCTGGGTGTGATGTTACTAACCCGTGTTTAGTTTCTTTTTTTTTTTTAAGAAAACTATTATGAGTGGGGACTTAACAAGTCTAAAAATAGTAGATTTAAAATTTTAATATTGTTCTAAATATTTAATTATGTATTATAATAATATTATTAAAAAAAATTAGGATGATTGTTTCGCTGAATTTTATATAGTCGGTGGACATAGTTGATCCTAGACTAAAATTGTTAGGTGAGCGTATGGATGTACATTTAGTTATTAATGATTTCTAATGAAATACTTAATGGTATTAAATTACTTAAAATTCTATCTATATTCCATCTATATAAAGTGCACGATATATTTACAATTTTTATTCTTAAAATCCAAATTACAAATAGATTATTAAGATTATTAAAAGAATGTTTTTTATGGATTCGACTGAAAAAATCATTAATAGATTATTTAAGATCATCGCCGAGACGCCGATGGTGACGGGTCAAGGGTATATTTGGCATTTCCTATTTTTTCTCTGCTACCTGACCTAGGGCTCTTCTCTTTCTCTATTTATGCAAGCGGCCGTTCCATTCTCCATCAAAATATTTTCGTCTGGCGGCGTTCTCGTCTTCCCCTCTCGCCCTTTCGTCTCTTTCTACAATAGTTGGTCTGTTGATAATGTCTTAAATCTGTCTTTCTCATTGTTTTTCTTTTTTAGATTTTCTTTTCCTTTTATACTGAAAATTCACGCTGATCCGCTGAGTTGTTTTATTTCATGGTCGTTTTCTGAAATTTTGCAATTTTCTTTGCTGGAATTGCAAGATAACGAGTAATTATTCAGGCAGCCCCTTTGTCACTTGTTCAATGACAATGGAGGTGTTGTTTTGCTCGGAGATCGAAGCTTAGGCGTCTTCAGGTTAGCTGAGAGAATACTTTCTCTTTGAAGCTGATCTAGTAATGTCTAAGTACATTTTCGCTGAAATTTATTCCATTGATTTCCCTTTTATCCCGTTTTAGCGATACTCTGCATGCTTAATCCGTAATTTTGATGGCACAAATTTGATACTTTTATCAGAAAATATCTGCTTATAAATTTGTTTATACGCGTGGTATGATTTTCCTTAATAAAAGGAACGTGCTTTTAAGTAAATTTTGAACTTGTTATACACATGAAAATAAGCCGGTGAGATCATGATAATTTAGTAAAATTTGTCGATTAACTTGGTAATTTGTAATGTATTTGGGTGATTTTGAATCCTCTGGCGCGCACCACTAATCTTTAAAACCATATCCTACAAATTTATCACGCGAGCAGCATCAATGCTGTGTGCGATAGAGGATCGTGACTCCTTGCATCGATTGCATATACCATTGCACTTGCTGTCTGATGCCCACTAGAAAAGTAAAGATTGACATTTCCAGGCTTCCAGCAAGTTAGCAGTACTGTTAATAATACATTTGTACTGATGCCTTGTTTGGTATCTATGACGTCACAACTCGCAACTTACAAATATATACTGGAATATGTAATATCCCAACTTAAAAAAATTGTCACCTCAAAATTAGAATTCGATCTAATTCTATCTTAAATTCATTTAAAATGGATTTTGGCACCTTGATTGTAAATTTATTATTCTAATTTCTAATATCAAAATATAGTAAATTTATCATATCGATCAAAATATCTTCAACCTAAATCACTTATTTTCTCTCCGAAGGAGTGGGTTTGCTTGAGGAATTTGGACTGATTCTAGGGTTCAAATTTCCTTATTATGAAAAACATCTTTCTTGAGAGATACACAAGTTGATTGAAAATTGATTATGAAAATGTTTTAGGAAGGCTTTTACTTTCACCTTTTATCTCAGAAAACAGAGCAACAACTAATTTCAAAGGCCTATACCAACAAAAGACGGGGTAGTTTTACTATACCCAACAACTCGACTGAAAAAGGACTTCAGTGCTGGGAGGAATCAGGTGGTACTCAGATAAATCCACACGTATGATCCAACGGGATGGATCTTGCTGAAATTTTCTGGTAATATTGATATAGTTTAAACAATAGGAGATCTTATAATGCAAAGGGATGGATTCTTTTGACAACCACAAATTCCCACTCAAAAATGGAAGGAAAAATATATAAAAACCACAAGTACAAAGAACAAAGGAAAAAAAAAATCATATCGCAAGCATAGTGCGAACGTCTTGAGGAGAATGCTTAGCCAATGACCTAGCATCAGCATACCCATTGTTTGGATCCATCACAGCTGCATACACAATCTCATATGCTCCAGCCAAAGTTCTTGCCACACCAGAAGCAGCATCAGACCGCAGCCGGGGAATCTGCAGCTGCTCAAACTCTGGCAGAGAACCTTTGTTTCCAGTCACCAGCCCAAAGAATGCTCTTAGACTCTCTGATAGTGTGTGTGGTGAAGTCTCTGGAATATCTGACAGTGCTTTGCCACCTTCCGGTTGTTCTTTTATGATGCATATCTTGTCAGAGAGGCCGCACCGACTCAATATGCCATTGGCTTCTTTCTCTACAAGGAGGTTCATGTGCATCTCTATCATGGAACGGAGGTGGTTCACATAACCTGAGGCAGCAGGATGGAACACAAGTGGCTCCTCCATTGCTGAGAGACAGTTGATGAGGTATATTTTGGATGATGTCTCAGCACTCTGCATTCAGAAGGCAAAGAATAACCCCAACAGATTACAACAACAACAACAAATTAACCTGGGTTGAAATTCATTTCCGTAAAAAAAAAACCAGCAGCATGATAAATCCATGATAAAATTGAAAATTATTCTGATTATTAATGCTGGAATGTTAACCTGGGCTGAAGCAGACAAGTTCTTTGCAAGAATAGCATCGACAGAGGATAATGAATCTCTCCCGCTTGAGCTGTACTCAGAGCTAGCTCTTCTTCTTGAAATTGCTCCTTTCAACCTATGTGCTTCCGCTGCTTTCTCACACATCTGCCATTTGATGCGAACTTAAAAATTATAGTTAAGGAGCCTTTGGCATTACAGGGGAGGGAGGAGAGAGAGAGAGCGAGAGAGAGACCTGAACAATGGGATCAAGCAGAGAGGAAACAACAGGTTGGAAAGGAGGTTTTGGAGCTGAAGGAGGAAGCATGATTGAATTGTAGCTTTGGATCAACTCCACCACTACTGATATTCCCTCCCTTACTGCTGCTGGAGGTGATAAGTCAGCTGGTACAAGAGGAGGATACCTCTGCAACTTGTCCCCCCTGCTCTTCACTATGTTAAAAAATGTCTGTTGTGCTGCATCCTTCAATATGCCTATTGTGTTGCACAGTGCTGTTTCTTTTCCCAGCAACTCTGATATCTACAATATTAGAATAGCAGTACAATTAACATCATGATCTACCATATTACTTGGCGCTGGCATATTATGGTATGGTAAAACCCCACTACTGACTACAGTAATACAAAATAGTCCAGGGAACAGGCAAGTAAAATAAAATAAGTAGATAAAAAATAATATAACAAACAAAAAAATAACAAATTATCAAATTAAGATTGAACATTATTGGTGCCATCCAACAGAAGTGTGCCAGACAATGTGGTTAACCCTAGATGATGATAATGCTTGATCAATCCTCAAACACACCAACCGAACATAAAAGTACTTTATTGTATCAACAAACAAACAAAAGAATAAATATAAATAACTTACTGTAAAGCTGTAGAACTCTAAGGTATTAGTGAGCTTGTAGGAGACAAGAAGGCTAGGCTGAGATTGCAGCACTTGCTCCACTCTGACTTTGAAAGGCCTGCAAGCCCCTTCGAATATTCTATCAAGCACAAATGTTATGTCCCCCTCTGTTGTTTTCATAGCATCAGTTTCTCTAATTCCAGAAAGGCGTCTAGCTGCAGGTCCAGAGTCAACTGTTGCATCAGGATCCAGCAACACTAGTATCAGCTCCCTTTCTGATGCCAAGGCCTTCAATATATGCAAGGAACAGAAAACACAAGTCACATGGGATATTGGTGAAACATCATAATAAATGAGGTCATATTGAATGCCAGCTATACACCTGATGCAGCCAGCCAAGCATATCCCCAACGTACCGCAGTGGGTCATGAGCATGCACTTCAATAGGTCTCGGAAGGCCTCCAGGCCCACCTCTTGTTAGAGCACTTATAAACCGCCTAAATAAGGCATTATGCCTCATATTTGCAACCTACGAATCAGTGAATAGGTTGTTTTCTTAGTGGCGAAGCATTAGGGTTCAAAACCCGATTAATATAGTCATTGAAATGGACTTTTGAAAAAATATTATTTCATCAGACATGAAAGAAATATTTTGTTATCAATCATTGCTTTGTAGTTTGTACCTCTTCTGCACAGTATTTAAAGAGGACAGGCCTTTCCTTGAGGCAGCGGATGGCCATTTTCAGGAGCTCGCCGACCTCAGGGTTATCGGTATCACCCAATTTTTTGCATTCAGCTTGAACCCACCTAATGTAAGACATATTAGTGATAGTGCTTGGGGTTGACATACAGTCAACATTAACCAATTTAAAAGTAAAATAAATTGTAATGGAAATACCTGCATAAACGTTCATAAGCTCCTTCTTGGTATACAGACATCAAATCCATAAGTTCCAAGCCAGCTCTCTGTTAGAATAGTTATACATAAACACACATGACAAAAGGTATTAGTATATCTGACAAGTTATATGATATATTTAAGGAACCTCAACACCAGTTTGCCCGTAAAAAAAATAAACCAAGAGCCGTAACCCAAATAAACACTGAAAGAATTTTTGGACATCACGCATTGTTTCACCTGAAGCTTAATATAGATATAACTTAAATTGTTAAATAACTTCCATAAACCATCTCTCACTTAAAATTATGCATATATGATATGTTTTCGAAAAAGAGGTGAGCTTAATAATAAGAAAAGCTTTCTATGCATTTCATGTCCCCAGAAGATGGCAACAGCTTGATCAATTAATGGTCTAACCTTTAATCAGAACATGATGCACCTTAAAAATGTTTCTGACTTTGAAAATGAAGCACAAGAGGCAAATAAACCAGTCTGAAATCAGTACCTGATGATGTGTCCTTAACAGTACTTTGCAGTTTGCATGGATCTCCTGAACATGGGCAAGTGCTTTAAAGAATTTCTCATTCAGCTCTTCCTCTCTCAATGCATTTATCTACAAAGAAATTGAAATTAGTACATATATACTAAAATGAATCTGATATAAGTGTAGTTTAAAGGAGCTTTATTGGACTGGAAAATCACCTCTTCATTTGACAGCTGGTAGTCACGAAGGAAACACGAAACTATTTCTTGTCTCTGAGTAATTATCTCAAATTCTTGCTGAAGCCGCTCTGTGGTACTAATTATATCCCCTGTACTCGAACTACAACTGCTCAGCACCTTATCAATCCTGTAATACTCCATTTAATAATGCGATTAAAAGAAAGTAAAATAGGAATCACACGAAAATGAACACAACAACAGCGTTGATTCAACAGGGAGGAGGAAAGATCATGGAACTTACTGTTCGCAGCATTGGGTCAGTACGTTTACCTCCTTCTCAACTCTATCCAGCGCCTAAAGTAAAACGTACTTAATCATCATCCAATTGCAAGTCATAAAACAAACAAAATGCAGCTAAAAAGAAAGTTCAAGCGAACCATCTGGGCAGGAAGAGAGGCATCGAGAAAATGATCATTGATGGAGAGGCCACGCTGTTCAATGGATGATTTGAGGTTGCGGCGCGCCTGAGGTGTATTCTCCGCGTAAAAGGTGGACAGAGTGGCGAGAGAAGCGAGCACATCAGGGTTGTCGGTGGTGCGCGTCTCTAAAACCTTCTTCAGCTTCCTCGCCACTCCCGGTGCCAGTGTGCTCGCCGATGCCATGGATGAGGCTTCGATCCGATTAATCCAGCTCTCTCTCTCTCTCTCTGCTGGTCGTGGTTTGTGCTGACTAGATCTGCGATCTGACACCGGAGTCGAGGGAGGAGGGGAGAAGAGAAGCGCGCGCGAGGGAAATGGGCTGAGCATATAGAGTTGGGCTTGGCCCAGTAAAGTTTCCGTTTGTTTGTATCATTTTCTTGTTCTCATTGAAAGTTTTATTACTTTTTCTTTGTTCTTGTTCATTGTTAATCGCAAGGCCGTTGGTTGATTGAAATATTTCGTGATATTTCATCGAGGATAATTATTCTATTGACAAATTAAGGAATAACTTTGGAAGAGGATAATTTTGGAAGAGTGATAGAATAATGTATTTTTGAAAGAGTGATATTTTTTACTATTCGGAAGAGCGAAAATATCATTTGACAGTTGTTAATCGGAATAGTTAAAATATGAATAATTCTGATACTAACAATGATGATGATGATAATAATAATAGTAAAATAATAATAATATTAATAATAATAATGATAATATAATAATAATAATAAAAAATAATGATCATAATTCATAATCATAATAAATAATAATATTCATATTGTAATCATAATAATATAATAGAAATATAAACATAATCATAATATAATAATATAATAATAAAAATATAATTATAATCATAATCATAATAAAAATAATAAATAATCATAATTCTAATAATATAATCATAATATAATAATACAATACAATACAATACAATATAATTAAATAATAATAAAATAATAATCATAATCATGATAATAATAATCATAGTCATAATCATAATAATATAATAATATAATAAGAAAAATTATAATCATAATCATAATATAATAATAATAAAAAATAATAATTATAATCATAATATAATCATAATATAATCATAATAATAATAATAAATAAATTTTAATCATAATAATAATAATATAATCATAATATAATAATAATAAATAATCATAATCATAATAATATAATAATAATAATAATAATAAATAATCATAATAATATCATAATAATAAATAATCATATATCATAATAATCATAATATAATAATATAATAATAAAATCATAATTATTATAATATAATAATACATAATAATAAAATTAATCATATAATCACTAAAAATTGGGCCATGGCCCCCTATTAATCTCAAAATAATATAATTAGTATTCATTTTCTATGAAATTATACTTAAAGCATATTATTGGCCCCCTCTAATTAATTAATGTAAGTAATTAAATCTCATTATTTCCTCTCAAGCTCCGCTATATATAATAATATAATATTAAATCATAATCATAATATAATACTAAAATCATAATTATTATAATATAATAATAAATAATAATAAAATTAATCATATAATAATAATACTAACAATGATATTAATATAATAATAATTATTATTATAATAATAAATAATCTTTATAATAATATAATAATAAATCATAATAATAATAATAATCTAATATTAAATCATAATCATAATATAATACAACATAATGAAACAATAATCGCTATTCCGACGAAAGCTAATTCGGTATACCACATATAACTTGGTATACCGGATTAGCACTCTTCCGCACTCTTCTACTTAGTCTAAAATTCGTTTGGCAAATTAATTCGTCGGAATAGCTATTATATTCCAACTCTTTGCTATTCCACCAAGTGCCAAACAAACCCCTAGTCCTACGACGACAAAATGAAGCAACTAAACGTGGTCGACAATAATCTTTCACGGTATCATTCAAAATGTTTTGGGTTTTGGTTGCATATAAATTGAACAATAGTATAGAAAGAGAAGGATTTCAATGTCATTAATTTTGTGTATCACTAAATATAATCAACTCACTTTTTAATTTATATTTTAAATTTTAATATTCAAATTTAAAATCCAAACTATTGATTTTTCTACCATTCATGCTAGATGTATACTTTTAAATTTTCATGAAGTTTGGAGGTCATTTTATACTAGAACAAAGGATAATAAAATGAATGTATAAAAAATAATTAACCATAGATGTCTAGATTCATTCATTTTATTATAATTGATCTAATATGAAATGAGCTCCAAAAATTATTAAATTTTATGAGCAAACATTATTATGAAAACTAACAATATCAATGACTTAGATTTTAAATTTGAGCTTTAAATTTTAAAATATAAATTAAAAGGAGTTAATGGTATTTGATGACACACAAAATCGATGGTATTGGAACCTCCTCATATAGAAAATATAAAAATTAAAAATTCTTAAATCCTTTCAGCAATTAGATTCTATCTATTTCTTATGTTAAATGATGACAAATAATTAGAATGTCCTATTAGTAAGGTAACATCGGCAAACGGCAATGTCTTTAAAAAATAATTGAGTCAGAAGCTAAGCTTAATTAGGGTGGGGCTGAATTTTGTTTCCAATTTTTCTTTTGGCTACTTTTGTTTTGACAAAGTATTGTCTAGTCTATTCCATGACGCAACCTTTAGTTTTCTGACATGTATATTTTTTTTTTGAAAAGAAAAAACACTCAACAAGATGTCGGCTTCTATTTCTTTACGGAAGTAAAAATGTTATTATAAATTTATAGCTTATAAGCTTTAAACCATAAGCAAGCTCAGAAAACCTGAGCAAACAGTCCTAAAAAGGATGAGAAGAAATGCAACTCAAAATTATTACAAAACAGACAACCTAAATGAAAAACAATAGTAATAAAAGGACTACAAAACAGTCCCAACAACGCCCCTCAGTAATTCAATAAATCCTCGTCGTCAAGTGAGAGAGACAGAGGAGAAGCCTCCACAGACTGCGACACATCATCAGGTAGAAGGGCGGGAGCAATCAAACCCATGGTACCCACCAGCATGCTGTCCAGATTAGCTGAAGAACCTATCCAAAATCGATATAGTTGCAAAATAGGAAAATACAAGTTAGCAGTCCTTAATGGTGAGGAGGTATTAAACACCCGTTTATTATGTTCCAACCAAACCACCCAAACATAGGCCGCTATTAAAGTACCCCACTTTAGTTATATTGTTATGAACTTATGATCAAATTAAATTTTGGTGTTTGAAACGTGCATCTGAATATTTTGACAAAAATCTGAGAAAAAATAATATACTGTCAGTTCTGATTACAGTAGATATATACTGTGGTACATATACAGCTGGTAGGTTTTTACGTCATCAGTTTCTTAACTTTTCATCATAAGCAGGATATCTCAATTGCATCCAATCATTCCAATTAATGCCATCAAGAAAGAATGGCATTTGACTATGTAACTCTTATTTGGTTTGTAGATAAGCCTTTAATTCACAGAGACAAAAAATCCTCAAATATTCTTCTTACAAGTATAATACTACATGCTAACATTGCTGATTTTGGGCTAGCCAAATTTGATTTAACCCATACCGCTGACACTGTTTATGAAAGCATGCCAAAAGGCACTTATAGTATTTCAAGACTAACCAAGTGACAAATAAGAGTGATGTTTACTCATTTGGAGTTGCTTTAGTGGAAGTTATAACCGGTAAACATCCCACATAATGCATTGGTGATCATTTTCTGGTTGACTGGGTTAGTTTCCTCTCATAAATTCTATCTCCAGAAAAAAATCCTAATAATTGTTTAAATTTATGAGAAGAAAATCAATCAGGCAATGAGTGAATTCCATGAAGGAAACACAAATAGTACTCTTTTCAATCCACGTTAATTAACCAGTTGTTATGATTCAACAATAATTATTTGAACTAAATAATAAGTACTCTTTTCATCAATAAAATATCTGAAAGAAATGAAAATGGCAATATAATTAAGTAGAATTAGTTGAAGAAGATTCACTTGGTAACGTATATTCTTCCAATTCACCTGTTACTTCGATTAAATCCTTATTAGTTTCTATTGTTTTTCAAATGCCAATGCATATTCTAAAATAGATTCGTCCAGAACCATTAAGAGAGAGATCTTGACCCAAATTTAGACCCAAATGTAGAGCATTTTTTTTTTATTAGAACGGATACTGTCGTACGAGAAGCCTCCGTTGGAAAGGAAAAGCTCTTTGAAGCAACTCAAGTGGAAACTGGAAAGGCGTTGCACTAGGTTATTTTTATTCAAGGAAAAGTTGCTTTCAATTTTAGAAATCTGGCAAGCAAACTGTCAAAGGCTGCCACTGTTCCACTAGTCCCATATGCGGACTACAAGCCCACAATCAATAGCATATCGCTTTTGTTCAACGATTAATTTAAAAGAAAAAGACTGCTCACTACTAGGGTCCGTTTGATAAATCAAGGAATAACTTTGAAGAGTGATAATTTTAGAAGAGTGATATAATAATATTTTTTTTGAAAGAGTGGTAGAAGAATGATATTCTTGACTATTCGGAAGAAGCGAAAATATCGTTTGGCGGTTGTTACTCGAATAGTTAAAATATGAATAATTATGATACTAATAATGATGATGATTATAATAATAGTAAAATAATAATCATAATAATAAGATAATAATAATAATAATAAAGTAATAAAAATAATCATAATAAATAATAATATTATAATAGTAATATAATAAAAATATAAACATAATCATAATATAGTAATATAATAATAAAAAATTATAATTACAATCATAATTATAATAATATAATAATAAATAATCATAATTTTAATAATATAATCATAATATAATAATCATAATCATAATCATGATAATAATAATTATAGTCATAATCATAATAATATAACCATAATCATAATCATAATAATATAATAATAAAAATATAATCATAATCATAAAAATAATTATAAATAATTATAATTATAATAATAATAATAAATTAATCATAACTATAATCAACATATAATAATATAATACAACATAATAAAATAATAATAAAGTATTAAAAAATAATCATAATAAATAATAATATTATAATAGTAATATAATAAAAATATAAACATAATCATAATATAGTAATATAATGATAAAAAATTATTATTACAATCATAATTATAATAATATAATAATAATAAGTAATCATAATTTTAATAATATAATTATAATATAATAATCATAATCATGATCATGATCATAATAATATAACCATAATCATAATAATATAATAATATAATAATAAAAATACAATCATAATCATAAAAATAATTATAAATAATTATAATTATAATAATATAATAATAAATTAATCATCACTATAATCAACATATAATAATATAATACAATATAATAAAATAATAATAAATAATCATAATCATAATCATAATCATCATAATATAATAATATAATAATATAATAATAAATAATCTTGATCATAATAATATAATAATAAAATAATTATATTTATATTCATAATATAATAATATAATATTAAAATTATTTTTATAATAATAATAAATAATATAATAATACCAATGGTAACGATAATATAATAACAATAATGATAATAATAATGATAATAATAATTTAATAATAATAATATAATGATAATAATAATAATAATAATAAATAATCATAATATTAATATAATAATAAATTATAATCATAAATATAATATAATAATATAATAATACTAAATCTTAATCATAATCATAATATAATATAATCAAACAATAATCGCTATTCCGACGAGAGCTAATCCTAGGTATTCCACCTATAAGTTGGTATACCGGATTAGCGCTATTCCGCACTCTTCTACTTAGTCTAAAATTCGTTTGGCAATCGGAATAGCTATTCTATTCCAACTTTTTGCTATTCCATTGGGTGCCAAACGGACCCTTAAGGAATAACTTTGGAAGAATGATAATTTTGAAAGAGTGATAGAATAGTATTTTTTTTGGAAGAGTGGTAGAAGAGTGGTATTCTGACTATTCGGAAGAGCGAAAATATCGTTTGCGCTTGTTACTCGAATAGTTAAAATATGAATAATTATGATGCTAATAATGATAATGATAATAATAATAAAGTAATAAAAAATAATCATAATAAATAATAATATTATAATAGTAATATAATAAAAATATAAACATAATCATAATATAGTAATATAATAATAAAAAATTATAATTACAATCATAATTATAATAATATAATAATAATAATAAGTAATCATAATTTTAATAATATAATCATAATATAATAATCATAATCATAATCATGATAATAATAATTATAGTCATAATCATAATAATATAACCATAATCATAATTATAATAATATAATAATAAAAATATAATCATAATCATAAAAATAATTATAAATAATTATAATTATAATAATATAATAATAATAATTAATCATAATTTTAATAATATAATTATAATATAATAATCATAATCATAATCATGATAATAATAATTATAGTTAATCAATCATAATAATATAATGATAAAAATATAATCATAATCATAAAATAATTATAATAATATAATAATAAATTAATCATCACTATAATCAACATATAATAATATAATAATAAAATAATTATATTTATATTCATAATATAATATAATATTAAAATTATATTTATAATAATAATAAATATAATAATAATACTAATGGTAACGATAATATAATAACAATAATGATAATAATAATTTAATAATAATAATATAATGATAATAATAAATAATAAATTATAATCATAAATATAATTTAATAATATAATAATACTAAATCTTAATCATAATCATAATATAATAATATAATACATCATAATCAAATAATAATCACTATTCCGACGAGAGCTAATCCGGTATTCCACCTATAAGTTGGTATACCGGATTAACACTATTCCGCACTCTTCTACTTAGTCTAAAATTCGTTTGACAAATTAATTCATCGGAATAGCTATTCTATTCCAACTTTTTGCTATTCCATTGAGTGTCAAACACTCCCCAGGATCAGGCCCAGAATGTATAATAATGTCATTTTTTTCACATATGAAATTCCAAACTTTCTCATGAACACGAACCAAAAGTTTGTGGATATTGTAATGTAGGGAAGTAAAAATGACAAGAACTATTTCAGACATCCGACTGGTCAATAAAGCAAGTCTAAATGAAATTTTCATTTTGTATCTGAATAAATGGAATTTATTTCAGACATCAAATGGTTAAATAATATAACTTAAGTCTAAAGTTACTAATTTATTTTATTTTGCTTTCGATTACCAACAATAATACTTCCTATCAGCAGATTCAAGGGAGTTCAAATATATTCTTGCTGTGACTTAATTTTAAGATTTTTTTGTGATAATTGTTCTAATTTAACTTCTTTTACAATATTTTTCAAGCATGATGTTTGGCACCGTCAATCAAAATGTCCACATCCTATATCTGCGCCCATTAACATATACTGTGAAAATTAGAAAAAAAAAATAAGGCGAAGAATGAAAAAAAAGTGTCAATTAATTTTCAAGTATGAATCCTCAATTTAATTATTTAAGGATAATTACTTGTCAAATATAACGTTTTAAGTTGTTCAAGTATAAACTTTTGAATAGGGGAAAAAAACTTATATCAACAAGAAGCGCCGCCCATAATTTGCAACGTGTGTATCATATTATATATCTAGTTTTATCAGGCTTTCAACTTATGGACTAAACACGTGCAAAATATTAGGTAATATAATAATAAGTGATCTAAATAACAATTACCATAGAAGATATCCACCATTTTTGAAAATTAAAATCATGGATGACATTAGCAAACCTGTCTGACAGATCTCGTTTGCATAACCCAATATCTTAGAAGATTTCCTAACAAAAAATCGATCAGCTCGAATTATAAAAAAAATCAACAAATAAAAATAATAAATCTTCCTTGATAAATATTTTTAACGTGATATTAGTTAATTGATGGAGCTCACCAAGTACAAGTAGTCTTTTCAATAATGCGGAGTAATAAAATTCACTAGAAGATTTTCAGGCTTTTGTTGTATGTCAGAAGTGTTAGAAATTTCAATCAAATTTCAAATATTTTAAGATTTTATTTCAATATAATTTTGGTTTTCTTGATTAATAGTAATATATTATAATCGAATTAATAATATGACCACCTATTAGCTCTTACTAGTCTAATTATTCACAACGCTATTAATAATAAATGAGAATAGTTTTCTGTGAAAGTGAAATATTGCGTTGTTGGAGCATAATGTAAATCGTTGTGAATTGATAATTATCAATTTAAAATTGAATCACCCAATTGATTATTTGGAACTTGGAAAAGCTAAGAATTAAAACCTCTTTTTATTGCCTACACGCGGTAACATCTATTAATATGTCAAAATCAGAGATGAAAATAAACAATATAATTCAACAAATTATTCGAGCTATAGTTATGATTAAATTCGGGGTTCACTTACATTGCATTATAGGAGGCAAGGGTCAAAGTATCTTGAAAGAAAATCACTGTCTACAAATACTTCTCCGAAGGCTGTATGTGTGATTTCACTTGTACGTTTCGATTTTTCATAATATCTGTGGATCGATGAAAACATTGATTATTCGCATGAAGAAGGAATTGTCTTATAATAATTCTCCAAATCACAGTTTGAATATCTAAACTCTATTTATTTAATTAGACTTTTTCCTAACAAGGAGGACCCCGACTTGGATTATCTATGTCAAGTCCTCAACAATTTCGGTTCGTAATTTTAGCAAGCCGCGTCTTTAAAAAGAAAAAAAAAAGAAACAGGAAAAGAAATGAAACTGTCACAAACTAGCAACCTAAGCTGCTTCTAGACTTGTTGCTATTCAATGTCATAGCAATCCTAAAAGCAAAGGCCAAAAATAAGACGCTGAATTTCCAAGTTGTTGCCCCAAATTGGCCAATTCTGAACACCCTTTTCTCAGATCTCAAATGCCCAAAAAATCTTTCTCATAAACCCATTAGATGACAAACTAGCTGAAAGTGCCATAGTAAATCAAAAGAATTAGGAAGTACAAATGGTTCTAAAGCAAGAGCAACTTTCCAGAAGGGCATCAGACTCTTTACATTTTACAATTACATAGCATGTTGAGATGTTCTCATTCCAGGCATAACCTTAATAAAAGCGAGATCTTTCATGTGCACTTGCTCTCCCACTTGAAATCTTGAACACAAAAGGCTCTTTCTCTTTGCTCTCCTTATATCCGACCTTAAGCTCTCTTCTCACCATCTCAAGCTCTCAACTCATCTCAAAGCCAGTCTACAAGGTGATATTTTATTTTATTTTCTTTTCTTTAATCATATCAACTCGTAGATAAGTTATTAGTTTGTGAAAGCATACGTGATCGATCTAGGTTTTCTAAGAAAATTCTGAATTGTGTTTCATTCACTATTGTTTCTTGGGTTATTTTGACCCAAAATTCTTGGGTTACGTACTGCTTCTGAATTAAAATATACTTTACTTTTCTTTTTCCTGACCAGTTTATGCTATTAACTCGCTGCTCTTGTTCATCTATTTGGGAAATTCTCATACTATAAGGGGAATAAGTTCATTTGGAGTATAAAGTAGCTAGTTCCATAGGTATATCAAACAGGAGGCATAATTTCTTTGTAATTTCACCAAAATGTATCCGAGTCACAATTGGGTAACACATTTTGATCTGCCCTCTCAAGCTGATCTTTCGTTTTGCCACAATAAAGGCACTTCATCTCCCTCCCATCAAATATGGTAATTGAGTAGGGAGTAAAATTGCTTTCTGCAACAAAGGTTATGTGCAATTGAGTAATCAACCAGTCAACAACTGATAATTTGTCAGTGAGACTCAGAAAAAAATTGCCTTATTTCTTTCTGTGTTTGCTACTTTGCACGAAATTTTGGTTATGTATTGTGCTAAACTTTTGATCTTACACTATTTTCAGGTTACCTTCAATCAATGGCTGAAAGTGAGGATATCCAGCCTCTTGTCTGTGACAATGGAACGGGAATGGTAAAGGTAAAAGAATTTTCCAGTCTCGGTAGTAATCTTTCTCCTGTATGCGCATCATATTAAGCTATAGTAACCCTCCATAATTACTACAGGCTGGTTTTGCGGGGGATGATGCACCACGAGCTGTGTTTCCAAGTATTGTGGGCCGGCCTCGTCATACTGGGGTCATGGTTGGAATGGGACAAAAGGATGCATATGTTGGTGATGAGGCACAATCAAAGAGGGGTATCTTAACTTTGAAATATCCGATCGAGCATGGAATTGTTAGCAATTGGGATGACATGGAGAAAATCTGGCACCATACGTTTTTCAATGAGTTGCGTGTGGCACCTGAAGAGCATCCAGTTCTGCTCACCGAGGCTCCTCTGAACCCTAAAGCAAATAGAGAGAAGATGACCCAGATCATGTTTGAGACATTTAATGTCCCAGCTATGTATGTTGCCATTCAGGCTGTTCTGTCCCTCTATTCTAGTGGTCGTACCACTGGTATGTGATCTCTGATTCTATTCCTTCACCTTTTTCCCCTTTTTATTTTCCAAGACCAGTTATTTCACTCAAGTCCGTTTGGTTAAAATATTGATTCTCAATCAGTATATTGGTAACTATTGTCTTCAATACAGTTTAATTGAAACATACACCTTTTCCATATAAATATAGGAATTGTGCTAGACTCAGGAGATGGTGTTAGCCACACAGTACCAATTTATGAAGGTTATGCACTTCCTCATGCAATCCTACGTCTTGATCTTGCTGGCCGAGATCTGACTGATGCTCTTATGAAGATCTTGACTGAGAGGGGTTACTCCTTCACCACCACTGCTGAGCGTGAAATCGTAAGAGACATTAAAGAGAAGCTAGCTTACGTGGCACTTGACTTTGAACAAGAGCTCGAGGCTGCCAAGACCAGCTCGTCCATTGATCAGAACTACGAGCTACCAGATGGGCAGGTTGTTATAATTCTGAGTAGAAATATGTAGGAAGCTCAGAAGGTTAATTTATTAATTCAAAATGTTCTGGGAGGAATGATTGATTTAAAAATAGATCCATGGTTGGTACTAGCTTTTTACAAGCTGGGTAAAGGCTTTTTTTTTTTTATTTACTTTTATATGGTTGTACATAAGTACAGATACTTGATATTGCTGGTACAGGGGTATTATCTATATTACTTTATTTTCACCATCTTTTTCCTGCTAAATTATGGTAACTGTACAGGTAATCACGATTGGGGCAGAGAGATTCAGGTGCCCAGAGGTGCTGTTCCAGCCATCCCTGGTTGGGATGGAATCTCCTGGCATACATGAGACCACATACCAATCAATCATGAAGTGTGATGTAGACATCAGAAAGGACCTGTATGGCAACATTGTTCTGAGTGGTGGATCCACAATGTTTCCTGGCATAGCTGAGAGGATGAACAAGGAGATTACTGCCCTTGCACCTAGTAGCATGAGGATTAAGGTTGTGGCGCCTCCAGAGAGGAAATATAGTGTTTGGATTGGTGGGTCTATTCTGGCTTCTTTGAGCACATTCCAACAGGTAAACACTAAAATAATGGTAAATTTTTTGTACTGCATTCCTCTAATTATGTGATTAAGTGACCTTAGTGTTGTTAGGGACTTAAAAGATTTCATTGGCATATGATTACAAAATTTACTAGGAATTCAAAACAAAAATAAAGTTGGAAAAAAATGAGATAATGATAGCAGATTGTGTGATTTCTGGATACAAGCTTATGGCTTGGTATCAATTCAGCTAAACAAAGTGTACATAATCTAAATTAATATCCCCCTTTGTACTTAGCGTGTTGAAACTACTGAAGCCACTAAACTATTTTTAACATGTTCATATTCAGATGTGGATATCTAGGGCGGAATATGATGAGTCAGGTCCTGCTATTGTCCATAGGAAGTGTTTCTAGACAACCTTCTGTAGTTCCATTCTGTTATATTATTCATGTGGAATGATTAATAGTCATTTATTGAGATGAGAGTGATGCTTGCACTGCTTGCTTGTTTGTTTCTTTGATCGAGTTGGTGGTCGATCAAATTAGGCAGTCAATTTATCGTGTTTATCGCCTGTTCTGTAATATTAGGTGCTTAGCGAGCTTTCTTGTGTGAAGTTCCATTTGTCTTGCTATTGATTTCCCCCTTTTCTAATATAACAATATGTTTTGCTATTGATTGAGGAGAATTTATTTGATTTTTTTGGTTAATAAAAAATCCCATATTTGACTACTAAATGTGGAACTGGCAAATGCTTTTTACGGCCATCTAAAAACATATTTCTTCTACTAAATTGAGGAGAATTTAAGCTTTTCTTGACTTGTATTGCAGAATCTTGCAAACAATTTATTAAATCATATGTACAACTGGGCAATTAAAGCAGAGAATCTCAATCAAATGAGGGAACTTCATAACACCGTCGTTTTCATTAGTTTAAAAAGACAAGAAATTCCGCAAAAAGAACTTATATGCAGTTAAAAAAACTAAGCAAATGAAAAATTATTAGGCGCTTCATGTTTCACCAGGGGATCACTAATTTAACTCGTTGATCCATAGACTTCAGAAAGATTAAGAAGTATTCTGCAGGTAAAAGTGTTGTGAATTATAAATATATCCAGTAGCTGGTAGACTTGGAAACTTATGTGTGAAAAAGGAAAAAAAAAAGACTCAGTCGAGTTCAGTAAGCAAGCAAAGTATCAGTGTTTTAGATTAAAAGGCTTTCTGAAAATAGTTGGTACTAGGTGTTTAGTCACAACAAATTAACTTATTGTATGGTTCCACTTTCAAACTTCTACCATGCAATCACTGAAATGGCATGTAAATCGGTAAATTAGGTACAAATAAGACTAGAAAATAACACTGGCATCCCAAAATAGTTTTCCAAATCCCAAGAGCACAAGTTTTACTCGAATTCACCAGCTAGCTAACCTTTATGTATTCTATGAAATTAATATGCATAAAAATCCTGTAGTCAAACTACTGGGGATGAGTAAAATTCAAATAAGATTGCTTTGAAACTTAATTTTCTTTACAAAGGAAAATAACTGATAGAGACCTCTGATTCCCCAAAACAACATAATTCTGTCAGGCGACAATAGTAAGCAAACTTATTCCGCTTATTTCAAAACAACAAAAACAATAATGGTATTAGACATAAAAAATCATTCAATCTATAACTAAAACTAGTATCTTGCCAGTGCGTTACTATGATGATACCTTTCAAAATATAAAAAATATATCTTCATATGAAAAAAAAGAAAATAAAAATGAAAATAATTTAGTAATTAATGTAAATTTCAATCATGAATACATAATTAATATAAAATAAATATAGAATTGAGAGGAAAGTTGATATGCAAAATTTAAGAAAAATTAAAATTCATAATTGATGGCAATCTAAAAAAAATAAAAATAAAGTAGAGCAATTGTAATTCTAAATTATGCAGCATTTCGTGTAACATTCAAGTAGTACCTAGTTATTCGATGAATAACTCAATCTGATGATTGATATTAGCTTTAAAAATTTAACAAAAAATCTGAACCGTTATAGTAGCAGAACACTTACTTATAAGGAATAGAGATAGATATAGAGATAAACATAGGCTATAACTCAAGTAGTACCTAGTTATTGCGCTTATAGTCAGGTTAAATTAAGCATGGAAGAAGTGGTAACTTTCTTCTCTATTAAATTGAATGAATATAATCCCTGTTATACAACAGAGATTGAATCTGAAATTCAAGATCATAATACATATGCTAGACCATAACAGAGTCCTGAATGTCTGAAAATACTTAAGAGACATACATGCCAGGATCTCTAAATGTTTGTTAATGGAGTATTCACGTGCTGTTACTTATGAAAATATATAGTGCAGTTGTGTCTGCATATAGAGAGTATAAAGCTTTTAAAAAACTTCATTTTGTTGGAATAATGAAAGGATAAACAAATAAATAATTTCTGCTGAAACTCTCTTCTTAATTCATTGCATATTAGAGACATACAATTGCATAATATTCTATAATTTATATAGCATAGAACTTTCTTAAATTAACTCTACTACATTCCTAAAATATCATCCACTACTTCCTATAAATTACCCCACTAACTCCATTACTTTCTAAATATAATTGCTACTAATTTTGACTCTTGTCTTTCCTAAAATAACCCTATAATCATTCTATCTTTGCTGAAATTAGTTTTACTAAAAATAATTTCCTAAATAAAAATATTCTAAAAATATATTTTGAATCAATTCTCAACACTCCCCCTTGATTCAAAATTTCTAACTCCAAATTTGCTTTTCTTTCGCAAACTTCTTTGTTGATGATTGTTTCCATTAGAATTGACAAGCGCCGCCTTTTTTTCCTTCTTTTGGCTCTTGACCTCCTCTTCCTTCTTTTGGCTCTTGGTCTTTTAATCACTTCTTTTTTAATATTCACAACCTTCTTAGTAGTGCTAGCCTGACCCTTTTTTGGCGTTGAACCCAACTCAGGAACCGGTGTACTTGAATCAGGTTCTTCAGATTTTGGCTTAGTTTCCTTAGTCTTGGTAGATTTCTTGATGACACTAAATGGGTGCTTTGTCTTCTTCTTCGGAGAAGATGACTCTCCTATAATAGACTCTCCATTACAGTCAACCATCGGAGTAGGTGTCACCTCCTCATTTTGGGCCGCACTCCCAACTTTCTCTGGACCTTCAGCCTCATGATCTTGCATAAATCCTGATAAACTAGATACATTACTTGTTCCTTGGTTAGATGCAAAATGTGTCAATTGCCTCTCTTGTGACAGTAGAAGCTCTTCAACAATAGTCGGAGGAGATTCAAGCTTGCCTCCAAACTCTCTCATGTCGCTTGCATCAACTTTGTCAATTAAATTGCTTGTCATGAAGAGAGTTGGTTGTTTATTCTTCTCTTCTGTATGATTTGCTTGGCTTTCTTCTCTTTGTTTATTGTAGCAATCTGCTTGATTGCTTCTTCCTTGATCTCTACCTCCTCTGTCGGAGTTAGCCCGTCCTCTGCTGGGATTGTAGCCGCCTCTTGATGACTCCCCCTTCATGTAAAAAGCCTTCTCATCGCCTTTATCTTCTGTCTTTGACATCCTTGATTCATGAGTCTGCAATGACCCCATGAGTTCATCAAAGGAATAAACGTCTAGATTTTTGGACTCTTCTATTGTTGCTACCACATGATCGAACTTGGGTGTTAGACTTCTCAACACCTTTGCCACCACAATCTTCTCCTCCATGGTGTCTCCAAATACTCTGATTTGATTGACCACCGTTTGTACTCTTGAAAGGAAATTTTGCATTGTTTCTTCCTTGTTCATCTGCAATGTTTCAAAGTCCCCTGCGTAGTAGCCTTGAAGTTTGATTGTCATGACTCGAGTACTCCCTTGAAATGCTATTTTTAGGGTTGTCCATGCTTCCTTTGCATTGGTGGTGTGTTGCAATTTTGGGAGAATATGGTGTCATGAACTGCTAGTTGAATGTAGAACAACGCTCTTGCATCTTCCTCTCATTTTCTTGTTGGTTTGGATCCGAATCTGGTACACCATTATTAACCAAATCCCATAAGCCCTGAGACTTGAACAAGGTCACCATCTTGATGCTCCATAACTCATAGTTTTCTCCCTTGAATAGCGGAATCGACGGATTAGACATGTTGGCGCCTGCTTCTGCCATTGAAAACAACCCAAAATTTCTACCGGCCCTGATACCAAATTGTTGGAATAATGAAGGATAAACAAATAAATAATTTCTGCTGAAACTCTCTTCTTAATTCATTGCATATTAGAGACATACAATTGCATAATGTTCTATGGTTTATATAGCATAGAACTTTCTTAAATTAACTCTACTACATTCCTAAAATATCATCCACTACTTCCTATAAATTACCCCACTAACTCCATTACTTTCTAAATATAATTGCTACTAATTTTGACTCTTGTCTTTCCTAAAATAACCCTATAATCATTCTATCTCTGCTGAAATTAGTTTTACTAAAAATAATTTCCTAAATAAAAATATTCTAAAAATATATTTTGAATCAATTCTCAACAGACACTAATATTTTTACTACTTGAATTATCCTTCAATAGAAGCCTATGATCAACATAGTTCATCTTCAAACCCTGTAATTTAGAAAACAGGTGTAAACCTGAACTATGAAATCCAAACCACCAGAATATTATCTAAACATAACATGACAAGAAAATACATATCTTACTTACTTTTAAGCGCCCGAAACACACTAAGCATTGATCATGAAAATAACCCTCTAATAATAAAAGAGTAATGCACTATAGAACATGTAGTACATTATTATTATATATATCTTGGACGCAACACACAGTTGATCTAATTTCTCATGGCTCTTCGATAGCTTTTCCTTTTCCACTAGGCTCTGCCATCAAAGTATGGCAATCAATGCACTTGTTGTGGTCCTTCAGCAATATGTCCATACACGCAACATGGAAACTGTGGGTGTAGTTGCACGTGGAAAGTGTGTGTATGCATTCGCCGGCCTGGAATATAGTAAGACAGATGATACATATGTTTGATTTCACTGTAGCACATGGTGCCAACACCACGGGCAAGGCATTTGCTACTAATTTTCCTGCCTTGACAAAGCCTGGTGGAGACGCTTCCTCTGATGTAAATCTACGAATCCCACACAAAAGACCGATAATAAAAGCTATAGTTGCTACAGTGACTAATAGCAACGCGGTGAGCACAAGAAGGAACATGATGCCATGGTCATGGACTTCATGCCAGTATTCCTGCCCCGGTGCTGGTACAGTCAGTGCGGTGGTTAGCTCCGTGTTATTTGAAGATGGTAGATAAGATGTCATTGTGGTACCCGTGGGTTGTCAAATGATTTCTTATTTGATTGTGAGCAGAAAGATCGATAAGGGCCTTTTTATAGAGTATTGCGAAATGGAGATGGGCTGATTTAATTTCACGGTTTTCTTGGAAAAAGTAGAAATATTAATTGGCAGACAGGCCTGAGAAATGCCTCATTGGATTGGAAATTTTTTATTACAAACTAATACTAGTCGAAATTTCAGACCTGTATAATCAAGTAATTCCTTTATGGGATGTGAAAAATTACAGATAAAATCGGCCAAGAGATCGTCAGCATCTCCTAAGAAACTCTAAGGGCGCAAATTTTGTGCGCATACGCCTGCAAATTGGTTGCGTATTGTGGCAAGTATATCTCGTAGTCAAATTAAGTAATGAGTACAGTAAGAGATGCTTAAAAATGGAGAATTCTGACCAATTTCGGGGTCCAGACGTCGACGTCTAACAGCTCTCTATATAATCCCGTCCATAAAGACTATAAAGAAGTGGGTACTTTCAACTAATTATGTGCAGAGATATCTAAACTTTACTAATATGAAACGCACCTGGTCAGAATTTCAATTTTCATTTTCCCTTCTAAGAATTCTGTAATATATATCGGTTTGTTAGTTTACAATGAGAAGAAATATATGATGTTCTCTAACACAAAGGAATTAACCAATAACAATCCACCTTTTTTGCTTCTACGGATTGCTAAATTTTCAATTTCATCATTTGTTCATCTCGATCCAACGATTCAAAAATTAAAATTAGAAAAACAAAATTTCTCGAATTGAACCTCTCTTCTACTTTTTCTATTTTGATATAAAAGAGGGCTGAGAGAGAGAAAAAAGAGAGATAACAAAAATAAAAACTGAAATCTGATCATCTCTTCTTCAAACAGTCATAATTTTTTATAGAAAACTCCGATTGAGACGTGTTATATGGCCATGGAAAGTTTAAGATGAGATCTACATAGTTAACCATCATTTTCAGGGTAAAAAAATCTCATCTTCAAGCTCAAAAATGCATTTGAAATTTTAACTTCTGTTTTTTCATTTCTTTTTTTGGATTTTTTCTTGAAAATTATATATTTTTTCATATTATTACATGAGAAAAATATATTTATTATTGAGTAAATATATTTTTTATTGGATGAATAATTATATTTTTTTATATTAATTATTGAATTAATGAATAATATATAATAATATTTGTTCTTATCTAATCAATTTGACTCTATTCATTGTTGACTCCATATATAAATTCGACTTCATATTTAATATAGCTATTTTTTAAAAACTTACCTTTAACAACGGTTTTAACTAATAATAGTTATTAAAGTGTCCTTTAGCAATAATTTTTAACTAATAATCATCGTTAAAGGGTTCTTTAGCAATAATTCTTAGTTAAAAATCATTATTAAATCATTTTTAACTAATAATTATTGCTAAAGAACCCTTTAACAACTATTATTAGTTAAAACCGTTGTTAAAGGTAATTTAAAAAAATAGCTATTGATAGAAATTGTAAGCCCTAGGATGTTGGTGTTGAAAGGTCAAGATAGTGCAAGAATGTAAAGAACCTAAGGTAGAAATGTATAAACCGGTTTGAGGCTTAATGTTCAAGTGTAATGGCGGCGGAATACGATTTAAAACAATTCAATTCTCACAAGAATATAGCAATCAAAGAAACGTGAGAAAAGAAAGTAAAGATAAAGTAAGAACACAAGATGTAACGGAGTTCGGCTTTAACAATACCTACGTCTCCGGGACCCTCAACCTCTAACAATTGAGGTTGAGCCGATATATTTAAAAAGAGTTTTTACACTTGTAGAACTTGGTCCATTACAAAAATGGACTGTCAAGCCTATCGGTAACAAGAGTGATAACACACTCAAAAAGGGTGAGTGACAACACACTCAAAAGAAAGGTGAGTGACAACACACTCAAAATGTGAGTGACAACACACTCAAAATGTGAGTGACAACACACTCAAGAAAAGGTGAGCACTACAGCTCAAAAGAATATTTTCAAGAAGATCACGAAGGATCAAGTTGGGAGAATAGAGAGAAGCAAGATTGAGCTTGAACAAAGATTTGGCTAATTGAGTGTATCAATCTATTGAATTATCTCTCTCACTTTGTATATGGCTAGTAAGCTCTCTAGAGTAATGATTTTGCTAGATCAGTTGACCTCGTGCATTGAAAGAGATGATCCTTTTAAATAGATCTTCTAAAGCAACTGAAGAAACTATTTTTCGGCCTGAACCGTTATAACGTTTTGTGAATCGTTATAACGGTTTGGAAAGAATAGTCGTTGGATCAACTGAACTGAAACGTTATAACGATTTATCAAATCGTTATACGTTTCCCAAATCGTTGTAACGATTATAGAATCGTTACATAACGATACACTCTGGTTTCTTTTAGAATATTTCTGCCTTAGAATATTTTTGAGTATTGAGATGAACCATTATTGTTAAACCGTAAAATTTAATTAAGAAATAATGATAATTAGGATAATAATTATAATGATTTAACGTAAATTAATAAATAACTTAAATCAATGTTTAATGAAATATATATATATATATATAATTAATTAAATAATAAATTAAGCAAGTTTGGAATATGAGTAGTTGAATGAGATTAAGAATCGAATAATAAAACCCAAAGATAGAATTGAATCGCTATTAAAACATAATAACTTAAAATAATTTAAATCAAAGATTTTGAATTATTAAATAAATATAATCAAAATATTACTAAACGACTTCTGGACTTAACCTATTTTGATTTAACAAAGAAATAAATGATTTACAATAACAAAATATTCAAATTTGCTCAATTTAATAACAAGAAATGAATAGAATTCTGATTTATCACACCAAAGGGCATAAAACATCTGCCACAGAGAATCCTATACTGTCTAAATTTTCTCTCTCTCATTTAAAACCCACTATCTCTCTATCTCTCTCTCTCTCTCTCTCTCCCCCCCACGTTTCCACTTTCCCCTTTTTGTTTTTGCCGCCTCTATCACTCCCCTCTGGCCGATCGAGTCTGACCCGGCCAAAGCGACGACCACGCTCGCTCGTACTTAGCTTGGCCGAGCCCCCCTGGTGCCACTTGACCGACCACCTTGCTTCCTTGAGCTGGGCCAAGCCACCTCACTCTTGTGCCGAGCCCCTCCCTTTGTTTTCCTTGCTGCCTCTAACAAACTCGGTAATCTCCTCCCTTTTTCTGGCCGTGTAGGCCTTGTGTCGGCTGAGCCGCGCTTGTCTTTGAGAATTTCTGGGTTGTGCATGGGGGTTTTGGTTATTGTATAAGAATGTCATTGTAAAGGCTGCTTGCTTGCTGTTTGGGCTCAGTACCAGTTCGTACCAGTGGTACCGACACCCCTTTATGATTGTTGCCATCTGGACCCTCTTATTTCTTTACTGGTACCTGACTGTTGTGCATATCCTGGTTTAGTTCCTTTGGTCAGCCGTGTTAGATTTGTGATTCTTTATTCTGGGATTCGTTGCTATCTCTCTGGTAGCACCAATCTGTTTATTTCTGGTACATTTCTGAGATGGTTTTCGATTCAGATGCTGGTGTTTGAGATCGTTAGGCGATTCCTGATTTGAGTAATGTATTGCGCAACATGTTATAACTTGGTCTATTATGGTGCCTTGGTACACTGGTACCACTCGGTACCAGTGAAGCGAGGTCTCTGCCCCAAACTCTTGATTTCTCTATCATGGGTGGCTTATTCTTGTCCTTGTTTGTGGGTCCGGCTTGTGCCAACCTTGCCCCTTTTGCTGCCTTGTTGCTCATGTGGTTTTGTTAATCTTGATAGAGCCTTGTTATATGGCTTGCTGGTTCTAACTAGTAATTCTAATTATCTTCAGAGCTTGTTGAGTACCAGTGCCTTCTGTTATTGAACCCTCTGTTGCTTATTGTGACCCCTTCGGTTTTGATTATGGTATGCCTGAATCCCTAATCAGGGATTTAATTGAGAAATTTATAAGTTGAGGGCCTAAATTATATTTTTGTGGTAATAACCCCTCTTATAGGGTTATATGCGCAAAAGATTTTAAACCTTGATGAGAAATCGAACAAGATAAATAGAACCGAAAAATAATCTTTGACCAAAGTTAAATGGGCCGACAGGTATTAGCGGAATAAAAGTGTAATTAATTAATTAGCAAGTGCCGTAAACTAAAACGTGCGCAACTAATAATTAATTAATACTTAAAGATAAATTGGGAGATGATTACATGATCTGCCTCAATAATGAAAATCCGAACAGATACAGTGGTTTCGGAGGCAGCCTATGATCCCAAACACATTAAATCACCAACACATTTAATTAGATAAAAACATTAATTAAATTTAAGTTTAAATGAATTTCTTTTCTCTCATTTTGATTTTGATTTTTATTCTAGTTTTATAATATATTTTATACTTTCTAATTAATAAAAATAATATTAAAATATAAAATGAGATATAATTAAAGAGTATGATATAAATAATTAGGGGTTGTAAAATAATAAATAAAGTATAATAATAATTTATAAAATATAATATATATTAATCAATTTCTCTATTTTAATAATTAAATAACATTAACTAATATATATAAATACCTATTAATCAATTTCTCTATTTAATAATAGAATAATATTAATAAATATATAAATATATAAATATATATTAATTAATTACTCTATTTTTAATAAGAACAATATTAATTATATAATATTATATATTAATCAATTTCTCTAATTCTAGATAATTAATTATCCTAATTTTAATTAAATTAATTAAGTGATAACATTAAGCCAACTTAATTAATCTAAATAAATTAAGTTAATTACGTTAATCGAAATAAATATAATCTCAAAACACCAACGCAGTTTAATTAAAACAAACACGTTAAATTAAATTAAGTTTCATTTAATTAAGTTTCCTAAATTTCTTTTACTTCTATTAATATAATCTCCAAATTATAAAAATAATACTAGTATAAATAAAATAAAACATAATTAAAGAATATATTATAAATGATTAAGAGTTATAAAATAATAATTTAAAATATAATAATAATTTAGATTTTAAAGTATATATTAATCAATTTCTCTATTTTTAATTGATAAGAATAATAATATTATAATATATATATATATTAATTAACTTCTCTATTTTAAATTAATAAGAAAAATACTAAATATATTAAATATAAAATATTATATATTAATCAATTTCTCTATTCCTAAATAATTAATTATCCTAATTATAAATTTAATTTAATTAAGTGATAATAATTAGTTAGTTTAATCAATCACAATAAAATTTAAATCAATTATATTAAATCAAAATAAATATAATCTTAAAATACGAACTTAAATAATAATAATTTCAATTGAGGGTCCGGTATACCTTGACCAAACCAGACCCAATGTGAATAGGATACTCGCCAAATTTATTTACTTTTGACTTTATAGGTTTCGAAAAAATATCTTGACGAGCCGACGAGTACACTCAGGATGAGACGGCTGACGAGACCGTGAGTGTCACCGGAGACTAAGCATTTTGACGCTACCGACCTGATCGAATATTCTCAGGTACGATTTTCTGGGATTTAATCTTCTTTCTTCAGAATTAGGAACCCAAACCGAAAATAAACTGTTTTTAAAATAAATCTGATCTGCGGTACTTTTGACCAAACTTTGATTAGAGACCAAAATCTGATCTGTCATCTGCATCCGGTAAATTGACCAGCATATTCGAGACATACCCGCATTCGCATGTCATGTCATATCATATTTCATGTAGATAGGGTAGGAGTAGGATTCGGGAAATAGTCCCGAGATAGGATTAGATAGAATTAAATAATTCAAGTCGTAGATTATAATTATTAGGAAAATATTATTACTATCACTAATTATTAATTAAGTTAGGTAGTAATCATGCATTAAGTGCATGAGAGTCTTTGAGAGGCGACGGGTAATTCTCGGTCGAGGTTGCCTTGCATAACCAGATCGTTGTGGTTACGTACGGTGACCCATAGGCCCGTGGGACCCACCGGTCTATATATGCACTGCGCATCTTTGCTTGTCGGGTTATCCACCGACCCCGTCAGTTGGCGGGTTCGGCTGTGTCAGAGTGTTCAATTTTTTATCAATATTATATTATTATTATTCTTAATATAATTAAGAATGTTAATCCAAATTTGAGCGATCAGGATACCGTGTCTTTCAGTATTTAGTGTGGGCGGCCATATTCAAGATTGGAATCTACTCCGAGAAATTATATTATTTTATTTATCCGGCTTATTTAGGATCCTAGTATTGTCCGAAGGGCTTTCTCCTTTGGCCCTTAGTTGGTACAGAGAAAGTCGGGATGCTGTCCTCTGGCCCTAGTGGGTACAGTGTAGGCTCTCATTTGTATACATTTCGTTTTGATATTTTACGGGATGCAGTCCTCTGACCCTTGGTTGGTACAGTGTAGGCTCCCATTTGTTTCCGATTTGTCAATTCACGGGTAGTTATATTCTTTGGCGATATGGCAACTGAAAGCATAAATATTAAATCTCCTTGTTCATATTATTATTATTATTATTATTATTATTATGAGAGGTGGATCATCAGATTCAGATTACCGAGTACGTGCTTTTAGCCGTCACTCTCCTAGGGCGTTATCGCTCCGGGAGGCCGAATTTTCCCAGGGTATTCAGGGCATTGGCGCCGCTTACTCGAAAATCCTAAGTTTGTAAGTTGGGCCCGAATACGTGCCGCTTAGGTAAGTCACAAGTCCGGGTCCGATCACGTGCCCGCTTGTGGATGGACTGATGATCTGCAACTGGGTTATATATATATTCGGGTGTTTGAATTTTCGTACTCTATATTTTATATTATATTAGTATTTCCACAGAATTTCTATTTCGGGTTTATTTGTCATTCCATGTCATTCATATAGGAGTTTTTCTCAGACGTGTATAAAATATTGTTATATTTATATATATTTAATATAATGCATTTATAATACAGTATCGGTATTTGGGTTCAGTCTAGGAAAGTAGACAAAATCTTAAGGCTGGATCTAAATCCGTACTGAGTAATTCTTAAATTGCTCACGTTTCCACGGTGGTTGTGGGATCCAGGTATTTCAGGTTCGGGATCTTATTGGAGCGAGTGCTAGGTGCAGTCTTGCGTGATATCAGAGGTGCTTCGCCGCATCAGCACAGTGAGGCGGGTAGATGATAGGACTTATCGGGCATCGGGTTTTTGGTTTCTTTCTTTGGGCTTTATTTGAGAGATTTTGCTACCCATTCCGATGGAGTTAGCCCGCCGTGTTAGGCGTTGTATTTATCTGTATATTACGGACTATTTATTGTTTTGTATTATTATTATTGTTTTGTTTATTCGGGATTTACTTTATTTTTATTCACTTAGCCTTTCGTACGCACGTCTCGTCGTGCGTACGTGTCGGGATTAAGCACCCCTAATCCGTTCAATTTATTTTTGGGGTGTGACAATTATAACGTTTACTGAATCGTTATAACGATTCCCTAAGCAGATGTAATTTTCTTGTTGTTTAAGCTCAATTTATCTTGACCAATTCAACCCAGTTTGAATCTAACTAAATCTAAGCCTAATGTAGTCTTGATTAAGCTCTTATATCTCAGCACTAGTCTTGGTTCTTGTGCATTAGTCCATTTGTATGTTAATCCCTGCACAAAACTCAAACAAGGCAAATTGAATACTATATTAAATATGAGGTCAAATTTATATATGGAGTCAATAATGAATAGAGTTAAATTGATTAGATAAGAACAAATATTATTAGATATTATTCATTAATGCAATAATTAATATAAAAAATATAATTATTCATCCAATAAAAAAATATTTACTCAATAATACATAAATTTTGTCAAAATAGAGGTTTTATCTTTTACAAAAGGTGCTATGAGATACTGACAAGCACCACTATTAATTGTAGAAGAGAGTAACAATATTTTTATGAAATGAGTTATTTTTTATGTTGTTGAAAACAAGTTGGATGGCTAGCCTTTTTCTAATTCATAATTAGAAACGAGAGAAGCATACATTTCGTTGGTAAAATTAAAATTCCTCTCACTTAAGTTAGCCTGCATTTCCATAAATCCCTTTAATGATCATGTCTTAAATGTAATCTTCATTTTCTTCCAAATATAGTAAGACTAATTGTAGAAACTATTCAAACTAGCAATATACCCGCGCGTTGCAACGACTCTTTTATTTAAACATGAAAACATTATAAGATAATAAAAATTCATATTGATCTAATATTAAATTATAAATTCACCAAATTATTCCAGCATATATTATTATCATTAATTTTATTACCAAACATGTATAAGGTTACTAATCATAGCGCATACCTTAAGCCTTAAATCAAATTTTTATATCATAACATAAATAGAAAGATATTGAGTATTTTAATTTGTAAATCATGTGCATAAATGAAAATAATAGTATAGATGAGAAAGAAATGGAGATAAAGAGGGGATCAATGGACGCGATTACATACGTTCGATCAACCAAAAATAGATATTATCCGTCTAATTGAGGGATAAAATGGGTATAATAAAAAAATACCATGACAAAAAATGGACCCTCCAATTCTTAGCTGCTTTATATAATAATATAGATTATAATAAGATGAATCTTCATATCCGATACTTAGCTTTTTTTTAGTTATGCGTGTCATGCTATAATTAACTTTTCCACTAAAATATTACCAACTAAAAAGTTTCCATTAATAAAAGTTTTAATTTTTTTATGAATAGCACTCTAATATTTTGAGTTTTATACGGAGATATTTTGAATTGAACAATAAAAATAATAAAATTATAAGTTGAACGATAATGTAATTAATATGCATAATCACTATTACAGAAAAAAAGATTCAACAACGGTTTTAAAGCACCTTATAATGGTTCTTCAACTGTTATTAAAGGGGTGCTAGAAAATATATAAATAATTATTTCTAAATTATGTTGTTAAAACTTTTAACAATGATTCTTAATTAAGAACCATTATTAAAGGAACGTTTAGCAATGATCTTTACCTAAGAATTATTGTTAAAGAGACTTTTAACAACGGTTCTTTAAAAAAATACTGCTAAATTGGTCTTTAGCAATGATTTTTAACTAAAAATCATTGTCAAAGGACTCTTTAGCAACGATTCTTAGTTAAAATGGTTTCTAAAGGTCATTTAAAAAAAATCTTAATATTTTTAACTAAGAACATACAATACACAATATGAAATGAAGAGAAATTATTATATAATAGCAAACATTATGACATATTATTCATTCAATAATTAATATAAAAGAGATACAATTATTCACTCTAAAATATATTTACTCAATAATACATATTTTTATGTAATAATATGAAAATTTATATAATTTCTAAGAAAAAAAATCTGAAAAATAAATAAAAATCGATCTTAAAATTTCAAACACATCTTTTAGAGTCAAAATGAGTTTATTACCTCAAAAATGATCGTAAGAGTGTAAAAGGTTAACTATGTAGATCTCATGGCAAACTATCCGTGATCGCATAAAAGGTCTCAATCAAAATTTTTTATCAAAAGTTATGACGTTTTAAAATTGAGATGATCGGATTTTGACTTTGATTTTTTTTTTATATCTTTCACGATCTCTTTTTTTTTTTTATCAAAACAACTGAGGAAGAGGAGGAAGAGAGTACTAAATTTGTGAGATTTTGATTTTTGAATTTTAATTTTTAAATCGTTGGATCGGGATGAAAGAACGATGAGATTGAAAAGTTCTAACAATTCGTGGGAGCAAAGGTTGGAATGTCATTGGTGAATTTTGTCTATTAGAGCCAAAATTTAAATTTCACCTTTAGCAACCATCTTTAGCAACGGTTCCTTACCAAAACTGTTGCTAAATACTATCTTTAATAATGATTTTTTATAAGAAACCATTGTTAAAGAAGATATTTAACAATAATTTTGGTGTGTTCAGACCATATTTTAACAATATTTTTTACTAAAAATCATTATAAAAGAAATTCTTAATATTTCAGTAATATCATTGATCTCTTTTAATTTGATCTATAATCATTTTTAAAGAGGTATTGTCTAAAATCCTTTATGTTAAAGTGAATATATAACTCATTTTATCAGAATAAAGCCTATATTTTCAGTATAAATACTTTTTTATAATATTTTCAAATTTGAGTATTAATTATATACTAATTTAATGAAAAAAATGTATCAGAAATGTAAAATATTAAAAAGAGGGAAAATTCAACAAGGACGAATTCTATCGAGAAAAAAAAATCCAAAATAACAGAAACATGGAAAAGAAAAGAACTTCCTTCAACCCTTTGTTCGCAACGATGTCTCATCATATACATTAAAAGGGAAATGCTCTTCGTATATATGCAAATCGATACTGGAGTCTATCAATAAACCAACGTCTGATTCGTAACCCAATGACAATCGCTCAATCTCTGTCAACTTATTTTTTTTAAATCTTTATAGTGGCTGCAAAGTTCACTCTTACTTTATTTCTCTTTTGATCTTTCGCCTCTCTACACTCTCAGGACGATTCACAGTAAAGTCCACCTATAATCTCCTGTCGACTGCTGTAAGACTCGATGCCAGACTGCCAGTACAAAGAGGTTTGGTCTGCCAGAGTCCCCCCTTCGACAAAGTTTTTCTTTATACTCTTACTAAAAGAGAAACTACTGACCCAGGAGGTCATGCTGAGAAGACACTTTACTATAAAATATCTCGTTCTGTCCTATGTGGCAGTAATGAGATAAAATCAACGGCACATCTCTTTGTATACTGCCCAATGGCTAGGCTTCCATGATCCCAATCGCAACAAACAAAAGGTTCTCTTTTTCTTCGATCCTATTCCTACCTCACATTTCTTTCTAGTTTTTCTCCAGAATCTGGGACGCTCTGTCTACTCGAGTAGGCATGCTGATGCTTACATCTCATTGTACCATCTTACAAGTATATCAGGCCTCCATTTCTTAGGGCTCCAGATTGCATCGGGAGACTTGGAGGATGTATTTTATATGTGCTCTATGGGCCATTTAGAGACAACAAAGAATTTCGAAACAGATTATGGCGGGCTATATTTGAGTGCAGAGGCGGATGTAAAATTTTGATCAAAGAGATAGTAATCAGATTATGATATTTCATCACGTTCAAACTCATTAAATAATCAGATATTAAATATATAAAAATAACAATTCAACATTCAACATATATTCTTACCTAATTGAAAGTTATCAAAATAATATTCTTTTACATATTAAAAATAATAAAAAATAAAACAAACTAATAGATAATCAAGTCAATAAAAAAAGTTCTCTATGGAACCTTTGCATAATCCTTTCATTATCCACAATATTGAATATTTTTTTCTCAATAAAAATAATCAAACAATCATTCATACATTTATCTCTCATGCTACTTTATATGTCAATTTTCATCAAATTTATTGTCGAAAATATTTGTTCAACACTAGCCGTTGCTACTGATAGTAGCAAACCAAATTTTATCAACTTATAAACCAAGGTATAAATATTATGCCTATTCATTTCCATCAATTTTTGAAAAAGCTCAACCAAGTTATTTACCTCCAAAAAATCTCGATCATTTTGTACATCCATAATATAATTCTCCAATTGACTTGCAATGATAGAAAACTCAAATTGATTGAAATCAAGAGGATAAAGTTGGGCTAATTGGAGCAACTTATTTTTGTTAAAAGATGAAAAAGAGTTCTTCGGATTCAAACATGATACACAAATGAGAAGTTTGATATTTATTTTCATAAATCTATTATTAAGCTCTTACAATTGCATATCAATAATCGTGTAAAACATATTAATATGATAATAATGCAAATTAGTTATGCTTGTTTGATTTCATGGGTTATCGACATATAAATCATCAATATTTATAACTTGAATATTGTGTTTCTCATAAAATTCATACACTTCTTGGAGTAGCTCTTTCCAACCACCATCCCTCATTTTTTGCAACCTAATTTTAGCGCTTTTTATCAAACACATAACATTCACTATATCTTGATCTTTTCTTTTTTTTGCAAAATTTATGATAAATAATTGTGATGAATAATGATTTTCTCATTAAATGTAACAAAAATACAAACTCAAACATTTACATAGCTCTTTGAAGTCCATGTGCCTCTATGCTCTTTGCAATTGCTTTGACCCTTTTTTTTTATTTCCTCAAGTACATCTAATGTGACTAAAAATAATATAATCATAGTATTTAAGTTGGCTAAATGAAAATTCCATCGAGTAGGACCGACATGTGCAAGACTTGTTTCTTAGTTTAAACCTCTTATAATTGTAATTTTTTTCACTTGAAGTAGCCTCCACAATTTCAACCCTCTGATTGTCACGTAATTGATCACATCTTTTACAAGATCACGTCCGTATGTAACTTGGAAGATATATATTTTTTTGAAAAAAGTGGAATACTTCCACCAATTTCATTGAAACTGAGAAACCATACAAAGTCAAAATTTTAACACGGTACCAAACAACTGGTGCCGAAATCAAATAAAAGATCACATACAAATACCACTATACAAATACATATGATCAAATTATAAGTCTCAATAAGCTAGCACCTAACAAACACAAAAATTACTTAAAAGGAAAGTTTACAATATGAGATGCAATATCTAAAGCATGTAGTTTGAGATCACAACTACAAAGAAATTCCTTATCAATCTCGCTTCCAAACGTAGGAGCTACCAAAGTCACTGGATTGTTCTCCAAATCCCCTACCAAAATCTCCTTTGCTACCTCTTCCTCTGACATGTCCTCAGCCGTAGCCAAAACTTACAGAGAAAGTACCTCTCCACTTCTTGTGATAAAATAATTGATAAGTGTAGCAAATTGACTTTACCTTTTTGTCCACACTAGTATTTAGTCAAACTAATAATTTGCATACCAATCACAACTACCGTCTTAGGCTTACAATTACCATTAAAACATAAATGATTCCTTTCAAGCCAAATAGTTCAGAGAACTACTTCCCTAATCAATTCCACAACATATTGATTTTTCAAAGGAATGCTATAATCTAAAGTCCATAAATCCTCAATTGTAGACCCTCGCAAAAGAGAAATTATTGTATTTGGCTATCCAATCTCAAATACTAAAAATAAAAGGGCATGTAACGAATATGTGATATGTAGATTCCTCTTCACTACAAAATATGCACGGTTTACTTTCAGTCCATCCTTTTCTTAATTAAATTAAGCTTAGTTAAAACTCTATTTTTCCTAACCAACTAAAAAAATTTTTGATCTTAAATGGCAGATTAGTTCTTCACATAACAGTAAAATCAATATTTCAAATACCTCTATATTCTAGCTACGGTACAAGGAGTGTACATAAAACATACCCTTAGACTGCCATCTCCATAAAAGAACATCCTTTTTATATTGATTTAAAGCAAAAGTCCTAAATTCTAATTCTAAATCACACCATTCATTATAGTATAAATCAACTAGTTGCCTTCTAAATGACAAGTGTAACTCACATGAGGAGAAGGCTTGTGAGATAGTAATATTAGGAGTGTTGGAGATAAAAAAACAGTAAAGAATATTTGCAAGTTAGAGAGTATTCATGATTCTACCTATCTATTCAAAATAAAATGAATTCACCATCATTTACTTTTCAACTAATACTAACATTTAAAATATCCTTAAAAAAATAGATACCTCTATAAAAAGGTGAACTATTAATAATAATAGTATGTGCATGATATTTATGAAGCAATATCTGCTTCCAGAAGCACTGAATGGAGGGATATCTAAGCCTAATCAACCATTTAGTAAGTAAAGATTTATTTAAAAAATCTAAGTCAAGCACACCTAACCCCCCTATTTTCTTACTCTTACATATAATTTTTTTATGAGGCTAAAGCAATTTTTTCTTAACTGTACTACCACAAAAAAACACCTTCTTAATTGTTCTATCCTTGTTTTTACTTTAATAGAAAGTTTATAAAAAGACATCGAATGGAAGTAATAAAGAGTTTAACAATAGCAACAAGTCAGAACAATAGCAACAACCAATACAAGGTAAGAACAAAATCGCCCAATCATTTAAGGCCTAAGTCAGAACAATAGCAACAACCAATACAAGGTCAGAACAAAATCGCCCAAGCTAAGGGCTGATACTAAACAATTCGCAAGCCACACATGATAAAGCCACAAGTCCGCATACCAGTAAATATCCCATAGCTCAATACAATGCCTCAAGTAAACAACAGGGCCATAGCAGCACCCTACTTCACTGGTACCGATCAGTACCAGTGTACCAGGGGTCGGATGTGAGGCCATTTTCATTATAATCCAACCAAGTCACCATAACAAGGCAAATCTACATCCAGATCACAATTGGCAGCAAAAGCCAAACCAATATCAATCCCCCACTTCACTGGTACCGGGCAGTACCAGTGTACCAGGAGTTGAGGGTGGACATCACAAGCCCCAAGCTACAATCAGTACCAGTCGGTATGACTCAGTTCAAAATCAGATACAAGACAAAAATCATAGCAAGTCAGAACCAACAATATCACAGGTTAGGCCTCAAGCACACAAATGGCACAATGGCCTCAATCAATCGAGAATCATCAAGCAACAAAAATCAACAATTCACAGGGGGACAAAAATCAAACACAGGCACGATGACCTCATAGAAAAAGAGAAGTAGCTCGACTTACAGCAAGTAAGGTGAATCGAGGGTGGCAGAGATAGGGGTGCACAACCAGCAACCGAGCAACTGCTATCAGCCTCTCCTTCTTCCTCAATCGACACGGAAAAAGCAACGAATGGAAAAATCTAACAGAACCACATACACCGATCAAAGTGAGAGAGAGAGAGAGAGAGAGAGAGAGGGTATTTAAATTATCAAGCAACGAAAAAGGATTTAGAAGGGGAACCTGCCCCTTTTATAGGCAGCCAATCGGGAGCGAGGTGATGGGGTTATCGTCAACGCAGTGATGATAGAGGGCGCGTCCAGTACGAAGGGGGATGGCGACGGGTGAGGGGCAGCGAAGTTGTTGCTGTGACAGTGAAGTGAGGGATGGCAGGAGGGTTAGCGAGAGCGCCTGGCTCGAGGGTTGTCACGGGTGTGAGGGGAAAGAGGAAAAAGGGTGCGATAGAGAGAAATATCAGGGAGATGGGATGGGAGGGGGAGGGGGAGGGGCAGGTAAGCGGGGTAGGTGCCTACGGGTAATTATCAAAAAAAAAAAAAAGGTAAGCGGGGTAGGGGAGGGGAGTGAAATAGAGAGAGGGAGAGAGGGGTTTTAATGGAGTTCGGGATTGAGTGTGGCATTCTCGTGTAGTCTCAGGTGTGGCAGGTTAAATCAATGTAATGGGTTAGTTGGGGTTTCACAGTTTAGATTTATTTTTCAAAGGAATCATAAAAATCTCTAAACCCTAATTAATACTAGGATTCATCAATGTAGTGAATGGAGAAGGCATAATCCATGGACCATGACAAAGGTTGAGGTTGATGTGTCGGTGGTTGTCCATTTAAAATTGATGAATTTAGCAAATCCAGTAACAAACTATCAGCATTGGACAATGCTCAATGCATATTGCAAGTCCCGGATTAAAACGTGGCAGTTTTTGATTTGAAGTACGTAATTTACTCGTATTAAAAATAGCAAAAATGAGAGTAGGTTGAAATTACGTCGGATCAGCATAGGCCAAATTATAATATTCTGAAGACATGACAGCGTGAAATACACACGTAACGGGTCACTTAGCACTGTATACTACGACCAGCTATACAAATAGGAATCAAAATGCTTTTAAGTCTGTCAAGCTCCGATAATCACTCTTTTCTCTTTATGTGAGAATTGAAAATAGAATAAAGGAAAATTAGCCAACAACTCAAAAACCAAAAAGCAGCTCAACATTATAATCGTCTTTTTCGTGGCGAAAATATTTTGGCGAAACTGAGATACCAGGTACTATCCAAGGATTGGTTAAACTGATTTGTTTTTTACATTTTTCAATATCTATCAATTATGAAAGTATTTCCATGTGATAGTCTGATAGAAAACAAAGGTCTAACCCTTACCATTTCGGTGCTCCTTTTCGCCATTAATTATTCTATCTCGGCATTGTGGGCCCCATTGCCATGTTCTATTGTGGCTTTCTTTACTTACCATGTTTCATGTTTTACCACCAACTATAATTCACTCCACCATTAAATTAGAGAAATGGTTCTCGATTGCATTTCTGAGAGCGACATGTGATTGTCTCTGACCTTGTTAGTGCTCGATATTTCTCTATCTCGTCGGTTCTCTGGAGGTATCTTCATTTTCCCCCTTTCTTTAACTTTTTTATAGCGCCGGATAAAGGTTAAACTTTAGTTTTGCTGGTTTACATCATGATGTAGAAAGATGTCATTTTGGGTTTCATCAATCTTTGCACATTTTTGCATTTCCATTGTTATCAGCTTCTCTTTGTAGTGCTAAAAAAGATTACTCAGCTTGGTGCTTTACTTGATAGCTACTGATTCATATGTGGAACCGGATCACCTGCCCATATGTGGCCAGGATTTTCCTGTCAACTATGGAGTTAGTCAACTATTAATACACATGGCGTTCTCTTTTCGTGTTAATAAATGCAAAGAAATCAGTTGGATAATGAAAAACAAGTCTGATTGAGTATATAAAAAATTTAATGTCTAAATAATTAAATAAAGATGATTAATATGCTGAATTATTAAATTTATATGCACACTTAAATGATTAAATCCGTATTTTAAAATATTGGTCCTAACTAATTTTGTTATTATGTTATTTAATTTACTGATGAATATAATTTACCTATACAAATATTGACTGTTAAATTAGACGAATATCATTGTGTATTTTTTCAATATTATTTCTAAAATATTTTTAATAACTTAAAAGGTGTATAGAAATGTCAAAAATAAAATAGTGGTTAAAATATTTATGCTTATTTTTTTTTATAAATAATGCAAATAATATATCATATCATATCTTATGGGATGTATGACTCAAAGATTATATATATATATATATATAGAGAGAGAGAGAGAGAGATTATTGTGAAAACGTTTGCATTTCGAGCCCAAGTGCATACGGCTCAAATATTATCATAACACATCCGAAATTCAAAATTATCATTCTCATTAAATTCTTCATATCAAAATATTGGGGGATACAAAAATTTGGGGAATTTTGAGTTTTCTAAATATTTATTTTGGATTTTTAAAAATCAGCACTAAAATAATAATAAAATATAGAATTGTTTGTTATTAAGCTTCGCATTCGTATCTCAAATTTGAAACGACCGATCCAAACCATTGAACGTGATTTTCATATTAAAATATCTTTGGATATAAAAAATATATATATATTTTTTAAATTTTTCTTATTTTTAGATAGGTGAAAAATCACTAGTATTGAATGATGCAAAAATCATTAGATCTACGAGCTTTGTACCCATCTAGAAAATAACAAAAAAATTAAATATATATATATATATATAATTTGATCTACAAAGATATTTCAATATGAAGACAATGTTCAATGATTTGGATCGCCCATTTGAACTTTTAAATTTGAGATACGGACGTGAAACATGAGAAGTTTTATGCTTTGAGAAAGCACCACAACATCACTATATATATATAATCCATTGTTGCAGATATTTAACAGAGAATTTCCTTTATTAACGAAAACTTATGATATATATTTTAAGAGGAAATAACAAAAGCTAAGCTTATTTATTAACAATTTAACAGATGCCATGTGTCAATCAATAAATGAGTAAAACTTTGGTTGGCAGGAGATTCCGTTCCCTTCAGCTTATTGTACCGGGATTGTCTGGGAAGAAAAAGAAAAAGAAAACATAGCTTCCCCCCCTTTGCGCGTGTTTTGCTCCATCTAAATCGTCACTCAATTAACTACTTCAGTGGCAAATCAATTAGCTACATTATAGCGCTCGATTTGGTTAATTTATTATACTTCTATTTATAAATTTATGATGAACAACTGACTGAGAGTCTAAGAAACCTTTTTACTATGTTCATTGATTATCTTCACTGTTACCCAGGGACTACAGTAATATGCATTTATTATTCCTTCAACTATTTCATGCGATCCCATCCCCCCCCCCCCCCCTCTCTCTTCCAGAAAAATCTGAAGCATTAACTACCACATGAAGTCACACTTCCATCCCCACATGTGTTTCAAGACTTAAGGTTTCAGATCTTGAAAAAACATTTTTCTCTCTATATAAGCCGCTTCTCTCTACTTACTCATTTTCAGGTAAAATGCCGAAAGATTATCCAAATTCACCAAAAACACACCAAGTGCTTGAATCAAAGAAGCATCGGATAACATACATTCTAGCTGTATCCGGTTTATGTCTAATTTTCTATATATTAGGTGCATGGCAAAATACCACCTTACCAAAATTGGATCCAGCCCAAGCCATTTCAAAAGTTGAGTGCGAATCCAAACCTGATAACACCAAGTCTGCCACCACCAACCGTGCAGTACCATCTTTCTCATCCTCTGGGGTAGCACTAGATTTCGAGGCACACCACCAGCTCAGCATAAATGAAACTGCAGCCTCAGTAGGGAAGTTCCCAGCTTGTGCTCTGAACTTTAGTGAGTATACCCCATGCCAAGACCAAACCAGGGGTCGCCGGTTCGAAAGAACCATGCTTGCATACCGAGAACGGCATTGTCCTGGTAAGGATGAACTGATAAGGTGCTTGGTACCAGCACCTCCAAACTACAAGACCCCATTTAAGTGGCCTGAGAGCAGAGATTATGCCTGGTATGACAACATACCACACAAGGAGCTGAGTATAGAGAAGGCAGTACAAAATTGGATCCAGGTCGAGGGGGACCGGTTCAGGTTTCCTGGTGGTGGGACCATGTTCCCGCGTGGGGCTGATGCATATATTGATGACATGAATGAGCTTATACCGTTGACTGATGGTAGTATCAGATCTGCCATTGATACAGGTTGTGGGGTAAGTTTTTTTTTTTTTCAAAATTTCTCTTTTATATTTACATCCATAATCCTAGTTTTTGTCTGCTGCATCTTGATTTTTAGCTATTTGCTTGTATTTGGTGCAATAAGTTTTTTTCATGTGAGGATACACAGAGAATACAGTTGTCTAGAAAATAAAAGGTTAATATTCTCATAGATCACTGAACTTCAATGTTTATCCATATTTGATCATTAAATTTTTATTTATCCGTTTTTAGTCACTGAATTTTGATGTTTATCCATATTTGATCACTCTCATTAGTTTTTTCGTTCAAAAATATTTCAAAAACTAATGAAAAATAAATATAATTTTATTTCACTTATCTATTTTCATTTCAATTAGTTTTGATGATAAATATAATTTCATTTCAATTATTTTTTAATGAAAAAACTAATTGGAGTGATCAAATATGAATAAATATCAAAGTTCAGTGACTAAAAATGGATAAATAAAAGTTTAGTGATTAAATATGGATAAACATCGAAATTCTGTAACTTATCAGAAGATTAATCCAAAATAAAAGGGTATAGACAACAATATCCTTCAATTTACTTTTGGCAAATTCTAGTTTGTAATTTATCCTGTTATGAATATAATAGGTTGCTAGTTGGGGAGCTTATCTACTAAAAAGGAATGTGGTAACAATGTCATTTGCACCAAGAGACACGCACGAGGCACAAGTGCAATTTGCACTTGAGAGAGGTGTACCAGCAATGATTGGTATTATGTCGACACAGCGTTTACCATACCCAGCTCGGGCTTTTGATCTTGCTCACTGTTCAAGGTGTCTAATCCCTTGGTTCCAATATGGTATAACAATGTCTGTTTATTCAATTTAGATTAATTTCACATATATTACCTTTATACTTCATGTAATATTATTTTGTTTTGGTTGGGGGTTTTGCCAGACATAAAAGATCCAGACAAATTTGAGTTTGGCCATTTGGTTTATTTTCAGCTATCTGGATGTATGAAATTCCAGATGGAAACCAAATAAGATTAAAACTTAAAAGGCTGAGACGCTGCTAAATACCAACTATTGGTGAAAAACAGTACTTGTTTATATCCTAATCAATGATTTTCCTTGTCAAAACAGATGGATTATACCTGATTGAGGTGGACAGGATCCTTCGGCCAGGAGGATACTGGGTGCTGTCGGGACCACCTGTCCACTGGAGGAAGTACTATGTGGGATGGGAGAGAACGAAGGAGGATTTGAAGGAAGAGCAGGACAGCATAGAGGAGGTGGCTAAGCGGCTTTGCTGGAAAAAGGTGGTTGAGAAGGGGGATCTTGCTGTGTGGCAAAAACCAATCAATCACATGGAATGCGTCAACAGCCGTAAAACCATCAAGACCCCACATATTTGCAAGAGTGACAATGGTGATGCTGCTTGGTATGTATGTCAAATTCAAGTGCTGAATTATTGTTCTGTTTCAATTGAAGTTAGTGTTTTCCTAATTGCCAGTGAAATCAGAAACAACAATGTGCTAAAATTGTAGATAGTAGGACTTCTGTTTGTCTTGCTCTGAGACTTCTTATTTGTTGTAAAACAAGGAGCTCCTCGTATTGTCCTTAAGCCACCACAATCTCATTACAATTCCTTGAGAAACTTATCCTTCTTGCTCTCAAATTTATGAAGGAAATATCAAGGAAAATCTATCCATTCAACTTTTGATGAATGTGGCAAGGGGTATATTTCATGCTTGTTAAGTAGAATATGATGTTTTTAATGTTTTGTGAGGGTATGCATCATGATCTTAATTACAGAGTTTTGAAAGCTATAGTTTTCTCTTTTCATGGACATAAAGCAGTTTTGAAAGCAACAAAACTATTTATAGTTTTCTCTTTCATGGAAGTTATTTTCGGGCAAAAATTTTGATGGAAGTATTGTGTAATTTTGTTACACGAAGATAATATTTAAATCAGGCAAAATCATATCTAAACAGGTACACCAAGATGGAAACATGCATCACCCCATTACCAGAAGTAAATGATGAAGAGGAGGTGGCTGGAGGCAAAGTTGCTAAATGGCCAGAGCGGGCCTTTGCAGTCCCGCCAAGAATCTCTCGCGGGACTATCCCTGGCATAGATTCAAGGAAATTTGAAGAAGATAACAAGATGTGGATTGAGCGCATATCGCACTACAAGAAGATGATTCCACCTTTGCCTCAAGGCCGGTACCGCAATGTCATGGACATGAATGCAAACCTCGGTGGCTTTGCTGCAGCTGTGGATAAGTTCAATGTGTGGGTTATGAACGTGGTTCCTGCACACTCAGACAAGAATACACTAGGTGTCATTTATGAGAGAGGGTTCATTGGCACATACCAGGACTGGTGCGAGGCATTCTCAACATACCCTAGAACCTATGACTTGATTCATGCTAATAATGTGTTTAGCATTTATCAAGACAGGTATTTTCTGAAAAATATTAAATTCACAAGCTTAGCCTATGCCATAATGAGTACTCCTCTGATGTTTAATTAAAAAGCTAGTAATTGCAGCACAGTACAAATGTTTACCATTTTATCACTATTTTTTTAATATAATAATTAAATTAATCTTATTATTAATAATAATAACGGAAATAAATTCAACTTTTAATGCCAAAAATTGACAGTACGTCATTGTGACTGGCACATAAAATATACGTCATTGGGACTAACACATAAGATATGCGCCACTGTGATTAGCGTTTTTTTTTTCTCTCATTCACCAATAATAAAAACTAAGTTTTGCCACTCCCACTAGCGTGGTTCTTTTTTTTTGTAAAAAACTAATGAAAAATCACGCTACTGTCAGTGACGTGCTGTCATTCCTACCATTAAAATTTTATTTTGTCATTTATTTTATTATTATTAGATAGAATAATCAGTGCCATTTTATCATATATGGTCTACCAAATCAGAAATAGGACTATAAGGCAAAAACATAGTTTTGCATTGGACTATATAATTTTATTTGTTCAGCTTTAAAGATACACCGATTTCAAAATTTTGCAGGTGTGATATAAGCTACATACTTTTGGAAATGGATAGGATATTGCGTCCCGAAGGGACAGTTGTAATTCGTGACACAGTAGATGTCTTGACAAAAGTTGAGACGATAACAAACGGGATGAGGTGGAAGAGCCAGATCATGGACCATGAGTCAGGCCCATTCAACCCAGAGAAAATTCTGGTTGCAGTCAAGTCCTATTGGACTGCCGAGGCTCCCGCAAAGCACTAATAGTAACATTAATGTATAAGCCTGATGGGGGTACCTTTTGCCTTTTGGGGGTTGTTGTTTTGCTAAAGCTTTACTATTTACTTTAGCTAGTTGATACTCTGGATTCTATTCTAGGAGGCATGGTGATGGGTTTTGCTGCTTGATTGGCTTAGTGGTACCTGCCATTTTGTCTGTATCCGTAGATGCATCTCTGATTCTCTCTGTTTTATTTCAGAGTGGCAAATAATGTTTGGCAACCGAAAGATGAGCTTGACCACATGTGGTCTTAGGTATATCTACATCATCTATTAAATTTTGTGTAATCTATATCTTAATTGAGAATGAATCCTTTCACTGTACATAAATCCCATCCTTTTCTTTTGTGCAATTAATAGGTTGTTATAAGGAGGCGGAGCACCAACTGTGAATTGGTTTTAGCACTGCCAGTTCGGGTAGTGTAAAAAAGATCATTATCTTTGGTTCTATTAATTGCAGCAATAGAAGAATTAAATTCGAGTATCTGCCAGCAATAAAAATGTCCGACCAGGCAGAGATTTATTGAATGTGCTTCTGGCACTCATTTATTCGTAGAAGAATTACATGTTTTTCGATTATCAAAACACGAGCATCACGCATCTTTCTACAAATCTCAGATAAAAACACACACACACACACACACACACACACACAAAAGTAGTACAGAATAAAAACAGTGCAATTAGTAACAAATATCAAATCCACAACAAACGAAAGATACGTCTATTGGTTCAGGCCTCATTTATTATTGGGCTTGTACTTCAATGTGGAGTTCTTATTGAATGTGGCTGTCGTAGCCCATTAATCGGTTGCATGGTCTAACAGGCCATTTCAGGACTATTTTGTGGCAACTTTGGACCAAAATAGAAACTCCTTTAACAAGATTGTGTCAATGTATTCTCGTCGTTCTCAGTGGGCCTTTCACCTAGAAAACTTTGCTTAGAATCAAGATCATATCATAATCGAGTAACATGCTTCTGATTTCTGAAGCTGATGAGACTTGAGACTTGGGACTTGGGAGACCGCTTGGTCTTGCTTGATTTATTGTGGATAGGGATGATAATTTAGCCTTTGATCCGGTGGATCTGGTCAGATTCATTCTGGTCCAACATCAATTTGTTCGGTCCGGTCAATGAATGGATCAGGCCATCTTACGGGCCGGATCGGGTATGAGTTTGAAGTAAGGCCCGCCCGTCCGGCCCAGAGTAATTATATATATATATAGAGGTTGACTAAAATACAACGCGTTGCACGGATGCACCCGTGCAACGCGTTAAAATCTCAAAATTTAAGTTAAAAATGACCGATCCAAACCATTCAATTTATTTTTCATATCAAATTCTTCTAGAAAATCAAATTTTATATTTTTTGAAATTTTTTTGCTATTTTTTTGATAAGAAGAAAGTTGCTTGATTTAAGAAATTTAGATCGTCCAATAGTGATGATTTTCTTCTTACTCAAAAAAATTTCAAAAAATATAAAATTTGATTTTCTAGAAGAATTTGATATGAATAATAAATTGAACAGTTTGGATTGATCATTTTTTAACTTAAATTTTGAGATTTTAACGCGTTGCACGAGTGCATTCGTGCAACGCGTTGTATTTTAAGTCAACCTCTATATATATATATAATTTATTTATTTATACTTATATTATATATATTTATACATATTATATATCAATATATTCTAAAAATTATGTAGAATCATATAACACTATTATTATTTAAATTATGTTAAGTATTTAATTATGATATTATTATATAAATAGAAACACTAATATTTTTTAAATTTATAAATGTGAACAATGTAGTTTAATTGACATCTTGTTACCCTTTTAGTAATATATTTTAACTCAAAAATCTAATAAATACAAAATTAATTTTTCTAAAACCACGATATGTATATCTATCATTTTATATTTTGATCTCTTTCAAAAAATAGAATATATTAATCTAAAAAAATCATATTATGAAGATTAACTGCTGAAAAATTTTAGACCTCTAGATATTTTTTTAATCATAACTTTATACTGAAAAATTATATTAAGATAAAATAAAATTTTATAGATTCATAACAATAAAATCTACAATGTTGATATTTTAAGTTTTTTTAAATTCATAATCTAAGATGTTCAAAAAAAAATGTTTTTTAGCTTATTTTAAAAAACTGCAATGCAGAACGGGTCTGGATGGGCCGGGCCGGGCCGGGCCAAAAAACTTAGCCCGTAAGCAGGACGGACCGAGATTTTCAGGCCCAGAGGTATAGACCAGACAAAACGGATATATAATTTTGATGGATGAATCGGACCATGAAATTAACGTTTTATCCGCCTATCTAGTCCATTACCATCTCTAATTGTGGAAAGAGACCGGGTACAAATACAATTCAGAAATTCATAATTATCCAAGCAAATCGTGCACAGCTTCGTAAAATCCTTCCCCAGATCACCTATATGCCGAGACAATTTATTTCTCTAATCATGAATCCATCTGTGATGTTTGACGGCAAAAAGGAAGAATTCGTAAAATTTGATTTGTCCAGACGGTTCAATGGAATTGCAATGGACCCCGGATATTTGACATTGTGCATGAAAAAAAATAATAATAATGAAAAATCTTCTCGCACAAGACAAAATATTTTGCGCACTTAGTGTTGTGAAAAATTCACATTCAATATTTAATTATAAAACACATAATAGACTATTATGAGTGTTCTTACGAAATTTCTCGAACTTATTCGCAGTTATGAGACCAAAATAACATAAAACGCAAACAATTCGTTTAAACAGCAGTTTTTAATTCATCCAGAAGAAGTTTTAGGCAAAATAAGTATCGTAGAATCTTAATATTAAATATTTAATTATAAAAATATATAATAGACAACATAAGAAGTGTCTATATAAATTTGCACAAATTTAATTGCAGTTATGAGGTCAAAATAATATAAACACAATCAACTTATTTAAACAAGAGTTTTTGACGCATACGGAGGATGTATTTGTGCAAAATGAGTGTCGTACAATATTCAATTGTAAAATATATAATAGACAATATCAGAAGTGTTCATATGAATTTGAACAAATTTATGCTCAGTTTTGTGGCCAAAATAATATAAAACACAAACAACTCATTTAAACAGTAGTTTTTAATTCATCCGGAAGATGTTTTAGACAAAATAAGCGTCGTAGAATCTTAATATTAAATATTTAATTATAAAAACATATAATAGACAAAATTAGAAGTGTTCACAAAAATTTTACACGAATTTAATTGCAGTTTTGAGGCCCAAATAACATAAAACACAATCAAGATATTTAGACAACAGTTTTTAATGCACCCATAGGATGTTTTTGTGCAAAATGAGTGTCGTAGCATATTCATACTGGATATTCAATTGTAAAAAGATATAATAGACAATTTTTATGACTGTTCATATGAATTTAAACGAATTTATGCGGAGTTATGAGGCCAAAATAGCACAAATCGCAAACAACTCATTTAAACAGCAGATTTTAATTCATCTGGATGACGTTTTAGGCAAAATAAGTGTGGTAGAATCTTAATTTTGAATATTTACTTATAAAAACATATAATACACAACATTAGAAGTATCCAAATGAATTTGCACGAATTTATGTATAGTAATGATGCCAAAATAACATCAAACGAAAACAACAATTTTCAATGCATTTGGATGACGTTTAGGCAAAATAAGTGTCTAGAATTTTAATAATAAATATTTATTTATAGAAACATATAATATGTAAAATTAGAAGTGTCACTATGAATTTATATGAATTTATAAGCAGATATGAGTACAAAATAATATAAAATACAAACAACTTGTTTAAAGAACAATTTTTAATACTTACAGATGACGTTTTTTGCAAAATGAGTGTCGTAGAATATTCATACTGAATATCTTATTATAAAAGCACATAATGGACATTATTAGGAGCGTTCATATGAATTTGCACGAATTTATGCGCGATTACGATGCCAAAATAACTCAAAATACAATCAACTCGTTTAAACTGAGTTTTTAGTTCATATGGATGACGTTCTATGCCAAATAAGTGTCGTAGAATCATAATATTGAATATTTAATTATAATGATATACTATAGATAAAATTTGAAGTATCCATATGAATTTGTGTGATTTTTTTGTGCGGTTATGAGGCCAAAATATCATTAAACACAAACAACTCATTTAACAAATGAGTTTTTAACTCATCCGAAAGATGTTTTAGGCAAAATAAGTGTCGTAGAATCTTAATATTGAATATTTACTTGTAAAAACAAATAAAATAGACAACATTAGAAGTGTCCATATGAGTTTTCATGAATTTATGCATAGTTATGATGCCAAAATAACATCAAACAAAAACAATATTTAAATAACAATTTTCAATGCATCCGGATGACGTTTAGGCAAAATAAGTGTCGTAGAATCTTAATAATAAATATTTATTTATAGAAACCTATAATATACAAAAATAGAAGTGACAATATGAATTTACACGAATTTATAAGCAGTTATGAGTACAAAATAACATAAAATACAAACAACTCGTTTAAACAACAATATTTAATACTTACAGATGAAATTTTTGCAAAATGAGTGTCGTAGAAAATTCATACTGAATATTTTATTATAAAAGCACATAATGGACAATATTAGGAGCGTTCATATAAATTTGCACGAATTTATGCATAGTTACGATGCCAAAATAACTCCAAATACAATCAACTCGTTTAAACTGCAGTTTTTAATTCATCCGGATAACGTTCTATGCCAAATAAGTGTCGTAGAATCATAACATTGAATATTTAATTATAATGATATACTATAGACAAAAAGTGAAGTATCCATATGAATTTGCGCGATTGTTTTTGCGCAGTTATGAGGCCAAAATAACATCGAATGCTAACAATGTTTAAATGACGGTTTTTAATACATAATGTGATGTTTTTGTGCAAAATCAGTGTTGTGGAAAATTCACATTCAATATTTAATTATAAAACACATAATAGACAATATTATGAGTGTTCTTACGAAATTTCTCGAACTTATTCGCAGTTATGAGGCCAAAATAATATAAAACGCAAACAACTTGTTTAAACAATAGTTTTTAATTCATCCAGAAGAAGTTTTAGGCAAAATAAGTGTCGTAGAATCTTAATATTGAATATTTAATTATAAAAATATATAATAGACAACATAGGAAGCGTCAATATAAATTTGCACAAATTAAATTGCAGTTATGATGCCAAAATAACATAAAACACAATCAACTTATTTAAACAAGAGTTTTTGACGCATCCAGAGGAAGTATTTGTGCAAAATGAGTATCGTAGAATATTCAATTATAAAAACATATAATAGACAATATCAGGAGTGTTCATATCAATTTTAACAAATTTATGCACAGTTTTGGGGCCAAAATAACATAAAACACAAATAACTTATTTAAACTGCAATTTTTAATTCATCCGGAATATGTTTTAGGCAAAAAAATGTGTCGTAGAATCTTAATATTGAATATTTAATTATAAAATATATAATAGATAAAATTAGAAATGTTCACAAGAATTTGCAGGAATTTAATTGCGGTTTTGAGGCCCCAATAACATAAAACACAATCGACTTATTTAAACAACAGTTTTTAATGCACCCATTGGATGTTTTATGCAAAACGAGCGTCGTACTATATTCATACTGAATATTCAATTGTAAAAAGATATAATAGATAATATTATGACTGTTCATATGAATTTAAACGAATTTATGCGGAGTTATAAAGCCAAAATAGCACAAAACGCAAACAATCTCATCTAAACAACGGATTTTAATTCATCTGGATGACGTTTTAGGCAAAATAAGTATCGCAGAATATTAATATTGAATATTTAATTATAAAAACATATAATAGACAACATTAGAAGTGTCCATATGAATTTGGACGAATTTATGCATAGTTATGATGCCAAAATAACATCAAAGGAAAACAATGTTTAAACAATAATTTTCAATGCATCTGGATTACATTTAGGCAAAATAAGTGTCGTAGAATCTTAATATTACATATTTAATTATACAAACATATAATATACCAAATTAAAAGTGTCCATATGAATTTACACGAATTTATGCGCAGTTATGAGGCCAAAATAATATAAAATACAAACAACTTGTTTGAACAACAGTTTTTAATACATACGGATGAAGTGTTTGTGCAAAATGAGTGTCGTAGAATATTCATACTCAATATCTAATTATAAAAACACATAATAGACAATATTTGGAGTGTTCATATTAATTTTCATGAATTTATGCGCAGTTATGATGCCAAAATAACTCCAAACGCAATCAACTCGTTTAAACAACAGTTTTTACAACATGAGTGTCGTAGAATATTCATATTGAATATTCAATTGTAAAAACATATAATAGACGATATCAGGAGAGTTCATATCAATTTCAACAAATTTATGCTCAGTTTTGTGGCCAAAATAACATAAAACACAAACAACTCGTTTAAACAGTAGTTTTTAATTCATCCGGAAGATGTTTTAGGCAAAATAAGCGTCGTAGAATCTTAATATTGAATATTTAATTATAAAAACATATAATAGACAAAATTAGAAGTGTTCACAAGAATTTTACACGAATTTAATTGCAGTTTTGAGGTCCAAATAACATAAAACACAATCAAGTTATTTAGACAACAGTTTTTAATGCACCCATAGGATGTTTTGTGCAAAATGAGTGTCGTAGCATATTCATACTGGATATTCAATTGTAAAAAGATATAATAGACAATTTTTATGACTGTTCATATGAATTTAAACAAATTTATGCGGAGTTATGAGGCCAAAATAGCGCAAACAGCAAACAACTCATTTAAACAGCAGATTTTAATTCATCTGGATGACGTTTTAAGCAAAATAAGCGTGGTAGAATCTTAATTTTGAATATTTACTAATAAAAACATATAATACACAACATTAGAAGTATACAAATGAATTTGCACGAATTTATGCATAGTAATGATGCCAAAATAACATCAAACGAAAACAACAATTTTCAATGCATCTGGATGACGTTTAGGCAAAATAAGTGTCATAGAACCTTAATAATAATTATTTATTTATAGAAACATATAATATGCAAAATTAGAAGTGTCAATATGAATTTACACGAATTTATAAGTAGTTATGAGTACAAAATAACATAAAATGCAAACAATTTGTTTAAACAACAATTTTTAATACTTACAGATGACGTTTTTGCAAAATGAGTGTCGTAGAATATTCATACTGAATATCTTATTATAAAAGCACATAATGGACAGTATTAGGAGCGTTCATATGAATTTGCACGAATTTATGCACAGTTACGATGCCAAAATAACTCAAAATATAATCAACTCGTTTAAACTGCAGTTTTTAGTTCATATGGATGACGTTCTATGCCAAATAAGTGTCGTAGAATCATAATATTGAATATTTAATTATAATGATATACTATAGATAAAATTTGAAGTATCCATATGAATTTGTGCGATTTTTTTGTGCAGTTATGAGGCCAAAATATCATTAAACACAAACAACTCATTTAACAGCAGTTTTAACTCATCCAGAAGATGTTTTAGGCAAAATAAGTGTCGTAGAATCTTAATATTGAATATTTACTTATAAAAACATATAAAATAGACAACATTAGAAGTGTCCATATGAGTTTTCATGAATTTATGCATAGTTATGATGCCAAAATAACATCAAACAAAAACAACATTTAAACAACAATTTTCAATGCATCTGGATGACGTTTAGGCAAAATAAGTGTCGTAGAATCTTAATAATAAATATTTATTTATAGAAACCTATGATATACAAAAATAGAAGTGACAATATGAATTTACACGAATTTATAAGCAGTTATGAGTACAAAATAACATAAAATGCAAACAACTCGTTTAAACAACAATATTTAATACTTACAGATGAAGTTTTTGCAAAATGAGTGTCGTAGAAAATTCATACTGAATATCTTATTATAAAAGCACATAATGGACAATATTAGGAGCGTTCATATGAATTTGCATGAATTTATGCGTAGTTACGATGCCAAAATACCTCCAAATACAATCAACTCGTTTAAACTGCAGTTTTTAATTCATCCGGATAACGTTCTATGCCAAATAAATATCGTAGAATCATAACATTGAATATTTAATTATAATGATATACTATAGACAAAAAGTAAAGTATCCATATGAATTTGCGCGATTTTTTTTGCGCAGTTATGAGGCCAAAATAACATCGAATGCTAACAATGTGTTTAAATGACAGTTTTTAATACATAATGTGATGTTTTTGTGCAAAATCAGTGTTATGGAAAATTCACATTCAATATTTAATTATAAAACACATAATAGACAATATTATGAGTGTTCTTACGAAATTTCTCGAACATATTCGCAGTTATGAGGCCAAAATAACATAAAACTCAAACAACTCGTTTAGACAACAGTTTTTAATTCATCCAGAAGAAGTTTTAGGCAAAATAAGTGTCGTAGAATCTTAATATTGAATATTTAATTATAAAAATATATAATAGACAACATAGGAAGCGTCCATATAAATTTGCGCAAATTTAATTGCAGTTATGATGCCAAAATAACATAAAACACAATCAATTTATTTAAACAAGAGTTTTTGACGCATCCAGAGGATGTATTTGTGCAAAATGAGTATCGTAGAATATTCAATTGTCAAAACATATAATAGACAATATCAGGAGTGTTCATATCAATTTCAACAAATTTATGCACAGTTTTGGGGTCCAAAATAACATAAAACACAAACAACTCGTTTAAACTGCAACTTTTAATTCATCCGGAATTTGTTTTAGGCAAAAAAAATGTGTTGTAGAATCTTAATATTGAATATTTAATTATAAAATATATAATAGACAAAATTAGAAATGTTCACAAGAATTTGCAGGAATTTAATTACAGTTTTGAGGCCCCAATAACATAAAAAACAATCGACTTATTTAAACAACAGTTTTTAATGCACCCATTGGATGTTTTGTGCAAAAGGAGCGTCGTACTATATTCATACTGAATATTCAATTGTAAAAAGATATAATAGATAATATTATGACTGTTCATATGAATTTAAACGAATTTATGCGGAGTTATAAAGCCAAAATAGCACAAAACGCAAACAATCTCATCTAAACAACGGATTTTAATTCATCTGGATGACGTTTTAGGCAAAATAAGTATCGCAGAATATTAATATTGAATATTTAATTATAAAAACATATAATAGACAATATTAGAAGTGTCCATATGAATTTGGACGAATTTATGCATAGTTATGATGCCAAAATAACATCAAAGGAAAACAATGTTTAAACAATAATTTTCAATGCATCTGGATTACATTTAGGCAAAATAAGTGTCGTAGAATCTTAATATTACATATTTAATTATACAAACATATAATATACCAAATTAAAAGTGTCCATATGAATTTACACGAATTTATGCGCAGTTATGAGGCGAAAATAATATCAAATACAAACAACTTGTTTGAACAACAATTTTTAATACATACGGATGAAGTGTTTGTGCAAAATGAGTGTCGTAGAATATTCATACTCAATATCTAATTATAAAAACACATAATAGACAATATTTGGAGTGTTCGTATTAATTTTCACGAATTTATGCGCAGTTATGATGCCAACATAACTCCAAACGCAATCAACTCGTTTAAACAACAGTTTTTACAACATGAGTGTCGTAGAATATTCAATTGTAAAAACATATAATAGACGATATCAGGAGATTTCATATCAATTTCAACAAATTTATGCTCAGTTTTGTGGCCAAAATAATATAAAACACAAACAACTCGTTTAAACAGTAGTTTTTAATTCATCCGGAAGATGTTTTAGGCAAAATAAGCGTCGTAGAATCTTAATATTGAATATTTAATTATAAAAACAAATAATAGACAAAATTAGAAGTGTTCACAAGAATTTTACACGAATTTAATTGCAGTTTTGAGGCCCAAATAACATAAAACACAATCAAGTTATTTAGACAACAGTTTTTAATGCACCCATAGGATGTTTTGTGCAAAATGAGTGTCGTAGCATATTCATACTGGATATTCAATTGTAAAAAGATATAATAGACAATTTTTATGACTGTTCATATGAATTTAAACGAATTTATGCGGAGTTATGAGGCCATAATAGCACAAACCGCAAACAACTCATTTAAACAACAGATTTTAATTCATCTGGATGACGTTTTAGGCAAAATAAGCGTGGTAGAATCTTAATTTTGAATATTTACTTATAAAAACATATAATACACAACATTAGAAGTATCCAAATGAATTTGCACGAATTTATGTATAGTAATGATGCCAAAATAACATCAAACGAAAACAACAATTTTCAATGCATTTGGATGACGTTTAGGCAAAATAAGTGTCTAGAATTTTAATAATAAATATTTATTTATAGAAACATATAATATGTAAAATTAGAAGTGTCACTATGAATTTATATGAATTTATAAGCAGATATGAGTACAAAATAATATAAAATACAAACAACTTCTTTAAAGAACAATTTTTAATACTTACAGATGACGTTTTTTGCAAAATGAGTGTCGTAGAATATTCATACTGAATATCTTATTATAAAAGCACATAATGGACATTATTAGGAGCGTTCATATGAATTTGCACGAATTTATGCGCAGTTACGATGCCAAAATAACTCAAAATACAATCAACTCGTTTAAACTGCAGTTTTTAGTTCATATGGATGACGTTCTATGCCAAATAAGTGTCGTAGAATCATAATATTGAATATTTAATTATAATGATATACTATAGATAAAATTTGAAGTATCCATATGAATTTGTGTGATTTTTTTGTGCAGTTATGAGGCCAAAATATCATTAAACACAAACAACTCATTTAACAGCAGTTTTTAACTCATCCAGAAGATGTTTTAGGCAAAATAAGTGTCGTAGAATCTTAATATTGAATATTTACTTGTAAAAACAAATAAAATAGACAACATTAGAAGTGTCCATATGAGTTTTCATGAATTTATGCATAGTTATGATGCCAAAATAACATCAAACAAAAACAATATTTAAATAACAATTTTCAATGCATCTGGATGACGTTTAGGCAAAATAAGTGTCGTAGAATCTTAATAATAAATATTTATTTATAGAAACCTATAATATACAAAAATAGAAGTGACAATATGAATTTACACGAATTTATAAGCAGTTATGAGTACAAAATAACATAAAATACAAACAACTCGTTTAAACAACAATATTTAATACTTACAGATGAAATTTTTGCAAAATGAGTGTCGTAGAAAATTCATACTGAATATCTTATTATAAAAGCACATAATGGACAATATTAGGAGCGTTCATATGAATTTGCACGAATTTATGCGTAGTTACGATGCCAAAATAACTCCAAATATAATCAACTCGTTTAAACTGCAGTTTTTAATTCATCCGGATAACGTTCTATGCCAAATAAGTGTCGTAGAATCATAACATTGAATATTTAATTATAATGATATACTATAGATAAAAAGTGAAGTATCCATATGAATTTGCGCGATTTTTTTGCGCTGTTATGAGGCCAAAATAATATCGAATGCTAACAATGTGTTTAAATGACAGTTTTTAATACATAATGTGATGTTTTTGTGCAAAATCAGTGTTGTGGAAAATTCACATTCAATATTTAATTATAAAACACATAATAGACAATATTATGAGTGTTCTTACGAAATTTCTCGAACTTATTCGCAGTTATGAGGCCAAAATAACATAAAACACAAACAACTTGTTTAAACAACAGTTTTTAATTCATCCAGAAGAAGTTTTAGGCAAAATAAGTGTCGTAGAATCTTAATATTGAATATTTAATTATAAAAATATATAATAGACAACATAGGAAGCGTCCATATAAATTTGCACAAATTTAATTACAGTTATGATGCCAAAATAACATAAAACACAATCAACTTATTTAAACAAGAGTTTTTGATGCATCCAGAGGATGTATTTGTGCAAAATGAGTATCGTAGAATATTCAATTGTCAAAACATATAATAGACAATATCAGGAGCGTTCATATCAATTTCAACAAATTTATGCACAGTTTTGGGGCCAAAATAACATAAAACACAAACAACTCGTTTAAACTGCAATTTTTAATTCATCCGGAAGATGTTTTAGGCAAAATAAGTGTCGTAGAATCTTAATATTGAATATTTAATTATAAAATATATAATAGATAAAATTAGAAATGTTCACAAGAATTTGCAGGAATTTAATTGCACTTTTGAGGCCCCAATAACATAAAACACAATCGACTTATTTAAACAACAGTTTTTAATGCACCCATTGGATGTTTTGTGCAAAACGAGCGTCGTACTATATTCATACTGAATATTCAATTGTAAAAAGATATAATAGATAATATTATGACTGTTCATATAAATTTAAACAAATTTATGCGGAGTTATGAAGCCAAAATGGCACAAAACGCAAACAACTCATTTAAACAGTGGATTTTAATTCATCTGGATGACGTTTTAGGCAAAATAAGTATCGCAGAATATTAATATTGAATATTTAATTATAAAAACATATAATAGACAACATTAGAAGTGTCCATATGAATTTGGACGAATTTATGCATAGTTATGATGCCAAAATAACATCAAAGGAAAACAATGTTTAAACAATAATTTTCAATGCATCTGGATTACATTTAGGCAAAATAAGTGTCGTAGAATCTTAATATTACATATTTAATTATACAAACATATAATATACCAAATTAAAAGTGTCCATATGAATTTACACGAATTTATGCGCAGTTATGAGGCCAAAATAATATAAAATACAAACAACTTGTTTGAACAACAATTTTTAATACATACGGATGAAGTGTTTGTGCAAAATGAGTGTCGTAGAATATTCATACTCAATATCTAATTATAAAAACACATAATAGACAATATTTGGAGTGTTCATATTAATTTTCACGAATTTATGCGCAGTTATGATGCCAAAATAACTCCAAACGCAATCAACTCGTTTAAACAACAGTTTTTACAACATGAGTGTCGTAGAATATTCATATTGAATATTCAATTGTAAAAACATATAATAGACGATATCAGGAGAGTTCATATCAATTTCAACAAATTTATGCTCAGTTTTGTGGCCAAAATAACATAAAACACAAACAACTCGTTTAAACAGTAGTTTTTAATTCATCCGGAAGATGTTTTAGGCAAAATAAGCGTCGTAGAATCTTAATATTGAATATTTAATTATAAAAACATATAATAGACAAAATTAGAAGTGTTCACAAGAATTTTATACGAATTTAATTGCAGTTTTGAGGCCCAAATAACATAAACACAATCAAGTTATTTAGACAACAGTTTTTAAGGCACCCATAGGATGTTTTGTGCAAAATGAGTGTCGTAGCATATTCATACTGGATATTCAATTGTAAAAAGATATAATAGACAATTTTTATGACTGTTCATATGAATTTAAACGAATTTATGCGGAGTTATGAGGCCAAAATAGCACAAATCGCAAACAACTCATTTAAACAGCAGATTTTAATTCATCTGGATGACGTTTTAGGCAAAATAAGCGTGGTAGAATCTTAATTTTGAATATTTACTTATAAAAACATATAATACACAACATTAGAAGTATACAAATGAATTTGCACGAATTTATGCATAGTAATGATGCCAAAATAACATCAAACGAAAACAACAATTTTCAATGCATCTGGATGACGTTTAGGCAAAATAAGTGTCATAAAATCTTAATAATAAATATTTATTTATAGAAACATATAATATGCAAAAATAGAAGTGTCAATATGAATTTACACGAATTTATAAGCAGTTATGAGTATAAAATAACATAAAATGCAAACAACTTGTTTAAACAATAATTTTTAATACTTACAGATGACGTTTTTGCAAAATGAGTGTCGTAGAATATTCATACTGAATATCTTATTATAAAAGCACATAATGGACAGTATTAGGAGCGTTCATATGAATTTGCACGAATTTATGCACAGTTACGATGCCAAAATAACTCAAAATATAATCAACTCGTTTAAACTGCAGTTTTTAGTTCATATGGATGACGTTCTATGCCAAATAAGTGTCGTAGAATCATAATATTGAATATTTAATTATAATGATATACTATAGATAAAATTTGAAGTATCCATATGAATTTGTGCGATTTTTTTGTGCAGTTATGAGGCCAAAATATCATTAAACACAAACAACTCATTTAACAGCAGTTTTAACTCATCCAGAAGATGTTTTAGGCAAAATAAGTGTCGTAGAATCTTAATATTGAATATTTACTTATAAAAACATATAAAATAGACAACATTAGAAGTGTCCATATGAGTTTTCATGAATTTATGCATAGTTATGATGCCAAAATAACATCAAACAAAAACAACATTTAAACAACAATTTTCAATGCATCTGGATGACGTTTAGGCAAAATAAGTGTCGTAGAATCTTAATAATAAATATTTATTTATAGAAACCTATAATATACAAAAATAGAAGTGACAATATGAATTTACACGAATTTATAAGCAGTTATGAGTACAAAATAACATAAAATGCAAACAACTCGTTTAAACAACAATATTTAATACTTACAGATGAAGTTTTTGCAAAATGAGTGTCGTAGAAAATTCATACTGAATATCTTATTATAAAAGCACATAATGGACAATATTAGGAGCGTTCATATGAATTTGCATGAATTTATGCGTAGTTACGATGCCAAAATACCTCCAAATACAATCAACTCGTTTAAACTGCAGTTTTTAATTCATCCGGATAACGTTCTATGCCAAATAAATGTCGTAGAATCATAACATTGAATATTTAATTATAATGATATACTATAGACAAAAAGTAAAGTATCCATATGAATTTGCGCGATTTTTTTGCGCAGTTATGAGGCCAAAATAACATCGAATGCTAACAATGTGTTTAAATGACAGTTTTTAATACATAATGTGATGTTTTTGTGCAAAATCAGTGTTATGGAAAATTCACATTCAATATTTAATTATAAAACACATAATAGACAATATTATGAGTGTTCTTACGAAATTTCTCGAACAGATTCGCAGTTATGAGGCCAAAATAACATAAAACTCAAACAACTCGTTTAGACAACAGTTTTTAATTCATCCAGAAGAAGTTTTAGGCAAAATAAGTGTCGTAGAATCTTAATATTGAATATTTAATTATAAAAATATATAATAGACAACATAGGAAGCGTCCATATAAATTTGCGCAAATTTAATTGCAGTTATGATGCCAAAATAACATAAAACACAATCAATTTATTTAAACAAGAGTTTTTGACGCATCCAGAGGATGTATTTGTGCAAAATGAGTATCGTAGAATATTCAATTGTCAAAACATATAATAGACAATATCAGGAGTATTCATATCAATTTCAACAAATTTATGCACAGTTTTGGGGTCCAAAATAACATAAAACACAAACAACTCGTTTAAACTGCAATTTTAATTCATCCGAATTTGTTTTAGGCAAAAAAAATGTGTTGTAGAATCTTAATATTGAATATTTAATTATAAAATATATAATAGACAAAATTAGAAATGTTCACAAGAATTTGCAGGAATTTAATTACAGTTTTGAGGCCCCAATAACATAAAAAACAATCGACTTATTTAAACAACAGTTTTTAATGCACCCATTGGATGTTTTGTGCAAAACGAGCGTCGTACTATATTCATACTGAATATTCAATTGTAAAAAGATATAATAGATAATATTATGACTGTTCATATGAATTTATGCGGAGTTATAAAGCCAAAATAGCACAAAACGCAAACAACTCATCTAAACAACGGATTTTAATTCATCTGGATGACGTTTTAGGCAAAATAAGTATCGCAGAATATTAATATTGAATATTTAATTATAAAAACATATAATAGACAATATCAGAAGTGTCCATATGAATTTGGACGAATTTATGCATAGTTATGATGCCAAAATAACATCAAAGGAAAACAATGTTTAAACAATAATTTTCAATGCATCTGGATTACATTTAGGCAAAATAAGTGTCGTAGAATCTTAATATTACATATTTAATTATACAAACATATAATATACCAAATTAAAAGTGTCCATATGAATTTACACGAATTTATGCGCAGTTATGAGGCGAAAATAATATCAAATACAAACAACTTGTTTGAACAACAATTTTTAATACATACGGATGAAGTGTTTGTGCAAACTGAGTGTCGTAGAATATTCATACTCAATATCTAATTATAAAAACACATAATAGACAATATTTGGAGTGTTCATATTAATTTTCACGAATTTATGCGCAGTTATGATGCCAAAATAACTCCAAACGCAATCAACTCGTTTAAACAACAGTTTTTACAACATGAGTGTCGTAGAATATTCATATTGAATATTCAATTGTAAAAACATATAATAGACGATATCAGGAGAGTTCATATCAATTTCAACAAATTTATGCTCAGTTTTGTGGCCAAAATAATATAAAACACAAACAACTCGTTTAAACAGTAGTTTTTAATTCATCCGGAAGATGTTTTAGGCAAAATAAGCGTCGTAGAATCTTAATATTGAATATTTAATTATAAAAACAAATAATAGACAAAATTAGAAGTGTTCACAAGAATTTTACACGAATTTAATTGCAGTTTTGAGGCCCAAATAACATAAAACACAATCAAGTTATTTAGACAACAGTTTTTAATGCACCCATAGGATGTTTTGTGCAAAATGAGTGTCGTAGCATATTCATACTGGATATTCAATTGTAAAAAGATATAATAGACAATTTTTATGACTGTTCATATGAATTTAAACGAATTTATGCGGAGTTATGAGGCCATAATAGCACAAACCGCAAACAACTCATTTAAACAACAGATTTTAATTCATCTGGATGACGTTTTAGGCAAAATAAGCGTGGTAGAATCTTAATTTTGAATATTTACTTATAAAAACATATAATACACAACATTAGAAGTATACAAATGAATTTGCACGAATTTATGCATAGTAATGATGCCAAAATAACATCAAACGAAAACAATAATTTTCAATGCATCTGGATGACGTTTAGGCAAAATAAGTGTCATAGAACCTTAATAATAAATATTTATTTATAGAAACATATAATATGCAAAATTAGAAGTGTCAATATGAATTTACACGAATTTATAAGCAGTTATGAGTACAAAATAACATAAAATGCAAACAACTTGTAAGAACAATTTTTAATACTTACAGATGACGTTTTTGCAAAATGAGTGTCGTAGAATATTCATACTGAATATCTTATTATAAAAGCACATAATGGACAGTATTAGGAGCGTTCATATGAATTTGCACGAATTTATGCGCAGTTACGATGCCAAAATAACTCAAAATACAATCAACTCGTTTAAACTGCAGTTTTTAGTTCATATGGATGACGTTCTATGCCAAATAAGTGTCGTAGAATCATAATATTGAATATTTAATTATAATGATATACTATAGATAAAATTTGAAGTATCCATATGAATTTGTGCGATTTTTTTGTGCAGTTATGAGGCCAAAATATCATTAAACACAAACAACTCATTTAACAGCAGTTTTAACTCATCCAGAAGATGTTTTAGGCAAAATAAGTGTCGTAGAATCTTAATATTGAATATTTACTTATAAAAACATATAAAATAGACAACATTAGAAGTGTCCATATGAGTTTTCATGAATTTATGCATAGTTATGATGCCAAAATAACATCAAACAAAAACAACATTTAAACAACAATTTTCAATGCATCTGGATGACGTTTAGGCAAAATAAGTGTCGTAGAATCTTAATAATAAATATTTATTTATAGAAACCTATAATATACAAAAATAGAAGTGACAATATGAATTTACACGAATTTATAAGCAGTTATGAGTACAAAATAACATAAAATGCAAACAACTCGTTTAAACAACAATATTTAATACTTACAGATGAAGTTTTTGCAAAATGAGTGTCGTAGAAAATTCATACTGAATATCTTATTATAAAAGCACATAATGGACAATATTAGGAGCGTTCATATGAATTTGCACGAATTTATGCGTAGTTACGATGCCAAAATACCTCCAAATACAATCAACTTGTTTAAACTGCAGTTTTTAATTCATCCGGATAACGTTCTATGCCAAATAAATGTCGTAGAATCATAACATTGAATATTTAATTATAATGATATACTATAGACAAAAAGTAAAGTATCCATATGAATTTGCGCGATTTTTTTGCGCAGTTATGAGGCCAAAATAACATCGAATGCTAACAATGTGTTTAAATGACAGTTTTTAATACATAATGTGATGTTTTTGTGCAAAATCAGTGTTATGGAAAATTCACATTCAATATTTAATTATAAAACACATAATAGACAATATTATGAGTGTTCTTACGAAATTTCTCGAACAGATTCGCAGTTATGAGGCCAAAATAACATAAACTCAAACAACTCGTTTAGACAACAGTTTTTAATTCATCCAGAAGAAGTTTTAGGCAAAATAAGTGTCGTAGAATCTTAATATTGAATATTTAATTATAAAAATATATAATAGACAACATAGGAAGCGTCCATATAAATTTGCGCAAATTTAATTGCAGTTATGATGCCAAAATAACATAAAACACAATCAATTTATTTAAACAAGAGTTTTTGACGCATCCAGAGGATGTATTTGTGCAAAATGAGTATCGTAGAATATTCAATTGTCAAAACATATAATAGACAATATCAGGAGTGTTCATATCAATTTGAACAAATTTATGCACAGTTTTGGGGTCCAAAATAACATAAAACACAAACAACTCGTTTAAACTGCAATTTTTAATTCATCCGGAATTTGTTTTAGGCAAAAAAAATGTGTCGTAGAATCTTAATATTGAATATTTAATTATAAAATATATAATAGACAAAATTAGAAATGTTCACAAGAATTTGCAGGAATTTAATTACAGTTTTGAGGCCCCAATAACATAAAAAACAATCGACTTATTTAAACAACAGTTTTTAATGCACCCATTGGATGTTTTGTGCAAAACGAGCGTCGTACTATATTCATACTGAATATTCAATTGTAAAAAGATATAATAGATAATATTATGACTGTTCATATGAATTTAAACGAATTTATGCGGAGTTATAAAGCCAAAATAGCACAAAACGCAAACAACTCATCTAAACAACGGATTTTAATTCATCTGGATGACGTTTTAGGCAAAATAAGTATCGCAGAATATTAATATTGAATATTTAATTATAAAAACATATAATAGACAACATTAGAAGTGTCCATATGAATTTGGACGAATTTATGCATAGTTATGATGCCAAAATAACATCAAAGGAAAACAATGTTTAAACAATAATTTTCAATGCATCTGGATTACATTTAGGCAAAATAAGTGTCGTAGAATCTTAATATTACATATTTAATTATACAAACATATAATATACCAAATTAAAAGTGTCCATATGAATTTACACGAATTTATGCGCAGTTATGAGGCGAAAATAATATCAAATACAAACAACTTGTTTGAACAACAGTTTTTAATACATACGGATGAAGTGTTTGTGCAAAATGAGTGTCGTAGAATATTCATACTCAATATCTAATTATAAAAACACATAATAGACAATATTTGGAGTGTTCATATTAATTTTCACGAATTTATGCGCAGTTATGATGCCAAAATAACTCCAAACGCAATCAACTCGTTTAAACAACAGTTTTTACAACATGAGTGTCGTAGAATATTCATATTGAATATTCAATTGTAAAAACATATAATAGACGATATCAGGAGAGTTCATATCAATTTCAACAAATTTATGCTCAGTTTTGTGGCCAAAATAATATAAAACACAAACAACTCGTTTAAACAGTAGTTTTTAATTCATCCGGAAGATGTTTTAGGCAAAATAAGCGTCGTAGAATCTTAATATTGAATATTTAATTATAAAAACAAATAATAGACAAAATTAGAAGTGTTCACAAGAATTTTACACGAATTTAATTGCAGTTTTGAGGCCCAAATAACATAAAACACAATCAAGTTATTTAGACAACAGTTTTTAATGCACCCATAGGATGTTTTGTGCAAAATGAGTGTCGTAGCATATTCATACTGGATATTCAATTGTAAAAAGATATAATAGACAATTTTTATGACTGTTCATATGAATTTAAACGAATTTATGCGGAGTTATGAGGCCATAATAGCACAAACCGCAAACAACTCATTTAAACAGCAGATTTTAATTCATCTGGATGACGTTTTAGGCAAAATAAGCGTGGTAGAATCTTAATTTTGAATATTTACTTATAAAAACATATAATACACAACATTAGAAGTATACAAATGAATTTGCACGAATTTATGCATAGTAATGATGCCAAAATAACATCAAACGAAAACAATAATTTTCAATGCATCTGGATGACGTTTAGGCAAAATAAGTGTCATAGAACCTTAATAATAAATATTTATTTATAGAAACATATAATATGCAAAATTAGAAGTGTCAATATGAATTTACACGAATTTATAAGCAGTTATGAGTACAAAATAACATAAAATGCAAACAACTTGTAAGAACAATTTTTAATACTTACAGATGACGTTTTTGCAAAATGAGTGTCGTAGAATATTCATACTGAATATCTTATTATAAAAGCACATAATGGACAGTATTAGGAGCGTTCATATGAATTTGCACGAATTTATGCGCAGTTACGATGCCAAAATAACTCAAAATACAATCAACTCGTTTAAACTGCAGTTTTTAGTTCATATGGATGACGTTCTATGCCAAATAAGTGTCGTAGAATCATAATATTGAATATTTAATTATAATGATATACTATAGATAAAATTTGAAGTATCCATATGAATTTGTGCGATTTTTTTGTGCAGTTATGAGGCCAAAATATCATTAAACACAAACAACTCATTTAACAGCAGTTTTAACTCATCCAGAAGATGTTTTAGGCAAAATAAGTGTCGTAGAATCTTAATATTGAATATTTACTTATAAAAACATATAAAATAGACAACATTAGAAGTGTCCATATGAGTTTTCATGAATTTATGCATAGTTATGATGCCAAAATAACATCAAACAAAAACAACATTTAAACAACAATTTTCAATGCATCTGGATGACGTTTAGGCAAAATAAGTGTCGTAGAATCTTAATAATAAATATTTATTTATAGAAACCTATAATATACAAAAATAGAAGTGACAATATGAATTTACACGAATTTATAAGCAGTTATGAGTACAAAATAACATAAAATGCAAACAACTCGTTTAAACAACAATATTTAATACTTACAGATGAAGTTTTTGCAAAATGAGTGTCGTAGAAAATTCATACTGAATATCTTATTATAAAAGCACATAATGGACAATATTAGGAGCGTTCATATGAATTTGCATGAATTTATGCGTAGTTACGATGCCAAAATACCTCCAAATACAATCAACTCGTTTAAACTGCAGTTTTTAATTCATCCGGATAACGTTCTATGCCAAATAAATGTCGTAGAATCATAACATTGAATATTTAATTATAATGATATACTATAGACAAAAAGTAAAGTATCCATATGAATTTGCGCGATTTTTTTTGCGCAGTTATGAGGCCAAAATAACATCGAATGCTAACAATGTGTTTAAATGACAGTTTTTAATACATAATGTGATGTTTTTGTGCAAAATCAGTGTTATGGAAAATTCACATTCAATATTTAATTATAAAACACATAATAGACAATATTATGAGTGTTCTTACGAAATTTCTCGAACAGATTCGCAGTTATGAGGCCAAAATAACATAAAACTCAAACAACTCGTTTAGACAACAGTTTTTAATTCATCCAGAAGAAGTTTTAGGCAAAATAAGTGTCGTAGAATCTTAATATTGAATATTTAATTATAAAAATATATAATAGACAACATAGGAAGCGTCCATATAAATTTGCGCAAATTTAATTGCAGTTATGATGCCAAAATAACATAAAACACAATCAATTTATTTAAACAAGAGTTTTTGACGCATCCAGAGGATGTATTTGTGCAAAATGAGTATCGTAGAATATTCAATTGTCAAAACATATAATAGACAATATCAGGAGTGTTCATATCAATTTCAACAAATTTATGCACAGTTTTGGGGTCCAAAATAACATAAAACACAAACAACTCGTTTAAACTGCAATTTTTAATTCATCCGGAATTTGTTTTAGGCAAAAAAAATGTGTCGTAGAATCTTAATATTGAATATTTAATTATAAAATATATAATAGACAAAATTAGAAATGTTCACAAGAATTTGCAGGAATTTAATTACAGTTTTGAGGCCCCAATAACATAAAAAACAATCGACTTATTTAAACAACAGTTTTTAATGCACCCATTGGATGTTTTGTGCAAAAGGAGCGTCGTACTATATTCATACTGAATATTCAATTGTAAAAAGATATAATAGATAATATTATGACTGTTCATATGAATTTAAACGAATTTATGCGGAGTTATAAAGCCAAAATAGCACAAAACGCAAACAACTCATCTAAACAACGGATTTTAATTCATCTGGATGACGTTTTAGGCAAAATAAGTATCGCAGAATATTAATATTGAATATTTAATTATAAAAACATATAATAGACAATATTAGAAGTGTCCATATGAATTTGGACGAATTTATGCATAGTTATGATGCCAAAATAACATCAAAGGAAAACAATGTTTAAACAATAATTTTCAATGCATCTGGATTACATTTAGGCAAAATAAGTGTCGTAGAATCTTAATATTACATATTTAATTATACAAACATATAATATACCAAATTAAAAGTGTCCATATGAATTTACACGAATTTATGCGCAGTTATGAGGCGAAAATAATATCAAATACAAACAACTTGTTTGAACAACAATTTTTAATACATACGGATGAAGTGTTTGTGCAAAATGAGTGTCGTAGAATATTCATACTCAATATCTAATTATAAAAACACATAATAGACAATATTTGGAGTGTTCGTATTAATTTTCACGAATTTATGCGCAGTTATGATGCCAACATAACTCCAAACGCAATCAACTCGTTTAAACAACAGTTTTTACAACATGAGTGTATTCATATTGAATATTCAATTGTAAAAACATATAATAGACGATATCAGGAGAGTTCATATCAATTTCAACAAATTTATGCTCAGTTTTGTGGCCAAAATAATATAAAACACAAACAACTCGTTTAAACAGTAGTTTTTAATTCATCCGGAAGATGTTTTAGGCAAAATAAGCGTCGTAGAATCTTAATATTGAATATTTAATTATAAAAACAAATAATAGACAAAATTAGAAGTGTTCACAAGAATTTTACACGAATTTAATTGCAGTTTTGAGGCCCAAATAACATAAAACACAATCAAGTTATTTAGACAACAGTTTTTAATGCACCCATAGGATGTTTTGTGCAAAATGAGTGTCGTAGCATATTCATACTGGATATTCAATTGTAAAAAGATATAATAGACAATTTTTATGACTGTTCATATGAATTTAAACGAATTTATGCGGAGTTATGAGGCCATAATAGCACAAACCGCAAACAACTCATTTAAACAACAGATTTTAATTCATCTGGATGACGTTTTAGGCAAAATAAGCGTGGTAGAATCTTAATTTTGAATATTTACTTATAAAAACATATAATACACAACATTAGAAGTATACAAATGAATTTGCACGAATTTATGCATAGTAATGATGCCAAAATAACATCAAACGAAAACAACAATTTTCAATGCATCTGGATGACGTTTAGGCAAAATAAGTGTCATAGAACCTTAATAATAAATATTTATTTATAGAAATATATAATATGCAAAATTAGAAGTGTCAATATGAATTTACACGAATTTATAAGCAGTTATGAGTACAAAATAACATAAAATGCAAACAACTTGTAAGAACAATTTTTAATACTTACAGATGACGTTTTTGCAAAATGAGTGTCGTAGAATATTCATACTGAATATCTTATTATAAAAGCACATAATGGACAGTATTAGGAGCGTTCATATGAATTTGCACGAATTTATAAGCAGTTACGATGCCAAAATAACTCAAAATACAATCAACTCGTTTAAACTGCAGTTTTTAGTTCATATGGATGACGTTCTATGCCAAATAAGTGTCGTAGAATCATAATATTGAATATTTAATTATAATGATATACTATAGATAAAATTTGAAGTATCCATATGAATTTGTGCGATTTTTTTGTGCAGTATGAGGCCAAAATATCATTAAACACAAACAACTCATTTAACAGCAGTTTTAACTCATCCAGAAGATGTTTTAGGCAAAATAAGTGTCGTAGAATCTTAATATTGAATATTTACTTATAAAAACATATAAAATAGACAACATTAGAAGTGTCCATATGAGTTTTCATGAATTTATGCATAGTTATGATGCCAAAATAACATCAAACAAAAACAACATTTAAACAACAATTTTCAATGCATCTGGATGACGTTTAGGCAAAATAAGTGTCGTAGAATCTTAATAATAAATATTTATTTATAGAAACCTATAATATACAAAAATAGAAGTGACAATATGAATTTAAACGAATTTATAAGCAGTTATGAGTATAAAATAACATAAAATGCAAACAACTCGTTTAAACAACAATATTTAATACTTACAGATGAAGTTTTTGCAAAATGAGTGTCGTAGAAAATTCATACTGAATATCTTATTATAAAAGCACATAATGGACAATATTAGGAGCGTTCATATGAATTTGCATGAATTTATGCGTAGTTACGATGCCAAAATACCTCCAAATACAATCAACTCGTTTAAACTGCAGTTTTTAATTCATCCGGATAACGTTCTATGCCAAATAAATGTCGAATCATAACATTGAATATTTAATTATAATGATATACTATAGACAAAAAGTAAAGTATCCATATGAATTTGCGCGATTTTTTTGCGCAGTTATGAGGCCAAAATAACATCGAATGCTAACAATGTGTTTAAATGACAGTTTTTAATACATAATGTGATGTTTTTGTGCAAAATCAGTGTTATGGAAAATTCACATTCAATATTTAATTATAAAACACATAATAGACAATATTATGAGTGTTCTTACGAAATTTCTCGAACAGATTCGCAGTTATGAGGCCAAAATAACATAAAACTCATACAACTCGTTTAGACAACAGTTTTTAATTCATCCAGAAGAAGTTTTAGGCAAAATAAGTGTCGTAGAATATTAATATTGAATATTTAATTATAAAAATATATAATAGACAACATAGGAAGCGTCCATATAAATTTGCGCAAATTTAATTGCAGTTATGATGCCAAAATAACATAAAACACAATCAATTTATTTAAACAAGAGTTTTTGACGCATCCAGAGGATGTATTTGTGCAAAATGAGTATCGTAGAATATTCAATTGTCAAAACATATAATAGACAATATCAGGAGTGTTCATATCAATTTGAACAAATTTATGCACAGTTTTGGGGTCCAAAATAACATAAAACACAAACAACTCGTTTAAACTGCAATTTTTAATTCATCCGGAATTTGTTTTAGGCAAAAAAAATGTGTCGTAGAATCTTAATATTGAATATTTAATTATAAAATATATAATAGACAAAATTAGAAATGTTCACAAGAATTTGCAGGAATTTAATTACAGTTTTGAGGCCCCAATAACATAAAAAACAATCGACTTATTTAAACAACAGTTTTTAATGCACCCATTGGATGTTTTGTGCAAAACGAGCGTCGTACTATATTCATACTGAATATTCAATTGTAAAAAGATATAATAGATAATATTATGACTGTTCATATGAATTTAAACGAATTTATGCGGAGTTATAAAGCCAAAATAGCACAAAACGCAAACAACTCATCTAAACAACGGATTTTAATTCATCTGGATGACGTTTTAGGCAAAATAAGTATCGCAGAATATTAATATTGAATATTTAATTATAAAAACATATAATAGACAACATTAGAAGTGTCCATATGAATTTGGACGAATTTATGCATAGTTATGATGCCAAAATAACATCAAAGGAAAACAATGTTTAAACAATAATTTTCAATGCATCTGGATTACATTTAGGCAAAATAAGTGTCGTAGAATCTTAATATTACATATTTAATTATACAAACATATAATATACCAAATTAAAAGTGTCCATATGAATTTACACGAATTTATGCGCAGTTATGAGGCCAAAATAATATAAAATACAAACAACTTGTTTGAACAACAATTTTTAATACATACGGATGAAGTGTTTGTGCAAAATGAGTGTCGTAGAATATTCATACTCAATATCTAATTATAAAAACACATAATAGACAATATTTGGAGTGTTCATATTAATTTTCACGAATTTATGCGCAGTTATGATGCCAAAATAACTCCAAACGCAATCAACTCGTTTAACAACAGTTTTTACAACATGAGTGTCGTAGAATATTCATATTGAATATTCAATTGTAAAAACATATAATAGACGATATCAGGAGAGTTCATATCAATTTCAACAAATTTATGCTCAGTTTTGTGGCCAAAATAACATAAAACACAAACAACTCGTTTAAACAGTAGTTTTTAATTCATCCGGAAGATGTTTTAGGCAAAATAAGCGTCGTAGAATCTTAATATTGAATATTTAATTATAAAAACATATAATAGACAAAATTAGAAGTGTTCACAAGAATTTTACACGAATTTAATTGCAGTTTTGAGGTCCAAATAACATAAAACACAATCAAGTTATTTAGACAACAGTTTTTAATGCACCCATAGGATGTTTTGTGCAAAATGAGTGTCGTAGCATATTCATACTGGATATTCAATTGTAAAAAGATATAATAGACAATTTTTATGACCGTTCATATGAATTTAAACGAATTTATGCGGAGTTATGAGGCCATAATAGCACAAACCGCATACAACTCATTTAAACAGCAGATTTTAATTCATCTGGATGACGTTTTAGGCAAAATAAGCGCGGTAGAATCTTAATTTTGAATATTTACTTATAAAAACATATAATACACAACATTAGAAGTATACAAATGAATTTGCACGAATTTATGCATAGTAATGATGCCAAAATAACATCAAACGAAAACAACAATTTTCAATGCATCTGGATGACGTTTAGGCAAAATAAGTATCATAGAACCTTAATAATAAATATTTATTTATAGAAACATATAATATGCAAAATTAGAAGTGTCAATAAGAATTTACACGAATTTATAAGTAGTTATGAGTACAAAATAACATAAAATGCAAACAATTTGTTTAAACAACAATTTTTAATACTTACAGATGACGTTTTTGCAAAATGAGTGTCGTAGAATATTCATACTGAATATCTTATTATAAAAGCACATAATGGACAGTATTAGGAGCATTCATATGAATTTGCACGAATTTATGCGCAGTTACGATGCCAAAATAACTCAAAATATAATCAACTCGTTTAAACTGCAGTTTTTAGTTCATATGGATGACGTTCTATGCCAAATAAGTGTCGTAGAATCATAATATTGAATATTTAATTATAATGATATACTATAGATAAAATTTGAAGTATCCATATGAATTTGTGCGATTTTTTTGTGCAGTTATGAGGCCAAAATATCATTAAACACAAACAACTCATTTAACAGCAGTTTTAACTCATCCAGAAGATGTTTTAGGCAAAATAAGTGTCGTAGAATCTTAATATTGAATATTTACTTATAAAAACATATAAAATAGACAACATTAGAAGTGTCCATATGAGTTTTCATGAATTTATGCATAGTTATGATGCCAAAATAACATCAAACAAAAACAACATTTAAACAACAATTTTCAATGCATCTGGATGACGTTTAGGCAAAATAAGTGTCGTAGAATCTTAATAATAAATATTTATTTATAGAAACCTATAATATACAAAAATAGAAGTGACAATATGAATTTAAACGAATTTATAAGCAGTTATGAGTATAAAATAACATAAAATGCAAACAACTCGTTTAAACAACAATATTTAATACTTACAGATGAAGTTTTTGCAAAATGAGTGTCGTAGAAAATTCATACTGAATATCTTATTATAAAACACATAATGGACAATATTAGGAGCGTTCATATGAATTTGCATGAATTTATGCGTAGTTACGATGCCAAAATACCTCCAAATACAATCAACTCGTTTAAACTGCAGTTTTTAATTCATCCGGATAACGTTCTATGCCAAATAAATGTCGTAGAATCATAACATTGAATATTTAATTATAATGATATACTATAGACAAAAAGTAAAGTATCCATATGAATTTGCGCGATTTATTTTGCGCAGTTATGAGGCCAAAATAACATCGAATGCTAACAATGTGTTTAAATGACAGTTTTTAATACATAATGTGATGTTTTTGTGCAAAATCAGTGTTATGGAAAATTCACATTCAATATTTAATTATAAAACACATAATAGACAATATTATGAGTGTTCTTACGAAATTTCTCGAACAGATTCGCAGTTATGAGGCCAAAATAACATAAAACTCATACAACTCGTTTAGACAACAGTTTTTAATTCATCCAGAAGAAGTTTTAGGCAAAATAAGTGTCGTAGAATCTTAATATTGAATATTTAATTATAAAAATATATAATAGACAACATAGGAAGCGTCCATATAAATTTGCGCAAATTTAATTGCAGTTATGATGCCAAAATAACATAAAACACAATCAATTTATTTAAACAAGAGTTTTTGACGCATCCGAGGATGTATTTGTGCAAAATGAGTATCGTAGAATATTCAATTGTCAAAACATATAATAGACAATATCAGGAGTGTTCATATCAATTTGAACAAATTTATGCACAGTTTTGGGGTCCAAAATAACATAAAACACAAACAACTCGTTTAAACTGCAATTTTTAATTCATTCGGAATTTGTTTTATGCAAAAAAAATGTGTCGTAGAATCTTAATATTGAATATTTAATTATAAAATATATAATAGACAAAATTAGAAATGTTCACAAGAATTTGCAGGAATTTAATTACAGTTTTGAGGCCCCAATAACATAAAAAACAATCGACTTATTTAAACAACAGTTTATAATGCACCCATTGGATGTTTTGTGCAAAAGGAGCGTCGTACTATATTCATACTGAATATTCAATTGTAAAAAGATATAATAGATAATATTATGACTGTTCATATGAATTTAAACGAATTTATGCGGAGTTATAAAGCCAAAATAGCACAAAACGCAAACAACTCATCTAAACAACGGATTTTAATTCATCTGGATGACGTTTTAGGCAAAATAAGTATCGCAGAATATTAATATTGAATATTTAATTATAAAAACATATAATAGACAATATCAGAAGTGTCCATATGAATTTGGACGAATTTATGCATAGTTATGATGCCAAAATAACATCAAAGGAAAACAATGTTTAAACAATAATTTTCAATGCATCTGGACTACATTTAGGCAAAATAAGTGTCGTAGAATCTTAATATTACATATTTAATTATACAAACATATAATATACCAAATTAAAAGTGTCCATATGAATTTACACGAATTTATGCGCAGTTATGAGGCGAAAATAATATCAAATACAAACAACTTGTTTGAACAACAATTTTTAATACATACGGATGAAGTGTTTGTGCAAAATGAGTGTCGTAGAATATTCATACTCAATATCTAATTATAAAAACACATAATAGACAATATTTGGAGTGTTCGTATTAATTTTCACGAATTTATGCGCAGTTATGATGCCAAAATAACTCCAAACGCAATCAACTCGTTTAAACAACAGTTTTTACAACATGAGTGTCGTAGAATATTCATATTGAATATTCAATTGTAAAAACATATAATAGACGATATCAGGAGAGTTCATATCAATTTCAACAAATTTATGCTCAGTTTTGTGGCCAAAATAATATAAAACACAAACAACTCGTTTAAACAGTAGTTTTTAATTCATCCGGAAGATGTTTTAGGCAAAATAAGCGTCGTAGAATCTTAATATTGAATATTTAATTATAAAAACAAATAATAGACAAAATTAGAAGTGTTCACAAGAATTTTACACGAATTTAATTGCAGTTTTGAGGCCCAAATAACATAAAACACAATCAAGTTATTTAGACAACAGTTTTTAATGCACCCATAGGATGTTTTGTGCAAAATGAGTGTCGTAGCATATTCATACTGGATATTCAATTGTAAAAAGATATAATAGACAATTTTTATGACTGTTCATATGAATTTAAACGAATTTATGCGGAGTTATGAGGCCATAATAGCACAAACCGCAAACAACTCATTTAAACAGCAGATTTTAATTCATCTGGATGACGTTTTAGGCAAAATAAGCGTGGTAGAATCTTAATTTTGAATATTTACTTATAAAAACATATAATACACAACATTAGAAGTATACAAATGAATTTGCACGAATTTATGCATAGTAATGATGCAAAATAACATCAAACGAAAACAACAATTTTCAATGCATCTGGATGACGTTTAGGCAAAATAAGTGTCATAGAACCTTAATAATAAATATTTATTTATAGAAACATATAATATGCAAAATTAGAAGTGTCAATATGAATTTACACGAATTTATAAGTAGTTATGAGTACAAAATAACATAAAATGCAAACAATTTGTTTAAACAACAATTTTTAATACTTACAGATGACGTTTTTGCAAAATGAGTGTCGTAGAATATTCATACTGAATATCTTATTATAAAAGCACATAATGGACAGTATTAGGAGCGTTCATATGAATTTGCACGAATTTATGCACAGTTACGATGCCAAAATAACTCAAAATATAATCAACTCGTTTAAACTGCAGTTTTTAGTTCATATGGATGACGTTCTATGCCAAATAAGTGTCGTAGAATCATAATATTGAATATTTAATTATAATGATATACTATAGATAAAATTTGAAGTATCCATATGAATTTGTGCGATTTGTTTGTGCAGTTATGAGGCCAAAATATCATTAAACACAAACAACTCATTTAACAGCAGTTTTAACTCATCCAGAAGATGTTTTAGGCAAAATAAGTGTCGTAGAATCTTAATATTGAATATTTACTTATAAAAACATATAAAATAGACAACATTAGAAGTGTCCATATGAGTTTTCATGAATTTATGCATAGTTATGATGCCAAAATAACATCAAACAAAAACAACATTTAAACAACAATTTTCAATGCATCTGGATGACGTTTAGGCAAAATAAGTGTCGTAGAATCTTAATAATAAATATTTATTTATAGAAACCTATAATATACAAAAATAGAAGTGACAATATGAATTTACACGAATTTATAAGCAGTTATGAGTACAAAATAACATAAAATGCAAACAACTCGTTTAAACAACAATATTTAATACTTACAGATGAAGCTTTTGCAAAATGAGTGTCGTAGAAAATTCATACTGAATATCTTATTATAAAAGCATATAATGGACAATATTAGGAGCGTTCATATGAATTTGCATGAATTTATGTGTAGTTACGATGCCAAAATACCTCCAAATACAATCAACTCGTTTAAACTGCAGTTTTTAATTCATCCGGATAACGTTCTATGCCAAATAAATGTCGTAGAATCATAACATTGAATATTTAATTATAATGATATACTATAGACAAAAAGTAAAGTATCCATATGAATTTGCGCGATTTTTTTTGCGCAGTTATGAGGCCAAAATAACATCGAATGCTAACAATGTGTTTAAATGACAGTTTTTAATACATAATGTGATGTTTTTGTGCAAAATCAGTGTTATGGAAAAAATTCACATTCAATATTTAATTATAAAACACATAATAGACAATATTATGAGTGTTCCTACGAAATTTTTCGAACATATTCGCAGTTATGAGGCCAAAATAACATAAAACTCAAACAACTCGTTTAGACAACAGTTTTTAATTCATCCAGAAGAAGTTTTAGGCAAAATAAGTGTCGTAGAATCTTAATATTGAATATTTAATTATAAAAATATATAATAGACAACATAGGAAGCGTCCATATAAATTTGCGCAAATTTAATTGCAGTTATGATGCCAAAATAACATAAAACACAATCAATTTATTTAAACAAGAGTTTTTGACGCATCCAGAGGATGTATTTGTGCAAAATGAGTATCGTAGAATATTCAATTGTCAAAACATATAATAGACAATATCAGGAGTGTTCATATCAATTTGAACAAATTTATGCACAGTTTTGGGGTCCAAAATAACATAAAACACAAACAACTCGTTTAAACTGCAACTTTTAATTCATCCGGAATTTGTTTTAGGCAAAAAAATGTGTTGTAGAATCTTAATATTGAATATTTAATTATAAAATATATAATAGACAAAATTAGAAATGTTCACAAGAATTTGCAAGAATTTAATTACAGTTTTGAGGCCCCAATAACATAAAAAATAATCGACTTATTTAAACAATAGTTTTTAATGCACCCATTGGATGTTTTGTGCAAAAGGAGCGTCGTACTATATTCATACTGAATATTCAATTGTAAAAAGATATAATAGATAATATTATGACTGTTCATATGAATTTAAACGAATTTATGCGGAGTTATAAAGCCAAAATAGCACAAAACGCAAACAATCTCATCTAAACAACGGATTTTAATTCATCTGGATGACGTTTTAGGCAAAATAAGTATCGCAGAATATTAATATTGAATATTTAATTATAAAAACATATAATAGACAACATTAGAAGTGTCCATATGAATTTGGACGAATTTATGCATAGTTATGATGCCAAAATAACATCAAAGGAAAACAATGTTTAAACAATAATTTTCAATGCATCTGGATTACATTTAGGCAAAATAAGTGTCGTAGAATCTTAATATTACATATTTAATTATACAAACATATAATATACCAAATTAAAGGTGTCCATATGAATTTACACGAATTTATGCGCAGTTATGAGGCGAAAATAATATCAAATACAAACAACTTGTTTGAACAACAGTTTTTAATACATACGGATGAAGTGTTTGTGCAAAATGAGTGTCGTAGAATATTCATACTCAATATCTAATTATAAAAACTCATAATAGACAATATTTGGAGTGTTCATATTAATTTTCACGAATTTATGCGCAGTTATGATGCCAAAATAACTCCAAACGCAATCAACTCGTTTAAACAACAGTTTTTACAACATGAGTGTCGTAGAATATTCATATTGAATATTCAATTGTAAAAACATATAATAGACGATATCAGGAGAGTTCATATCAATTTCAACAAATTTATGCTCAGTTTTGTGGCCAAAATAATATAAAACACAAACAACTCGTTTAAACAGTAGTTTTTAATTCATCCTAAAGATGTTTTAGGCAAAATAAGCGTCGTAGAATCTTAATATTGAATATTTAATTATAAAAACAAATAATAGACAAAATTAGAAGTGTTCACAAGAATTTTACACGAATTTAATTGCAGTTTTGAGGCCCAAATAACATAAAACACAATCAAGTTATTTAGACAACAGTTTTTAATGCACCCATAGGATGTTTTGTGCAAAATGAGTGTCGTAGCATATTCATACTGGATATTCAATTGTAAAAAGATATAATAGACAATTTTTATGACCGTTCATATGAATTTAAACGAATTTATGCGGAGTTATGAGGCCATAATAGCACAAACCGCATACAACTCATTTAAACAGCAGATTTTAATTCATCTGGATGACGTTTTAGGCAAAATAAGCGCGGTAGAATCTTAATTTTGAATATTTACTTATAAAAACATATAATACACAACATTAGAAGTATACAAATGAATTTGCACGAATTTATGCATAGTAATGATGCCAAAATAACATCAAACGAAAACAATAATTTTCAATGCATCTGGATGACGTTTAGGCAAAATAAGTGTCATAGAACCTTAATAATAAATATTTATTTATAGAAACATATAATATGCAAAATTAGAAGTGTCAATATGAATTTACACGAATTTATAAGCAGTTATGAGTACAAAATAACATAAAATGCAAACAACTTGTAAGAACAATTTTTAATACTTACAGATGACGTTTTTGCAAAATGAGTGTCGTAGAATATTCATACTGAATATCTTATTATAAAAGCACATAATGGACAGTATTAGGAGCGTTCATATGAATTTGCACGAATTTATAAGCAGTTACGATGCCAAAATAACTCAAAATACAATCAACTTGTTTAAACTGCAGTTTTTAGTTCATATGGATGACGTTCTATGCCAAATAAGTGTCATAGAATCATAATATTGAATATTTAATTATAATGATATACTATAGATAAAATTTGAAGTATCCATATGAATTTGTGCGATTTTTTTGTGCAGTTATGAGGCCAAAATATCATTAAACACAAACAACTCATTTAACAGCAGTTTTTAACTCATCCAGAAGATGTTTTAGGCAAAATAAGTATCGTAGAATCTTAATATTGAATATTTACTTATAAAAACATATAAAATAGACAACATTAGAAGTGTCCATATGAGTTTTCATGAATTTTTGCATAGTTATGATGCCAAAATAACATCAAACAAAAACAACATTTAAACAACAATTTTCAATGCATCTGGATGACGTTTAGGCAAAATAAGTGTCGTAGAATCTTAATAATAAATATTTATTTATAGAAACCTATAATATACAAAAATAGAAGTGACAATATGAATTTACACGAATTTATAAGCAGTTATGAATACAAAATAACATAAAATGCAAACAACTCGTTTAAACAACAATATTTAATACTTACAGATGAAGTTTTTGCAAAATGAGTGTTGTAGAAAATTCATACTGAATATCTTATTATAAAAGCACATAATGGACAATATTAGGAGCGTTCATATGAATTTGCATGAATTTATGCGTAGTTACGATGCCAAAATAACTCCAAATACAATCAACTTGTTTAAACTGCAGTTTTTAATTCATCCGGATAACGTTCTATGCCAAATAAATGTCGTAGAATCATAATATTGAATATTTAATTATAATGATATACTATAGACAAAAAGTAAAGTATCCTTATGAATTTGCGCGATTTTTTTTGCGCAGTTATGAGGCCAAAATAACATCGAATGCTAACAATGTGTTTAAATGACAGTTTTTAATACATAATGTGATGTTTTTGTGCAAAATCAGTGTTATGGAAAATTCACATTCAATATTTAATTATAAAACACATAATAGACAATATTATGAGTGTTCTTACGAAATTTCTCGAACAGATTCGCAGTTATGAGGCCAAAATAACATAAAACTCAAACAACTCGTTTAGACAACAGTTTTTAATTCATCCAGAAGAAGTTTTAGGCAAAATAAGTGTCGTAGAATCTTAATATTGAATATTTAATTATAAAAATATATAATAGACAACATAGGAAGTGTCCATATAAATTTGCGCAAATTTAATTGCAGTTATGATGCCAAAATAACATAAAACACAATCAATTTATTTAAACAAAGAGTTTTTGACGCATCCAGAGGATGTATTTGTGCAAAATGAGTATCGTAGAATATTCAATTGTCAAAACATATAATAGACAATATCAGGAGTGTTCATATCAATTTGAACAAATTTATGCACAGTTTTGGGGTCCAAAATAACATAAAACACAAACAACTCGTTTAAACTGCGACTTTTAATTCATCCGGAATTTGTTTTAGGCAAAAAAAATGTGTTGTAGAATCTTAAAATTGAATATTTAATTATAAAATATATAATAGACAAAATTAGAAATGTTCACAAGAATTTGCAGGAATTTAATTACAGTTTTGAGGCCCCAATAACATAAAAAACAATCGACTTATTTAAACAACAGTTTTTAATGCACCCATTGGATGTTTTGTGCAAAATGAGCGTCGTACTATATTCATACTGAATATTCAATTGTAAAAAGATATAATAGATAATATTATGACTGTTCATATGAATTTAAACGAATTTATGCGGAGTTATAAAGCCAAAATAGCACAAAACGCAAACAACTCATCTAAACAACGGATTTTAATTCATCTGGATGACGTTTTAGGCAAAATAAGTATCGCAGAATATTAATATTGAATATTTAATTATAAAAACATATAATAGACAACATTAGAAGTGTCCATATGAATTTGGACGAATTTATGCATATTTATGATGCCAAAATAACATCAAAGGAAAACAATGTTTAAACAATAATTTTCAATGCATCTGGATTACATTTAGGCAAAATAAGTGTCGTAGAATCTTAATATTACATATTTAATTATACAAACATATAATATACCAAATTAAAAGTGTCCATATGAATTTACACGAATTTATGCGCAGTTATGAGGCGAAAATAATATCAAATACAAACAACTTGTTTGAACAACAGTTTTTAATACATACGGATGAAGTGTTTGTGCAAAATGAGTGTCGTAGAATATTCATACTCAATATCTAATTATAAAAACACATAATAGACAATATTTGGAGTGTTCATATTAATTTTCACGAATTTATGCGCAGTTATGATGCCAAAATAACTCCAAACGCAATCAACTCGTTTAAACAACAGTTTTTACAACATGAGTGTCGTAGAATATTCATATTGAATATTCAATTGTAAAAACATATAATAGACGATATCATGAGAGTTCATATCAATTTCAACAAATTGATGCTCAGTTTTGTGGCCAAAATAATATAAAACACAAACAACTCGTTTAAACAAATAGTTTTTAATTCATCCGGAAGATGTTTTAGGCAAAATAAGCGTCGTAGAATCTTAATATTGAATATTTAATTATAAAAACAAATAATAGACAAAATTAGAAGTGTTCACAAGAATTTTACACGAATTTAATTGCAGTTTTGAGGCCCAAATAACATAAAACACAATCAAGTTATTTAGACAACAGTTTTTAATGCACCCATAGGATGTTTTGTGCAAAATGAGTGTCGTAGCATATTCATACTGGATATTCAATTGTAAAAAGATATAATAGACAATTTTTATGACCGTTCATATGAATTTAAACGAATTTATGCGGAGTTATGAGGCCAAAATAGCGCAAACAGCAAACAACTCATTTAAACAGCAGATTTTAATTCATCTGAATGACGTTTTAGGCAAAATAAGCGTGGTAGAATCTTAATTTTGAATATTTACTTATAAAAACATATAATACACAACATTAGAAGTATACAAATGAATTTGCACGAATTTATGCATAGTAATGATGCCAAAATAACATCAAACGAAAACAACAATTTTCAATGCATCTGGATGACGTTTAGGCAAAATAAGTATCATAGAACCTTAATAATAAATATTTATTTATCGAAACATATAATATGCAAAATTAGAAGTGTCAATATGAATTTACACGAATTTATAAGTAGTTATGAGTACAAAATAACATAAAATGCAAATAATTTGTTTAAACAACAATTTTTAATACTTACAGATGACGTTTTTGCAAAATGAGTGTCGTAGAATATTCATACGGAATATCTTATTATAAAAGCACATAATGGACAGTATTAGGAGCGTTCATATGAATTTGCACGAATTTATGCGCAGTTACGATGCCAAAATAACTCAAAATATAATCAACTCGTTTAAACTGCAGTTTTTAGTTCATATGGATGACGTTCTATGCCAAATAAGTGTCGTAGAATCATAACATTGAATTATAATGATATACTATAGACAAAAAGTAAAGTATCCATATGAATTTGCGTGATTTTTTTTGCGCAGTTATGAGGCCAAAATAACATCGAATGCTAACAATGTGTTTAAATGACAGTTTTTAATACATAATGTGATGTTTTTGTGCAAAATCAGTGTTATGGAAAATTCACATTCAATATTTAATTATAAAACACATAATAGACAATATTATGAGTGTTCTTACGAAATTTCTCGAACAGATTCGCAGTTATGAGGCCAAAATAACATAAAACTCAAACAACTCGTTTAGACATCAGCTTTTTAATTCATCCAGGAAGAAGTTTTAGGCAAAATAAGTGTCGTAGAATCTTAATATTGAATATTTAATTATAAAAATATATAATAGACAACATAGGAAGCGTCCATATAAATTTGCGCAAATTTAATTACGAGTTATGATGCCAAAATAACATAAAACACAATCAATTTATTTAAACAAGAGTTTTTGACGCATCCGAGAGGATGTATTTGTGCAAAATGAGTATCGTAGAATATTCAATTGTCAAAACATATAATAGACAATATCAGAGTGTTCATATCAATTTCAACAAATTTATGCACAGTTTTGGGGTCCAAAATAACATAAAACACAAACAACTCGTTTAAACGCAATTTTTAATTCATCGGGAATTTGTTTTAGGCAAAAAAAATATGTCGTAGAATCTTAATATTGAATATTTAATTATAAAATATATAATAGACAAAATTAGAAATGTTCACAAGAATTTGCAGGAATTTAATTACAGTTTTGAGGCCCCAATAACATAAAAAACAATCGACTTATTTAAACAAGAGTTTTTAATGCACCCATTGGATGTTTTGTGCAAAACGAGCGTCGTACTATATTCATACTGAATATTCAATTGTAAAAAGATATAATAGATAATATTATGACTGTTCATATGAATTTAAACGAATTTATGCGGAGTTATAAAGCCAAAATAGCACAAAACGCAAACAACTCATCTAAACAACGGATTTTAATTCATCTGGATGACGTTTTTGTCAAAATAAGTATCGCAGAATATTAATATTGAATATTTAATTATAAAAACATATAATAGACAACATTAGAAGTGTCCATATGAATTTGGACGAATTTATGCATAGTTATGATGCCAAAATAACATCAAAGGAAAACAATGTTTAAACAATAATTTTCAATGCATCTGGATTACATTTAGGCAAAATAAGTGTCGTAGAATCTTAATATTACATATTTAATTATACAAACATATAATATACCAAATTAAAAGTGTCCATATGAATTTACACGAATTTATGCGCAGTTATGAGGCCAAAATAATATAAAATACAAACAACTTGTTTGAACAACAGTTTTTAATACATACGAATGAAGTGTTTGTGCAAAATGAGTGTCGTAGAATATTCATACTCAATATCTAATTATAAAAACACATAATAGACAATATTTGGAGTGTTCATATTAATTTTCATGAATTTATGCGCAGTTATGATGCCAAAATAACTCCAAACGCAATCAACTCGTTTAAACAACAGTTTTTACAACATGAGTGTCGTAGAATATTCATATTGAATATTCAATTGTAAAAACATATAATAGACGATATCGGGATAGTTCATATCAATTTCAACAAATTTATGCTCAGTTTGTGGCCAAAATAATATAAAACACAAACAACTCGTTTAAACAAGTAGTTTTTAATTCATCCGAAGATGTTTTAGGCAAAATAAGCGTCGTAGAATCTTAATATTGAATATTTAATTATAAAAACAAATAATAGACAAAATTAGAAGTGTTCACAAGAATTTTACACGAATTTAATTGCAGTTTTGAGGCCCAAATAACATAAAACACAATCAAGTTATTTAGACAACGCTTTTTAATGCACCCATAGGATGTTTTGTGCAAAATGAGTGTCGTAGCATATTCATACTTGGATATTCAATTGTAAAAAGATATAATAGATAATTTTTATGACTATTCATATGAATTTAAACGAATATATGCGGAGTTATGAGGCCATAATAGCACAAACCGCAAACAACTCATTTAAACAAGAGATTTTAATTCATCTGGATGACGTTTTAGGCAAAATAAGCGTGGTAGAATCTTAATTTTGAATATTTACTTATAAAAACATATAATACACAACATTAGAAGTATACAAATGAATTTGCACGAATTTATGCATAGTAATGATGCCAAAATAACATCAAACGAAAACAATAATTTTCAATGCATCTGGATGACGTTTAGGCAAAATAAGTGTCATAGAACCTTAATAATAAATAAATATTTATAGAAACATATAATATGCAAAATTAGAAGTGTCAATATGAATTTACATGAATTTATAAGCAGTTATGAGTACAAAATAACATAAAATGCAAACAACTTGTTTAAACAACAATTTTTAATACATACAGATGACGTTTTTGCAAAATGAGTGTCGTAGAATATTCATACTGAATATCTTATTATAAAAGCACATAATGGACAGCATTAGGAGCGTTAATATGAATTTTCACGAATTTATGCGCAGTTACGATGCCAAAATAACTCAAAATACAATCAACTCGTTTAAACTGCAGTTTTTAGTTCATATGGATGACATTCTATGCCAAATAAGTGTCGTAGAATCATAATATTGAATATTTAATTATAATGATATACTAGAGATAAAATTTGAAGTTTCCATATGAATTTGTGTGATTTTTTTGTGCATTTATGAGGCCAAAATATCATTAAACACAAACAACTCATTTAACAGCAGTTTTTAACTCATCCAGAAAATGTTTTAGGCCAAATAAGTGTCGTAGAATCTTAATATTGAATATTTACTTATAAAAACTTATAAAATAGACAACATTAGAAGTGTCTATATGAGTTTTCACGAATTTATGCATAGTTATGATGCCAAAATAACATCAAACTAATAACTAAAGAGAATAAATCAAGTAACTCTGACCAGAATAAAGTTTTTAAATGAGACAAAGCCGGACCATAAACATTAGTTAATGCTCAAATAAAATTATCTTTCGTATTCTTAAGAAAAATAGTGATGGAAAAAGATTCAATATTAGCACCCTGAACCACAACAGTATTATCATAAAACTTAATTAATAGACCTCCAGAACGACCTACAGCCGGAAGAAAATTCCAAGAATTAAAAGAAACAGAAATGGCCTTTAACTGACTTGAAGTAAAATCAATTTTCTTAATTTCTTACAAACATAAAAAATCAATATGATATTTTGAAAATAATTCTTTTAAAAATCTCCTCTTCTCAGAAGAATTATAACCCCTACAATTCCAAAATAATAATTTCATGATGTAACTAAAGTATTCCTCAAAGAAACAGTAGAAACAGTTGAGTGTGACCGAAGAACAGTAACCAACTTGTAAATAAAATTGTAAAAATCAGCAAAATCTCGGTGCTGAACCTCCTCAATAATAGAACACTTACAATTATTCAAATTAAAGGAAACACCCCGTAATATTTGTAAATCATTTATTTTATATAAATTTAACTGGCCGGCGCCTTTCAAAAGGATACGAAGGCAATTTTTTTGTTCGAAATTTTGAATTGTTTAATCAATTTTATCGGAGTCGTGAACACTCATTTGACCAATTATGAAAGGAAAAAAAAGCTGCAGCGATACTTTCCATCTTTATTATTTAACATATCCTGTTTTAACTGTCTATTGCTCTTGATTTTTAATACTGGTATTTGCTCTGTCAGCCATTAGAATATGGATTGAACAGTTCAAATCTGTTCAATTTGGAGGCCGCAAATCAAAAGTCAGCTTACTGAATTATTCTGTACCATCGATTTCAATCTGATGGCTGTGACCGATTGACTGAATCAGTCTTTTTAGCACGTAACCTGATTCAGTAGCGGAGCTACAACCTAAATTATGACGGGGCAATTAAATCACAGATGAGAGCAAATATTTTTTTTATGAGAGAAGAGAGGGTCATTTTATTGTTCAAATTTAAACAAAAACTAAATATTAGTATATTTTTATATATTTTTAATTTTGAAGGGGGGGTCATGACCCAAATAGACAATAGAGAGCTCTGCCACTGACCTGATCCAATGGGTCAACCCAATATCATGCAAAATAATTCGAGAATAAATAAATTCGATATAGATAAAAAAAATTGACTCCTACATTTTAGATCAGATCAGATACAAGTTGGCGAGATCTGACCCGTTTAATTGTAATTTTTATATTTATTTTATTATTTAACATGAATTAGAGTTTAATTAAGATATAATTACATATTAATTATCAACAAATTACTTAAAAGTAAATAAAAATAATTAAGAAATGATTAAGAAAAAGACCTGATTTTAAGCAAATTAGGTGGATCAAAAAATAATAACAATCCGATCATTGACACCTAGCATGCATTTAATTAAATATATAGTATATATCATATATGATATTCTCAACTAGTAAGAGCACCAAGTGTAAGATACGGCTCCCAAGAATGAAAATATAATCTTGAATTATTTTTTTGTTGGTATCAAAGAAAGCGAAGGAAATTAAAGATTTACTCGACCAAAACTTTCAACAACTACTATTGAGATTTTGAGAAGCATACATAAATATAAATTCAGAATCTATACAATATATATTTTATATTTTATAGAGATGAAACATCAATCATCACTACACTAACAATAACCTCAATTACCCAAATTTAACAAAAAAAAAAAACTAACAAACTCCTGGTCTTTACGCTTCTTTTTTTCGTCATAATCAGCAACTCACCAACGAATTGAAAGATTTCGAAAAAAAAAGTATAGTGAAAATAAATCAAGCATGAAAGCACCCCACAATATGTGGCACATGATGGTGTGATTCATGATGGTGCTTCACTCCAGAAGCTTCAGCAATCTCCCGATCGATTATCGCCTCCACCTGGTTGAAATGATCAACCGAGCAGGGGATAACAATGGCGCCTTGTTGTTCAAACCCAAATTCCTTCTCTGCCTCATCCAGCATCGCCATGAAAAGATGGTGCTTGAAGTGCTCCACCGGCACAACAAACCGCTCCTTCTCTTCTCCCTCCAAACCGACCCGAACAGTTATAAAGCCTTTCGGAGGCATTGAGCGGCGGTTGAAACTAAACAAATTATGGTGGGAGTCTTCTTTCATGGAAAAATTGTTAGAAAAAGATGTAAGTTGGAAAAGGAAGGGGAATTAAATTTGAGCGCTTTTGAGTATTGAGAGAGAGAGAGAGAAGGAGATCTAGAGTTAGAGAGAAAAAGGCCAGGGATCAGAGCTGGAGATGGTGAGGCGAAAGATGGTCAGAGAAGCCTCGCAAAGAGAGAGAGGCACGTTGGACATGATTTCTTTGAAAACTCTATGAGAAGAATTATTTTTGAGGAATACAAGTTGAGTTGAAAGATGGAGAAACGGAATGTGAAGGGAAGGATGGCGGGTTTATAAAGCAGCCTTATCGGATTTTGGATCTGTATATCCTGCGGACTATTTTCCTGGTAGCAATTATTACAGGTGGATTCTGTATTAATGCGTTGCTTTGAGTGTAAGCAGGGAGATCCGCTTTGAATCGGCAATTAAATATTCGTGAAAATGCGAGGAGGGAGGGAGCGAAGGATAGGAATGCAACTTGCTTAGTTGCTTGAGAGTTGAGATCTCAGATGACGGCGGTGTTACGCAGGCGGTGACTGCAGCAGAACAACCAAATTGTCGGCCCCACGTTTCAGTGACGTAAGTTAGGTTGAAATGTTCAACAACTAAACTACACCGCGTTCCTTTTTATCTCTTTCAGCTTGGCTCTCGCGTCAAAAACGTTACTTGATATTGAAATGTAACTTTTAAACCGCATGTCATGATTTCTCAAATTCATTCTTTATATAGGCAAAGATTACAATTAGTCATTAAATTATATTACAGTATGCCACCAAAAAAAAAAAGACTTAGTAGTTTGCATCAACTGCAACCTGTAATAGGTAACGACTACATGAGGCGGACCCAACCTCAGATCCGAGAAAGTGAGGATCCGGGTCAAATCTGATTACGTGAATCTGACCTTACCCGTTAGCATCTAAAATAGAGTGGCTCTGCCTCTACGTGTTGGCAAAAGCTACGCCAAGTGTTGATTATCTAAGTTTAATTTAACTAAGAACGAGAAATTAACGGTAGCTAAAACCTACGTCAAGTGTTGATTATCTCAGCTTTAAAACTTAGTTAAGCATTCAATCCGGATAAGCTAAATTGAGATCTTAACAATCTTCCGAACATATTCTTGGCTAAATATGGGCATGATTTGCAAGTCAAACGGTACACTATTAATTATTTCAAATGGTCTGCTATCTTGACATCATTTCAGGATAAAATTGGGTTACTAGTTTTTGGGGACGGCTTTGTATTTTTCGATTGTAGACTTATAATAATAATAAAAAAATGTATCCAAGAAATTAGGACCTTTTGTTAGGTTGTCCGTCTGAATTTTGGAAAGACCAAAGCCCCAAAGTCTTTTCGAGAAGTCTTTCAACTACGGGGTCAATGGTAGGGCTCGAGTTGGTCACTATTATTTTATATTTATTTTTATCCGATTTGATTTTTATCGGATCAAAAAAAAATTTACCCATATTTTAATATAATTTAATATTAATTAATCTTAATTAACGCCGATCTAATTTGTTAAAAAAATTATTCATATTTGACCGTAGGGTCAAATTTTGACATTTTGACACCCCTGTCTTCAACGCACAGGTACTTCCAAGCTAGAAAGGAATATTGTAACCAAATTTCATTCAAAGAAGAAATACCCAATATTAAATTTATGAAATATTATTATTCCAACAAAATGGCAGACAGCGGAATTTCTCGTGGGGACAGTTTTTCCTTAATCATTTTGATGTTTAACAGAGAATGTGAAAACTAAAACCGTGTTAGGAACAAGCAGGTAGAAATTGGGAATCACGAGGGCCCTGTATGAATCTCTTTTTTTTTTTTTTTTTTTTTTTTTTTCAAATGTATGAACCTGTTAGGCCACGCTGCCTTTTCTCTTCTTTTCTTTTTCTTTCTCTCTAACGCATTTAAAAAAAATATATAACACCATTTCTTTCTTTTTCTAATATTTTTAATATTATTTAAATTCTTAAATAATTTATCAATAAAAAACTTAAAACTATATTTAAAATCGTAAGATATTTAGAATATTAGATGTACAATTTTATCTTTTGTGCATTTTGAACTCCACCTGTTCAGAGCATTTATGAATGTACATATTTTTTCCTCATGTAAATTTTCAATTGTTTGAAATAAAATATGAAATATTACTACGACACTATCTGGAAAATACAGGGGGTGGGGGGAAATCCTCTGGGATATGCATCGATCGTGGATCCTATTTTATCCTAAGCACTACATGCGTTCGATTGGTTGTATATTTTTTAGGGTAATGTCTCCTCACATCTTTAAATTTTTCATTTGTGATAAATTGGTCTTCAAACTTTTAATTTTGACAAATACCCCAACTCTCAAATCTGTGACAAATTGCCCTAAGATAATTAATTTACTATATAATAATTTATTTTTAGTTATACAATTATAAAAATAACTTTATATATTTATAACATTATAAATTGAACACTATATTTCATATACTTTTTATTTATAAAAATACAAAGAGCCAATTAAATAATATTCATAATACATAATATATTTTTAATTTTATTTTCCATTTTTATTTTTATAATCTACTTTATATATGCATTTCAATAAATAATTAAAATTCATAATGAAAATTTATCTTTTTATTTTTACATTTATTTTTCAAAATAAAATTTTAAATTAATAAAAACTAATTACTAACAACATGGTTTCAAATTTTTCATATGTACATACACCAAATATTTTATTAATTTAAATTATTTATATAATTATTTTATGATAATAATAAAAAATAAGTTATGTAAAATATGACTAAAAATGATGCAACAAATATATATTATTAGCATTTAATTAGATTTCTCTAATTATTTAAATTTTTATAAATTAAAAGTATATGAGACATAAATATTCAATCTATAATGGTATAGGCATATAAGGTTATTTTTGTTATTTTACAACTAAAAATAAATTATTATAAATTAATTAACTGTTGGGAGGTGATTTATCATGGATTTAATAGTTGAAGGAGGTGTTTGTTAAAATTAAAAGTTTTGATGCTAACTAGTCACAAGTGAAAAGTTTAGAGGTGTGTGTGGAGACATTAGCCCTATTTTTATATATATAAAGATGAGAGTTAAATTTTTATTTATGGATTATCGTTGCTGATTCTGCCCTGCTCATTAATTACCCTTTCCATTTGACCTTTGATCTGATAATTAAACATTAAACCGGGTGTTGCTTCTCAACTTCAAAAGGCCTTTCTTCTAGGAGAAGTGATCCCGTATCAATGTCACCAACCACCAATCGTTGTATTCTCTTTTGCATGTGGAACTCTCAGGAGTTCCTTTGGGGTCAAAAATGTAAGGTGGAGTATTCTGGTAAGCTAGGCTGTTACATTAACGGCCCGGAATTTATTTTAGGATGTACTATGTTCTTCCATAATTTCATTAAAAATTAAATCATAACTATTTATTGAATGAGATGTGCAAGTTCAATTAAAAATGATTGTAATATGTGAGATCACTGGAGCAAAATTATTTATCCTATGCTTGACATTTTTTGTACTTATAATTTAAATATTTTAATTCATTTCCGGATCTAGTAGATGCAACCTAATTGGCTACTCATGTGAATTCACTTTCCGCCTTCATTTTTTTTTGATCCGTTCAAATGTGGAATTGTCAAAACAGTTGTGGGGGACTGACTTTGTCAAAATGAAGAAACAAATAAAACCAATTTGGATATAAATCAGAGTTTTCAGCAATTGATGTTCTCTTTGCTGTCAATTTTCAGCCAATAGAAGGTTGTCGCATAAACTATAAAGGAAATATGTCAATTGTCAGCCTACCCTTTTCCCCCAATTATGCTTGCCCATCTTTCATGTAACCTCGACTCCAGGTGTTCGAAAAGTTGTATAATCAACAGAAAATTTTAAAAGAGAACTTATTGACCTCAAAAATAGTCGTACAAAGCTCTTTGAATATATATATATATATATAAAAATTAAAAGCGATGACTTAAAAAGCTCAAAACGCTCCAAATTTTTGCATCCCATGAGATTTTCATATATATATATATATATAATTGTTTTTTGAGTTATAGTGCTATACGGACAGTGCTATACGGATCGTTTCTCCGTCTTTAAAATTTAAATGGTTGATCTGACCGATCAAAATATTTTTCATATGAAAATCTAGTTGGAGACCAAATTTTATATTTTACTATTTTTAAAAAATTTTGCTATTTTAAGATAGCTAGAAAAAATATAAAATTCTAAAAAATGGTAAAAAAATATTTTGATCGGTCGGATCGACTATTTGAACTTTGAAGACGGAGAAACGGTCTGTAGCACACAGGCCATCTATGCTATACGTAGCACCGTAGCCAAACTCTCTCTCTCTCTCTCTCTCTCTCTATATATATATATATATATTGAGCTTTTAAAACACGAAAAATTTTAACCGTTTTAACGGTTTTGACAGACTCTAACGTTAAGTTTTTGAGAAAAAAATGGATTTAACGGTTTTTCTGTGATTTAACCGTTTTATCTCACATTAAACCCGTTAAAACCATTAAATTCAAAAAAAATATTTAACAACTTAAATTTTTATGTTTTAAATCTTAATAGTTTGTGACTCTAAATTATTTATTTATTTTTTGGATATAAATTAATGCTCTAATAAAAATAGAAAGCAAATATCTATACTATTATATAAAGCATCTAAGAATTGGAGGGTCCATTTTTTGTCATGGTAATTTTTTATTATACCCATTTTATCCCTCAATTAGACGGCTAATATTTATTTTTGATTGATCGAACGTATATGATCGTGTCCATTGATCCCCTCTTTCTCTCCATTTCTTTCCCTTAAATACTATTATTTCCATAATATTGTTTTTTATTTAGAAACTCTGTGCATATTTGGTAAGAAATTAATGGTGATAATATATTTTAGAATAATTTACTTTTCTTGCCATAAAAATCATGAATCATTAACTCATATTGTGCAAAAATCTCATCCAAGATTAAATATAGTCTTTATTATAGGTTTTCTCTATAATTTGGTGAATTTATAATTTAATATTAAATAAATATGATTTTTTTATTTTATAATATTTTAATGTTCAAATAAAAGAGTCTGCTGCAACGCACGGGTATATAGCTAGTATCATGTAATAGTTTAATATAATTTAATATTTTTAAATTTTAAGTACTTAATTAATGTCATAATTATTATTTTTACTTAATTTAGTTAATTATTAAGTACTAATGATATAAGAATATATTTCTTAGTCTTTTTAAATATCAATTAATAGGTAAATAGTGATTGATCGTTTTTTAATTTAACGACTGTGTAAAACCGTTAACTGGTCACCTCACCGTTAAGAACAGTTAAATGTTTTTAAAAAACTTGATATATATATATATATATATATATATATATATATATATATATATATATATATATATATATATATAGAGAGAGAGAGAGAGAGAGAGAGAGGATGTGTGTTATGGTATTTTGCAAAGTAAAAATCTCAATAATTGGTCAATCTAAGTTACTCAATAATTTTTTCATGTTAAAATATTATGGGATATTAAATTTCATATTTTTTGAGATTTTTAGCTATTTTTTAAATTATTTTTAAAACCACTCTTGTTTAACATAACAAAATAGCCTATTTCAGGGCTGATTTTAAAAATATCTAGAAAACTTAAAAAATCATGAAATTTAATATCCCATAAGATTTTGACATGAAAAAATTATTGAGCAACTTAGATTAACCATTTGTGACCTCAAGATATTAAATCTCATCTCAAATCAATATAAATTTTTCACATTTCTCTCTCTCTATATCCAACCTACCTTTAGAATAAGAATCATTTTAAGTCCAGATAATTTCACAATTCATTGTATGATGTCACCAATGTTGTTATGGCACTTGCACTTTCAATTAAAGTAAAATGAAACAGTTGTTAATTTTGCTACTGTTTCAAGCTATCTGAAAATGCCACATAAGTTTTCATAATTATTTTGTAAGTGGTATGAACATTTAATTTTTTGTAATTTGGCAGATGTCTCTCTTTTATAATTCTAATTTTTTTATATATTAGTGAAATTCAATGAAATTATTATGAAAAACAAATACAACTGTTCAAATGCTTGTAATAATTTACAATGATGGAGATGCGGTAATCATCACGAACAATCATTAATTCGTGGATGACAACGAGAGATAGCAAATATATATATATTTTAAATCATAAAGAAAATTAAAGACCAAATTCTTCAACGAGGGCAAGTGTGATCATTAATAACTTTATTTTCCGTCTAACCCAAAATTTAAATTAAGAAATTGAGTTTGGATAGACAAATATCATATTTTCAATTTTGGATGGGTAGATATCTAATTTAATAATTTATGACAGGTATACATATAAGTTTCTCTTATTTTTATTCATTGAACCTTTCACAGAACACCAACTAATCTGTTCTCCTTCCTTATTTGACTTGCTCTACCTTTCATATCTTACTCGCTTTCTTTCATTCTCTTGACCGACCCTTGCTTGCTCAGGTTCTTCGCTCTTGAAACTTTACATTCCTCCATCGAGGCGCTGGGACTCGCAACACAATTCTTCAAAGTGCCGAATTATTACTATTAGTTTGTTCACCTCATTTTTTTTTTTTTTTTAAATTAAGAATATGCATTATTTTGAGTCTTTGATAGTTTCTTATGGGCTTTTAACATCGGTATAGTTTGTTATTAAAATATAACAAATCACATTGATATCATATGATCAAGTTATTCCATCATTAGTTGCGAAGTATAAAATATTTTTTATATTTTACACCATATTTCTTATTTTTGAATTTAAAATACTAATCCAATTTTAAATTATTCTTCATATTAAAAATTTATTTGAAGATCAAATTTTATATTTTTTTAAAAAAATTCTATTTTTTAGAGTTAAAAATTTATTTTTATTATTGTATATCATAAATTCAATACATTTTCTACCTCTAAAAAAATATAAAATTTAGCCTACGAACATATTTTTATATAAAGAATACTTTAAACGGTTGATTAATACCGTATAACGTGAAATACAAAAGTATTTTATATTTCATAACTAATGATAACATAACTCTATATCAATCCTCAACGGACCATCTATTGAATACCATAGATCCATTATCAACTAGTTCTTACTTTGCCCAATAGTCCATTTGATTTCCGTATATATATATATATAGAGTGGAGATAGCGTGAGCTTAAGCTCACGGAGGCTTTCGTGAGCTTAACTCAAAAAAATATATTAAATGATCTTAAAATTTTAATTTATCATTCTCATTAAATTCTTTATATGAAAATCTCATGGGATGCAAAAATTTGGAGCGTTTTGAGCTTTTTAAGTCGCCGTTTTTAATTTTTGAAAATCAGCTCTAAAAATAATAATAATATATTCAATACTTGAACATCATTTTCAAAAATTAAAAACGGCGACTTAAAAAGCTCAAAACGCTCCAAATTTTTGCATCCCATGAGATTTTCATATAAAGAATTTAATGAGAATGATAAATTAAAATTTTAAGATCATTTAATATATTTTTTGAGTTAAGCTCATGGAAGCCTCCGTGAGCTTAAGCTCACGCTATCTCCACTCTATATATATATATATATTTGTATCATATCAGGTAGAAACAATAGCGCACCGAGCATAGAAAGCATTTGAACTCAGGGCCCATTTGATACCGAGGTGTCAGCCTGGTTTGTTAGGGTCTCAATTTTTTAGTTGCTTACTGGGCATTCAATAGGGATGTCAATAATTAATCTGATCTGACGTGATTTAAAGATAAATCGGTCGATTATGAATTTAATTTTTTTTATCTGAATTGAGTCAGATCGGGTTTAGATCAACCCGACCCGATCCGTTTAATTATATTTTTTGAAAATAATTTTATAATTTAATACTAATTAAAACTTAAATATATATAATTAAAATTAATTATAAATGAACTAATATTTAAATACTTAAAATTATATAAAAATATTTAATTATTTTATACATATCCGATTTATGACCTGATCAGATCGAATTTAGATCTAATTTTTTTGACCTAAAATTAGAAGGGCCGGATAAAAAAATAATAATTATCTGATCTTAAGCCGACCGACCCTATCCAACCCATCAACACCCAATATTCGGTAGTGCGCTAGCCTCTTACATTTGTTGCTTGGAATTTATCCTGTGCCTGCCATTTTTTTGTAACTATTATTCTGACTTTTTAGTTAACTAGACAGCTTGTTGCGGTGGATTTTTATATTTTCAGAAAGTGCGATAATTTTTTCTTCATATTTTTTAATATAGGAGATATTCTTCTGGCATGTAGAACATCGTGGATTTACCCTATGCGTGTCAAATATCGACTTCAACAATTACCTTCCGTCCATAGCAATACAAAAAAAAAAAAAGAAAAAATAAAGGACAGAAAAAAAGGAAAATTGAAGAAAAAAAATAAGAGTCAGCTAAATTAAATTCTCAAGATCCAATTTTATCAATGCTTTGCAAAATAACCTCCAATTGCATAGATTTTTGTGTGTTGTATCTGTATGGCTCGTTGAAAATAATGAAATGTTCATATAAATAATGAAATGACTTGAAAGAAAACAGAATCAGTATTTTGTTCCTGGCTTAACATCTTTAAACTATTGTACCAATTTGGTACTGTAAATGCGGTCCATGAATTACATGTATTCGTTGTTCTCTCTAAGGCAGAAAGGGTAAAAAGGAAATAAAAAAAAAAATGAAAAAATGAAAAAGCAAGGCGACGAAGTTCCTGGAAAAACACCATCGAGCTTGCTTTTTAATAAAGAGAAGGTTTATATAAAAAAGGAAAAATTGTTTATTTGCCAATTCAAAATTTTAAAATTGTCAAAATACCACTCTAAAATTTATTTTTACTATATTGTCACTTAAAATCATTTTAGTTATCAAAATACCTCAAATAATTAATATTTTCAATTATGCTCATCTCCCATCCATTCTCATCCATCCCCCACTCATCCCACCCAAGCCCCCTTCCCCACATCCAGCATACCCCATATGGAGAAGCTGGATATTAAGACTTTATCGTGGTCACTGCCACATGGACCCGAATCCGATCTCAACCTGCGCTGCATCCACATCCCCAGTTGTCGTTGATGATTGGGGTAGTGTATTATCTCTCTCCCTCCCTTTAAATTTTGTTGCTCTGTTTATTTATTTAGTTGTTTTGTTCTTGTTTAGAAATATACCAAGTACCAGATATTTATCGGGAAAATGAAAAGGTGGAAATGAGTGGATAATGAAATTGATACATAATTTCCTTCATATCTCAAGTGAGAAATAATGAAACTGTACTTGTTATTGCATCGTGTCATTGTGACCATTGGCATTTTACCGGCTGAAATGTTTGCCTAATTATTCTGTTAGCATCCTGATCACATTTCGATGCTCAAGAATACTTTAATAAATATTCATTTAACTACTGATATCTGTTTAGCAGCATAGGATGGGGGTATATGTAGTCACTCATTTTTATGATATATATGATGACGGTACAGAATTCGAAACAGAATTCAATGAATTCTGTAATTAAGTTGGACGCTTCGGTAATTAAAATGGGTGTTTCGTTTCTTGTGAAATCAGATGGTCAAGGGGTGTGAATTCAACCATATTTGATTGTGATGCTTTGGTTTTCTCTTTATTTTAAATGCTTTAATTAGTTTTGCTTTAATAGCAGCCTAGAAAATGTAACCAGGTTTTACTATTTATACTTCCCTCTTGTTGTAAGAAAGGCATACTTTGAAAATTAAAATTGTGTTTGAGTGTTTCTTTTCTCCTTCCTAGTGTTTCTCTTCTTCCTCTTATTATCTTCTTAAACTATCCCGACGTCAATTGGTATCAGAGCAAGGTCTGCGGAAGCTCCCTACTCCGAATCAAATGGCTGATGAACCGACCCTTCGCGAAATGTTCGAGCACCAACAGCAGCAACATGCGCAAACTATGGAGCTACTCACCCAACTCATCAACCGTCTCACTCCAAACCCTCAGCCGCCGCCGCCACCCCCTCCATTCACTCCACCTCATAACAATCAACCTCCACCACCCAACCCAAATCCCGGTTCGCGAAAACCGATGGGAAGGAGGCTTGCGAGTCGACATCCCAGAATTTTCGGGTAGCCTTAATCCCGATGAATTTTTGGATTGGTGCAACACCGTTGAAGAAATTTTCGAGTTGAAGGAAGTTCCTCCCGACAAACAAGTACCTTTGGTGACTATTCGTTTCAAGGAGAGAGCTGCCGCATGGTGGCAAAATTTTAAAATGCGACGCTGCTACGACTACATTCCGCCTATCAATCGGTGGGATGATTTGAAGCGCGAGATGACGCGTGAGTTTCTGCCGCTAAACTATAGGCAAACTATGTATCGGCAGTTACAAGCACTTAATCAAGGAAACCGTAGTGTGGATGAATACACCTACGATTTTTACAAGCTCGAGGCACGCAACCACCTCAACGAGACCGAGGATCAAAGAATTGCTCGCTATATTTCAGGTCTCAAGTTGTCCATCCAAGACGCTCTCGTGGCTCACACATTCTATAATGTGTCAGAAGCACAAGCCAAAGCCAAAGCTGTGGAACAACAACAATCACGCTTTCGAAGTTATCAACCACCCCGAGGTAACTTACAATCCCAAACTACTTCGCAAATTCCAAAAACAGTCCCGAAACCCAACAACCACGCCTCCTCCTCTTCTTCGCAACCTACCCGACAACCTACTCTTCTACCGACACCACCAAACACCATTTCCAATTTCAACAAAGCAAACATCCGATGCCATAATTGTCGAGCCATGGGTCACTATGCTCGTGAATGTCCAAAACCTAAACCCAGTTTGATTAGCAAAGAAGAAGAAGATGAGAATGAGGAAGTAAATGATGAGTTTGTTGCGGCTTTCGACGAGACATTTTGTCAAGCCGACCCTGAAGATGTTGAAGGCGAGAGTTTTGTAACAAGGCGTCTGTGCTACTCTCCACCAACAAAAGAAAACTGGAAGCGACACGCTATTTTCAAGACGAATTGCACTTTTGGCAATAAAAAGTGCAACATCATAATAGACTCGGGAAGCTGGGAAAATATGGTGTCCGAAGAAACGATCGAAAAACTCAATTTGACCACGACGCCCCACCCGCACCCCTACAAACTCGGATGGGTCAGCCGAGAAGTCGAAATCCGAGTCGACAAGAGGTGTCAAATTGCTTTCTCTATCGGGCCTAACTACTCAACAACTATTCGAGCGGACGTCGTGCCTATGGATGCATCACATATCATTCTAGGTCGACCTTGGCAATTCGACAACCATGCCGTATATGACGGAAGAGAGCACACCTACACAATCCGACAAGGCCACAAGAAGGTTCTTTTAACACCTATTCAAAAGAATGTGACAAAAGAGGCCACAACAAAACTTTGTGTGCCACAAGATGAGTTCGAGTTTGACATGAAGGAATTCGGTATGTGCTATGCCTTGATCTCCACGACTTTTGCACATACCGAGACAAATTAGAAAAACCAATCGGTTCGATTACAACGCTCTCACGGAGTTCCAAGACGTAATACCCGATGATCTTCCCGAAGGACCGCCACCTCTCCGAGATATCCAGCATCAAATCGACTTGGTGCCAGGTGCTAGCCTCCCCAACAAGGCTCATTATCGCATGACACCGCAGCATCACGAAGAATTGAGGCGACAAGTCGAGGAACTCTGAACAAAGGCTTTGTGCGAGAAAGTATAAGCCCTTGCGCCGTACCTGCCCTTCTCGTCCCGAAGAAAGATGGGTCTTTCCGGATGTGTGTTGATAGTCGGGCCGTCAACCGAATTACCGTCAAATATCGGTTCCCGATCCCTCGCTTAGAAGACATGCTTGACAGTTTGAGCGGTGCCACTGTTTTTTCTCAAAAGTTGATTTGAAGAGCGGTTATCATCAAATCCGAGTCAAGCCGGGTGATGAATGGAAGACGGCGTTCAAAACAAAAGAAGGACTGTTTGAATGGCTTGTCATGCCGTTCGGACTATCTAATGCGCCAAGCACTTTAATGCGCATCATGAACCAAGTATTGCGGCCGTTTCTTAACAAGTTTGTGGTTGTCTATTTCGACGACATACTCATCTATAGTCGCAATAAAGAGGAACATGTGGATCACGTGCGACAGGTCCTTCAAACACTTCGCCAGAATAGCCTCTACGTCAACCCCAAGAAGTGCATTTGGATGACTGACAAGCTAGTTTTTTTGGGCTTCGTTATAGCTGCTGACGGTATCCGCCCCGACACCGACAAAATAAAAGCGATCCAAGAATGGCCAACACCGACAATCGTGACCGAAGTCCGATCCTTCCTTGGTCTCGCAGGTTTTTACCGACGTTTCATCAAGAATTTTAGTAACATTACCGCTCCCATCACTGAACTCTTGAAGAAAAATTCTTTTGAATGGAACCTAGAGGCCAACCAAGCTTTTGAGAAGTTAAAAGTGTTGCTTACTCAAGCGCCCGTGCTCGCTCTTCCCAACTTTGACAAGATGTTTGAGCTTGATTGCGATGCATCCCGAGTGGGCATCGGAGCTGTCCTTTCCCAAGAGAAGAAGCCTGTGGCCTACTTCAGCGAAAAACTTGGAGGTTCGCGAGTCAAATACCCGGTGTATGACCTTGAGCTATATGCAGTAGTCAAAGCACTCGAGCATTGGAGACATTACCTACTTCACCGTGAGTTTGTACTATACACCGACCATCAAGCTCTTAAATTCTTGCATGAACAAAGCAAACTCAGTGACCGGCATGCCAAGTGGGTCTCGGCTTTACAGGAGTACACTTTCTCCATTGTACACAAGTCAGGCACAAACAACAAAGTAGCCGATGCCCTGAGTCGCCGTCACTCTCTACTCGCCTCAATGAAAGCATTAACTCTTGGTTTCGAGGAGCTACCCCAAACTCTTCGACAAGATTCAGATTTCGGGACCATCATTAATGAAGTCGAACAACAGAAGCGAGATGATTACATCCTTTGTGATGGTTTTCTTTTCCGAGACAAGGCTCTTTGCATCCCGCAAACATCATTGCGACTTCTAATTATCCGTGAGTTGCACACACAAGGTCACTTTGGGTTCGAGAAGACCCTCCAACTCGTTAAGGAGCGTTTTTATTGGCCGGGCATGTACAAGGACATCAAGAATTTCGTGAAGCGTTGCCAAATTTGTCAAGCCGCCAAAGGCACCGACACCAACCAAGGATTGTATGTGCCATTGCCCATTCCAACCAAACCATGGCAAGACATTTCAATGGACTTCGTTGTGGGTCTACCACTGACCCGCAAAAAGCATGATAGTGTCTATGTAGTTGTCGACCGTTTCAGTAAAATGGCAACTTTTATACCATGCAAGACAACCTTGGATGCTAGCAAAGTGGCAGAATTATTTTTCATCGAAGTGGTGCGCCATCGGGGACTACCGAGTTCCATAGTTTCTGACCGAGATGTTAAATTCATGAGCATATTTTGGAAAGAGTTGTGGAATCGCCTTGGTACCGAGCTCAAGTTTAGCACTACTTGCCACCCGCAGACTGACGGACAAACCGAAGCGGTCAACCGGAGCTTAGGTAACATGCTTCGTGCACAAGTGACATCCTTTGGCACATGGGACGTCTTACTTCCGAAAATTGAGTTTGAATACAACTGTTCGGTGAACCGTTCGACCGGTTTCTCACCGTTCTACATCATGTATGGCGCTACACCAAAAGGTCCGCTGGACTTAATTCCCATTGCAAGTCCCAATGCAAAGTCCAAAACAGCCGAGGAGCGAGTCAAAGACCTTCAAGATCTTCACCAACAAGTTCGCGCCAATATCAAAATCTCTTATGACAAGTACAAGAAAAGCGTAGATGCAAAGAGGCGTTTTGTTTCATTCGAGGTTGGAGAACTTGTTTGGGTTTATCTCTCTAAAGAACGATATCCCCAAGGGCAATACAACAAGCTTACTCGGCGAAAATTTGGTCCATACAAAGTCTTGGAAAAATTTGGAGACAACGCGTACCGCATCAAACTTCCCGACAACATGTATATCTCCAATATTTTTAATGTGCGTCACCTTCATAAATATCATGGTGATGATTCAAGCTTGGGGACAAGCTTCAACGAACCAGGGGAGCATGATGACGGTACAGAATTCGAAACAGAATTCAATGAATTCTATAATTAAGTTGGATGCTTCGTTTATTGATTTGGTAATTAAAATGGGTGTTTCGTTTCTTGTGAAATCAGATGGTCAAGGGGTGTGAATTCAACCATATTTGATTGTGATGCTTTGGTTTTCTCTTTATTTTAAATGCTTTAATTAGTTTTGCTTTAATAGCACCTAGAAAATGTAACCAGGTTTTACTATTTATACTTCCCTCTTGTTGTAAGAAAGGCATACTTTGAAAATTAAAATTGTGTTTGAGTGTTTCTTTTCTCCTTCCTAGTGTTTCTCTTCTTCCTCTTATTATCTTCGTAAACTATCCCGACGTCAATATAGCTCAAATCTGTTTAGCAGCATAGGTTGTTCTCATATGCTGTCTAATTTTTTTTTTGGTTACTTGAAATCATAGCTTCCTGTAGTGACTCAAGGACAAGTCAATTCGTTAGAAAAATATACCATATATCAAATCCTTTCTTTTTAATGTTTTTCCTTGCCTAGCAAACTATATGCAAATTTTACTTTGGAATGGACATCTACATGTATGTATAGTATTTTGATACAAGACACGTACTTGATTGATTTCTGTTGATCCAGAGAAAAAAGGGTTTGTGGTTCCTAGCGTATTAACTGATACTGATGCTGGTTCCAGGCTTCCAGCCCACCTGTAACAATCTCTACTGCATCTGCCAATCTTCCAAACCCAAAGTTTAGTATAACAACAATCCATGTATTATAAAATCAATTGACATAACCCTATGCTTGTTGGAGGAGGTGTGGGTGATGATGTGAGTGACTTCTTTGGAGCGTAACTGGTCTGCTAGGTTTGAGGAGGGGGGAGGATTTGGGTGGGGATGGGCATAATTGGAAATATTAATTATTTGAGACATTTTGACAACTTAAATGATTTTAGAGTGGTAATATAGTAACAATAAATTTTGGAGTGGTATTTTGAAAATTTTAAAGTTTTGGAGTGGCAAATAGACAATTTCCCCATAAAAAAAAATATTGTTTTGGATCATATCAGTCCAGCTAGTAAGCTGGGTATGGAGCAAATACAGATGCTATTCACCAGGGAAAAAGGTATGTGGGTAGGTACAGAAGCAATCAACTACCTAAACTATAATTTCTCTGTTTTTCTTCATATTTAAGTGCAAATTTTATACTATAAACGGTTGCACACATATACACTAGCATAATATAATGTCAAACTCGTTCTTAGATAAAATTTGAATGAAGATTCTTTCAGTGGAGCATGATAGAGGCATGCACAAACTTTTGTCCAAAATTTAAAAAACTAAAAGGCAAGAAGTTGTGGATAATATTGTACCTCGACTGAGTCAAGAAACTTTATAAAAATAATAAGTAGAAAATAATTTAATAGTCATAAATTGTATTATTTTTGCAATTGTCATCAAAACATGCTTTAATTTTGCAAATTCACATTAACAAATTGGTCAGAATTTTAAAAAATTTATGTTAAAGCATAGTTGAATTGCATCGAGAAAATCATATCTTTATAAAATTCAAATACTTACCAAGTTAACTTGCATTCTAATATGCTTCTTTATTCTTTTCTTTTTTTGAAAATAATATGGTTCTATGTACTATCTCTTTCTCTTTTTTTTTTGTTTGATAAACTTAGCAGAAGATGCCAATACTAAATTTTATTGAAATAAATTTACTGTTACATCATACTACATTATTTATTTTATCTCCGATATCCTGCATTAACAACATTAACAACACAAATCTAAATTAAACATACTCTTTTACCATCACTCTCACTAACATTACTAGCAATACTTTAGTGTTGCTTCTGCGTCCATCTTTAGCCTTTGGAACAACATATCTAAAGGTGGCAGAATCCGATCTATCCTGAAAAACCCATCCAATCTGTCCGAACTGAATTCCATCCGATCTATTTTTTAAAAAGTCAAATTAATTTGATTTGATCAGAACTCAGCCTGATCCGACCCGAGATTAAATAACCTACAATCCAATCGAAATCTATCAAAGATCTGAAAAAAATACAATACATAAATTGACCCGACCCGACCCGACCCAATCCAACTTCTTTCAGAAAATCAAACTGATATTATATGCCCAACTCGGACCCGAACCCGACCCGACCCGACTTATCAGATTGTTACCTCTAAACACATCAACACTGAGCGCCATCCATTGAAAGTTCTGCAATTTTTCACTCCTTCCATGACATTGTCAAAGTTGTAATGAAGTAGGTGTTACTTTTGTCATCCTTCTTTTATTTCCATTCACAATACGTAGCAAGCATTGTATCTTTGGGCAACAAAGGTGGCTACCTTAAGTGTCCCATAACTATACTCCATACGTGCGTCGCAAAGGGGCACCAGAAAAAAGGTGCATGTCATTTTTTGAGGGGCAATTTTGACAGAGAACGCATCATTGTTGGAACACAATTTTTTCCCTCATGAACTCCTACGTGAGAAGTTTGTTATTAATTAACAAGTAAAAGAAAATCATGCGTGATGATGTTACTTTCGCCTTCCAGATGTGCATCATTGTGTTCGCACTTTCCCTGTTGTTGTCAAAGTTTTGTATATGGACTTTACTGAGAATTCTCTGGTTGGTGATCATCTGCATCGTATTAACTCTGGTGCTCCCACCGTTTGTGGTTGTAACGTTGGAAGTTGTTATAAACACCTTTGAATCGAGGGGTATCAGCGGCAGCTCGATGGTGTCAAAATTTTGCACTGCATCTCGAAGGGATATCATGAGCCTATGTAGTCTTGTCTATTGTGGCATATAATACGCTAGAGTCACTTCTAGCACCCATGTGTCATGCTAGACTGATATTGATGTCCCATCTTTGACGTCCCAATAAGTTGAGTAATCAAAGTAGGCCCTGATAGATTGCAATTGGTACCAGAAGAAAGAACCTTTCTTTTTCCAAAAGCTCGGAAAAGCTCGGACCATTTGCATTTACTATGATTTTGAAAAATAAATGTTTTTCGAATGCTTTAACGCCCCTTTAAATTTTTTTTTGCCCCCTCTGAATTGTTTGGTTATTTTTATTGAGAAAAATATTTAATAATTCTTTCTCAATGATTTCGAATCGAACAATGTATCGTGTATCATAGTATTTAGTATCGTATCGTGTATTGTGTATCATATTGAATCATTTAAGATATGCTAAGTTATTCTAATAATTAAGTAATATAATTAGTTATGAAAGGATTTCATTAAAAAAAGTTTCAATAACAAAACATATCATATTATTGTCTATTGTTGTCAATTTGGGGTGAAATTTATTCCAGATGGATGTTAAAAATAATTCCTACAAGATACATTAGAAGAGAAAGTCTACATGACTTTACCTCTCAGATATGAAAATAATTTGAATAAAGACCTCATTTGCAAATTGAACAAATCTATTTATGACCTCAAGAAGTCTCCTAGAGAATGGTATGGCAAACTCAGTCACTCTATTTAATTACATAATTTTGTGAAAAGATCAATTAATTCATCTATATTTATCAAACATTCATGTAGTACAACAATCATAGTACTCGTATATGTAGATGATATCATAATTACTAGAACAATGAGACAAAAATTGAAAATGTCAAAAACTATCCGAAAAATAAGTTTGATATCAAAGACTTAAGAAAAATCAATTATTTCTTGGGAATTGAAAATTACACATTCGAGAGAAGAAAGTTTATTTCTATCTCAAATAAAATATGTTCTTGATATGTTAAAAGAAATTGGTAAACCGGATGCAAAACCAGCAAGTACACCAATGAAATCTAACAAAAAATTATACCTTGAAGAAGGTGAACCATTGAAGGACGTAGGTTAATATTAAAGACTTGTTGATAAACTAATATACCTTATTGTAACTAGACCAGACATTGCATTTACAGTTAGTCAAGCGAGTTAATTCATGCATGCACCTAGAACCACACATTTAGAGACCGTAGATAGGATACTAAAGTACTTAAAAGGGTCTCCAAGTCAAGGCATATGGGTGAAGAAAAATAATACTAACATAATTATTGGTTACTCAGATGCAGATTGGGATGAAAACTATAATCGGAAATCAACCACAGGCACATTCGTGGGAGGAACTCTTGTTACTTGAAAAATAAAAAGCAGAATGTGGTTGTAAGATCAAGGCGAAAAAATATCGAGGTATGACCTCTATTGCAAGCGAGTTAATTTCGATTAAACAACTATTAGAAGATATGAAAATTACTTGTAATGAACCAATGCAAATGTATTGTAATAATCAAACAACAAGACATATTGCATCTCATCCGATGTTTTATGAACGAATAAAGCATATATAAGTAGATTGTCATTTTATGCGAGAAAAGATTCAATCTGGACAAATTGAGACATCATTTGTAAGCAGTCAAGATTAGTTGATGGATATTCTAACAAAAGAGTTAGTCAAATGACCGTTTGAGAAGTTTTTAATCAAGTTGGGATCAATTGATATGTATGAGCCCAACTTAAGAGGAGTGTTGAAGATAATTAAGATCTCAGAATAATATTCATCATTGATCAATCAAGACTAATTTCAAAGCTAATCAACTAGCCGTTATTCATTGTTTAGGAAATAATCTCAAAGATAGTAATCAAGTTAATTAGGAAAGTAACAACGGCTAATAGAGCATGTTACTCTATAAATAAGCAAAGCAACTTCTGTAACAATTCAGAATTCGAAATAATAACAATTTCATCACTAGCAAATACTCTGTTTCAAACTCTAATAGCATTCAAGCTTTTATTATATATATAATATAATTTGTGAATGTAGGAGACGCAACTTAATTGGCTACTAGTAAAGATTTTCTTTCTTCTTCTTATTTAACAAAGAGGCTTTACCTATTTTGAACTTAATAATAAAATGTAAAATTAAAAGATAATCATTTTGTTACAAAAAAAATAGTCATGTACAGCTCTTGGAAAATAAAAAGTATCGTGAACCTTCCAACGTTGATATCTTTGTTTTCTATTACATCTTTATGTGATGACACGTTATTTAATTTTATTGTATCTTTGTTTCTATAATTTTTATTTATTCATACAGTACATCTTTAATACAATAAACATTTGTAGCAGCTATACAGCATCTGATTTTTACGAGTGGCAACTATTTCTTTTCTTCCTGTGTGCACATAAGCTGAAGGTCATTAGCAGATCTTAATAGTAAAAATAAAATATATAATGCTTATTACAAGCTAGCTCTGCTGGAAACGAAGGAACTTGCAGTTGCGAAGTAATAAATATTACTTGAACAAGTGCAAATGCAAGAGATGCACGGAGCACCACCGGAAATGGTACGAAAAGAAAATTGATTATAAAGTGAATATAAACAAAAGAAAAAGACTATGTTTCCCTCTAAAAACATAAGCACTTGAAACATCTTTTCAAAAACTAACTTGCTCTTTAACATCTCCCCTTATACATGCACTCTACAAAATAAAGGGACAAAAGAAAAAAAGAAACGAGATGGCAACTATCTAGAATTGCACAAATTAATTCGAAAAGAAATAAAAAAATGACGCCAAAGCACTAGTTCTTCTTTCAATGGTGCCGTCTCACATTGCTATTCCGCATCGTCACACCATGTAAAAATTTGGTGTATCCTAAGAAACTTAACTTTCCATCGGACGGTCTTATCCAGTCTCGAATTATGGAGTATGCTGAAGACGAAAGGTTCATCTCCTACAGAATAGACAAACAAGTTTTGACCTATTATTCTTTCTGCTAAAGACAATTTCAGCATTGAAGCTTTTACATAAAACCGAAATTGAATAGAATACTACAATCAACCTAAGTATCCTCCAACAACTTCTGTCCATTTTCCAAAAAAACAAAAAACAAACAAATATGCATTCTGCAACATCCAATCACATAACATGCAGTGGCTGAGTACATATTATGTAATGGCAAGTTTCGTACTTTTGGACGACTCAAGAAATCAAGTGTGGAATTTCAAGACAGCGGAATGTAATTTTGCTGCAATAATTGAGTGTGTATTACAGCAGATTATAATAATGAACAACGAAATATCAAGAGAACTGTTGAATGTTGCCAAGAATGTTTTGACTTGGTTAAAACACATGACTATTGTCATAGTTCTGTTCAAACTGAAATAAAAAAGTATGCATTCTGCAATAGTCAAGTGTGCATTGTAATTTCTAAGATATGCAAAACACTGCATAGAATATATTTGAACCCTAAGTTCATTAAATTAGTTATCTAGCCCAAAATTAAATATTATGAATGGTGGTACTCATTTGACTAAAATTCTGGGCATTGCTTTGTAAATGCTCAATTATGCTACTGTGGGTTCGAGACACTTGGGGTTAAATTGAGGCTTACGTACGTATAATATCAGATAACATGATGATCCACTAAAGGCAAATCATGAAAAGTCTAAAATTAGTCTAATTAATGGGGCTCAACCAGGCTCTTATGATCATAGTTATTGAGTCATCTACCTAAACCCAATTTCTAATAAGAGATCAGTCAGAAGTGCTAAAAACAACAACTGACATTGGCTAACTCTTCGATTTGGATGACCCGATTGCCATCTAGCTCAAAATACTCAAAAGCAGTGGTTGCAATATGTTCCCAATCTTGCAGTGCCTCCAGCTGGTATGGACTAATAGTAGCTGCACAGAACTCCTCAAAATCCATTCTTCTGTATGATAGTGGTTCCAGCTGAGACAAGAGCAAATGAACTCCCATATTAGTTTTATATTTCATGCCTCCAATGCTGTAACATTTCACATAATTAAAAATAATAATGATTCTTTTGTCAGCAACAGGCTTGCTTCCCTTTTATCCAACTCAAATATTCATTTTCTGGTCATATACCTCTCATTATCAAAAATACTATGCCTCTAGTTTCTGCAAATTTTCTGACCTTTTTATATCCAAAGTACTTGTGTCTGGTTTAGAGTAGCCCTACTTTCATTATTTCTTTCTAGTTAACAGAGTTTCCTTGTCTGTGAATTTTGCTAACTTCATATCATCTTTCAACAGAATAACATGATACTAAATATTGAATTATTAACAAATACAGATAGTAGCAACATCATATACCGCATTCAAGATTTCATGTACTCTGGACTCTCTCATGGCATCTGTAGCATTTTTCAGAAGTGCCTGAAATGATTTAGCAAAATAAGTGTCGTAACAACAGAGAATTGACAAAAAGTATGCTTTCATAAATGCATAAGCATATAAATATAAAAGACACTGACCGATTTGAAATTATCATAAGAGACGCGCCCATCTTTACTTGGTTCAAGTAGATCATACTGCGATCTAATATAGATGACCTCATCCTCAGTTATAGCTTTTGACAAAGACTATAATTGAAAAAGGAAACAACATCAGGAAACATTGCAGATACTAGGTTTTGGTTTTCAACTAAATACTAAGGAGACCAGATTTCTCGGCAAGATGAGAAAAGAAAAACAATAATAGTAAATTATACAAAATAACTCCTATGTTTTACCTTGGTTCTCTTCAAGTCACTGAAATCTTATCTTCCGTTAATAAAGATTTTAATTTGTCAACGCTGGATCTTAGTCATATTTCTAGTGTAATTATGGAGTATGAATCTTTGCCCAAATCATTACTTAAGTTGAGCACATGTTGTTTATTGATAAATACAACAACAACAAAGTCTTTAATCCCAAATAAATTGGGATAGGTTAGAAATGAAACCCAATCTGAAATCATAGATCAGAGATCTCAAATAACATAAATCAATGATGGTAATGGTGATGAGAATAATGACAATGATAATGATGATGATGATGCTAATACTAATAATAATAACAGGAGTAATTATAATACTATTGGTAATATAATAATAATAGTACTAATAATAATGATATCCATAACATATAATAGTAATGCTAATAATAATAATTGTCCTAATAAGAATAGTCAAGTAAACCTATACTGTAAATTGTACTTCTAAATCCTAAATTTTAAACTCTAAAGTCTAAGGGTTTGTTTGGCACTCCATAGAATAGCAAAAAGTAGAAATAAAATTGTTATTTCGATGAATTAATTTGTCAAACGAATTTTAGACTAAGTAGAAGAGAGCGAAATAGTGTTAATCCAGTATACCAACTTATAAGTGAAATACCGGATTAGTTCTCGTCGGAATAACGATTATTGTTTGATTATATTGTATTATATTATTATATTATGATTATGATTATGATTATGATTATGATTTATTATTATTATATAATTATATTATGATTATGATTATAATTTATTATTATATTAATATTATGATTATTATTTATTATGATTATTATCATTATATTATTATTATTAAATTATGATTATGATTATTATTATTATATATTATCATCACTATTAGTATTATTATATTATTATATTATAATAAATATAATTTTAGTATTATATTATTATATTATTATATTATGAATATAAATATGATTATTTTATTATTATATTATTATGATCATGATTATTTATTATTATATTATGTTATGATTATGGTTATGGTTATATTGTTATAATTATGATTATTTATTATTATTATATTAATACATTTTGATTATGGTTATACTATTATTATATTATGATGATTATGACTATGATTATTATTACTTATTATTATTATTATTTTATTATGTTGTATTATATTATTATATTATGATTATAGTTAAATTTTTTTATTATTATATTACTATATTATGATTATATTTTTATTTTTATTATATTACTATGATTACATCTATGAATATTATTATTATATTATTATGATTATAATTATTTATAATTATTATAATTATGATTATTTATTATTATTATATTATTATGATTATGATTATAATTATAATTTTTTATTATTATATTACTATATTATGATTATGTTTATATTTTTATTATATTACTATGATTACAAATATGAATATTATTATTTATTATGATCATGATTATTATTTTATTATTTTATTATTATTATTGTTATTATTATGATTATTATTTTACTATTATTTTTATTATCATCATCATTATTAGTATCATAATTATCCATATTTTAACTATTCTAATTAACAACTGCTAACGATATTTTCACTCTTCCGAATAGTCAAGAATACCACTCTTCCAAAAAAACACTATTCTATCACTCTTTCAAAATTATCACTATTCTAAATCTATTCCTTAATTTGTCAAATGGACCCTAAGAGCCTAAGGTTTATAAATTTACTGCTAGATTCTAACTCCTGGATCATGATTCTGATATATGGATCGTCATTTTTCATGCACTTCTAATTTACCAAAATAACTCAATTTACACAACTCTTGAGCTATGATTTTCGTCAGTGAACTGAGTAATAACTATAACCTAAATGATATGATTACAAAAGTTCAAATTGAAAATGGATAAAATTATTACACAAAGAGCAAAAAAAAATATAAGAGAAGGTTTGAGTATCCATTCTACAGATGCAACTTCTTTAATTACTTGTTTGTGAGCCAATTATCCTCTCTTTCAGAACATCCCAACAACACAAAAAATCAATAAATACTAATACATATGGAAAATGTCAAATACCTTTAATGCAGCACGCTTGAAAGGAGTAGCACGAAGATATGCCTTGACTAACTTGTATATAAAAAGATCCAATGGAACTTGCCTCTGCTGATCTCTCAACCAAGGATGAGCTGTCATTGCATGAAATCAATTAAAATCTCTCAACCAGATGTCAAATTAAAAAAAGCAGAGAGAATGAGAAAGGACAATAATTCCTATCAACGGTCCCCCAAAACTTAAGTTCACTTCTGGTCCTCATGATGGAGAAGGGATGATGGCACATTCCATTTAATGCAATAAGATGACAACAAATTACACAATAATGTGAAATATGTGAAAACGAAAGCATTTAATATTGATAACGAATGGCAGAAGGTTCTCTGTGCTAAGTATCCCACTATATTATCGGTACCAATACATACAGTTTGGTGAAAGACACTGCACTGATGGTCTTCAACTGAATGGAATTGAGAATAACCTAACTTTGACCTTTTTTGTACGTGTTAACGTCTATATCCACCATGGATAGCACCAATATATAACATGGATATATCTCTAGTATTTTTACTACTGATAACAAATGAGACATTCAGCAATAACAACATTTAGGGACCAACATTTCACTTGTGAACGTTTAAGGACTTAAAAAGGGAAACAGAGATGCTAATAAGAACTATTTGTGTAATTGACCTAAATTGTGGGTTGTTCCTTTTGCATGTTATATGTCTCTAACTCTCTATTATTATACTAGTACTAAGTTCAATTTGTTCCCCTTCCTTAGCTCTAACTGGTGGCACCATAACTGAAAGCAAACAGCAACCTCAATGTTATTAGTCACTGCTAAACCAGTAACCACATGATAAACTAAAAAATCAACCAAATTTTGCTATCTCCCAAGTTAGACCCAATTCCAGCATTTATTATTTAATAACCCAACTTTTATCCATAAATCAATTCAGTTTGAATTAATTTTACAACAGAGCATGGCAGCATGCTAACAAAAGAAAAAAATACCCACTAATAACAATACTAAATTCCAACAACATCAAGCTAATTCTATTACTACAATACAACTTATTCTAAAATAAATTAATTAATTATGACACAGGACTGAAAACAAACAGAAACCTCAAGATTATTAGTCACTGTCAAAAAAGTTACCATAATATAAACTACAGACTCAACCAAATTTTATTATTTCCCAAGTTAGACCCAATTCCAGTATTTATTATTTAACACCGCAAAGTTATCCACAAATCAATTCAGTTTAGATTCATTTTACAACAGAGCATGGCAGCATGCTAACAAAAGAACCAATACCCACTAATAACAGTACTAAATTCCAACAATTTCCAAGGTAATGCTATTACCACAACTTTGTACTAAAACAAATTAAATTAATTGACAAGGAAAACCACTAAAAGCATATGTCAAAATTTAACCCATCCTTTGATACGTTATTATAGCAATGGCTCAATCGGCATATAAAATATATATCAACACAGAAGTACCAAAAGAACCATACAAGGTGTTGGACCTATGGGCATCCTGTTTGATAATGCACTATACCAAACAAGGTGAACCATAAATTCTATTTATAAATTTCGAATACATCTAATTGCATAAGAAGAACAAGATAAAAAAGACAGGTGAAATTACTGAGAGCCTGTGCTGCAGTCATTCTCTTCCTGTAATCCTTATTCAGGAAACGCCTGACAAAATCCTTTGCCTCTGGGGAAATGGACGGCCAGGGGGGGTCATCATAGTTGGGGTCAGCCCGCAGCACAGAGCGGAATATTCCAGACTCAGTACGGGCCCAGAAGGGCCTGCTGCCACACAACAGGATGTAAGTGATCACACCAATGCTCCACATATCTGCCTCGGTGCTGTACGACCGATGCAGCACCTCAGGTGCTACATAGTAGGCACTTCCTACTATGTCATTCAACCTTTCATCTGAAACGGAACAGATGGAATGATAAAATAGATTGTCAGAGGTGTTGTCTGCATATTTCATGTAGCTGCTGTAAGCGTGGGGTAGTTAAGGAAGTTCTGGAGGTAAAATAAGAGTACTCGATATATGTGGCCACATTTTACAACTAACCCATTTTGAGAAAAAACAAACAGATCATATTTACTGCCATTCCATGACCTTTTAGTTGGGGCTTATAAGAGTTGTAACATTTGCCTTGGGGGCAAATTTATACTCCTGATTCAAAATAACTCCCCGACCCTTCCCCAACCTGCATGAGCTGAATGAGAAACCCATGAAACTTTTTACTATTCATTCCCTTTTCACACCAAAAAAGCTTCTATCAGAACCAAAATGATGCATATATGCATTGATGCTATTTATGCACCAGCACACTGGATTAGCACAGTTCTCACACAACAGGCTTTTAACTAAATATACAGCACACTGCATTAGCACAGTTCTCGCACAACAGGCTTTTAACTAAATATACAGCTGCAGAAATATCATCATGCGTACTACCCATTTTCAAAAACGAAATAATTTAACTGCATAATATGTGCACAAAAATAATCACAAATTTAGAATTAGGTTTGGTATTAATCAAATTTGGCTGGCAGGTAGCACTTCACACCAAGCAATTTTATGTCTGTTAAGGTCAGTTCAATAATTGAATTTAATAATGTAAATAAAAAGCAAATATATCTTTTTTATTGAATGTGGGATGACTTGCTAACTTCTCAATAATGTGTACAGTTGTACACCAAAACAATTAAACTACCACTGTTGATTTTACACTTGGTCAACTTAATTAGCTTTATGTTGACAGCATGAACTGTCAAATTCAGATTTATTAGAGCAAATAAAGTCAAATCTGAAAAGCTACCCATAACAAGACCACAAGACCAATTCAACATACCTGGTCTTACAAAATCGGACAGACCAAAATCAATGATCTTCAATGCTGAAGTTTCATCCCTACTGCTGAACAAGAAGTTCTGTTTGAAAGTTCACATGACAATTTCAGCAATACAATATAAAATAAGAAATGGAAAAGATAACCATTAACTTGAAAGGAAACTAAAAGAAAGTTTTAGATGTCAAACCTCAGGTTTTAAATCACGATGTACAACACCTTGAAGGTGGCAAAAGGAAACAACATTTAAGATTTGGACAACTATTGTTTTAGCATCCTCCTCTGTGTATCGTCCACCTCTTAATGTAGCACACAAAAAAAATTAGAAGCTTGTTTATAAAAGAATCCATACAAGTGTTCTAAAGGGATAGAAAGGTTCTTAATCAATACCTCGACAAGATTCTGTCTAACAACTCCCCCCCTTCACATAATCTGATAGATAAAAAAAAAAAAAAAATCATAATAAATAATAATGAAATTCATGGTCTAATACTTGGCAAGGTTTTTCATAGGCAGCCTGATATATGGTAATCAGTCCAGTATGCATTTTTTTCCTGTATCATTTATTGTTAGAAGTATTTTACTTGTTAAGCATCAATAGATCTAAGAAATTTGCCTCGATTTTTATTTTCTACCTGAAATACGTTAACTAACATGGACAAAGCATTAACATACAAGCTGCTGCATTAAAACAAATGCTATCAAATTTGATCCCTATTGTTATGGTCACATATCAACATATAACAATTTACTTTTAAATACATCAGGAACATGAATGAACCAGAATTATCCCGCCAATTAAAGAAATAACAGAAGTTTAAAAAACATACTCCATAACTATGTAGACATTGTCAGCATCTTCACATGCATCATAAAACTTTACTGTATGTATATGACCTGATAAAGCTTTCAGCATCTTCACCTCCCGTCTTACATCTTCAATTGCTATAGCAGATGTCATCTGCAACACATTGAATAATTAGAGAAACATAATTTGAAATTATTCCTAATTTTTTTTCAGTTTGTTATCTTCAAGGCATAGTCGTAGCAACAAAGCAAGAACTGAAATAAATATAAGTTTTTTTTTCTAGAAACAGCCCACTGGCAGTTTTATTGTATATAACAAGCTTACCAATAAAACTGGCTTAAGCCTAAAAGTCATACTGAAATATATCTACAAATAAAATTAAAGCATGACAGATCGAGAGAGCAGGGCTTTATTTTAATTAGCTCAACATAGAAATGAAGGGAAAAATACATGGAGGAATTAAAAATCGAACTGTACAGTCAATTTACTTTAGGATTTAACAACAAATTAAGCATTTTGTCAGGAGCGTCTAAGTTCTATGTTACACTTCAAGAAATCTGCTTCTGTTTCTTACTCGAGGTAAATTGTCTTCATCGCTTCCATTTGTAGAGATACAATTTGGCCTAATTAGACAGTTCAAACTAGAATTTTAGTTTCTGAAAACGTACTGTGATGCCAAATCGGCCTAGAAACGAATCGTCATTTTATTAAATTTATCTTATGAAATAAGCAAAAGCAAAAAAGAAATGCTGAAGATCAGGTAGGTGAAGGAAGGAGGCGAAATAGGCCAAAAACATGACTGAACAGATAATTCCGAAAACAGAGATCATAAATTCCGGAAACAAACAAAAGAGACAAAAACTAAGAAACAAAAAATAACAGATCATACCAACACACACAAGAACACTTCTTTTCAGTACCTTGGACTTGGGGATGATCTTCACTGCCACGAGCTGTCCCTTCATCTCTCCCTTCTTCGCACGCGCGATGCTTGTGAGCCCGAAATGCCCCCGTCCGACCTCCTTCCCCAGCTCGTACTTGGCTCCGAAGTTCTTCCCAAATCCGAAGCTCTTATCAAGCCCATCAAACGATGCGTCGCCATTGGTGTTTACGCTGACAGGAGGGGCGACATCGGGTACCTGGTGGTCGGGGGTGGGAGGTGCTCTCTTGGCGAGGGAGGCCTTGATGTGCTTGGCAGGAGAAGGAGGAGGGAAGGGGCGCCGGAAGAAACGACGAGGAGTGGAGGGGCGCGCAGGCGAAGGGGCTATTCCAGGAGGAAGAGGGCTGAGCCAGGGACTAGCAGCGGCGGAGGCGCGGGGAGGGGGTGGCTGGTTTGGATGTTGGTCGGGGAGATCGGCCGTGGTGGCGGTGAGGGGACTGAGGAGGCTGGTGGCTGTTGTAGCTGGCGTTGGGGCTGGCTGCGGTGGTGGTGTAGGTGTAGGTGTAGGTGTGGTCGGCATCGGAGACTGGGATGCTCTTGGCGTAGCACTGGCCCATGTGGGAATGTGGAGCGAGGTCAAGGGGGGGAGTCGGGGAGAGGAGAGGAGGTCAGGCCAGAGCCCGAAGGGGGTGAAAGAGAGAGGCTTTATAGCGAGAGAGTTGCATTAGCATAAGCCATAAGCTGACACATTGGATTGGCGCATCGGAGTATTTTTGGATTATCTACGACGTGAATGAGTTAGTCATACTCTGTGTTAGTTGGATGACGCGTGGGTCATCGCCACTCGCCAGTCGGCAATGATGTTTCACATAGCCAGGCCCAGGGCCAGGGGCCAGGGAGCAGTGGGTCATCATGTCAGTGATTGATGCAGCATGATTCAGCGTTGCGCGTGTGAACTCTGACCAGCGAACTGGAAAAGTTTTTTGTTTTCTCATTTCTACTGGTTGAACTTGAATCGATCAAACTGTGACTCTGATTACATGGAATAAGAGCAACAAGCCACAACGGTTTAGTGATGGGTTTATTCCACGACATCGGGATGAACATGAGAAATTCGGAATACAATACAGTATACACCAACGAAGAGGAGGGACCACTTACCACTAAACCAATCAACTGTTATTGTCTTTTCAACAATAATAAAAATAAAATTTTGTGAATAAAATTTAAAATTTTCAAGTTAATCTGTATACATCTTACTGGAATTAAATATTATACCGATTAAAAATGTTATCTGTCATTGTAAAAATAGACATAATTGAAAATTAAAAATTCACATGACCAATTTATCACAAATGGAAAATTGGGGTGTGGACTGCGGAGACATTACTCCTAAATTTCAAACTTCAAATTTATTTTCTGGATTGTTTGGTTTGGAGCCCTAGATTTGAATATGGAGGAATTAAATTAATGGGATCTAAAATATTAAATGATTGAAATAAATTATAGAGGTCAATTCGATAACTCATATATAACTATAGTTAATTTTTATAATTTTTCTATACATTTATGTAAATCATGAGGGGAATCAGCCCCCTAATTCCTCTTGTTTGATACCATACGTTGATAGTTTTTTAGGGTCTGCTTCAGAAAATAAAAATAGAGGGAAGGGGAAGGGGAAGGGGAAGGGGTAGGAGTGATCAAGCTGCCTTACTTGCTACATAAAGTTAAAATTTTAGGGTGTATTTGGATCGTTAAAAGAATGGCGTAAGAATAGAGCATTTGAGAATAACAAATGATGATAGTGAAAAAATAATGATTTTTCGGTTAGCGTGAGTATAGTAAAAAAGTGATGCTATTTCGGATGGTAAAAATATTGTTTGAATTGTTTGTTGAAAATAGTAATGGAGAGTTGAGAAGAACAACATCTATTTTATCCTCACCATAGAATAGCAGAATTCCAATTATTATCGCTATTTCAGAACAATAAATTTGTGTTTGGATACACAACTGCTATTATTATTCCGAAAATAACAACTATTCTATTATTCCTGAACCATCCAAACATATCCTTAAAGGATAACATATGAGAGAGGAGAAGTGCCAAAATACAAAAAAAAAAAAAAAAAAATAGTATCTCTCAAGCCTCTAAATCTCAATTTAGAGAATGATCCTTCTCCCCTCTTTATTCTGGTGCATATTGTGGGGGTCCATTTTTCAGTGTGGTTTGTAAAGTTGGGGACAAAATGCTGAGACACTCTATAAATTATATATTGAGTTTTTGGAGATAGGTTCGAATTAGTCAAATGACTCGAACTATATTCAACTAATATTGAAAAGTCGTGAAGTACAAGCTTTTCTTACAGTCTTAAATTGAACCATGCGAGAATAAAAACACTATCATTTCTTCTCTTCAGATAAAAAAGAAAACGAGATCAAAGAAATAGGAGTGGTTTAGTTTCTTTATTTGAATGTTCGCTGACTAATAGAATAAAATAATAATTTATTTTTAAAGAATGAGTAATTATAATGTATATCCAACTTTTATGGTACATCCAAATTTTATGATATATATATTTTTTTAAAATATCATTCAGATGAAAAAAAAATACATATGTATTTCTAATAACTTAGATAAAATGTATATCAAAGTTCAAACAATTTAGAGTTTGATTGGTCACTTGTCACAAAATCATTTTTAAACTCTACCATTGAAATTTGAAACCATATCTAAATAATTTAGAATACATCTCTAATTTTGATTTTTTTTTTAATATAAACAATTTCTCAAAATAATGAAAGAGTTAGATACACACTAAAATTACTCCTAAAAATCAGTAAAATTATAGCTAAATGCGAAGTGCATGTTTGCCGATTACATATGAGTATGAATGATTTTTTTTTTTTAAGTAATAGAGGTCAAAGCCATATGAGTATGAAAGATTAAGAAGCGTATTTTTACATTCGAATATTTTAAATCTAGATAGCAATTAGACGTACGTGTTCAATCAGTACTTCTTTCTTTTTTTTTTTGAAAAAAGTGGGGGAACCCACCAGTTTCATTGATAATCAGTACTTCTTTAATTATGTATTTATATATTCGGAATTGATTTACCATTTCATTAAAAATAAAAATATTGTTGTTATTCTTTATGAAATCAGGATAGACAAATTAACCATAGAAGTACTATATATATGCTTTGTAACTTTGTCAAAATAGATAAATTACACGGTGGTCCTCAGGTTTGCGGCGAATCTCAACTTCCCAAGGTAGTCGACAAAAGATACCATCTTAGTTACCCTCATAAATTATTATTATTTTTTCTGTCCATTACAGATTTTCAGTGTAGATTCCGTCAGAGAGCACTGATTGTTTAGGTTACGCCGTTACGGGCACACTGACAAGAAAAAAATAATAAAATAATTATAATAGTAATAATAAGTAAAAGGTTAAAAGTATTTTGGGAGCGTATATATTTTGTACTTTTAAGTTTTAAGCAACAGAGAAGTCTTCGTGGATGCATTTGTCGTTTCTCTATTAAAAAAAGAAGAAGAAGAAGGATCACCTGGCAATGGTAATTTTGATAATAAATCTTAAAAAAATTATAAATATATTTTTCAACTGATGACGATTTAAATTTAATGTAATTTTAATCCATCAAAAATCGTTAAATTAAAATTATTATAAAGTACATAATATTTTGATGATCTTTGATGAACTAACAAATAATAATGAAATTTTAATCACCATCAATCTACAAGTAGAAGATCATATCTATAAAGTTTTTTTATTTTTAATTTTTTTTCATATTTATTTGAAAATTCATTGTCAAGATAACTCATTATCAAGGATCCCTTTAAAAAAAATAGATTGTAATCTCTGATAAAGCCAACATTTATTTTCAGAAAAAGAAAATAGATAAAGGAGAGGGGGCTACTAGAGATCACATGTATTGGTAGAGATTTGAGACTACAAAATTTGCTTACGGATGGCATAGTGTAAGGTAAAATTTAATAGAGATTTGAGAAGCATGGGCTGGTCTCTCATAAAATCAAAATTTGTACATTAAATTAAAAATAATAGTATATTTTGAGAAATTTTATCCATTCGGTTCTCAATAATTTTATTTATTATTCAATATAACATAGGTCTTTGACATTCTGATTTGACCTCAGGATAGAGATATAATGTAAACAAAATGAAAATATTGTACAAATAAAAGACGAGCACCTTTAAATAAATCAAGAATATAAGACAGCATTAATTAATACTTCAAAATCACGATACAAAGTACATGACTTTCAACTGCAAAGGTTTGAATGAGTATTACTTCTAGCCTGAGCCACATTACGCAAGCTTCCTAGCTAGTTCCTACTGCATTAAGATTCGTACAAAACAACAATTCAATAGCTTGTCAGTCAACGACGTTAATTTAAACTGAGAATAATCCATGATATTGATTATATATCGCGCGGTCAATATTGTTATAACTGCGAATTACACATGGTATCGACTATTCGTATCGGTCACTGTTAAAAACTGAGAACCACACAGAGTATATTGACTATCTATCGGTCAACAAATTGTAATTAAAATTGGGAATTATGCATAGTATTAGAAGTTGTAAGTAGGTTCAATTAAAATTTAATTATTATTAAGAATTTGGAAAAAAATTCGAGTTTTCCTTTATTTAAAAAAAAGGTTGGAAATGTTTTAATTTTGCTACAGAACAATACATGACTAGATGAGGCCATACAAATTGCAGCGCATTTCTAAGAAAAAAAAGTAGTTAAAACCAATTCGAATGTTTATCTTGCAAAGAAAATAAATTGAGAGGAAAACTCCCATTTACACTATTTATTAATTACATATTGACAAATTATTCATGCACACTAAAATAATTTTTGCACATCACATTTGCACTTAGTGTTAATTAAGTATAAAAAAATTCAAAGTATATATATAAAAACTTGAATTAAAGACTACGTATTTTTAAAAGCGGTTTTACTTAATATTATGTGTAAATATGGTATGTAGATAAAGAGTGTAATTATCGTCTTACATATTTACATAGAGGAGGAGGAGAGTGACGCGTAAAAGATAAAGACGAAGATCACAGCGATGATAAAAAAAAAAAAAACTGAATAAGACCATAGCAGTTCAAATTTTCGATTGTAGACTTTGTCAAATTAACTTGTGACTAGGGGTGTAAATTATTTATCGATCCGGATTAATTATATTTTTTGAAGTAATTTTATGATTTAGTACTAATAAAGTTTAATTATACACTAATTAAGATTAATTATAAATTAATTAATATTTTATTACTTAAAATTATATAAAAATATTTAATAAATATTTAATTATTTTACATGGATCGGGTCCATCCGTGACCCATTGGGTCGGATACCGATCAAGATTTTTTGACCCGAATTTAATCGGATCTGATCAAAAAAAAAATAATAATAATATGACCCGATCCGAACCTGACCTGACCCATCCCGACCCATTGATACCCCTACTCGTGCCTAAAAATTATCTTCAAAAGGAAGAAATTAATAATTCAGTTTATATTAAATATAATTCCTGCGCTGTAATAACTCTATTGTTCTTATGACATTCGAATGAAGCAAAGAAAAAGGTTCTAGATGAAATGTAGAAACAATCTTACAACATAATGTATTTTGTTTAAGTCTGATATATTTTGATGTTTTTTCATATTTCTTTTTGTTTCACTTCGTGTGTTAAATTGTAATTCACGTTATTTTCATCTAAAGGTGGTACACACTTTGGGTGTCCCCTTTCTTTGACGATTCTGCTGCATCTTTAGGAGGAAAAAAAAGTGAGAGAGAGAAGGTGCGCAGCAAGAAATTCGATTTATGAATGAATCCAATCTCTCCAAGTAGGATTTGAACCTACGACCAATCAATTTAGCAATATGGATTATAATTTAATTTGCAATTGCATCGGAAAGAGCTGATTTTTTTTTTCAATTCAGTTCTAGTGTTCTGCCATCATATCCAGGTCCAAGCCAAAAGGCATAAAAAGGAAAAAAAAAACTTAATAAAAGAAAATATCTTCAAACATTTCTATATAAAATTATTTTACAAACAGCATTGAATACAATAAATTGAAATAGTCCATTGGTTAGTTTAGTTAATGTTTTTTTCCCCTCTCTCATACCGTAGTTCAACAAAATGAGAATATAAAAAATGCTTCGAGAATACTCGTTCTTTCTTGTAGGCCATGTCAGCTTTATAATAAAAATAATTGTCAATCAAATAAGCCAACGCAAACAATTTTTTTATATTATACGATCAAAATTTGTATTGTGCCTTGCAAGGGAATTCGTTATCGAGTATAAAATAATCTATTTTTTTTTTTACTATTAATCGATGAGTCCTCATCGTCTGTTTTTATTTAAGTATTTATATTTGAACAAGTTTAATAACGTTTTATAATGTCAGCTCGAATATATTTTAAAATTAGTAAAAAATAAATTAAATATATATTATTAAATTTCAACTACCGACAAAATTTGTACGTCAAATCTCATCATTATTTTATAAATATGATACACCATATAGATGATGGCTACATATGTACATTATTAAATTTCAAATTAAACATATTTTCAAAATTAATAATATTATTAACAATTAAATAATGATTAAATGATCAAACCGTTAATATTGGTCGAATATTTTAGAACGAATTCGCAGATGGCTGTCTTGAATTGTTGAATCAACAAATTAATGCACAGTACGCCAAAATATAATTAAGCATGTATACTGTGCAACATATATAAGAACTGGAACCCAGCTAGCAAAGCTGTGGTGGTTACCCCAACCTCTAGCAAAGCTGTGGTGGTTTCCCCAACCAGCATCGTGATGTCTCGTGATTAGGGGTGTGAATGGGTCGGATCGGATCGGGTCATATTATTTTATTATTATTTTTAATCTGATTCGATTAAATTTAAGTCAAAAAATTTTGATCCATACTTTACCCGATGGGTCACAGATAGACCCGACTAGATCCGTATAAATTAATTAATTAATTATTATTTATTTTTATATAATTTTAAGTAATAAATATTAATTAATTTATAATTAATCTTAATTAGTATATATTTAAACTTTAATTAGTACTAAAGCACAAAATTACTTCAAAAAATAAAATTAATCGGTTTGGGTCAAGTTGACCCGAACCCGGACCCGACCTGTTTCGATCAAAAAATTAAATTTATATCTCGATCTATTTATTTTTGGATCATGTCGGGTCGGGTCGGATTCATATCGGATCGGGTCTTGACACCCCTACTCGTGATTAAGCTGGCAAAATAACATTAATGACTTGTGCCTTTCAAATTTTCGATCCCAGTCTTTCTGGGCACTAGTCACTACTAATCACACAATTAATATTTCCTAATAAGGCCGTTTACCTGTGTGGACGTCTGACTTATTTATAGTTGACTACGAAAACAAATTAAATTAAATTAATGCTGAGAATATATATAATACTAGTTTAATGTCTCAACTTGCATCCACCTCTGTATCTACACTTTCTCCGGAATGGTGAATTAGTGGCGGATATTTGAGGTCGTTAATGTTAGACAAACAATCTGGCACTAATTAGTTTGAACAAAATATATCTGAAAAATTAACCGGTACTAAATTGGATCATTTGTGTTGGCTAAATAAAATACTGAAACTAATATCCTTGAGGTATCATCACCCGTTGATGTTGCCGTTTACTAGAAAACGATACTAAATTTAACAAATCCGATACAATATTCTTCGTGGGTGGCGTCACAAAAAGATTTTAGTACTAGTTTATTTTATGTCGGTTTTTAAAATAATTTTGGATACTGTGAATTTTAATTGCATACGTCATATGCTAATGTTATTTATAACCACAAATTATCATAATGAAAAATAACACTTGTATAGTAATAGCAATAGAAATAATAATAATAATAATTTAATTAGTATGAATTGTGGTCTAATGGCTCTATAACTTGAGGAATAACTTGTATCACATCCCTAGGTTCCTTAAGTTATGGAGCTATAATTTCTCTTTACTCTCACTTATGACTCCTTAAATAATGCATATTTGGCTCCTAAGTGAGGAGAAAATGACACTTATGTCTCAACCAAATATGGTCGTAGTATTAAATTGTACCATAGAAACCTCAATCATCTTTTTAAATGAATTTTTTTTTCAACGCTGTTTTGGTTATCATTAAGATGTGACAATGATGGTCATATATCCGTGTTACTTCGGTCAGATAACCGGATAAGATGCCTACAACACGATGAAATAAAACTAAGTGTGTTTATAATAAAATATTTTGTAGACTAATTTAATTTAGAAACACACAATACATCACCCACCGTAACAAGGGGAGTGTTTGGCACTCAATGGAATAACAAAAAGTTGAAATAGAATAGCTATTCCGACGAATTAATTTGCCAAACGAATTTTAGACTAAGTAGAAAAGTGCGGAATAGTGCTAATCCGGTATACCAACTTATAGGTAGAATACCGGATTAGCTCTCGTCGGAATAGCGATTATTGTTTGATATTATATTATATTATTATATTATGATTATGATTAAGATTTAGTATTATTATATTATTATATTATATTTATGATTATAATTTATTATTATATTAATATTATGATTATTATTTATTATTATTATTATTATCATTATATTATTATTATTAAATTATTATTATTATTATTATTTTTATTATATTATCGTTACCATTAGTATTATTATATTATTTATTATTATTATAAATATAATTTTAAAATTATATTATTATATTATGAATATAAATATAATTATTTTATTATTATATTATTATGATCAAGATTATTTATTATTATATTATTATATTATGATAATTATAATTATGATTATTATTACTTTATTATTATTTTATTATGTTGTATTATATTATTATATGTTGATTATATTTATGATTAATTTATTATTATATTATTATAATTATAATTATTTATAATTATTTTTATGATTATGATTATATTTTTATTATTATATTATTATGATTATGATTATGGTTATATTATTATGATTATGACTATAATTATTATTATCATGATTATGATTATGATTATTATATTATGATTATATTATTAAAATTATGATTACTTATTATATTATTATTATTATTATTATTATTATTGTAATTATAATTTTTTATTATTATACTACTATATTATGATTATCTTTATATTTTTATTATATTACTATTATAATATTATTATTTATTATGATTATTTTTTATTACTTTATTATTATTATTATCTTACTATTATGATTATTATTTTACTATTATTATTATTATTATTATTATTATTATTATTATCATCATTATTAGTATCATAATTATTCATATTTTAACTATTCTGAGTAACAACTGCCAAACGATATTTTCGCTCTTCCGAATAGTCAAGAATACCACTCTTCTACCACTTTTCCAAAAAAAATACTATTCTATCACTCTTCCAAAATTACCACTCTTCCAAAGCTATTCCTTGATTTGCCAAACGGGCCCAGATGAAATAAACTTAAGCAGTTCAGTTATACGAGTACAACATAGATCAGAAAAATTAGTTGTCAGACACATCTAATTATATAAAAATGAATGAAAAGATAGATGTTTAAAAAGTGGACTCAAAACATCTATGAAAGAACATAGTGCCCGGCTAGAACCTATGTGAAAATAGTGTCATAACCTTTTTGAAGCATTTTCCAAAGAAAATTCATAGGTGTATTACAATTGGATTGTATACAGTACAACATATCTTTAAAAAAATATATATTCAACCTAAAATATTAAAATCGTGTATATGTTTTCAACTATTTACATAAACACATATCAAATTTGTGTTAGTTTAAAATTTAACTGGTTATACGTCATAAAATCACAACTCTTAGTTTGAAACTTTTAAAGTGTTTGACGGAAACTAAACAATTTTTAAATCAATCCAAATCTGTCATATTTTAATTAAGAAAAATGTAACACGGTTATAACTTTTTTTTTCTTTAGATTATATCTTTTGTATTTATATATCAAGTAAATTTAGGGCGTTTCTAAAGAGTATCAAGCTCCTTAGTGCTCTTAACTAAAAAATCTACTAGTAAAAATTTAAAGTAGAGCAGATGATCATGTTAATTATACATACAAAAAAAAGCAAACCCCCAAAACTAGCATTGGTGGAAATGGCAATCTTGTCAACGCACTGAGTGAGAATTTTCTTCATACAGGGACAGTTTGACAAAGAGAAATCAGAAATGTAACGAAATATAGTTGAACGAGACTTCAATTGAATAAAAGATTGTTAACAAATAAATAATGATTGAAAATATGCAGTTATATAAATCACCCGCTTGTTCTCTAAGCTTTAAATTTCCTCATTGCACCTGATCACTATTTCATGTAGGTAGAGGAGAGCGATTTTCCCAAGAATTATAATAGGCCGAATAATACTACGTCTACGAGTATTTTTCAAAAAAAAAAAAGAGTTGAATGTCACTATTTCATCATTTCAAATATGTCAAATACGAACGAACCAATGCGTAAAATGAACTTATATTTTCCGACCCCACTATTTTACGCTTTTGTCGAGCAATCCACAAAGAAAAGAAAATCAAACCAATATTAACTAACAAGTAATTTTCTTTTTGAATGATAAACATTAATTAAGTACAAGTCATAAGGCAAACGACCCCACAACTCTCCAATTTATTTTAAGAAAAAATATCAAATACCCCCAACCACTCCCCACTATAACTGAAAAATGTCCCCCTTAAAAAACTACAACGCGTGGGGCCAACATGTCAGTTTTGATGGGTAAAATAAAAGGACAGTGTTGGAGGCGCTTATCAGTATCCTTATCTTAAATCCAATTTTTTTTTTTTACAGTAAATGGAGTCGTCGAAGTTCGTATGGGGCAGTTGAGAGGCAAGCAATAGTGGCATGCAATTGAGCTGTTGCCATTAATGCATTGAAGGCCATAATTATCTATAGGTTCGGTTCACCTACAGTCTACAGTGATCCACTGTAACATACTTAGCTCTTAGATAATTTATCCATGGTGAGAATCTCTTGGCAATGACTATTTTGATAATTTTAATACAATGAATTTTAAAAAAAAATTGAAACAAAATCTTAAAAATAGAATAAAGTTTATAGTTATTTTTTTATTTATAGATTGATAGTGTTTTAAATTTTATATAATTTTATTTTTGTTTGATAATTCATCAAAGACATTAAATTAAAATTGTTACAAATTATATAATATTTTTTATGGTTTTTATACGCTATCAAATGATAATATAATTATATAAAATTTAAAACACTATCACCCTATAAGTACAAAAATATATTCATATTTTTTCTATTTTTAAATTTGTTTTATCTATTTAAAAATTTATCGTCAAAATTATCAAATTAAGCCAGAGATCCCTCCCCATTTATCCACTATGACCTTGACCCGTTGATCATTATGGAACTGTATATACTGGGATAATTAGTTAAATACGACTTTATAGTTTGAAATTTTGAAAATATCCTTTCAAAATTTAAATTTAATTAAACGCCACTCCAAATTAATTCAACTAAGTTTTAATTTTACCACTCCAATACAATTATTCTATATTTTTAATTTATAATATATATATATATATATATATATATATATATATATATATATATATATATATATATATATATGAGAATATAATTTGATATTTCCATGTATACCCCGGAGACCTTGCTCCTCCCTCTCTCTGCGCCATTTTCTTTGATTAAAAGCTAATGGAAACTAAAAACACCGATACCTTTTGCAGCACACCAGCAGAGAGGAAGCATGTTATGATCCTTCCAGCAATTAAACTAATTGCTAAATTAATTTGATTATTAAGCAAGAATCTTACGAGGATAATCTTTCTAAAAATTTACTGATAAAAGGTAAATGTAAGAAGATGGAAAGCATTAAAACGAATTAGAAAAGAGATAAGAGTTTGATTAAATGTTCAACAACAACCATACATATTAGTTCTCAATTATGTACTAAATTTTAATAACAAAACTCTCCATTTTTTTTTTCCTTATAACAAAACTCTCCTTGATTTCATTTAATTCTCAGCTCATCAAATTTTTCCTCTCCCCCGTGGTACTCACGGTGGCAGAGCTAGGGTTAAATATGTTATTACCCGAAGAGTGTTGTGTGTATCAGGGAGAGGGGAGAACAATATCAAAGAAGAGTGGATGAGGGCATTTCAGATATTCACTAAATTATTGTATTTTTAATTTTAAGATTTATAAAGTAGTTGTATTGGAGTGGCAAAATTAAAAATCTAATTGAATTTAGAGTGGCATTTAACTAAATTCAAACTTTAGAGTGATTTTTTTTAAATTCTAAGTTTAGAGTGGTATTTAACTAAAGTTGGACAATGGTTATTTTGATAATATTGACAATGAACTCTTAAATAAATATAAAAAAAAAAATATGAAGAAAAAAATATAGACATGTTGTTTTATCTATAGATTGATAGTCATTTAAATTTCATATAATTTCATTATCGTTTGATACTTCATCAAAAATCGTTAAATTAGAACAATTATAAATTGTATAAAATTTTGAGTCTTTGATGGAGTACAATAATAAAGTGGACTTAAGCCATCCGAACGCTGTCGTTGGAGCCTTGGATGGAAGGAGCCAAATAAAGTGGGGAAGTACGTGTCCCTTGTCCCCAAAAGTTCCTTTTCACATTTTTAGAGAACAAGCTAGCTTTTTTTTATGATGATGATGATCATGGGCTGGATGATGATGAAAAGAGAAAACTGCAGTTATCTTCTAATATTAGTTCTCTCCTGAATGCTCCTTTTGTATATATATATAAGCATTTGTGTTTTGGTATTTTGTATGATTTTGTTTTTTTTTCTGTTTGTATTTCCAATTATAATGTTTAATTGATTTTGTAAAACTTTGTATGATGATTTGAGAAAAAAATGAAAGCAGGTACTATTAAATTTTAAAAAATAATAATAATAATGCATGTGCTCGTAAAAAAGGCTCGTTTTAAATCACACGAGAAATCCCATTTTAGACGGAGGGATTCGGGGTATATTTTTCAATTGTAACATGTGTTTGGATGATGAAAGGATTAGTGCGACTTTTGGATTAATAGTTAAAAATAATATAAAGTTAATGATATCTCAAAAAATATGCGAGAAGTGTGTTAACTCTTACTTTCTCAGATTAAATATTATTTGGATGGTAATTTGAGAATAGTAATGGATGGAATGAATAAAATAATTAATTATTTTTTTATTTGTTACTAATGATTACTATTTGGTTAATTATTGTTATTATTATATTTAATATTAAAACTTGTTAGCCATATTATTATTTGCTATTAATCATTATTTTGTTTAACATTAATGATTATTATTTTATTTATTAATTTTATTATTAATTCTTACTTTTAGTAATATTTTTCTATTATTATTTTTATTTTATTTAGTATTATTTACTTATTATTAGTTTATTTTATATTAATGCTTCTTTAATATTACTTTGTACTGTTATTAATTATTATTTTTTATTAGTTAAAATATTTTATTTATTATAGTGTATTAGTTAAAATATTTTCGATTGAGTTGATGATGATCGGAGATCATAGAAGGAAATATGTTGCACTTATCTTCATTATCTTTTCATTTTTTTTTACTCGTGGGAGAGAAGTTTGTTGAGATAACATAATTAAAAAATGAGTTACTTCATTGTTTAGTAGTTTCTCATCTCTATTTCTCTTTTCCACAGCTCGCTACTCCAGCCAAGAGATGTTTTCGCAGTTTAGTAGCTAATCACTATTCTCAAGAACTGGCTAGTTTGACTCATCCAAACACACCAACGAGTTTAAAGCTCTTCAAATTAATTTTATGCAATTATAGATTATACAATTTTTATTTTGGCCCTTATATAATATATTTGTAAAAACTATAAATTAAAATAAAATTTACGAATATGAACTGTGAATGCGTACAGTTGTTGACTTGACACATTAAAATACTTTTTCCTAATATAAATATTTTTCTTGTCCACATCAACCCAATTTACTTGTTTACCCTAATATTGCATTTTTGTATCTACGTCAATCCACTACCTTTTTTCTAATATTCAAGAAATTAGCAGAGAATTTGTTCTTAATTAATTAGTTTCCTAATTTAGTTTTGTAATGAGAGTTTAAACAGTTATTTTAATTTTAGCAGGGTAACCTACGAAAGTGTGAAACATTTTAATTTTAGGAAATAAACGTATGCAACTTTTTGAAGAAAAAGAGGAAATTTCACTTCACTTCATGAAGACATTTTTGAAACTAAAAATGAGAGAATGATGAAAAAAAGTAGCTTCCATTTCTCAATTGGGAACAGCCATGCAAAAAGCGAAGAAATAGAGTGTCACAGATGGCTAGAGGTGTGGGAGACAAAATGGGTTGGGAATTTGCTCAGAGCAACAAACCAGGCTCAAATAAAATACAGAGCCGTAAATATGACTTGCTTAATCTTGTGTTTCTGAGTAAAAAAGAACAGGAATTCGTTCTAACTGAAAGTTCATCGATTTTCTAAGAACTTGGGGGGCAGTGGATAAGAGATATAAATAATCTCAGCCGTTCGTTCGGTTCAATTAGTGGGTCAGGTTTTAATTTAGACGGTGGTAAATTGCTGCCGTCACCATTATGGCAGCAGTTGTGAATCCAAGCGAATTCGTTTCATTTCATCAAAAGGACTTCCCAGCGGCCAGCGTGCTTCTTCCGAGATCCACAAACACAAAAGAACAACGAAACCGTATGAACTCCACGCACGTGAGATTTGTACAGAATGGGTCACTAATTAAATATCGCCACGTTTCAAATGTAAAATAACGTAAAATAATTGACCCTTAATGTTATCGGGTCGAAATGGGAGCTTCATTGAATTGAAGCGAATTGAAGCGAAGCGAAGCGGGGCACACCAACAGATTGATTGTAGCAACGCTCGATCGCTCTCTTCAGTCATCGAAAATTCATATAGATGACGAGATTTTTCTTGTACTCCTCTCTGTCTTTCTGCATATGTCTTTTTATATCGTCTTCCCGGGTCGATTCGTTGGGTTTTCACCATGCTAGGATTGGGAGCTCTGGCTCCTATCTGACGAAAGATGAGCATTGGTTCAATCAAAATCTCGACCATTTCTCCCCCACAGTTTGTACCTTCCTTTTCACCTTTTTATACATTCTTCATTTATTAAATTAATTTGATATCTTGGGTGATATATTGTCCAAAACAAAATGCTAATTCGGTCAGACCTGATCAGAGATGGATTGGGGAAAGCCTGATCAATCGTGGGATATTTCTCATGAATTAATGCCTTTATACTGGAATTTTTAGAAATACTATTTTCTTTGGGTTTATTCGTGTTATATGTGCAGGATCACAGGGTATTCAAGCAACGATACTTTGAATTTTTCGATTACTACCGAGCTGATGGACCAATTTTCTTGCGAATTTGTGGTGAATCTGCTTGCAATGGAATTACAAATGATTACACTGCTGTAAGTCCTTTTATGGAATGCTCAATTGTCAGACATAATTTGGTTCGGGTACTGTACCTTCTAGCTGTTGTATTTTTGTTGTCATTTTGCTGTTTTAAGCTCCAATAAAGCAAATGATCATCTGCACAACTAACTGTGGTCTAACTTCTTTCTTGATTATCATATTTCTCCTGATATAATATCTGTCTTAAACCTTCAGTTATTTATTGGAGCTAAATTTAAGATTGTCTGTTAAAATTGAAGGTCTTGGCTAAAAAATTTGGTGCGGCTTTAGTCTCTCTTGAGCATAGATATTATGGGAAGAGCTCTCCTTTTAAGGATCTAACAACAGAGAATCTAAGATACTTGTCTTCAAAACAAGCTCTCTTTGATCTGGCTGTTTTTCGGCAATACTATCAGGTCAGTATTTCCAAAATAAGGATTAGGCAATACGTTAGGTACTCACCTAGCATGTATGAAAATCTTGAAACTTGTGCATAAATTGTAAGTTCCAAACCTTTTGTTTTGTTATTTTTAAGTTATAATAACTCATATGGTGCCTGCCCATTCTATACTTGGTATTCATCTTATCACTTTAAATCATTATAATGGATGCTGTGAGTTATGGCTCATCTACTATCTTTACAATAGCTGAGACTATTTATATTTTAAGAAATAATCAATAAAATTTCTGCCCATCCATATTTTTTATATGAATTATTTTATCATAATACTTCTGATACCAGTAATTGTCTATTTTATAATAATATGTCTAGATGGTGCTGAATATCTGTATGTTCTTGTTCCTTATATTCCTAGTACTATAATATTTGGAGCACTGATATATTGCATTTGTATTGTTATGTTACTAAGAACTTTTCTTAAGTGGAAAAAAAAATGTAAAATTCTTGTTATTTCTTGAAGGGAATTTTAAATGAGAAATACAACATCTCAAGTGGTGACAGCTTGTGGTTTGCTTTTGGCGTTTCCTATCCTGGTGCACTTAGTGCCTGGTACCGATTGAAGTTTCCTCACTTGACTTGTGGTAGTCTTGCGAGCTCAGCAGTTGTTCAAGCTGTTTATAACTTCACAGAATTTGACAAGCAGGTGCAATCTCTTCTGTACAAAAGAAAGTTTTTGCAAAATGCACCTCATATAGCATTCAAATTTGGAATGAAATTTTCTTTTATCAATTTCTCCCTTTGCACAAAGCGTTGCTTAGCTCGTTCGTGTTGCGGCATGTACAGGGTTAACAATGTTAGAAAATGAAATAATACATGAGAAGAATATGAAAATTAATATATTAGGATTGTCTTTTATTGATAAAATTTATAACTTGCTTTGAAGTTCTATAAAATTCATGGTTATTTCAATTTTCTGGAACACTAAGATCATGCTGAAATTAGCTTCATGGGAATAATGTTTTTTTTTTTCTGTAAATTGGGATAGATTAATGGGGTGCCAGCCAAAAAAAAATTAGTCAGCTAGATTTCTCAATTGTGCTATTGTTTCTTCTCTCTTGCAGATTGGAGAGTCAGCTGGCCCAGAATGCAAAGCCGTTCTCCAAGAAATTACAAAACTTGTGGATAGGCAACTTCAGTCTGATGGATACAATATTAAAAGCTTATTTGGTGCAGCTACGGTATTCTTGATAATTTTATTTCGTAGGAATAATTTCATATGTGCCTATTGGGACCTCAAAGTATCACTTGGAACCCTGTAAAACAAAAATTCTCAGTCATTCTGCCAAATTCTTATGAAATTTCCAAAATAGACACCACTAACTAGACATTGAACAAGTGAAGAGGACTAATTTTGGAACTTCTGAAGGAAATGGGGAAAGGGATGTATTTTGGCATTTTGAGATTTTCTAGAGGTATCAGTTAAATCGCACACATCTTAAAAAATACATCCCACACATAGAATAACTTTTATTTTTTTGGTTATTATTTTTGTTGCTTCAGTTAAAGAATGATGTGGACTTCCTTTATTTGCTGGCTGATGCTGCTGTAATAGCGGTAATGTGCAATGCATGCAACCTATCTAATCAGAAGATTTGATGTTGCAACATATGTTAAGAGAATTACTAACTTCATGTGAATTTATAGTTTCAATATGGGAATCCTGATGTACTATGCAACCCTCTTGTTGATGCCAAAAAGAATGGCCAAGACTTGGTGGTATGTTCCTCATTTACCCATTTTATCTGGATTTCATATTTTACTTTAATAAAAGATGTTGTGACGGCATGTTTCTGTTTCAGCAAATGCATGAATTTCTTCATTGCTTTCATGCTTTGCAATGTTTTCTTTTTTTCTATTTTCGTACCTTAATTTATTCTACGAACGGGATTTTCCTATCTAAAATACTCAAGGCAGTTAACTCTACATGGATGTGTAGGAAACATTTGCTCATTATGTGAAAGAATATTACATCGGCACCTTTGGAGTTTTGGTTTCAACTTATGATCAGCAATATTTGAAAAACACTACTCCTGAAGAGACTGGTAAATGACCTCCTCATTATCGCTAATTTATTATAAAATCAGAAAAAGTAATTTTTTTGTCAGAAGTGAACATCTTTTATTTTTGTCATATTGTTCCTAGATGCTCGGTTGTGGTGGTACCAAGTTTGCACTGAGGTAGCATATTTCCAAGTGGCCCCCCAAAATGATAGTGTTCGTTCTGAGCTGATAGATTCCAGGTTTAGATGATTTATATATTTTCTTCTTTTTCTAATATTTTCATGATAAATTTGTGTATATGTTGTTTGAATTTTGATATATATTTTCTTTATTTATTTCATCAGGTACCATTTGGAACTTTGTGAAAATGTTTTTGGAGAAGGTGTCTATCCGGAAGTAGACATGACCAATATCTATTATGGTGGCACAAGAATTGGCGGTAGATATATCATTATATTACTTTTACTCGGAACTTCTCCTTTCCCATAGGAAATTGAAGTGTCATAATACCATATATTATGCATGTGCATAGGTTCAAGAATAATATTTACCAATGGCTCACAAGACCCATGGCGCCATGCATCCAAACAAACATCTTCAGAAACAAGTGAGATTCCTCTTATTAATCTAAGCTAGTAGTAATTTTGAAAAAGAAAATGAAAATATAATCTAGTAGTGTGTGATAGTAACTTTAAACATTGCTTCTGCATTTTCTTTTTAATATTTTTTAATTAACTTTTTAAAATGTTCCAGTGCCATCATACCTGATAAAGTGCCATAATTGTGGCCATGGGACGGATTTTAGAGGATGTCCCCAGGTGCCCTTGAATATTGAAGGTAATTGATTTTGTTTTGTGATAGATGTGGCTTTATACTAATTGAAATTCCTGCCAGTACGACACAATTAACAATTCATGTTTAAAGTAAAACCTGATAGCTGAACTGTATGTACCAAGATAATCCGGTAATTTCCAAGCCCCCTTGTTACTAATAAGTTAATTTACAATTCTGTTTGTACCAAGGGAACGCAAGTAATTGCACCTCGCATGAAGCTGTGAAAAAAGTAAGACAGCAGATTATAGACACCATGGACTTGTGGCTATCCGAATGCAAGAGCGCAGGTAACGTATCAGGACCAATTGAATCAAATGTATACTGCCATTTGACATCACATGATCCCTGATTTTTTTGTGTCCTTTTGTTTTCAGTTACTGGGGGCGATGAGTCTGGGTGGTTTCATGCAGGTCAAAGACTAGCTTATAGTGCTTGATCACTGTCTGCTGAACTAATCTTCTCGTAAGACGCATCATACTACTGATATACTGCTGTTGTTTCACTTGTGTGTATCTGATCAACATTGTGGGACAGACTCAAGAAGCTGTATGCCGTTTTAGCATGGCAATTGTCCCTCCAATAAGACAAAAGTGTCCTTATTTAGCTATCAAGTCTTCTGTCTGATTAATTAGAAAACAAGACTGTGAAGTGTATTTGGGCAATGGGAAATGCATGGAAGCTTAGCTTGCTTGCATGCTTATTATTGAATGAGCAGAAAAAAAGATTGTATTTGATTAATGATGGGTTGGACTTATATAAGCCTTACAACACTTCTTACAAATAACCCCTAACTTTCTTTATAATTACCTAAACCTTGAAAATCATACAATATATCTCAACACTTCCCCTCAAGATGGGCGAAAGATATCCACTAAGCCCATTTTATCACACCCTCTAGCTAAGTCTAATGAGTTTAGTCCTTTCGTCAGACAATCTGCTGCTTGGTCTCTAGTTGAAATGTGACCTAACTCCAAGAGCTCACTGTTCAACTTCTCCTTGATGAAGAACCTATCAATCTCAATATGTTTGGTTCTGTCATGCTGCACAGGATTGTTGGCGATACTGATAGCAGACTTGTTATCGCACCACAACTTCATTTGGGCCCTTTGATCTATTTTGAGCTCCACCAACAGAGCTCTCAACCACAACATCTCTGCCACGCCTAAGGCCATGGCCCTGTAGTCTACCTCAGCTGTGGATCTCGCAACCACTGTCTGTTTCTTGCTCTTCCAGGAGACCAGATTACCCTCTATAAACATGCAGTATCCAGACGTGGACTTCATGTCATCAGAGCAACTAGCCCAGTCTGAATCACAATAACCCTCAATGTTCAAATGTTCATTCTTCCTGAAGATCAACCCCTTTCTTGGTGCATTTTTCAAATACCTCAGAATTTGGTACACAGCATCCATGTGGCCCTCTCTGGGATCATGCATATAGCGACTCACCACACTCACAACAAAGGATATGTCGGGGCGAGTGTGGTTCAAATAGATCAAGCGACCAACCAACCTCTGGTACCTTTCTCTATCAACTGGCTCTCCTACCTCAGCACTCAGTTTGAACTTCTGGTTAATGGGAGAAATTGCGGGTCTGCACCCCAGCATACCTGTCTCTGTAAACAAATCTGGCACATACTTCCTCTGGGATAAGACAATTCCCTTTGTACCACGAGCTATCTCAATCCCAAGGAAGTACCTTAATTGTCCCAAGTCCTTCACCTCGAACTTCTTTCCCAATTTCTTTTTTAGTAACGCAATTTCACCTTCATCATTTCCCAAAATAATCATGTCATCCATATAAACAGCTAGCACTGTAATGTAAGCTACATGTCGCTTAAAGAACATCGTATGGTCTGCATTGGTTTGTCGATACCCCATGCCTACCATAGCTTTCTTAAACCTATCAAACCAGGCTCGAGGGGACTACTTCAGCCCGTAAAGTGACTTCTTGAGCCTGCACACCTTACCAACTGTTTGTTTCGTGCCAAAACCTGGTGGTACCTCCATGTACACCTCCTCCAACAAGTCACCGTGGAGAAAGACATTCTTCACATCAAGCTGATGTAACTTCCAGCCTCCATTTGCTGATAAGGAAATCAGTGTTCGTACCGTGCTCATCTTTGCCACGGGTGCAAAGGTTTCATCATAGTCGATGCCATAAGTCTGACTGTATCCCTTTGCTACCAATCGGGCTTTGTAGCGCTCCACCCGACCCTCCGGGTTTTGCTTCACCGTGAAGACCCACTTGCAACCAACTGCCTTCTTGCCTGGTGGCAGTGACATGAGCTCTCAGATTTTGTTCTTGTCCAGAGCCTCAAGTTTCTCTAACATGGCAGCTTTTCACTTCGGATCATCCTTAGCAACCTGCCAACACTTAGGGATAGAGACAATGTCCAAAGATTCAATGAATGCTCCATGTACATGTGATATGTTAGAGTAAGAGACAAACTGGGCAATATCATGTGGAAAGCCATACCGATCAGGGGGGAACTCCTGCATTGCTGCGGAGAAGTCCTCCTGATCGATAAGGGCGTAGGAGGAGGAGAGAGAGGAATCATATCACTTGTATATTCTGAATCTGAGGTGGATGGTGTAGATGTCTCAGAAGTCAGAGGAGGCATGGACAAGGGACTTGGCACAAGTGACACTGCTTCCTCATTCTGCACTGCTTCCTCATTCTGCTTTCTTCTTCTCGTGTACACCTTTAGCTCCCCCTGAGCCTGAGTCCCACCATTCTCTGGATCGGTCCTCCCATGATCAGGCACCTCGGCCGACTCCACAAGTGGATAGGGAATATCCCCCACACTCACCATCCTCATCTCACTGCTACTACTATCATCCTCCCCCTCTCGCCTCATACCTCCGGTATCGAGCGAGTCACCAAAGGGCGACGCAACCTGAGTGGAGTAGTATGGCTCAAGTTCTCGAAATGTGACATCCATATTAACAAATAGTCTCCTCTCTATCGGACTCCAGCAAACATACCCCTTCTGGGTAGCCGAATACCCAACAAACACACACTTCACAGCCTTTGGATACAGTTTTCCCACATTCGGTCTGTTGTCAAATGTTTTGAGAGGCAAAACGTCTTCATTCTTACCTTTCAGCATTTCGATCGGAGACTTTCAATCCAATACTCGCGAGGGCATCCTATTAATCAAGTAGGTCGTTGTCAGGACCGCTTGCCCCCACAAGTGTTTTGGTACATTCATTGACATCATCATACTCCGGGTAACCTCAAGGAGATGTCTGTTCTTTCGTTCCGCCACCCCATTCTGCTCTGGTGTGTATGGACAAGTGGTTTGATGTTGTATTCCCTGGGATGACAGGTACTCCCAAACGCCATGTTGGTGTACTCTGTCCCATTGTGAGACTTTAATACCTTCACAACTGCACCGTATTGAGTCTGAATTCCTTTATGGAAGTTTTTGAAGCAAGCAAACACATCACTTTTATTTTTCATCAGATAAAGTCAGGTCACACGAGAAAAACAATCAATGAAAGAAACAAAATATTTATATCCATTCACAGCAGTTGTGAGACAATGTCCCCATACATCAGAATGCACTAAGTCAAAAGCAAGAGAACTCCTACTCCCAGAACTAGAATACGAGCTCCTAGTGTGTTTCCCAAACTCACACGCATCACATACCAATTTTTCTTTATTAGCCTTTTCAAAAAAAGACGGATACAACCTACTCAATGCAGAAAAAGAGGGATGACCTAAGCGTCTATGATGAAGCAGCGGCAAATCCTCCACACTCCTCCTAACAACCCCTGTACTCTCTAGAAATGATGAAAGAGTCGAGTCCACACTCTCTTTATCCAGGTACCATAAACCACTATGTCATGTGCCAGTCCCAAGCCTCCTGCCAGTCTCCTTCTCCTGGAAGATCACCTTTGAAATATCAAATAAAACGACACATTTTAGTTGTGATATAATGACACTTATGGATAAAAGATTCACAGGAAAGGAATGAGCATGCAAAACATTGGACAAGGTCAAGGTGTTGGTACATTGCACGGTACCCTTACCAATTACTGGTTGAGCCGTGCCATCGGCCGTCTGGATGCTCTCTGGGACTGCTAGGTAAGTATAAGACGAAAACTCCTAGCAGCACCAGTCACATGTCGGGACGCACTAGAGTCCACTATCCAATCTGGTTATCTGGAGGTAGATATAGATGCAAGAGCAAGTGTATCACAAGTACCTGTGGCTGAGTGTGCAAATGAAGCAATGTTACCCCTTGTTGAAGTTGAGGTGGACGCATCATCTAACACCCGCTTCCCCTCACTCGCTGCTTTTTGCTTCCTCTTCAACATTTTCAGAAACTCATGATCCTCCTCAGTAAAGACCACGGTCTCCTCACTCTCTCCCTCTGCTACCGTCAGGGGTGCCTGGTAGCCTCCTCTGCCACCCCTCCGGCCACCTCTGCCTCGACCACGACCTCCAGACTGGCCTCTTCCACCTAAGTTCCTCTCCTTCGGTGGCTTAGAGCAAAACTGCTTCAGATGTCCTACCTCACCGCAGTTGTAACACTCCCGGGTCTCGCCCATGTACCCTGTATTACCTAGCTTGGAGGCTGTAAATGTCTACTTCACCCCTGGAAGTCCCGCTGCACCAGACTGGAGCCTAATCCTGCTTTCCTCCTATACCATGGCCGAGATCGTCTCCTCCAGGGAGGGAATCTTCGGCTGAGCTAGCAACACTGCACACCTCGGCTCAAATGTCGGGTTCAACCCCCTCATGAAGTGCATAGTCCTCCTCTGTGTATCGCGCGCCCCTCTCTTGCACTCAGGATCTTTGCAGCATGCGGCTGGCGAGAAATGATCATAATTTGCCCACAGTCGCTCTAGATTTGTGGCATACTCCTGAATCGATCTATCTCCCTGCACTACTGTCTCTATCTCTCTCAATCTGGAACACTCTCAGATTGTTTCCCACTCCATCGTAAGTTCTCTTCAGATTTTCTCAGACATTCTTGACCCGATCTATGACATCCACTGTGGATGCGATAGAGGGAGTCAATGAACTCAGAAGCCATTCGTATAAAAAGGTAAATGCTGGCAGTCGTCGAACCATTCGTATAATGATAATCCACGTTTTATCCACTCAAACTATGTAAAAGTTGCACTTTTAATTAATTCATGGAATAAAATCACAGGATTGACTTGAATGCACATCTATTTATTTCATGGAATCGTTTTCAATGCTCTTCGACTTTGTGCATATGTCACAGAATTGTCTTGAAAACACTTCTGCTTAATGCGTTTTCCATGGAATTATCATGGGATTGTCTTGAATGCTCTTCTAATTCACGGAATAAACTAATTAATGCATATGTAAAGATTGAAGATGATAACTGAACTTTACAATTGTTCGTTAACATGTAGGAAACTTAGAGTTATGTAAAAAATTGAAGATGGTAAGCTAGAATTTTGTTGGCAAGAGAATTAAAGATAGAGGATGGAAATCACCAAGACTGTAAAAATTGAAGGAACCGTACTAATCATGGGAGTATATTTTCTTTTTCCCACTACTTGGCATTGTTCGTATGACGTCTAGTCAATAGAAACCAACTAAAACCTGGCACACTTTGTTTGCACAAATGATGGAAACTTCGAAGAAAGATTTTATATTCATGTGTTGATATCAAAATTCACAAGTTCCATAAATATGTTATTATTAAATACAATCTAACAATTAGGCGAACATAACACCCTTTAGAAGTAATTAACACTGTAATAGTTGCATTATTCAAATCAAGCATCGCCATAATGCCAACTAACTGCTAAGAACTTAAAATAATAACAGAAACCAAGTGCAAGTTCGACAAAATCATCCTATCATCCCTGCATAGCCATCAGACCACAAGACGGAACCAGTTCCTCCATCACACACAGAGCTCAGTAGGAGTAGTTCTTGACATACATGCCTTCTTTTGCCTCGTCGGCCTCGCCCTCGCCAGTGTATTTTCCAAGCTGGGCAAGAGAATTGGCCTTGGCACGTACCAGAAGTGCTTCCTGTGCAGCCTTCACATTTTCTGGACGGCCACCCCATGTCTTTAGGCAGGTGTTCTGGAGTGCACGGGCATAAGAGAAGGAAACATGCCATGGGTTTGGGCCCTGGTTCATGGCGTTCAGGTTCAGAGTTGCCTCGAGTTCGGATTGACCACCTGACAAGAACTGCATTTCATATCAGAATGTTAGTGCTTGTTGCCATAGTTTACAAGATCATTTTCTAACATCTGTTATCAGAAACTAATAGTATTATTTATTTGTGGCTTCTATGTGAAAAAGGAATCTTTATTAACCAAGTTGATTGATTGAAGTTGGGAATGTGGATGTCAACTTCAGCCAAATTAATCCATCTTTTGCAGTGACCAAAAGCATCCGATGTAAGTACTTAGGTTGCAATCAAGCATTGAATATACTTGCCACTTAAAAAGGTTATTTTATATAAATTATACTCGCAATAAATGTTGTTTAAGAATGAGAAACTTGCCATGATGCCAGGGACAGAAGGGGGGATTCTGCGCTTAAGCAGCTTGAGAGTGTAATCGGCAACCTGCTCAGGTGTGGCCTTGTCCTTGCACTCGGCACCAGGAGTAACCATACTGGGCTTGAGGAGGATGCCCTCAAACATAACATTGTTCTCTGCCAAGTAGAAGAATACCTCGGCCCACACCTTCTGCGCCACCTCAAATGTATGGTCAATACCGTGTTCACCATCCAGGAGGATCTCTGGCTCCACAATTGGGACCAGGCCATTGTCCTGATACACACAGAAGAGTCTGTTTCAGACATTGTGGTGACTGGTAGTGCATCACAAATTTTTCCCAGTTCTATTTGACCCTTTTAAGTTGTGAAGTGGCACCAGTTCATGCTATATACACACTAGTTTCGATGCATCACAAGTTGTGTGCACAACCAATTTTTTGTTTTTCACTAAGGTTTTGTCAATCTCACTTTTATTAGTGTGCCTTACCAGATTATTCTGATATGATATGAGGACTTATTAAGAGCATACTTGAATCGTATTTAATATAAACCTGAGAAATGGCTGCATAGCGTGCAAGACCCCAAGCAGCTTCTTTCACAGCAAGGGCAGATGGGCCATTGGGGATGCTCACAACTGTTCGCCTACAAGGAAAAATAATGAAGAAGTGAAAAGGAGGAGGAACATTTAGTTAGCTGTCATAGTGGAGTAGAAATGACAGGATTAAGATTAGTTTGATATTTGATCATTTTTTACCATTTGGCGAAGCGGGCACCTTGCTGGTAGTATGCGGCACTGCGGGAGGCAAGACCATCAAGACCTTGGCACCATGACTCGTCATTAGAGCCAGCAAGAGGAACCAAACCCTGTTTAGACAAAAAAAAAAATATAATTTTAGTTTCAGTTTGAAGATACTGTCAAAATCAATCTAATTAGCTTACCAAAGAACAAAGAATAGTAGTGTTTATTTGTTTTCGCCTTTACCGGAATTTATTTGTACGGGAAGTCTGTACTTTAAATTTTATTATAAATTTATAAATAAATTATGATAAACAAGAATGATCATGCCTCTTTTATGAAATGAATATTCTTTTCACTTGATTTCCCAGAATAGACGACAGCATACCTTGTCGACTTTAATACCAGGCACAATGTTCTGAGACACAAGCACGTCAACCATCTTCTGACCATCAGTAGTAGATTGGTAGAGGGTCTCCTCAAAGAGAATGGCACCAGAGATGTAATTTCCGAGTCCTGGTGCAGTCACAAGCAAAGTACGGTATGCCTGGCGGTTGGCCTCGGTGTTCTCAAGCCCGATTGAGGCCAGACGCTTCCCACATGTTGCATTTGACTCGTCCATGGCCAGGATACCACGGCCAGGAGATGCGATTGTTTTCTGTTGTAATAATCATTCAGTTAACTAAAACTATGAAATATCATATTGGAACTGAAATGGTTTCTCCGTTTTATGATTGGACAAACTTGTTCTTTACCTATTCTTACAGGACATTTCTGACAGAACAAAATTGACACCCTAATCTTAAATTTTTCACCGAAATTACACAACAGTTCTACGAGATACAATCTGAGAACAATATCATAAGCATGGATTAAAGAATCCTTTTAGTACTAGTATTTCAAACTTCACTTATTTATAGACAAATTTACCCTTCAAGGATGATAGCACAAAAGGATATATACCGCGGTCTTGACGAGCTCATCCGCGTAGGCAGAGGTCGAAGCGCGAACGCTCAGAGCAGCAGCCCGGCGGGTTTGGGTCTTGAGCCGACCCGGTTTCTCAATCACTAGAGATGATTTGAAGAGGGAGGAAGCTGATGCCATTGCCGTGTAGGAGATAGCTAGAGAAATTGGTTAGTGGGCTTAGTGGTAGTTTTCTCTCTCTATCTCCCTTTCTTGATTGAAGCGCTCAAGGCATGGTCGTTATGGGGAGCTCTAATGGTGTAGTTATATAGAGAGTGCTTCCACCTCGTCTCCTCTGCAATTAGAACAATTTCACTTCAGTATCTAGCAATTTGTAATTCATATTTGAAATAGCTGCTCAAGGGAAAAGATTAAATCGTTTATCAACCGTCCAAATTTCCATTTCACGCTAAGTGTATGAAATTGTATTTCTTGAAATGAAGTAGAAATTGCTGTCATCACTGTCTCGGTTTGTTACGACTTACGAGTGGCTTGCTGAAGATGGGCCAGTTGAGGCTAAGATGGCATGGCCACTAGATTCTCGCCACGTGTGTGATAATATCTGATGTGGCAGGACGGTGACTGGTGAGTGGTGAGAGAGGCCAGCTGCCCAGGTAATATGTGGGCCACAACTGATTTGGGGCTGTATCCAAATCCAAGCAACGGCCCTGGTTACTTTGCCTTTGCTGCTCTCCTAAAGGGGGGACATTAATAATATTCATGTCGTTGTGGAATACGCGCAGTTATTGTAAAGAGGGAGGGAACATTAATATTAATAATATTGACAACAAATTTTCACATAACTTATATTGATTGTGTTTTAAATTTCATATCATTTAGAATTTATAGTTTGTTAAAAGGCGTTAGAAATTTATGCAATTTGCAGCTGTCCATATTCAATGGATTTTGAAAAAATATTGAAAAATGAACACAGCACAATTATTATCCACTTTTTAATATCTAAATATTATTATATAAAAGAACTTGAACAATAAAAAAAAAGATTCAGATTTAGAAGCTTTACAAGTCAAAACATTAAGATCTATCGTTCATTTCATGGGTTAGAAAAGTCACGACCGCTATTGAAGAACCAATTGAACAAAGAGAAATAACAACAAAAAATGATAATTTTCTTTTAGAATGAAATCAGAGTGGAAGTTATTAAAATGCCTCCAGCATAGATTTTGAATTTTAAATAAACAGCCTTTCACGAAACGGACAATTGTGATGACCATTTTAATTTCCGAATTAATAACATCAAAAGCAGCTCCTTTTTTTTAAGGATATATCAATCTTAACACGAAATAAAATTTAATTACAACAAGCTCGGTAATGACTTAATTACGAACTACAAAGACATACACAACTGCTCGAAGATTTTTTATTTTTTATTTTTTTGGCTCTATTTCCACTCTCCGTTGCTCTTTGAAATATATTACCCACTTTTCTGGGGAAATTATTATGGCCTCGGTTAGGACGACTGTCTATTCTCATAAAAAAAAAATCATTGCTTAAATGGTTGGATCCCAGTTGTCGCAAGCAAACACGTGGCTCGTGCATTTTAAGGTGGAAAAATTCCTAAAGCGTTCTGAGATTTCAGGGAATTGAAAATTTGGGGCACTTATGTGCTTGACGAATGTCTATAAGTCTATTTGTAGGTTGTCCTCAGCTAATTGCTGTCATTTCACTGTTGATTTGTTGATAGCTCCGCAATGATAATATCAGTTAAGAGAATGACTCCTCTCGTATCTTTTAATAATAAATGAGTTAAAAGTTCTTATAAGAAAACAAAAAAAAGTATTTCACTCCATTTTTGCACACCGATTTTGCAGCCCATTCAAATTTCTATGTGCTTGTCAATCTCCATGAAAATCATATATAAATACTTCAATTATCACATATAAATGCTTTTGTGATCACGTATAAAATACTCATTTATATAAGTTATAAACATTCTAGATCGGTTGGTGGGTCCTTATTGTCTCTAAGGCTGTAAATGAGTCGAGTTTAACTGAGTTGGGTTTAGCTCAAACTTAACTCATAAAAATATGAGTCAAATTTAGTGTAAACAATGAATACTCATCTGCTGCAGTCTTGGGCGTGGGCTGGAGAGAATGGAATATGATGCACGAATGATCAAGAAATTAAAAAAAAAGTAATGAAAAGATAGATTTGATTCTAAGATCACACAGATTCTCAATCTTTTGATAAAATCGATACATAAAAAACTAACTCCCGCCAAAAAGACATGACGTTTGTTTAAATACAAACCCTAAAAACAAAAAATACATAAAAGACCCTAAAACTCTAAAATTATAAACAAATGTCCAAAAGTCCATGAAGGAAAATTCGGATCGCGAATCTGAGCCCGAAAAATGGGCGAAACGAATCATAGATTCGTTTTGGATCCGATTTTGGGTTGTGGAGTTCCTGTCAAAATTTCAGTCCGATCCGACGGTCGGATCAAAAATTACGCCCCTTTCGTGAAGCATACGCATATTGCATCACTAGACTCATAATTTCATCAAGTGCACCTATTTGTTCCTGACCTTTCTTCCAGTGAGCATACGTGTTAGCTTTCCCTTGGATTGGAAGTTGGAACATTCTAGACGGTCCAATTCCCATATATATATATATATATGAGTAGAGATACCGTGAGCTTAACTCAAAAAATATATCAAATCATTTCGAAATTTTAATTTATCATTCTCATTAAATTCTTTATATGAAAATCTCATGGGATGCAAAAATTTGGAGCGTTTTGAGTTTTTTAAGTCACCGTTTTTAATTTTTTAAAATCAGCTCTAAAAATAATAATAATATATTCAATACTTGAACATCATTTTAAAAAATTAAAAACGGTGACTTAAAAAGCTCAAAATGCTCCAAATTTTTGCATTCCATGAGATTTTCATATAAATAATTTAATGAGAATGATAAATTAAAATTTTGAGATGATTTAATATGTTTTTTGAGTTAAGCTCACTGAAGGCCTCCGTGAATTTAAGCTCACGGTATCTCCACTATATATATATATATGTGTGTGTGTGTTTGAGATGACCGATTATGATCTATGTATGGCTCTTGGTGAATTTTAACACGATGCTCGATGAATCAATGCACCAAAAGTTGCATAACAATGTTAGATCATACTTTGACATGTACTTTCTGCTTAAAAAACTTCACACCACATAATAGATTTCGCAAATCACCATCACATTTCTTGTATTTTCTAACAAATAAAAGAAGATTTTATAAGCTTAAAAAATGATACAATGCGAGTTTACTATTGTTAAGTGCTGCAGTATGTGATTATTAAAGTCATGACCTTTGTTGGCAAATAAAACAAAATCAACAATTGATTGACAAGTTTTGCCATAGCATGCGGTTGGCAGCAATATTCCCTCCAAAATACTTTGATAACATCTTGGAATAATTTCCTATATAAAGTGGCATCTGATACAGTAAGAGGCCAACAACACCAATCGCTATCATGCGAGTAAATTTAATATGTTATATGATAATTAAACGTGTCTTGCGGCTGATCAAGACGATGCAATTGATTCACACGCTTCCACCAAACTCATTATTTCTCGGATTATTCTTTGGTCCAACAAGGCAACAACTAATGTAGTTCGAGTTGACGTGGACTGCTATTGAATATAAGCATATATATAATCAGCAGGCTATTAAACTTTGTCATGCACCTCAGAACTAGAATACGGTGCCTTGATTTGCCTTTGACCGTGAAAGATGGAAGGGGTGGGAGTCTCAAGTCTTTGGGAAATATTAGTCTCAAGGTATTCAACCATCAAATCAGTATTGAAATTTAAATAAAATATTAAATTAAAATTAAGTTATATTGAGATTAGTGATTGAATATTAATCCGACAGTTGAAAGATATTTTAAAATTAATGTTAATCCTAAGAGTTTAGAACTCTCACCCACTCCTAAAAGGATAGGTTTCTTCTAGCTTTCTCTTTCTAGAAAGTTTTCAAGGTCCCGACAAAAGCTACTTTTTTTAACATCCGATGCACTAACGGGTTAAATTTTTATATGGAAAATGAATGATGGAGGTAATACGAAACTAGTAGATGCAAAAAGCGTTAACATATATGGGGAGGAAAAAAATTAAGAAACCAGATGTTTTTTATATATGATTAATTAAGGTGGATATAATTAAACTCTTTTTTTTGTATATTTTGGAAATTCCAAAGGTTGAGGTGTAGCTGAAGGTAGATAATAATGTGTTGAAATAGTAAAACTACAGAATTGCATAGAAAAATAATAATGAATAGATAAGGCAAGATTTATGTAAAAGACAAACGGTCAAGATCAAACATAACGTAGGTTTAAGGGGGAAAAAAAGACATGTAGCTATGGTCTAGAGAGGCAATTTGGAAAAAAAGAAAAGATTGTAGGACCTAGTCTTTCTCTATTAGCGGAGCCATAACCGAAGAGACACTAATTAAAAATTATAAACATCACAATTAACACCACTGCTCCGTTAATTAAAGAAGTGCCACACTACAAGCAAAAGAAGAAGATGTGTTTGAAGATAACGTGCGTGAGACTGAGTAGGAACGCAAAAGAAAAACATTTTCAAGCAACTTTTAATTGACACAAAGGAAAAGAAGGAACTAGAAAGCCTATTAAATTAACTTTTGAAGAAAATTACAGGTCCACTCCTTCCCCCTTTAGCCTATTAAATTATTTTTCTGTCTTCCAAAAGTGCTCAGCTTTTTAGACAGGCAAAGGCCTGATGGAGAATGATTGACAGGCCCACTACACTAACCCAATGCAATATTAAGAATTAGTTTATTTAGCTCTCTCTCTGTTTCTCTCTGTTAAGTACCTAGTGAAGATTGGAATTTGGAAGGCATTATTGGTCGTGCCCGGACCACCACGTCAGAAAGCAATCTGCATTAAATGATCGGCGAATCGTTGCATTCAGACTCCGAGGAGATTTATAAACGTTGTATGTACATTTATACAATGCACATACAAATTTAATTTTGACATCTGGAATTTTCTCAATTTATTCACTGATTATTATATTTATTAATATAAATAATCTAATTAATAATAATAATATTATTATTATCATAATCATAATAATATAATATTATTATTGTAATAATAATAATAATAATATAATACTAACGATGATAATATAATAGTAATAATATAATAAATTATAATCATAATTATAATATAATAGTATAATATATCATAATGAAATAATAATCGTTATTTTATAATAGCTAAACCGGTATAACATAAATAATTTAATATACCGATTTAGCATTCTTCTCTTTAGTCTAAAATTCATTTATCAAAATAATAATATTATTTTTACTTTTTGCATCTAATGCTCGGATGTACACTTTTTCTTACTTTCTTAATTCTTAATTTCTTTATTTGCTGTTTGGAAGAGCTGACACGTGTTTAATATCTTAAAAGGAAATGAATTGGTCACAGTTCGGGAGAATCAATTTATCAGAACATGAACGTCGCTACCATTAACCAATAGCAATTATTAATTGATGCATGGACTGAAAAGACGGACACCAAATTTAATAAGTGGTCTCATTTGAACTAATTTGTTAGAAGCGATACTGATGATTTGCTCTGCGTAAATATAAAGGAGTGCAACATTTAAATTTGATCGTTATGTTTTTCGCAGCAATGAACTTCTATAATATGTCCGCTTCCATAAAAAAAAAATTAATCATTGCAATCTTTTTATATGCGCACAAAGATGATATATCTTATGGGCGGATGTAATTATTTTTAAATTTTATTTTTAAATTTTCTTTAAAATATCGAGAAATGATGGAGAACAAAGAAAAAGAAAAAGGGGCTGATGAGAGTCCCCATGGTTTTATCCTCAAGAAAAATCTCCATATTGGCCATCAATGTGCTTGTACAATAGTCAGTGTCCCATCAATGTGCCAACGACTTTGTTTGCAACTCGTGCTTCTTTCTATCCGCTATTGTTTATATCAAATATTAGAACTATTTACATGTAACAATATTGTTATTTATATTCTTTATAGCAACACCTTACAATAACTGTTTATATAAATCTAGAGTATCTGTTTTATTTTTGACACATCAATTATTTATAGATAACAAAAAGTCCTCACACATTTATTCTCATGAAATATTCTAACTTTAACTTAAAAACTAGTCCAATGAAAAGACATAAAAAAATATAAGCAAAAAGACGTCAAGTGTATTATTTTGGTCATTTACAGTTGTTATTTAAGCTATTTATACTTCTCCGGTTGGATATTACTAACTAGTACACAAATACAATTTACTATAAGTGATGTTGACCAAAAGAATATATTTATACTCTCTTTCCATAATATTGCTTCAGACATAAATGATAAGAGCCAAATTATTATAAAATTATTTGAGAATTTTATAAGGTTGAATTTAGAAAATTTGACCAAAATGATTTAATTTCATTAAATTAGGGTTAAAGATCAAATTACTACCCAATATTTGATGTTTAATGTATGAGAAAAAGAATGGAACAAATTAGACGTGATTTAGACCAAGAACAAGCAAGAAATGACAAAAATACAATTTTTTAGAGCCATCTGTGTGTCTGTGCGGACCCTGTTCAGGGTTGTATGCGGTCTAGGACATAGCAGTTTTGAGCACGACCTCCTAACAGTTATTTACAGGTTCTAAGAGAATCATTTGAAGTTTTCAGCGTTCTTGGATTCGTTGTGCTCATAAAAACAAAGAGAACATAACCAAAATAGATCATTAAAGAGGTGGAAAATATAGAAGACTTGAATGATTCAGAATTTGAGGATGGAAACTTCTCCCTTTCATCTCTAAACTTCCTCCATGTTCTCTCTCTCATATGTATTTTTTCTCTTATTCTCTTATTATTTGTTGCCTCATAGAAGGCTAAACTACCCTCTTCTATAATTTAGGGCATGTAATTGATATTTTTTTATTCAAATTATATTATAAATTTTAATTATTGCTTTGTTGTTATCTTTCTTTGTGAATTAATTGTGTATAATCTAAAGAATTGGTTGATTTAATTATATATTTATGTAGTTATAAATACTTGAATCTATATAGAAATTGATCAACTTGATGTTGTGTGCAAAAATCTAGGTTTGAGATCAAGTATCAAAAGTAGACATCGATTGCCTGACCCAAACCATCACTTAGAAAAATATTTTTTTTGATGTCTTAGTACCTTCGATTACCCAAATTTGAATCTTGTTATTGAGTCTATTAGAATATTCAACGGTTTGAATAAACAAACCAGCCAATCACAAAATTTAGTGCATTTAGGATATGTCATAAAATAAACTTTGTCCGAAACAGGAGGCTGCGCCACAAAAGTGGGCGAATTCTAACTTAGGATTTAGAAGCCCTCAATTATGATTGCATGAGAAAATAACAACTTAATTTGAACTAAAATAGCATTTATATATTAATTGTAACCTAAAAGTCCTAGATACTTTCTATTTTCTAAACATTCTTGATTTACCTGATTTAATTTAGGACTTACATTTAATTTTATGTATTTACTTTAGTGTAAAATTATAACTAGATTCTCAACTCCACTTGCTACTATTTAGATGATTTTTGAATTGCCAAGTCTATTTGCTAAATTAAGGTCGCATGCGGTCTGTGACAAATAGCATATTTTTAGGTCAGATTGTGCAGACCCTATGCGGGCCTTCACAAGTCGAAGGTGTTTTCTTTAGAATTTTGGTTCTATCGTTCGGACCCTCCCCCTCCCCGCACAAAACCCTCTCTCACCCTCGTACTTGATCCCTCACCCGCCTCCCCTCCTACAGAACACGTCGGCGCGCCTCTCCTATCTGGTCATCATAATGCCACTCCACCACTATTATCGTCATCAAAACCTCATCGCATACCACCACTTTGCCCCCGTCGAACCCGCACCTCAAGATCTTCCTCCTTCCCAATCGGCCACCTCTACAACAGTAACGCCTAATAGACCGTGTCTCAAACCCCCTCGTAGGTGTTTCATCCCATCACTCTAACCCTCTACCTCACGATCTTCAACCCTCCAATACCAAGACTCGCTACCACCAATCATTGTCGAAACTCTCCCCTACTATTTCACCTCTCCTCAACCTCGCACCACCGCTCCGCCACCGGAGCTGCGGCGCCTCACTAGCCCCTGCCGCAATCATTCCCTCCTTTCGACTTTACCCATCTCCTCTTCTGTCAACATCAATCAAACACACCAAGTCATATCTCACATAATACTCATTGCCACCCATTTACCACATCGGCTACACCCATCCTTTACACGCCTCCACTCGTCGGAATTGTTGAGATTCGGTATGCCCAAATCCCGTTAATGCTCAAGCTGCAGAAAGACCGTAGAACAAAAATTTTACTTCTACTTAAGTTAGGGATTAAAGTATGTCGGATAATTACTGAGAGTTACGTACATTTAATCCTTTACAAAAGACGGTAAAATATTATTTTACTTCTAACTTAAGCTTAGGGTTAAAGTGATATGTCGGATGATTACCGAGATACACACATCTTTAAACCTTTATTGATCTACTCCATGATTGATTTCTAAAATATTAATCTATTTAACAATTAAATAGATTAATATAAGATGTTATACCTCGCTTCCAAATTTTAATTGGAATGAAAATCGGCTTGTCTCAGAGCACCAAACGTCTGATGCCTCTGTAGGTTATCCACCAGGACTAACCAGAGAGCGGCTTATTTCTTTTGCCAGAAATACCGTAAACCGCGGTTTCTCACAAAAACACTATTCACCCGAGAAAAAGACGAAATAGTACTATTCACGACTCGCAGTAATTTTGTTTCACAAATGTGCAGAAATACCGCAACTTTCGTAAAAACACTATTCACCGATCCCGTGAATTCTGAAACAACCGTATACCGAGAGAGAGAAAGTAGAACTGATTTGGTGTGTCTTTCTCTCTCACCCTACCCCTCTATTTATAGAAAATGTGAGATTGACAAATTACCAAAATACCCTCATGAATAGTAGGGAGGTTCCAATGTGAAAAGACCAAAATACCCTTAAAGTTCATCCAATTTACCAAAACGCCATTGGGTTTTTTGGCCAAATTACCGAAATACCCTTGGGCTTTTGGCCAAATTACCAAAATACCCTTGGAGGTCGGCATGGGCTTTTCATGGGCCTTTTTGGGCTTTTTCAATTTTGGGCTTTTTTTGGCTTTTAATTATTAATTAAGACTTTAATTATAAATGGGCTTTGGCCCATAATTCAAATCCATAATTAACATTTAAAATCCAAATCAAATATATATAATTGTCATCTACAATTATATTTTTTTTTCTCGGTTGTTGTTTCGGCGAATTTATACGACGTGTCCAACACGTTATAAATTCAATCTGATTTTTGCTTCTTGTCATATCTATGACAAATATAATTATATCATATATAATTAATTATAACCATCTTATTATTAATTATAAACAATTTATAATTAATCAATAAGATTCTCCGATTAACTCCTATACTACATGTGACCCGACAGATCCGTATTATGTTGGTAAATAGAGTTAAAACCGTTTTAACTTCTATAATCATAGGAGGCATCCGGCGTAATGCACTATGACCATCCAATTACACAGATGATGATGTACTTGTACAATATCATGATCCAAGAACTATTTACTTGTGTTTAATTCTTTTGTCTCATAAATATCGATCAATTTCAAGGTAGTATGTGTCATCCTTGCAAACTTAATCTTTTCTTGATCCCGAGTAAATTATCAAATATAATTACTCTTATAATTATATTGCTAGCAGATAATCTTACTCTATCAAGGGGCCCAAATGATGCTATAACTCGTATAGAAATACGAGGGACAATAGTACTTTTGGCAAACCATCTCTTCCTCCGCATAAGTTATGTATACCGAAGAGCTACCTTTATAGCCACCTTTTACTTGATAACGTTTGGTAGAAATCACACACATACATATCTTATGTAGGAAAGATGAATACCTCATACTTTAGAATTTAATACCGAACGAAAACATTAATGACACGAACACAATTCCATTTAATGTTTCATTCGGGTCTATCAAATACGATGTTCCTAGAACATCTATCTATGTGATTAAAATGACAACTCTTTGTCTATGGTCCGTAAAACTTGACCATCATTTAATCCACATACTAACTCGATAACGGTTAATTAGTGTTCCCGCTAATTACCTTGGTTAGTGACTTTTAAGAGTATATTCTATATTATGAAGTTTCACAATTCCAGTCATGAACTCGAATGATTCATAAATTCAATAATACTCAGGAAACAAAATATCATTTAAATATCCAATTCATGAACAAAGCTTTATATAACCAATTTATCGTATTATTGACTTCAAGATTATTACAAACTAACAATCTCCCACTTAAGCTTGGAGTCAATCATATTGAGCTCATGCCTTATACAAATCTCTTTATTCTATAAATCTCTAAGATTTAAAGAAAAATCTCACAAACCCAATTTCCTATGTGTCTCAAACCCATAGAAGATATGTGCAACTAGTGCTTGGCTTGAGGTAGAGATCTTGTAAGTGGATCAGCGATGTTGCCGATTGTGTCAATTTTACAAATCTTTACGTCGCCTCTATTTATGATTTTTCATATGAGGTGATAACGTCTGTGTAACCACTTACCACGAGCTCCGAGTCAACACCGTAGATGAGAAACATATCATTAGTTCTTCTTAAGTACTTAAAGATATTCTTTGCAAGATTTCAAAGGTGCTCCTAGCATGGATTAGCTCGATATCTACTCGTCACACTCCAAGCGTACGAGACATCGTGGCGAGTGCACAACATGGCTTACATGATAGAGCCAATAGCCGAAGCATATGGTACTCTACTCATTATGCTTTGCTCATCGCTGTCAAAGGACACTGAGTCTTGCTAAGTTGTGCACCATGATTCATTGGCAGAAATCTTTTCTTAGAATTCTGCATGCTGAACCGATTCAACACTTTATCAATGTATGTGCTTTGACTTAATCCAATAAGTCTCTTAGATCTATCTCTATAGATCTTTATGCCTAGTATATAGACAGTCTCGCCCAAATCTTTCATTGAGAACACTTTCTTTAATGAAGATTTGACTATTGCAATAGGGGAATATTATTTCCCATTAAGAGTATATCATCCACATAGAGGATTAAAATAGCGATGACACTCCCACTAGTTTTTCTGTATACACAATGTTCTTCTTCGCATCTGACGAAGTCAAACTGTTTGACTTCTTCGTCAAATCAAAGATTCCAACTCCGTGATGCTTGCTTCAATCCATAAATGGATTTGAGAAACTTGCATATCTTCCCAAAGATTTTTGGATCCTCAAAACCCGTGTCGTTGTATCATATACACGTCATCTTCCAAATTTCCATTTAGGAAGACGGCTTTTGATATCCATCTCGCCATATTTCATAATCATGAAATGCGGCAATTGCTAGGAGCATCCGAATTGACTTAAACATAGCTACGGCGAAAAAAGTTTCATCATAATCTACGTCGAGAATTTACTTGAAACCTTTCGCTACTAGCCGTGCTTTGTAAACAGTCATATTACCATCCATATCTATTTTTCTTTTAAAAACCCACTTGTTAGCTATGGGTTTTACCCCAACAAAGTGGGTGCAACCAGGTTCCAAACCGTGTTGTCATACATGGATTGTATTTCGGATCTCATGGCCTCCACCATTTATCGTAGTCGGTCTATCCATCGCTTCCGCATAGGTCGAGGATCTTCAAAGATTAAATACCGAGACTTCATGCGCCTCATGTACCTTTTAGTGCACGACCGTCCTATGTGACCTTCGTAGCACTTGTTCTTCGTCGTCGAACTTCATCCACATCGCATATGCGTGATTTAGTTCTATTTCAACTTGCGTTGAAGCAGATGAGCTCAGGACTAGAACTTCTTCCACAACTATTTGTGGATTTGGTTCTTCCAAATGCTCATTAGCCGAAGAATCAAGTGGTGGGTTTATCTGATCGCATCGTATATTGTATTGTGTGATGTATCTTGAATTTCTTCAAGTATTACATTACTCCCACTACTTCCTTTTTGTGAGAAACTCTTTCTCCAAAATATACCATGACGAGCAACAATTATCTTGTTCTCGGACTGATAATAGAAGTAATATCCTTTCGTTTCCTTAGGATACCCTACGAAAAAGCACTTGTCGCTTTGGGTCCAAGTTTGTCGACGTCTGACGTTTGACAAATACTTCGCAACCCCAAATTTTAAGATAAGACATATTTGGTACCTTACCAAACCATAACTCGTATGGAGTCTTTTCTACTGACTTGGATGAAACCGTATTTATTGTTAGTGCAACAGTTTCTAGTGCGTGTTCCCAAAACATTTTTTGGGAGTGTGATATTACTCATCATGGAACGAACCATGTCTAACAGAGTTCGATTCCTCCTCTCAGAAATATCGTTCCATTGCGGCGTTCCTGGAGGTGTGAGTTGTGAGACTATCCCATATTTTTTTTAAGTACATTGTAAACTCATAACTCAAGTATTCGCCTCCACGGTCTGACCGTAAGGCATTAATACTTTTATTCAGTTGATTTTCTACTTCACTCTTGAATTCCTTGAACTTTTCAAAGGATTCGTACTTATGTCTCATCAAGTAGACATAACCATATCTATCGTAATCATCAAAACGTGATAAAGTAGCGATCACCGTTTCTTGTACAAGTACTCATCGTCCGCATACATCCGTGTGTATAAGGGCTAATAAGTCACTTGTCCTTTCATCCTTCTTGGAGAAAGGCACTTTGGTCATTTTTCATGTAGACAAGATTCACAATATTAAAATTACCAAGAAGTCCAACTTCATGTAACTTTTGATGCGTTTCTTGTTTATATGATCATTGCGATAATGCCACATGAAAGTCATACTTTCATGAGATGCTTTGAGTCATTTGTTGATGTTAAATACGGGTTTGTCTATTTCCAATATATAAAGACCATTCATCATAAAAGAAGATCCATAATATAACTCATATTTATATATTGAACAACCATTGTCCTTTATAACAAAAGAAAAACCATTCATCTCTTGACATGAGATTGAAATAATATTTCTGGAAATACTTGGAACAAAATATACATTTTCAAGTTCCATTACAAGCCCGCTAGGCAAACACAACTCTATACTTCCGACTTACTACGCCGCAACTTGTGCACCGTTTCCAACTCGAGTTGTATTTCCTTATTACGTAGTTTTCTCCTATTCTTTAGTGCCTCTATATTTGAACAAATATGAGCACATGATCCAATATCCAATACCCAATCATGAATAGAGGTAACAACGTTAACTTCAACAACAAAAATATCTGAGGTTGAATTCTTGAGAACATTTCTTGTCCTCACAACCTCTAGATACTTAGGGCAGTTCCTCTTCCAATGACCCTTGCTTTGACATCAAAAGCAATGCTTATGTAGAGAAGAGGTTTTTGCCTAGGGAGTGTTCGATTAGAAACCATTTTCCCTTTGCTCTTGTACTTAAATGCCACTTTGGGAGTCGCTTTGCGTTTCATCTTTTAATCCTACTTTCACCTTCTTGATCATGAGGTTAGAAGAACTCTTCTTCATCTCCCCATCGCCGATCCTCAACATCCCTTTGAGCTCCCGCAAGCTCTTATCCATTCCTAGCATATGATAATTCCCGATGAAATTAGAATAGCTAGGAGGAAAGAGTTTAGGATAACATCCATAGCAAACTCTTTGCTCAACGGATCGTTAAGCTTCTCCAACTCGCTCAACATCGCTCGTCATACGGAGCATGCGAGTGTCAAGAGAGCCGCCCTCGCTCATCTTATGACTCAAGAGATTTAGTCACCTTAAATTTCTTGACCAAGAAACTTTGTACATCAAGCTCATCTTCTTTGTGCTTGTTGTACATGGTGACTTCATTTGTCAGTGCACTTTACTACTGCAGTCGTGCAGGATTAGTGTTAAGGACGTACTCGAGTTTCTCATGTCTTAGTATGATTGTGAGCGCACAGAACGTATTAGTAAGAGTTTCTTTAGCCATGTGCTACAACGTTTAAAATGTAAAGATTTTTAGTTTTGTTCATGTAATGTCTTATTTCAAATAAAACTCCCACTACAAATTTGTTCTATTCCCGTTTGTAGTTAGGACCAAGATCCCTATTTTCACTGATAATCAAGTTATCGTTGAATAACTCATTTATTAATTATCTTAGGTAAGCAACTCTTTGCTAATCACATCTCTATGTGATTCTTGGTTTCGTTAAACATCACATGTTTTAACGAAACTTTGCCCCAAGCCCAAAACTGTTTTGGAAATCATTGGTAAGTAACCTAACTCTATTTGGTTCGTTATGCCTGACATAACCCTCGACAACCAAAGGTAAAAGGTGACGCCTACCGAGTAGGTCACGTCCGCCAATGAACATTGATTTGCGGAGGACAGAGTAGGTAGGGCATATTACTTAATTTTTCGGTTTGTGAATATGCTTAACATCGTAAGCGCCGCTTGTTAAGCCGGCTTTAAACAGTACTTATGAACACGTAAAAGATGTATGCCGTAAAGACCACCGAAAGTTCCTTTTCCAAATTTTCTTTGACAATCTTCCTTCACGGATTCTTAAAAATGATAAATCTAATTTACACATTTATAATTAGTCATTGTTAAGCTAACTTTAAACGTACTTATGAACACGTGAAAAGGCGTCGCGTAAAGACTATTGAAAGTTCCTTTTCCGCCTTTTCTTTGACATAACATTCTTTCATGGTTCCTTAAAAATGATAAATCTAATTTACTCATTTATTATCAAAGCGGTAAATCCAATTTACCAAATTTCATACAAATATTTTGTATATATATACGTGAATCGATCACGTATATAACTATTATCTATCCAATAGAGTAGCTTTGTGTCTATGATAGAACACATTTCATATCAAAGCAAGAAATCCAATTTACCTACTCATACAAACATTTTGTATATATACGTGAATCACCACGTATATAACTACTATCTATCCAATAGAAGTAGCTTTGCATCTATGATAAGATACATTTCATATCAAAGTAGTAAATCTAATTTACTCCGCTCATACAAACATTTTGTATATATATACGTGAATCACACATATATAACTATCGCTTCTCAATTCTTTATTTTGCAACTACATTTTTATTCTTTATTTATACGTAAAAAAGCATATAAACATTTTATATGATTTCAAAAAGCTTAATTCCTTCCGTACGATAAAGTAATTTGATAACGTGACAAAGTTCCTTTTCGGCCGCTTATCGGACACGTAAAAGGGGCTCCCAGGAAAGATCGGGGTCACGAGGACCACTTTAAATTCAATATTTCCTAGACAGAACCATCTCTTTCGGGTGTGGAGATCAACAAATTTTTACTCGTGTACTTTATTGCTTCATCACATTCATAGATATACTTTTCATAACCAAAAGTTTTCGAAAAAGCAAAAGAGTTACATTTGCCATGCTTCGAAAGCGCAAAAGTAATTTGGTAACGTGACAAAGTTCCTTTTGGGCCAGTTATCAAGACACGTAAAAGGGCATGTCAGAAAGAATACCGAAGGTATCCACTTCCCATCTTTCTTTGACATCACCTTATCTTTTATGTGTGGAGATCAACAGCTCTTACTCAGGTACTTTATTGCTTCATCACATTCTTAGATATACTTTAACACAATCGAAAGTTTTCGAAAAGAAAGCGTAACGAAAGCATAAAGAAAGCTTAAATCTAATTTAACTTTCTTAGTCGACAGAGCCGAACCAAGAAAATCCAATTTTATTTGGTTTGAACTTTAAGCTGCAAATCTAAGAATTAAACCGATACGGGGTATATGCATCTTATTTGCATAAGATATAATCTTTTAGAAAATCAATCAGCGGGAGAGCCTTTGCTCTGATACCACTGTTGGGATTCGGTATGCCCAAATCCCGTTAATGCTCAAGCTGCGGAAACTACTTAAGTTAGGGATTAAAGTATGTCGGATAATTACCGAGAGTTACAGACATTTAATCCTTTACAAAAGACGGTAAAATATTATTTTACTTCTAACTTAAGCTTAGGGTTAAAGTGATATGTCGGATGATTACCGAGAGATACACACATCTTTAAACCTTTATTGATCTACTTCATGATTGATTTCTAAAATATTAATCTACTTAACAATTAAATAGATTAATATAAGATGTTATACCTCGCTTCCAAATTTTAATTGGAATGAAAATCGGCTTGTCTCGGAGCACCAAACGTCTGATGCCTCTGTAGGTTATCCACCAGGACTAACCAGAGCGCTTATTTCTTTTGCCGAAATACCGTAAAACCGCGGTTTCTCACAAAAACACTATTCACCCGAGAAAAAGACGAAATAGTACTATTCACGACTCGCAGTAATTTTGTTTCACAAATGTGCAGAAATACCGCAACTTTCGTAAAAACACTATTCACCGATCCCGTGAATTCTGAAACAACCGTATACCGAGAGAGAGAAAGTAGAACTGATTTGGTGTGTCTTTCTCTCTCACCCTACCCCTCTATTTATAGAAAATGTGAGATTGACAAATTACCAAAATACCCTCATGAATAGTAGGGAGGTTCCAATGTGAAAAGATCAAAATACCCTTAAAGTTCATCCAATTTACCAAAACGCCATTGGGCTTTTTGGCCAAATTACCGAAATACCCTTGGGCTTTTGGCCAAATTACCAAAATACCCTTGGAGGTCGGCATGGGCTTTTCATGGGCCTTTTTGGGCTTTTTCAATTTTGGGCTTTTTTGGGCTTTTAATTATTAATTAAGACTTTAATTATAAATGGGCTTTGGCCCATAATTCAAATCCATAATTAACATTTAAAATCCAAATCAAATACATATAATTGTCATCTACAATTATATTTTTTTTTCTCGGTTGTTGTTTCGGCGAATTTATACGACGTGTCCAACACGTTATAAATTCAATCTGATTTTTGCTTCTTGTCATATCTATGACAAATATAATTATATCATATATAATTAATTATAACCATTTTATTATTAATTATAAACAATTTATAATTAATCAATAAGATTCTCCGATTAACTCCTATACGGTGTGACCCGACAGGATCCGTGTTATGTTGGTAAATAGAGTTAAAACTGTTTTAACTTCTATAATCATAGGAGGCATCTGGCAGAATGCACTATGACCATCCAATTACACAGATGATGATGTACTGTACAATATCATGATCCAGTAAACTATTTACTTGTGTTTAATTCTTTTGTCTCATAGCTATCAGATCAATTTCAAGGTAGGTATGTGTCATCCTTGCAAACTTAATCTTTTCTTGATCCTGAGTAAATTATCAAATATAATTACTCTTATAATTATATTGCTAGCAGATAATCTTACTCTATCAAGGGGCCCAGTGATGCTATAACTCGTATAGAAATACGAGGGACAATAGTACTTTTGGCAAACAATCTCTTCCTCCGCATAAATTATGTATACCGAAGAGCTACCTTTATAGCCACCTTTTACGGATAACGTTTGGTAGAAATCACACACATACATATCTTATGTAGGAAAGATGAATACCTCATACTTTAGAATTTAATACTGAACGAAAACATTAATGACACGAACACAATTCCATTTAATGTTTCATTCGGGGTCTATCAAATACGATGCTCCTTGAACATCTATCTATGTGATTAAAATGACAACTCTTTGTTTATGGTCTGTAAAACTTGACCATCATTTAATCCACATACTAACCTGATAACGGTTAATTAGTGTTCCTGCTAATTACCTTGGTTAGTGACTTTTAAGAGTATATTCTATATTATGAAGTTTCACAATTCCAGTCATGAACTCGGAATGATTCATAAATTCAATAATACTCGAGGAAACAAAATATCGTTTAAATATCCAATTCATGAACAAAGCTTTATATAACCAATTTATCGTATTATTGACTTCAAGATTATTACAAACTAACAGGAACAACCTGAACCATGACCAAGCACTCAACATTTGCTAAGCCCTCTCGTGTCGAAACATCCACCTCACCTTATTCCCAAGCCAAGGTCAACCCCCATCCCTTCTCTCAATAGCAATAGAAGCCACCACCTCGCCTTGCTTCAATACAAACATCTCGCTTCACTATGCTAACAAGACAATGTCACACTATTGTAAATAATTCTCAAAATTATATAAAATTATATTTGTCAATTTATAAAATAATCACATAAATATTTAATAGTTTTTTAAGCTTATGAAATGAAGATATAGAGCATCAAAAAGAGAATATATACATGAAGATCTCAAAATAGAGGATTTATACCCTAACCATTATAACAGAATCCATAATCGTTATAATGGAATAAATCAAATATGTACAAATTTTATTCAAATTGCTTCAAAATATTTTCATAGCCTAACTGTTATCACGGATCTTACATTCGTTGTAATAAATTATCTTGAGATAAAATTTAGGTTATAACTGATATCAATATATGTTGTAATAGAATAAATCATTTATGTATAATTTTTATCTAAAAAGCTCAAGAGAATTTACCCCTTTTATCTGTTATAATAGATCGTTCATCCGTTATAATGATTAACCTCACTAGGGTTAGCATGACCTAACAGTTACAACAGGTCATGCCGATTTCTTATCGGTTTTGGTGCATCTCTAAATATACACCTTCATTCTCTCCAAACCCGATGAATTTTAATAGTTATATTTTTCCTAACCCTAGCCTTCATTTTTTTCTGTGGACAAACTGTTGGGTTTTGGTCCAACCAAATCCCGTTAAGGGTTAAGCTGTAGAAAGACCGTAAAATAAAATTTTTATTTCTACTTAAGTTAGGGATTAAAGTATGCCAGATGTTTACCGAGATATACACACATTTTAATCCTTTACAAAAGACAGTAAAATATTATTTTACTTCTAACTTAAGCGAAGGGTTAAAACGGTACGTCGGATGATTACCGAGAGATACACACCTCTTTAAACCTGTATAGATCTACTCCATGATTGATTTCTAAAATATTAATCTACTTAACAATTAAATAGATTAATATAAGATTTTATACCTCATTTCCAAATTTTAATTGGAATGAAAAATGGCTTGTCTCAGAGTATCACACATGTGATACCTCTGTAGGTTATCCACCAGGACTAACCAGAGAGCGGCTTATTTCTTTTGCCAGAAATACCGTAAACCGTGGTTTCTCGTAAAAACACTATTCACCAAGAAAAAGACAAAATAGTATTATTCACAACTCGCAGTTATTTTATTTCACAAATGTGCAGAAATACCGCAACTTTCGCAAAAATACTATTCACCGATCCCGTGAATTCTGAAATAATCGTATATCACAAAGAGAGACTATATAACTAAGTTTTGTGTTTTTCTCTCTCATCCCACCCTTCTATTTATAGCATTTCAAAAATTTTGCCAAAATGACCAAAATACCATTAAAGTTTGGCCAAATTATCAAAATACCATTACTTGTTTTACAAGAATATAAAATTGGCTAAAATTACCAAAATGTCATTACTTTTTTTGCAAGAATATAAAGTTGGCCAAATTTATAAGTTTGTCATTGGGCTATTTTGGGCCTTTTAATTTTGGGCTTTTTTTGGGCCTTTTTTGATTTTAGACTTTTAATTATTAATTAAGACTTTAATTATTAATGGGCTTTCAACTCAAAAATTCAAATCCATAATTAACATTTAAAATCTAAATCAAATATATATATAATTGTCATGTACAATTATAGTTATCTCGGTTATTGTTTCGGTAAATTTATACGACGTGTCCAACACGTTATAAATTCAATCTGGATTTTGCTTCTTGTCATCTCTATGACAAATATAATTTAATTATATCATATATAATTAATTATAACCATCTTATTATTAATTATAAATAATTTATAATTAATCAATAAGATTTTCGATCAACTCCTATACGGTGTGACCCGACAGGATCCGTATTATGTTGGTAAATAGAGTTAAAACCATTTTAACCTCTATAATCATAGGAGACATCTGGAAAAATGTACTATGACCATCCAATTACACAAATGATGTTGTACTTTATAATATCATGATCCAGTAAACTATTTACTTGTGTTTAATTCTTTTTCTCATAGCTATCAAATTAGTTTCAAAGTAGGTATGTGTCATCCTTACAAACTTTTTTTTTTTGATCTTGAGTATTATCAAATATAATTACTCTTATAATTATACTACTAGCAGATAATCTTACTCTATCAAGGGGCCCAGTGATGCTATAACTCATATAGAGAGATGAGGGACAATAGTATCTTTGGCAAACCATCTCTTCCTCCGCATAAGTTATGTATACCGAAGAGCTACCTTTATAACCACCTTTTATGGATAACGTTTGGTAGAAATCACACACATACATATCTTATGTAGGAAAGATGAATAGCTCATACTTTAGAATTTAACACTGAATGAAAGCATTAATGACACAAATACAATTTCATTTAATGTTTCATTCGGGGTCAGTCAAATACGATGTTCCTAGAACATCTATATATGTGATTAAAATGATAACTCTTTATCTATGGTCTGTAAAACTTGACCATCATTTAATTCACATACTAACCTGATAGCGGTTAATTAGTGTTCCTGCTAATTATCTCGGTTAGTGACTTTTAAGATTATATTCTATATTATGAAGTTTCACAATTCCAGTCATGAACTCGGAATGATTCATAAATTCAATAATTCTCAAGAAAATAAAATATCATTTAAATATCCAATTCATGAACAAAGCTTTATATAACAAATTTATCGTATTATTGACTTCAAGATTATTACAAATTAACACAAACACTCTGAGATTTATTGTGTTAATCTTAAGATTACTTTGCAATACCTCCATTAAAGTGAGATACGTGAGTTTTTTATTTGTTTCTTTGTGGGACTTGTGTCTTCATGTTTGTTTGTTTGAGTTGGCCAATGACTATCCATTTACTTAGTGTAAGGGATTGTGATTCATAGTTGTAAGACTTATTTGTTCTAGTTATTCAACACAATTGACTATTGGCGATTGTGGATTCTGAAGATGTAGGCTCGTTATAGCCAAACTTTATTATATCATGTGTTTCTTTCTCTCTTTTCTTTTACTTTACTACTTATTTACTATACTTCAATTTAATACTAGACTTTTAGAGAAAACATAGTGATATTATAGTAGTTGTATTAAATTCATTAAATAACATCACCAAATTTTATGAAAAAAAACCCCGATCTTTGGTCAAATTTATAAGAATTTTAGTCATTGTAAAAAGTCCATAATAAATTATTTAAATATATTAAAAATTTAGGATGTGATAAAAAAGGTTACATACCAAAATATAACCCGAAAACCAATATACTTACAACCGAGACCCTAATGGTGAAAAGTGAAAATGATAAGTGATAAGTGAGGCACTGCAAATGAAATGTGAAATGCTCTGATTATAAGGTATGAAGCAATTCATAAATTAAAAAGGCAAAAATTATCAGATTTGAGACCAAATTTGAGAATTTTAGGCTAGATGATGGTGAAATCATAGAAAATATGTATAATATATTTATACATATACAAAATGAGTTTAATGAATTGGGTGAAACTTTATCTAACAGAAAAATTATATGAAAACTTTTGCGTGTGATGTTCAGAAGATTGAGATGGGAAGGCTATGTAAGCGCACTGGAGGCGATGCAAGGGGTGCAAGTTGTTTTCACACCGGATGAGATATATGCTTAATTGAGGAGTTTTGAGGAGACCCTAAAGCAAGTGGGTGAACCCATACATGCATTTAGAGCAATAACATTTTATGCTCATAATTACCCGAACACATTCAATTCTTAGTTCACAACTGACTCTTTTGTACAAACACTTGATCATGAAGCTTCGAAGGATGCTCTTCTTCACTTTAAGATATTGACCTATAATGTCATGATTTTTATATGATTTATAACTATTTGTAGTTATGATCAAAATTATTATTCTCACTAAACAAGATACACTAACTTTATATTGTAGTTATATGATGAGTTATGTAAAATAACGGATTTAGTAATTCTTAGAATGGTAAAAAATGAAAACAACGTATGAATTAAAGTTTTTGCTTTCAATCACAACACACAACCGATTTGATTCCCTCATTCAATTTGAAAATAGTATGCATATTCGTTATGTTAAACAAATCAAGGGATTAACAAACGCAAACAAATTAAAATAGATTCTAGAAAGATAACTAACATAGTACTCGATGCGGAATTATTTTATTCCCCACTAATGAAAAATTATAACTATAATTATACATCATTAGCAAAAGGTACCAATCAGACCATCAACCTTTAAAAAAAAAATAGAACTCTTATGTCAGTATTAAACCATTCAGACCAAAATTTCATAACCAAAAAACGATAAGGTTGGAAAAAAAAAATTCAAACTAGATCTCGACCAGCCGTGAAAAATTGATTATTTAAAAATTTGCAAGAAATTGAGATTTATTCTTGCTCGTCTCGGAATTTCAAATAGAGACAGTTTTACTGATGATAGTTAAACAAATAAAATAAAAACGAAAAAAAGGTATGCCGAATTTACTTGAAGAGAAAGATGTTAAATTCCTGATCTATTCAAATTTTGCATAAAAATGAAACGATGCATCATCCTTGCTCCTTTTTCTGGTCAATCCACGACCTTGCAATTAATTAATGTAAAAAGCAAAATGGAGATTGTTGATGGTTGTATGTTGAAGTCTGATTTTATTGTCAAACATGTTTGATTGGAAAGATTGAGAAGAAATGAAGCATTTTCTAAATTTTAATTGGAAGCTGGAAACATAGCATTTCTAACATCTGATCCGTAAGAAAGCAGTTTTTAGTAATAATAAGTTTTATTAAATTAATATTATTAAAAATAAGAGTGAGAAACGTAAAATTTCAAATATACGAATGGTAGCGCGCCATTGGCAGTGGCGCGTTCACTGCGCGTTTGAAACGCGCCACTGGCAGTGGCGCATTTCATTATTTTTACGAAACGCGCCATTGCCAGTGGCGCGTTTCCTTTTTTTTACGAAACGCGCCACTGCCAGTGGCACGTTTACTTCTTATATATACAAAACGCGCAAGTGAGATGGAGGCGTTGCGCGGGGTTTGGACGAAACGCGCCACGGCAGTGACGCGTTTCATAAAAATAATGAAACGCGCCCTTTGCGTGGCGGGCGCGCTACCATTCATATATTTGAAATTTTACGGTTCTTATTCTTATTTTTAATAATATTAATTTAATAATAATTAATAATAATAAAAACTGGTAAGAAAGGGAAACAGTTTTTTTATAAAGACGGTAAAGAAAGAAAAGGACGTATTTGTTTCAGAATAATCTAATTTGAAATAAAAAGATGTCTCAGAGTAAAAAATGAAAAAAAAAGAGGTTATTCTAAAAATGAAAAGTTATCACTGGGATTTTATGTGAGGACAAGACCACGGAATAACTATATTATTCCACGAGAAAAATATTACAAATATTTTTACGATGGAGATAATTTGACAATGATTACCTGAAAATCGACTATTGTTGATGTATTGACGTAGTATACCTAATTAACATGTCAATGGGTCAGTTTTCATATTTAAAATGTCAATGTGAGTAGCTTGATAAATTATATATATAACTCTCATATAATACACAAATTTATCATTTAAAAAATTATTTATTTGAATTTTACAAAGATGACCTAAATTAATAATAAAATAAAAATATTTCTTATCAGATAAGATAATTTTTCAAAAATAAAATGTTATGAAATTCTTCAAAGAATAATAAAATATAATATATTTTTATATATGTATGGTTTATTGAGCTAGTGATAATGATATCTCAATGCATGACAATTCTAATTTTAAGCAATTAACATATCAATTGATGGGGAGGGATCAAGCTTGATATTTTTTTTAAAATTAAAAAATATATAAATACATTGTTGGACATATAGATTAACATTGTCTCAAATTTCATGCAATTTAAGTATTATCTGGTAGCTTATTAAAGCTCATCAAAAAATATTTTTATAGTCTGTAATGATTCAAATTTAATTAGTTTTTGATGGACTACCAAATAATATTTAAATCACATAAAATTTCAAATATAATTAATCTACAAGTCCAACAACATGTCTATAAATATTTTTCTACTTCTTTGGATTTTTTAAAATTATTTGAGATCCCACTGTCAAATTTGTTGAGATAACTATAATGAAGTGATGATCCACCCCTAGTTGAAATGGTAGATTGTTGTCTTTGGGGGAGGGGGGATTAGTTTTGTTGAACTCTTTGTTATCAGCGATTCCTTTATATTATATTACTATATTCAAAATTTTAAAATGGATCATTCATAAAATGTATTTGATCCGATTTTTTTTTTGTGGGCTGGATAGACACATCTAATAAAAAAATTACTTAGTTAAATGGTCTACAATTTGTAGACCTAAGGAACATGAGAGTGGGGTATTCTCAATCTTGAACAGATGAATCATGTATTTTTGTGTAAATGAGGTTGAAAGTATGGCTATAAAGATTATAAAAGAGTTTGAAATGATGTAATTAGAGTCAAATACACTTTTGGAAGACAGTGTGTTAAGTGTAATATTTATTGTCTCTTGGACTTAAAAAAAGTGATAGGGAATGTGAGAAATATAAATTTTTGGCATGATACATGGTATTTGATTATCCACTTGCTATTCAATTTTTATTATTTTTTTCTAAAACTAAAAATGATAGAATCTAATTAGCTACAAATTGAAATTTAGGGTCGATTAAATTATTTCTTACTAGAGGGATTTCTAATGCTATGTGGATTGAGAAAAACCAAATTATTGATATTTTATATTTTATTATTTTTTCTACTGATATTGATTTTATGGCAATGGAAAGATTTTGAGTTATGTTCAGTTAAATCTATGTGTGTTTAATGAGAATGATAAATTAAAATTTCAAGATGATTTAATATGTTTTTTGAGTTATATGTGTATATATATATATATATATATATATATATATATATATATTAATTTTGGGGTATCAAAAGGTGTTTGTCAAAATCAGTTTGGGTTTTAAAAATTTCCCCTAAAATATAAGTTGTTTCTTTGGTTATCTCTACATAACAAAATTCTTACAAATGATAACTTGCTTAAGCGGACTAGAATGAGGATATTGGTTGTGTATTTTGTCAAGAGCCAGAATTTATTTCTCATATATTTTTTCAATGTGATATCGTTAAAGATTTTTGAGAAAAAAATGTTCAAGGGAGAAGGTTACAAATATCTTCCATTGTTAATTACTGGCATGCTTATATTAATCTTCTTTTATTGGAAATGATATTTTGGGTTAACTCATTATATGCTACTACACAGGTTATTTGGATGGAAAGAAATTAAAGAATTCTTCACAGGATCAAAGGGTCAGCTGCTACTTCTTTACATATGACAATTATTTCTTTGTTTAAGTTTTGGATAAGACTTCCAATTCAGTTGGAACACCTCTTTAAATTGGATGTGCTTGCTCTTTAAGGGAGAATTCATCTAGTGAAGATATTGATTTACTTTATGATATAGCTCTTGTTCATACCACTATATGGTTTTCTTTTTGTGCAAGGATAAAGGTTGCATGATAAGAATTATTAGTTAGTTAATTTTGGTTTGCAGAAATTTGATTTTATTAATAGTTTTTGTAGTGCTATCAGTCCTAGAGGCATAAATCATCTATACTTCATTTGATTATATACTCTTTACTTTCGTAAAGGAATGAAAAGCCCGCGTCTTTTGAGTACTTTTATAAAGTAAAAATATATACTAAAATCACAATCACCCCCTCTTCGTTTGTCTTTCTTTTTCACATTTTTCTCTTGCTCCTATTTTTTTTTTCAGTTTTTAAATAATGTTTAGGGACAATGTTGACGGCTTGACGCGCAACTCGGTCTCATTCGGAAACGGTAAAAATCTGAACTTATAATTTTTTATAGTTTAAAAGTTTAAGCGATGGCAATTTGATTAAAACCGCGTAGCTTTGGAATAATTTACGAATAAATGAGTTTCGTTGGATAATAGTTCATTGGTTTTTTTTTATGAAATCGACCTCTTGAAAATTATTCTACGTTTTTAGAGTCGTGTGCAGAATAAAATCAGAATTCAGAGCTGCATTATGCAGCCAAAAAAGGAATATCAGTTTAATTATTTTTTCTTCTTCAACATGTCATTATTATGTCAACATGGCTGTCTTGCTTGCGTGCGTGTCAACGTCATCCAGAAAGACAATGGACGTGTCCTTTTGTCTTCACTGGACAGCAGTACATCACGGTCTGGACATGAGATCATACGATGATAATCTTTGGGCCCACTTTTCATTCATGTGCGGTTCTTTCTTGAAGTCGGTGCACCTGGATCAACCAACATTTATCTGTGCCTAGTCATCTAGTCGACCAGTGGCTTACGCCTTTCTTCCCACGAACTCTCTCTCAGTCGACCCTCGCTCGCGGGTCATAAAACGAAAAAAACGAATCCACTGAAAATAAATAAATAGAGTGTTTTCCCATTTACGGACGTCTGACCTGACACCTTAGCTCATCCGCGCCCATTGAAAAATAAAAATTAAAATTAAACCCAAAAAAATTAGAAGAAAACGAAAAAAAAACTGGTCAGGCAAAGAAGAACAAACCTAGACGAAAGCTTGGCTATCTAGGGTTTTTTTCACCAAACCCTAGATCCATCTCTCCATTGCATCATGGAACCGCCGATCGAACCGCCACCGCCACCTCAAACTCCACCACCTTCATCATCGGCAACATCACGACCTGCTCCTCCACCCCCCGAGACTGTACCAGCTACTGTACCTGTACCTGAGTCGACCCTTTCACAGCTTGCAGTGGACAATTCGCAGTTTCTCGGATCAATCATGGAGGAGAGAGACAAGTTGGATAGCACTTCAGGTGTTGTCAGCGTAGTTACCGTGCCAGCTGCTGAAGTGATTCAACCAGTGAAGAGGCGGCGAGGGAGGCCGCCAAAGAATGGAGGAGGTCCAAAGAGTGGCGATACACCTAAAAGCGCCTTTGAGTCTAAGATGGGGCCTTCAAGGAAGAGAAAGAGAGACGAGGAGGAGGAGGTTGTATGCTTTATTTGTTTTGATGGGGGTAATTTGGTCGTTTGTGATAAGAGGTAAGTGAATTTGCCACTGTGTTTTAGTGAAGATCAAGGTGAGAGAAGAGAGTACAACCTATCTCTTCTCGCCCAACTTCCACCATATTTCCAGTTGGATAATGCAATTGAAATCAGAAATAATCATGCTTGTGCGAGTTTCTTCATATCCATACTAACTGAATAGAGATGTTGTATTTTCTGCTTTCTTCCAAATTGCCTGGCAGAGAATAACTCACACAACCCTTTCTATTTGTTTATTGCTACTTTCTCTAGCTGAAGGGGATTACTTCTTTTCTGGTGTTGTAGGGGTTGTCCAAAGGTGTACCATCCTGCTTGCATTCATCGCGACGAGGCATTTTTCAAGACAAGGGGAAAGTGGAACTGTGGTAAGCTTTTTACTGTCCATCTCCCTCCCTCCCTCCTTCTCTCTTCTTTACATCGCAACCGATCTGCTTAGTTTTCTAGCAATGTTAGTATCACTACTCATTTTTCACGGTACTGGGGTTGCCACTTTGAAGAGAAATTTTCATTCTATTGTTGTAGTAAACACGCAAATTTCATGCATGTTATTACTAAAGCTGTAAAAGAGCTAGAGCTTTGTAATGTTCATGTTTTGTCACTTTATCAATGCAATGTAGTTATTTGGCTAGCAATCTGATGTGAGAGAAGCCGATTTACCTGAAATCAAGGGTTTTTTTGGGTAGAATAAACTGACCAAAATTTATTCGTTAACAAACGATTGATGGCAGACAATTACATCACTCAATAGAATGTGGTGATGACAAATATGCTTTTAGATGAATAAGCAATAGCAGTTAAAAAAATGAATTAGTTATGGCAGTTTAAAAGGCCAACAAAAGATCAATGCTTGAACCTTTGGTGAGCTACTGACAGCTGTCTAGCGAGACTTTCCATGAGAAAACAAGAGCAAACATATTTAGGGATTTAGCTCATGAAGCAAAGGTCTTGTACTTGTGTCCTTGAAATAAAATTCTGTCTAGATTTTTACTCCGGGGTTTTTAATACTGCCATGTTAATGTTGTAAACATATATCTTGTACTAAAGCCATTTTTCTCATGCCAGGTTGGCATATTTGTAGCATGTGCCAAAAGAATTCGCAACTCATGTGCTACACTTGTACATACTCATCATGCAGAAGATGCCTAAAAAATGCCAAGTTTTTCCGTGTCAGAGGGAGCAAGGGGTTTTGTGACACATGCTTTGGCACTATTATTCTCATAGAGGACAATAACCAAGAGAAAAAGGTAATACTTATTTTTCTTTATGTTCTCCTTAACCTATATTTGTCAAAACCTCAATTAAGACGCCTATATGTTACTTATATATTTGTGCAGGTTGCAGTAGATTTTGATGACAAGAATAGCTGGGAATACTTGTTCAAGCTGTACTGGGTTGAGCTTAAGGAGAACTTGTCTTTGACAATAGAAGAGCTTAAAAATGCCAAGGAGCGCTGGGACCCGAGTGTTATCTCAAGCTCCAGAACTGAATCTACTGACGACTCATATGATGCCTACAGTGATCTGGATGCCAGTTCTGATGGTTCATCAGGGCGGCATAAGCGCAGCCGGGGAAAGAAACGGGGTAGAAAGAGCACTAAAAGCTCTACACCGGACAGTGGAAGACCTGCCCAAAAAGCTCTAACGACCCAAAAAGCACAGCTGGCCCATGATCTGACACCTTCCAAGGATATGGAAATACATGTGACGCCATTTCCTGAAGGTACTGAGTGGGCAACACCTGACATGCTAGATTTTGTTGGGCACATGAGAGACGGTAACAGGTCATATGTGTCCCAATATGATGTGCAAGCTCTTGTTCTTGATTATATAAAAAAGAATAATCTGCGAGACCCTCGCAAGAAGAGTCAGATCATTTGTGACCACAGGCTTCTATGCCTTTTTGGCAAACCACGTGTTGGTCACTTCGAGATGCTGAAATTGATAGAGATGCATTTTCTTGTGAAGGAGACCCCTCAGGCTATTGCAAATGATGGAAACAACCTCAATTTGGGTCAGGTTGAAAATGGTGAACCTGGTGGTGTGATGAAAAAATCAGTGCCAGACCGGAAGAGGAAGAGAAAAAAGTTTCCAGAGATGTCCGTGAATGTCAACGTTGGGGACTATGCAGCCATTGACATGCATAACATCTGTTTGGTTTACTTGCGCCGTGGCTTAATGGAGGAGCTGATTGATGATGTTGAAAAATTCAAGGAGAAGGTTGTGGGTGTTTTTGTGCGAATACGTATCCCTGGTGTGGTTCAGAAACAAGACATGTATCGACTTGTTAAAGTTGTTGGTAAGATATTTTTGAGGGAACCCACAGAGTAAATAAATTAAGAGAATCCACCTCCTTTCAGGATATAAATTCTTCTGCTTTTCTTTTTAGTGCAATACAATTTTGCGAACTTGACTTATTGCCTACTTGTGCCAGTTATGCAAAGTTTTAATTTATTTGAGCTCAACTTGTTTTTCTTGAAGGGACAAGCAAAGCTGCGGAGAAGTATAAAGTTGGTAAAAAGATGACGGACATTATGCTGGAGATATTGAATTTAGACAAGAAAGAGATCATCACCGCTGATGCTATCTCTAACCAGGAATTTAGTGAGGTTTGAATTTTAATTTCTTTCCGAGTAATATATTCATGCTTCAATTTTTCATTTTGGTTCCAATAAGGGTGGAGCTGTTTGTGTCTTCAATGAAGTATTAACATATAGTTAAAACATTGTAAATTGAGTAAATTCCACAAATGGTTCTTAAGTATCACCCTTTTACCAAATTGGTCCTTGAAGTTTTGAAAGTATCAATTTGATCCTTAAAGTATCACTTTGTTACTATTTTGGTCCTTAAAAGTTTCAAAAGTACCAATTTAACCCTTAAGAGTTTCATTTGTTACTATTTAGCCCTTAAAGTTTCAATTTGTACCAAATTGGTCCTATATTTAAAAATTCATTCAAAAATGATATAATCATTCATCATAGTATTATTTTTAGCATTGAAACTAGTACGGATGTAGTAATAAAAATACTGCATTAATGTTCATGCTATTGTAAACTAATTAAAATAATATATTTTTTTTGTTAAAATATTATGAGATATGTTATATTACATGGATGTGGATACGGCTATTCATTTTTTAGTATTGATAATGACAAGACTCATCTGTTATAAATAAAAAAGAGTTAAGGACCAAATGATAAGTAAATGAAACTTTAAGGATTAAAATGTTACCTTTGAAACTTATAAGGATCAAATTTGTACTTTTGAAACTTCAAGGACCAATTTGGTAAAAGAGTGATACTTGGAGGACCATTTATGTAATTTACTCTTTGTAAATTTATTGAAAGATAACAACCGATGCATGGTAAATTAATATCAGCTAACATCACTAGCGAAGCCAAACTGCATGCATTCATGTTGCTAATTATGATCTGTTTTATTGAGGGAGGAGTTGATTTTGTAGTTGGTAAAGTTTACGATAGATATCGCACTGTAATATTATTAAGATAAAAAGCAGTAATGCATGCTCGCACAATAAGGGAAATTGCATGCATGCATTCTGGACGAGTGCAACCGTGTAGATAATTTTATAAATACTAAATTCACTTAGGCCTAGTTTTGAACCTTCCGTTTTGCTGTGTTTTCTACTAATAAGTGCTGTTCTTAGGAGGAGTGTAAAAGGTTGAGACAGAGCATCAAATGCGGCCTTATGGCTCCGTTAAAAGTGGTACTATTTTCTTCCTTTCCAGATTATTCTGCTTTCAGCTTGTACTGTTTAGTTTCTTTCTTATTGCTGAGTATTTTCATTTAGGGAGAACTACAGGAAAAAGCAAGGAGCCTGCAATTTTTGAGAATTAATGAGGTACATTTAATCTTTATGATAATATTAGTAAAAAGGACTTTGTTTATTTTGAAGGTTTAGTTTGATCTGGCCTGCTACCAGTGAACTGTAGGGGTTTTGGTTTCTTCTTTTTTACTGTGTTTTGATGTATTCTACGAGTCATCAGATAGGATAGGATAGTGACTTTATCGGTTATCCCTAGCTGTTTAGATGGGAATTCTAGTTAGCAATTTTATTGGTGTTTTCCCTAGCAGGGTGTTTTGCAGCTTGAATAAGAAACTGGATTAAAAGTAGGCATGAATAAATTGTCTATTCTATTCTTTATATTATTAGGGCCTCTTGGTGGTGAATGTTGAAGCATCGATGTTAAATCAATCCTCGATAGTAGTTTTGGATAATCATTTCACATTAGATAATATCTAACATATCGTTCTTTTCTGCCAGCTGTTAGAGAATGAGAAGCAGCGATTAAGTCACCTGCGGGACCGTGCCAGTGAAACTGGCCGCAGAAAAGAATATCCTTTCTTTGTCCATTTTAATATTTTTCCTCAACTTTTTAATATATATATATGTATATAGAGTTTGGATATTGTGCTTTCACAAGCATTTCAGCCGAATTGTTATGGTTCAAATTTCAAGATAACGAATTCAAAACATGGCCTAGATAGCTGAAAAAAACTTCATATCAAAAATTTATAGAATACCAACTTTACCATTTTTAGAATTTTCTTTTACTATTTTTAATGATTTTGCAAAGATGACATATAATATATGATATACTTTATTTATGACGGTCTTTCGAAAGCTGTCTTACCATTAACGGACAAGTAGCAGCAATTGATATATTATTGATTGCTGGTCTGAAACTATGAATTTGTCAGGTAAGATCCATCTAGTGCAGTTTCCTACAAGCTGACTTACGAGCACCCTTGATTATGATTTATGGATTTTGTGCAAGGGTTAGAAATTTCTAACACTAGAAAGTAGGCTCAAGCAACCGGGATAGCCCTTTCTCAGAAGTATGAAGTACTCGCTTTCCTTTCAACTAACAAAGAAGCTAGCAACACCGAATAGGAGAGGTGAATGTTGTTCCAGGAGAGCGTTTCAGCTGAAACGTTAAAAATTGGTATTCCAAGAGTTTTTGAAATAAAGATTTTTCTGAATTACTTGGTTTTAAATTTTAAAGATGGGATTTTGAAATTTGAACCGCCAGCTTTTCAGCGATATGTTTATTGAAGCACAATAGACAAACTATGTGTGTGTGTCTGTGTGTAGTATATAGGGATAGACTATTGTTGAAACGTTTGCACTTCAGCTTGAAGTGCAAACGCCTCAAAATATACTCACCATTCTCGAAATTTCTTTTTATATTGCTCAATAAATTCTTCATATAAAAATTGTGGGATACAAAAATTTTCTAGTTTTGGATTTTTCCATGTGTTTTTTTTTCGGATTCATTAAGATGACTATAAAAATATAATTAAAATAATAGATGTTTGGACATAAAAATAGGTCATCTTAAAAAATCTGGGGGGGGGAGTACTTGGAGAACTCTAAAAGTAGAAAATTATTGTATCCCGCAAATCAAGATTTGGAAATGATTAGCTATATTTTTTAGTTCGTAGCAAATCCTGTCACTAACTACGCATAGCATCCAATCTTTATATATATATAGAGAGAGAGAGAGAGTCCGACTATGGTACTTTGCAAAGCACAGAGACGTTGTGTGCTTTGCGCTCTATTTTTAATTTCAAGTTAGAAATAATTATCTGAACCATTCAATCTAATCTTCATATTAAAATCTATTAGTAAACCAAATTTTAGAATTTTTAGATTTTTTTGCTATTTTTTCTGATGAGGAGAAAATGACTTGATCTGAGAATTCTGGTTCATCCAAAAATGACGATTTTCCCCTATCCAAAAAAATAGCAAATGAATTCCAAAAAATATAAAATTTGGTTTACTAATAGATTTTGATATGGAGATTAGATTGAGCGGTTCGGATCGATCATTTCTGACTTGAAATTAATAATAGAGCGCAAAGCACACAACGCCAGAGGCTACGGTGCTTTGCAAAGCACAGAGGCATGGCAGTTGAACTTTCAAATTCGAGATATGGACGCGAAGTATGAAAGTTTTTGTGCTTCGCGAAGCATCATAGCCTCACTATATATATATATATATATTATAAGAGAGAGAGAGAGAGTTTGTCTACCATGCTTTCATTTGCATTTCAATCGAGATGCTAACAACTCATTTTAATTTTTCATGATCAAAATTTCAATTTAAGTAGCTCTATAAAATATTTATATCAAAATCTTTTTGAATACAAATGGTTTGGAATTTCTGAATGCACTGAGCAATTGGAAAGTTTAAATTGACGCATTTCACACACAACAAAGTGTATTTTGAACCATTTATTTCAATCAAAATATGAACATTTTTATACTAGCTCATTAATATTATCTAATGTGTATATCAATCATTGTTGAGTTTGATGGATTTGTGGACCTTAACGGAAAATATACGCTCAGGGAGTGTGTTGAAAAGCTTCAGATTTTAAGCACTCCCGAGGAAAGAGAACGTCGCTTACATGAAGTTCCCATTGTACACAGTGACCCACAGATGGACCCTGCCTATAAATCTGGACATGTGCCGACTGCTGAGGCGCACAAGCCTGGTAAATGTCCATCGATTTACAGTCTCTAGTTGTATTTATATTCTTTTTCTAAACAATGTTCTATGGATCTACATGAGCAGATGGGGGAAGAAACAAGGGTGGTTCAAGGGAATCAGGTTCTAGAAGAAGGGGACGGGAAGCAAAGGATCCCCATGGGTCAACAAGTGCCAAACAAATCCATAATAATGGTGAAATAGGTGCCAGTTCTAAGCCTGGACCACAATTTGGCGTACCACCTGAAGCTGCAGCATCATCAGAAGTGGGTGGTGAGAAGGTATGGCACTATAGGGACCCTAATGGAAACATTCAGGGTCCATTTTCTCTACACCAGTTAGCCAAATGGTCGAGCTACTTTCCTCCTACACTGAAAGTTTGGTTAATGATAGATAATGAAGAGAACTCGTTACTACTAACTGACATTCTGCCAGAGAACCTCAAGGTCTCGGCTGAAACTAAAACAACCAACCCCCTAACAGTACCAGGCGTTAGTAGTGCAAATGCAAGTAATGCAGTGTCTTCAAGTCCAAATAGTGCCAAACATTCTAGCAATAACCAAGCCTTGCCTGAGCCCAGCCCCAGTACCTCTTCAGCGGTTGCAACCATTCAAACAAACAATAGCTCAAATAGCATAAAGGAATATGGAAGTATATGGAGCCCAACAAAATCTATTTTGGGCAGTTCGAGCCAACAGTCACGAAACAATTTGAAAGAGAAACCACTGGTCTCATCTGGCAATAGTCCTGCTACGAGCTCTGTTGCAGTCCCTGGTTCTCAAAATAGCAGTGTACCAGCTCCTACTCCTGAAAAGACAGAGTTAAAAAGCAGTTCTAGCCCTACTACAACATCTTTGCCAGCGCCAGAGCCAAATTCAGGTACCAATGCCAATAAGGTGGAAGAAACAGTAAAACCGAAAGAACTGGACAAACAAGTTTATCAGATTGTCACTTCCTCAAACAATGCTGATTCAATTGCTCCCAGCACGGTTCTCACCTCCACTCCCACTCCTACTCCTGCACCTGCTGCTAATCCCATACCTACACCCACGCCCATGCCCGCATCCATACTCAATTCCCCTCCAACTTCCACTTCCACAGCTGCAGCCACAAACACAACCACAGCCACGACTTTGGTAGATAAAAATAGCCCAGAAAAGGAGAAAAACCAACAGTCTGAGAACGAGTACCCTAGCCCGACCCCACCAACCTCTGACAGCCCGGTCGCAGAACCTGATGATGCAACTGATGAATCATGGCCCGAAGTGCAAGTGCACGAGAGTACTGGTGTTGAACCATGGGTCCCTGATCCCACCACAACATCTCTCGATACAGGCACATCCTATCCATCAGACTGCCTCTCTCCTGCTGATATCTTGCTTTCTCTCTCTAGAGTAGCTGATGAAGATCTAGAAGATGGTGATTTCTTAGCGCGCATGGAAGCACTAAAAAAGAAATCACGTTTAAATGATAGAGGAGAGAAACCAGTGATTGGGTCTGGGGTACTTGATTTGAGTGTTACGCCTGTTGATGGGGCCACTTTACCAGAAACAGCAGACTGTTCACAGGAGAGCAAATCAGCTCTAGCAGTTCAAAAAGAAACAAAGCCAACCAGCACTGGAGGGGAAGTTCTGTTTCTACAAACTGATCCGATGCGAACCAACAGCTGGGACAAATTGGGAGATCAACTAGGCACAGATTGGTCACTTCCATCTCCTACCCCGCTTGCCCCCAAGACTTCCAGACTGGGTGTTGATGGCATCTCCACATCAGGTACAACTAGATATTATCCAATAGGCCTTTAATTACAGGTACAAGCCAGCTTAGACCTGCAAGCAGAATTAATGTTAAATCCTGCTTATATTTGATATGCTATCATAGAATCCTACTATTGTATTAAACTGAAACCATACAATAGTATGGTATTCTGTTACTTATTGATGGGTCAATAGTATTCCACACATAAATTGGCTTCATAATGCTTAAGAGTCAAGACTCTGTCAAGTTTGAGGTATGCACGGGGGGAGGTGATCGAGTTAACTTACATGTGAATCCTACACTTTTTGTCAGGTCATGAAGCTGAATCTATGTTCATACCAGGTGCTCGCCAAAGAGCAGTTACCACGAACTCTGAGCCAAGTGTAGTGATGGAGAAAACAACGTACATGGACCTAAACACAACATTGCAAGGAAGCATAGGCACCAGCGACATGGTCCCATCTCCAGTTAATGCTGGGGTTACTTGGAGTAATGCTGCGGTGCAAGGGGTGACGAACACTACTGATGTTGGTCATGTAACTCCAGTTTCTGCAAGTAGTGGCATTTCCTGGAACATGGGTGCGGTTGATACAAGACATGCAATGTCAGTTTCAGCTAATACTGGGGTCACTTGGAGCAGCACAACAATGCATGGAGACATGAGTCCTAACCCTGGCGAGGTTCGGTCAGCTCGGGCAAACACTGGAGTCACATGGAGTACATTGTCAGGGTCGGTGACTAGTCCACCTGCATCCCAGGCTAAACTGAAACCATACAATAGTTGGGTGGAGGCCCTTCATGCCAACTCAAATAACATGGGTTGGGGAGCAAGTGTTCACACAAATTCGAACCTCAGATCTGGCTGGGGTGCACCTGCACCAACACCGCATGCTCATCTTAATCCTAACTCAACCACCATACCTGAACAACAAAAGGAGGTGACTACTGATCCAAATGCTAGTTGGGGCACGACACTTGCTCTTGGAAATAATACACAGTCACATTGGGACACTGGTGGTGGTAGTAGTGTGGATTGGGCTAGTCAGTGGAACAGGTCTAGCTGGCATGGAGGTGGGTCCCAATCAAGGCAACAATTGCAGCCTTCCAGAGGCCAGGCTTATCAGAGGGGAATATGTAAATTCTACGAGAGTGGGTACTGTAAGAAGGGCGCAAGCTGTAACTACATGCATCCTTGAAATTTTACCAGTGAGATGAGTTGAGCTGATTTTTTGTTTTCCCTATCTTGGTGAAAGCCCATTTTGAGCTTTTTGTATAGAACAATGTATATTAGCCTGGTGTGATAACATCTGGGTGGAAATTAGGTTTGTGTAGGATGCAGGTGTTAAATCCTTGTATTAACTTGGTAGCTATTGCAATTTGTAGGATGAGCATTCAATTTAGTAATGGCATCTCTCTGTTTCCTTTTAGGAATTGTCATCCTTATGGTTGATACTGTCAGGCTGTGGATGCATATGGATGAATCGTAGCGTTCTGCATGAACGATGCTATAAAGTGAGGAACTCGCCGTCTCAAAACTTACTAAAAGAGAATCATTTAATTCTAGCTGTAATTATAACGCAATTTCATAATGACATTTTATTTCCTCGAGGACGGAGGTGACCTGTCATGTACATTAAAAAGTCTGAAAAGCAAGGTATCTGCTGTTGTCATTTACACAGTAAAAAAAAATTAACAAATGGAAAAATTCGGCCTACTTTTTACAAACCATCTAATCTAATATTGTCACTCTTAACTGAAATGGAGCTGCACCAGTTTCCACTCTGCATATGCAATCTACGGGCTACAAGAGTCGAAAGTAGGAGTCACAAAGACGGGGTAGTACGTCTCCAGCTCAAGCCGTTCCAGAATTTTTTGAGCACAGGTTAGATAAGATGAGTGACCCTCAATGAGATCGGTTACATCAACCTGTTAATATAAAGTTAGTGCAAGTGAAGACATTTTTCAAATACAAGTACTTATGATATTCTTGTGCAATGATGCCAAGTCCACGCCAAATGTTCCATAAAAGACTATGATATATGCATAGAAAAAGAAAAGAAGAAAAATACAAGCACGAAAAACTAATGTACATAAAACAATATGCAATAAAATAATTATGACAGTGCCATACTTTCAAGGAAGAAAATATCTACATATCATCCCTTTAAAGTTTAAGACGTGCAAAAACATGCCCGCCCTTGATCTATCCACTGAGCAAATTTTAAGGAAAATTGACAAATGTCCCCAGATCCCAATATTCAAAACAAGGATTCAGTTCTCTAATACTTCTTGCTTGAACAATCATTATATATTTTAGGAAGCTATAACCAAAAGTTGTTAATTCTAAAGATAAAAAACAAACCACGCCATCTATATCAACAATTCCTCTCATGCATGTCAATGCTTGCAAACCTCCTAATCATGCATGGTAAGCCAAGATGATACTATAATTATATTTTTTGCTGCATTCCTCTATATTGCACACATCTGGATAAAATGCTACAAATTATAATTTACAGTTTTATTCCATAATCTGGGTTTTGTCTTTAATGAATTTTATAATGTAAAGGCATGGAGGACAAATAATGTAAGAAGTTGAACCTTTCATTTGTGATAAGTGCACCAGACGTGTTCCGTTATGGAGAGCTATACATGTATTTTATTTTATTTTCTATTTTTCAGTGACCGTTTCTGTTAAACAATTAAAAGGATGTAGAAGTAGTACGTTTTCAACTCCAGGGATGTCCACTGCCTGAATTCCAGCCAAACCTTGTGTGAGGAGACTGCACGGTGAAAGAACAAGTTTAATTGAGAAGCTACATATCAATGGTAAAAAAATACAATATTTGCAGAGACCAACCTTGCACGAAATGTGACACCAAGTATCCAGTCATTGGTTGAATATGCATTTATGAATCTGCCTGCTACCATCTGCAATAAAACAGAACCACTAAAATTGACAGCTTATTCTCAAAAAAAAAAAAAAAAATTGATCTTGAGCATATAGCATGTGTTTCTTATATTGAATGTCACAGAAAATTTAAGTCAAGCACCAGCCAGCAATTTACAAGATCACATTGTCAAAACCAGATTTCTAATCAAAGTTTCCAATGCCTGATGGTTTTTTAAAATTTGGGAGCTCGACTCTCATCTTTCAATAAAAAAAATGCCTGATGGTTTCAATTACCTTACGGGCAGCTTCCCAATGTTCTCCTTGAACTGCAACAGGTGCACCCAGCAGCACAACCCTCTCGACCAAGCCCTCTGGAATCCAGTTTCATATTCAACTCATGCAATAGAACTCAACTAGTAAACATGTTGGAGACTGGGTACTGGTAGGGTCCAGTGCAGTACAGTTCATGCATAGCATTCCTACGCTTTCCGTCTTCCATGCCATATTTCTTTCATACTCTTTTGGTGTTTAAGTTGTCCGAGTTGAAATTTTCTAACTGAGTGATTATAACTGGCTATTTTCTTTTTAACCTGAGAAATTATACTAAACAGCCACCATAAACTACAGTACCAACACAAATTTCTAATAATTATAATAATGACTCGTGTATACTAGTATCACATTGGGGGCAAGAGATACATACCATTATGTCCAGATACCGCTAATTCCTGGAGACATTTGAAAATAACTCGAGCTCCAAGTGAAGAACCAACTAGTGTAACTGGCCTGCGAAAAGAAGGTAAAGAGAAATAGAGGGAGAATGCAAAGACTAAATCTTTATTCAAATGTTCACTTTGAGCTGCACAACTTGACCTCTTTATATAGGCAGTGCTATTCCTATTACATGGGTTAATTATCTAACTAACTGTGGTTTATATCTTAACCACAGTTCTAACAGCCTCTATAACTAACTATCTCTAATAGCCTTCTATGTAGTATTGTCTTTAGAAGGAAAAGTTATTTGAAAAGGACAGCTTCTTAAAAGAAAAACAAGTCAATCTAGAAAACCTGTTTCCTTGCAGTCCCTTTAACAGCACTTCAGTAAGTAGCTTTCCTGCTTTATCTGACCTGTAAAGCATGGCTATTATTCAACACTGGGAGTATGAAGTAATTGCATATCAATTACAGTGATTATTCTCAAGTTCCATTTTGAGATCTCTGGTGCTCAAAACACCATTCAACTGCATATCCTTCCACCCCCCAACGCTCAAGGAAAAAAAAGAAGGAATATAATAGAATATGAAATACCTACCCAAAAAAAGGACTCACATATGCGCAGCCAACTTATATCATCTAATCATTCTATATAGAGTTGTCTCATTTGTGATACATATTTGGTTACAGGAGCTAGGCTAGAGCACAGTCGAGATTGTCCATTGGAAAGCAATAATGAAATATGGATCGGCACATGTAGCATCAAAGCCTAGCTCATATTATTTCCCAAGTTCAAGAGAGAAGAAGCACAGAGTAAGCCATTTTCAAAAGTAAAACTGTACCTGTCAATAGCAATAGACCATTTACTATCAATCCAATTTGTAGCAGAGAGCAACGCAGCTGGCCATGCAATAGCTGTCACAAGAGAACTCAGCACAGTCAACATGGCACCTCTCTTCATCAGCTCAAGTGTCAGGCCTATCATAAGGTAGGATAACTTAAACCCATCAAGATGTACATCCTCAAAATCAGATTTACACGTCGAATTGTGAGTAAGAAATATATTTACTTGATGTGATCCAATCCTGAATAGCACTGCTTACTGCAATTAAATTCTTAGACTCCCACTGGAGGACATACCTGCATTTTCAAGGTTACCAGAACAAGACAGGCATATACATTTTGATGATCATATACTTCCAATACATCAGAAATACCAGTGTAAAGCTACCTTACCAGTTGTACATATTGCACCATTTAGGAACCCAAGAGTGGTACAACATTTAGTTTCAGAAGTATTGTGCTGAAACAAGGTGAACTAAACAAAAAGTTACCAAAGGAAAGCTAATAATGGCACTGCCATTGGTGGTGGTAATCCCAAATAACTATTAACTTTACTGGACTAGGTTGCACCAAACTATAGGATAAAAGATATAAATAAATAAAGAGATACCTTTCTAGGTTATCTTTATACCCATCCCAAGGCCTCAAAAAATCTTCCTCCTCAAAAACAAAGCCTGCAATCAAGATGCCAACAGCCAGACGCTGTACATAATATATAGAGATATTTATTTTCAGATACATGCTCTTAGTCAAGAAGTCCACTAAAAATAGTACATAGCCATGAAATCACAAAAGGAAAATAAATATTTTTTATGGTTTACAAGTTGACCAAACCTGGATTTATATTTTTGCATCTTTCTTTCAGTATGGAGTAGAAACATGAATATATTTTCTAACAGAGATTCAATGAAACAGCAAGAAACTCACACCCTGATTATGGTTCTCTCCAATCGGTTTAAACTCAAATTCTCTCACATCTCCGATTCGTCGGGCCATCTTAGCTCCTGAAAGTCCAGCTCCAGCAGCTGTATTAAATAAAGACAGAAGTGGGTAATCACTAATTAGTTGCTTCTTTTAAAAAAGAGATCAAGATTTCTTTTATAATGATTCCTAATCTTTAATTTCTATGATTTTGAAGTTCATCAAATCTTCTAAAGTTCAACAAATGGAAAATTTAAGCCATAGAGTGCACTGCAAGCATCTCAAAAAAGGAGATTATTAAAGAAAAAGCAGAAAAATTGAGAGAAGATAAACCTCCAAATGAAGCGGCAACGGCAACAGATCCTGCCACAGATCCGGCAGCACTGGCAAAAGCAGCAAAGCCACTTGCCCCAATTACAGGTACAAGAGTCCCAAGTGTTGGAGCTAAAGCACTGAACCCAGCAGCAATTGCTGGGGCAGCCAATCCTGTGATGCAATAAAAACAGAAATGGTAACTGGTGAAGATGTATCATCATCGTTCTTAAATAGAGTGGCTCATGTCACTTGCAAATTGGTCAATATTAAGTATCCTGAAAACTTAAGGATGCAATGAATCATTGCCAATAGACACTATGTTACTGTTACTGGTAGTGTTGCTTGGTAAATTATCAGAATACCAAGTAAACCTAATGCCAAAAAAAGGAAAAGATGAACTGAAATGTGATGTCAAGAAGCTCAAATAACATAAAGGTGCATCAAAGGGGTATCACCATTTTGGAAGTGAAAGAAGCATCAATAGTCTAAGAGCTCAATTCAAGTAGGGGACCAGTACTTGGAATTTGAATGTCAGGTCTACTGCCAATATGAACTGGTACTGTAAAATAATGTTAGTACATAAAATGCTACTGTGGAGGACCTACCTCCAGTGATAGCCAGTAAGGCCCCTCCAGTCAATGCAGCAGCACCAATAATTCCACCCTTCTTGAATTTATCCCATTTGCTTTTTGGCGATTCATTTTCTTGAGATTCCTTCAACTCCTTTGCTGCAGCCATTGCAGAGCATGCTACTATTATCTCAATTGCCTCCTACAAATCCACAATAAGCAAATACTTTAAAAAACTAGAATTCAAGCACTAGAATTGGGTGCCCTTGAATTATAATCTACCTGAGAGGTATTGGTCAATAATAATGAGTAATGACCTTAAGAGGCTCCAAATTGTATATGTTCAAGATAGAACAAATATCTTCCCTATTATTGGAGCTTTTGCCAAAATAGAATCACTACTTGCAACATTTAAAGGAAAAAATAACAACAAGAAATTTCTAGATGAATTTGAAAATCATCCATTCTAACATGACAAGACAAAACATACAAAAGCTGACCACCTTTATCTTAACTTCACAAAGTCAAATTTCATTTTTGAACCATTGAAGACAGGATATTGTAGGCGTACACATGGTTTTCAGTTTTCAGTATTAAATTTTCATATCCTGACTCCTTTCAGCCCTCGTGTTTTGTCTCATTTCTCTGAAACACCAAGGTCTTAGCTAATTTAATCAGAGGGGAAAGAAAAGGAGAACAATTATATTATGTAAAGATAAGAAAGGGAAAGCTGCATTAAGAAATTTAATTATAAGTATCAATACTTCTGCTGTATTTATTGTCTGTCTGAAATGGGTGGCTTCTTTTGTAGGTTCCAAAAATAATCACTTAATTTCTAAACAGAGATGAAATTTGGTGCATTCCTCCCCAATTATGTGTTCATGTGCGCAAGCCTTCTTACAGGTAGGGAACCTTTGTCCAAGCATTCCTAAAGTTGCGAGTAATCCTGAATAGAATATAACAGGAAAAAAAAAAGGCAAACCATTTTGGCCCACTTCACATTGAGCCATGTGGATAATAGCCGCAAAGCCGCACGGTGCCGTGCATCATACCCCTTTCTAAACCGAGTTGATTTACTATCATCCTGAGGTGGAATGTCAGCTATGCAAGCAGAGAGCAATTCATACAGTAGAGAAACTTTCCTTTGATAATTGACAGGAGAATCATCCAAGTTCAGTGCACCAACTATTAATTCTGCCTCTGAATTTGCATCCAGGTGTTGATTTTGGTTTTGTTCTGACTTTGTTGTTGACTGTAGGCTCATTTCCATTGCATCAACCGCCTTTGCAAGAGCAAGCTCCTGATCCACTTTTTCTTGTGATTCTTCGCCATCTTCTTCAAAAATCATTCTTAGATACTGAAAAACAGTTAGAGAACAAAGCGAAGAAGAGAAACACACAAAATGTAAAGTTGTAGTATAAGTTGTTCTTTTGCATCTGATCCCAACACAGTTTGTCATTCTTTCTTTCAAATCAGCAAGTGTGCACTTTTTTTGCATATTTTGTCACTGAAGCCTTAGTGCTCAAATAGCCTCCATGATGCCATCATTAAAAAAAGCACCGAAAACAACAAAAATGAAAAAAATTGCTCACGGAGTGAAAAGTAAAAATAATGAGGCATGAAAGATCATTAAATATTGGAAATCCAGGTTAGAAGTGCATTCCTCGTTCTTATCTCTGTTCATGAAAACAAATCTGCAGACCAAACAGGTATTGATAATCTGAAGTAAAAAAAAATCAAGAATAGTTTGTGGTCACTAGGTTCTTAGCTATCCTCATGAACACGGTTCTGCAGCTTTAAAATGCATCACATCTGATAAAAAAAATTTAGCAATGTATCCTTAATTTTCTGAACTCAGTCTATTTAGACATAGTTCTCTGACACAATCTAATTTATCTATCTATAAAGAATAGTATCTTAAATGCAGATTTATTCAGAATCAACCTAATATTTTATTACAATGAATTGGTCCAAGACTGAAAAAATGAGCTGCAACAGTAGGGTACGAATATTAAAAAAATGCAACAGAAAATTGAAAAGAAGGAAATCAGGTAAACTGATTTGGACAAGAAAAGGGGACTTACAGCTCCAACATGAAACTTTGCCTCAGATGAGGCTGCGGTCTCCTCTAATCCAACCCATGCCTTCTGATCAATATTCAGAAACCTAATTCCGACCAAATCGGTTAAAGACATTTCTCAGTCAATCAATAAATGGTACAATGACTGTGTATCCTGACCTGAAAACGGGGCGAAGGAGGCCTTGAGATTCGTGCGTCCAAAGATGAGGCGAATCCCCACCTTCCTCCTCGGTGCTGCTCGAGGTGGCGCTGCTACTCCCGCTGGCGTTGCTGGACCGCTCCTGAGAGGGAGAATCGGGTTCGGGGAGTTCGTATCCGAGCGGTCGGGTTTGGTGGATCTGCGCCTGGCGCAGAGAAAGGGCTAGTAGAGCGGCCGCCGCGTATCGGTGGGTCGCGCTCAGTGTGGATACCTCCATGGCAGCGAGAGATCACAGAGAGAGAGGGTCGAAAGTCGAACGAATCTATCTCTGGTCGGTTCGGTCGTAAGAGAAGAATTGAAAATGGAACAAAACCGCGCGTCACTTACGACCCGAAACCGACGGAAATTCCAGATCGATACTGTATGCACTTTGAAGTTTGAAGCGCTTTTCCCAAAAAATTAAAAATAAAAAAATCGAAGCAGCAATTGAACCGTTCACACCGATATTTTTATTTATAACGTAAAATATTTTAAAAACATGAAAATAACACTGAATGATCGGAAATTACGAAAATAATTAATCTGTGTTTATAAAACACGTATCTAAATTTGTATTTGTTAAAAACGAATCCAGGTCCACATTTAATAAGTGTGGATTTGAAAAAAAATTCTATAGACCCGCGTTTATTAAGTGCAGACTCACTAGGTCCGTATTTGTTAAGTGCGGACTCAGCTCTATGTTTGTTAAAAGCGGATCCCATTTTCTCTCTCCTCACTCTCTTCTCTCTACCCCTCTATAGCTACCCGCTAAACCGACTCAAGACTTTACCGGTGGTTAATGATTTTTTCCTAGGAGTCGCCACCCGATATTCACCAGGAAAATACAGAGTTAATTATTTTTGTCAAAAGGAGAATAATTGAATTCATGCATTGGTTATGAGTATAAATGTGTTAGATACCACACTCATCCGATTAACTCGGTCTCTACTAGTCTGACCTCAAAATAAATAAATAAATAAAAAGAAATAACAATAATAATAAAAAAAATAAAAGATAAATCAAAGAGATTGTTGCTCAAATCATTATCTTGGCATTTGGAAAGGAATAGTTTAACAATTTGAATGACTGAGTTTTTAATTGAAATGTGGACACTATCAAAGAGTTGACGGAATTATGACACCAACAAAGAAGTTTTGCTACGACCTATCATTCTAAATTTCACTCATATTTTTTCTACAAAATTAGTATTGATCAAGACTTGTATTTTTTTCTCTGAAGTTCTTTAGTGGATGTTGCTCTTTCTATTAGTTTTGCTCACTCAAATCAGTCATGAAAATGTAAGGATGCCAAAAGGTGTATTTATAGGTGAGATATGTCATATAATGCCGTGATATGTAATGTTATGCATGTGGGTTCATTAATTGATATTTTGTGAGAAGTCCAAATCACTTTTTTTTTTTTAATTTTAGAGTACTCTTTCATTATTTTCATTTGTCCAAATTCTTATATTTTGTGGGGGTTCAAATTGTTTCGTCTTTAAAGTACTTATAACTATTTTCAATTGACCAAAAGTTTTGTCATGAAATGGAAATGCATATGTATACATGTTCATGTTCATGTGAAAGTGTAAATGTCTTGTCTTGGTATTCAAAGCTCACAAGAAATATGAAATGCACTTTACGCAAGGAGCCGTCTGCTGAGAATTTTGGAATTTACCATTCACGTGACATGATTTTTGACCAAGAGCTATATGTCATATTTTCAAGGTTTTGAACTTCATTTTGCATTCCTCTAATTTGAACTCGGTAGCCGATTTTATAATCATAACTCGTCTAAAATCATGTATTTTTAATGACATGTATTAATCCATTAATTAAGAGCATGTCACAGTTTTCATTAAATTTCCCGGAACACTCTTTTCTCAATGCTATATTCTTAATAAAATATTTGTCCATTTGTCCATTTTTTTAATCAACATTTTAAATTAACTCTTCTTTGATTAAACAATGGTGTCAAAAAGTTCTCATTAGATGCATCTGTCAAGTTTTGAACCAATTAAATTACGTTTGTTGTGTCCTATACGAATCTGAGGTATTATATATATATATATATATATATATATATATATATATATATATATATATATATATATAACTATGCTCTATCATGTCTTAAAATTCTTTTTACGAAAATACTCTTGGCCTATTTAATGAGAATTCAAATTTTATTAAGAATGTTAATGAACATATTTTTACATTAGGAAAATTAATTCTTCAAAATAGGTGGTGAGATGTCCATTCTTTTTCAGAACATGTCGCAGGTGATCTTAATTTGATATCATTTTGGTCTTGATATTTTAGCATATTTATTTTGATTTGATATATCAATGGAATCAAGTTTGAACTCATATCATGGTACAAAATCACAAATGTAACACAAGAGCTGCCAACGACTTTGAAATTTTTCTTAAAATTCAATTGCAATTGACTTCTTCCTTCAATTTGCATTTTGACGAGAATTTTTTTCTCAAGAGATTCCTAATAAAATGTTTGATGAATGGCGTTCATATATTTATTGTCGGGAAAGATTATCTTGTAATTTAGATAGTACTTTATAATATTTATTTTAGGAGGGACTTCGTTTAAGACGAATGAAGATCATGATATTTTAGTATAGTTTGGTCAGTGAAACATATTTCTTTTTGTTGTGAAGTTGATTTTTCATTTGGATAGTAACGAGGTACAAAAATCATTTTGGAAAATTTTCTTTCTCCATAAAAATATTATTGTTTATGTCACAATGACTCATTTGGATAATTAGACGTGATGATATTTTTGGAGGCTAATATTTCTCTTTATTTATCTATTTATTATTATTTTTTGTTATTCATTAACTGAAGACTAAAAATTCGCTCATCATTATGTGGCCTCTTCAGTTTATATTATAAAATTTATTTGAACATCCCGATGTATCTCCATATTTGTCTTTAGTTTATGAATGAATTGAGGACATATTTGTATATGCAACATTTTGTTTTGATTTGAAACTCTAATGGAACCAAGTTTGGACCCCTACGGCATGGTTAAAGAGATGTTCATGAGATAACTAGATTATGCATGTGACATGACCAGCTTACCTTTGGAGAACTTGCACAAATATTTTATGATAGCTGATATTTTTTCTTGACCTTATCATTTGAGATTATAAATGTATAGAGAAGTTTTATCCATTATCTTGGCATGGTACATGTTGTCTTACCATTCGTCAACTTTATATTTTATACATGCATGTGGATGAACAACTTTTGAAAAAATATCCCTTATGAATCCTATGATTAGTTCTAGTTTGATTAAAAGGATGTGATGTACTTTATTATTATTATTATTATTATTATTATTATTATTATTATTATTATTATTATTATTATTATTATTATTATTATTATTTTATTTATTTATTTATTTTATATTTTTTTATTACTTCATAAGTCCTTTAAATTTCCTTCAAGAGAAGTACAAGGAACATATCCTGCAAGTTTGTATGATTTGAAATATCCTATGGCCTAATTTTGGACTCATGTATGGTATGGTACAAGTTTAACTATGCATGATTTCATGACCGGTCCAAGAACTCATGTGAAATGGTCCTCACGTTCTCACATCTATTTCTTTATTTCTTTATTATTATTATTATTGAGTCATTGTTTATATAGCTACGAGCAGCAATAGATTTATAATCATATCAATTTTTAATTACTTTCATCTGAAATTTAATAGATATCTTGATGGCATAATGGGGGTTAACTTAGATTAAAAAAAAAACTATCAAGGTCTTCATTACTTAAAATTTTACAAAATAATTCTATCATCCAAATATTATTATTACTGTTATTATTTAAATCTCCTTCGGTGACTATTTGGGGCCATGAATTTCTTGATCTAAAAGAGGCTTCCGAAATCTTTTTTATTTTATTTTTAATAAGACTGGATCAATTTTTCTTTTAATGTTATTGAATTTTCATTGATATTATATGAGACATAATCGATGGATCTTGGGGATGATACTTCAGCCGACCGTCCTTTCAAAACCTATTTATCAGATATGCTTATTTTTGTCGGACCGTGATGAGACATATAATGTACTTCTTCTTTATGCTGCGTTGAAAATTATTTTAGATCGAAGTACAAATTTAGTCTGTGATGTCATACTTTGTTCTAAGAATTTAATTTCGCTATTTTTTTTCCTCACGCTCATAAGTAGCAAATAAGTGTTATATTTTTTTTTTCATATTTGTTTGCTTTGTCATGATTATTATAAACTTATTTAGTTATTATTATTTTTTCTTTGTGATTTGTTGCACGGAATTTCAAACATATGCTTTCATAGTACCAAGAATTAATGAAAGTGTGCATTAATGCATGATCTTAAGGTGAAAAATGCTAAGTATGATTTTATTTAATTGTCCTTAAATGCAAGCTTAAAATAATATCATGAGAGTAGAAAATATTTATTGGGTGGTTTGAGTAAACATTTATCTGAGTGCATGGTTCGACTCTTAAGGTTGTCATCCAAATCATTAATCTAGGGTGTCTACACCCTCTCTGCCGACGTAAGATCAAGACGGCAACATGCAGTAGGTAATTTTTTTCTGAATTTATTTATCATTTAAATTTTTAATATTAAAAAATATTAAATTACTAATTAGATTTCTAACTAAATGAAATTAATTGAAGTATAAATTAGGTCTGTCATTTGTTGTTACACCATGAAATTCATGAATTAAGTTATTAATTGAATTATACCACTAACAATTGAAATATACCATTAAGTCTTTCTAACCTTAATTACCACTAATTAAAGTATTAAAATTATTAAGAATATAATCATTTCACTTGTAATAATAAAATTTATTAAAAATGATTTGAAATTTTAAAGTGTGTTGAGATCAAAATTGGAGATGGCTCCAGATCGTGCGGTTCATCCCGACACACGGCCATTGACTTCGTTGCTACATATGTCATTTTTCTAGCATAGAGTGTCCAAAATTTAATCCCATAAAAGCACTTTTATTTTATATATACTTTAATTATTTTATTATATTTTTAGTAGTATGTTTTATCATATAAATTATAACCATTATGTACTACAAAAGATAAATTTATTTGACAAAATATAAATTTTTTAGATGCCATTATGTATTGCACGTTAAGAAATTCTTTAGATATATATCAAGAGAAAATAATATATAGTACATTTAATCATAACATATTATGGTGTTTTCTATGAAAATTTATTATTTTATTATTAAATTAGGGAAAAAACATATTATCCTGCCGAGGACTTTGATCTCATATTTCATATCATGTAAAATATGAGCCGGTCCTAAAAAGACTCGTATTATATCATATTGCTCAAATCGGATAAACAAATATCGACAAAACTTATATCATAGCACTTGTCAAAAAATGACGATCGAAAACTCATACATTTCACATGTCAGTGGGTGAGATGACTGTTACACTGCAGGACGTGTCGTGTTTATGGAAATTACATGTCGACGGTATCCCTATCGCCGGTATCTCTGATGATGATTGGACGTCTTTAGTGGAGGCGTGTTGGATTATTTGAAGGATAATTTGGTCAATTATTGTCCATATAATGAATTATTATAGCGCATATCATCAATAGTACATCGTGATATTGGTGTTTGGATGACTAGGGTATTATTGATTCATTTTTAGATTATTTCTCATTATTATCCGGACAGAATCATACGACAGTTTGGATTTTTCTAGTACATTCCTCCTTCGGTACCTTTGTCATGGCATACCCATTTAACATTGGACAATATTGACTATATTTTGAAAAAAAAGACCGCACAAATTAGAGGAGTCACTGGCAAATTTATGTTGATGAGTGGGCAGATGTCGATCATCGGTTGATACATATTGCGGGTCCGTATGATATTCATTTCAGATCGGACTATATGCGGTGGTATGAGGGTGATGGCATGCATATTGTGTTTTTTGTGCGTCACTTTATTACTGATTTGGATCAGCCACAACCAGTACCATCAGAGTCGGTCAATATTGTCCCATATGTCTCGCGAGGTGATATCCCTACTCGACAGGTTCAAAATTTTTTATTTTTATTATGTTTTTTAATTAGAAATAAAACTATACGTAACTAATTTAATCTTTAAATATTTATAGAGTCTACAGGATATGATGATGCAATTTTCACGATCAGATAGGTTTTGACGAGAGGGTGGAAATGGATTGGAAAGAGAATATTGAAGTCCCTTCATGGACATTTGGAGGATATTAGACAGACCCACCAGCTAAAGGTCATACTGAGAGAGGCTGGGTTACCTGCAAATGTCGACGATATACCCATGAATAACGAGCTTGATGTCGCTCCTGAGCCGGAGCCTATGCACTTCACTGATGTAGATTGGTATTTTTTGTATTGTTGACTTATCCTTCACTAATATGCTGGACTCAAGATGGTGATGCTGGACCGAGCACTTCTCAGTCATTCATGCAGAGCTACCCGCATACACAAGATAGTCAACATGCCCCATATGAACCGAACACTTCTCAACCATTCACACAGGGTTACCACACATACACAGAATACTCAGCCATATGGACCATCATCCTTAGTACCTGCTGATTTTGAGTATGATATTTCGGTCAACTACCATTATGGTACTCTGAAGCAGCCGCTAATATAGCATGTTGATGATGATCCTTTACTTGATACTCTTTCACTAGCATTGAGACGACCACGATGAACTATGCATGCATATGTGCCATATTACATTCCGTACCTGACTCTCTATTTATCTTTTGGTTATTAGTTATGGACTTTATTTATCGCTTAGATGTTATGAATCTTTATATTATGAACTTCTCTTGATGATATTTTTTTCATAATTATTATTAAAATTCAAATCATATAACAAGTTTGAACAATAATGAGTGTAAACTTTTAAATAGAAAATATATGTTTAATTTTAATAAGGGTCTTGTATAAAATTAACAAAAAAGATTAAGAAAAAAACTATAGATATTAGCATTTATCTTGTAATTCAACTTAAATCTTAGAAAAAAATTGATGCACTAAAGATAATTTAATGAGTTGATTTTTAGAGTATTATTATTATTATATATATTATTTTATTATTATTGATATTATTATTATTTTTAGAGTTGATTTTTAAAAATTAAAAACCATGACTTAAAAATTTCAAAACACTCCAAATTTTTGCATCCCATAAGATTTTCATATAAAGAATTTAATAAGCATGATAAATTAAAATTTGAACACGATTTGATATACTTTCTGAGTTAAGCTCACGGAGGCCTTCCGTGAGCTTAACTCAGAAAATATATCAAATCGTGTTCAAATTTTAATTTATCATGCTTATTAAATTCTTTATATGAAAATATTATGGGATGCAAAAATTTGGAGTGTTTTGAGCTTTTTAACCCACCATTTTTAATTTTCTAAAATGATGTTCAAATATTAAATATATTATTATTACTTTTTTTCAGACGGGGAGGAAATCAATATTTTTGGATGAACCGAATTCTCGATCAAGTCATTTTCAAAAATTAAAAACCATGACTTAAAAAACTCAAACGCTCCAAATTTTTGCATCCCATGAGATTTTCATATAAAAAATTTAATGAAAATGATAAATTAAAATTTGAAGATAATTTGATATATTTTTTTAGTTAAGCTCACGGAAGGCCTCTGTGAGCTCAAGTTCACGATATCTTTACTTTATATATATATATAGAGAGAGAGAGAGAGAGAGTTTGTTTATTGTGCTTCCAGTAGCATTTCGGCCGAAACGCTATTAGTCTACATTTTAATTTAAGTAGCTCAATAAAATATTTATATCATAATCTTATAGAATATTAATTTTTATTGTGTTTGGAGTTAGTTTACTACGCTTAATGATTTTTAAAAAATAAGCATTTTTGACATATAAATTTTATTATTTTTCTATTATTTTAGGGCTATCTTTTAAAAATCATTAAGCATAGTAAATTAATTCCAAACATGATAAAAATTAGTATTCTATAAGATTATGATATAAAATTTTTATTGAGCTATTTAAATTAAAATTTCGAGCATGAAAAAATTAAAATTTGAATTGATAGTGTTTCGATCGAAGTGCTACTGGAAGTACAATAGACAAACTCTCTCTCTCTCTCTCTCTCTATATATATATATAGCTAACGGTGCTTTGCGAAGCAAATGACATTTTGCTTCGGTGCCTTGATTATCGTCCAATATCCATTTAGATCTGCACTGTTCATATCGCGCTCCCAGCGAAAATTTTAAATTGTGTCGCCTCCGATGCTCGATTTGGAACCGATTCAAGAGCTATTTGCTTCGCTGCTAAGTAGAAAGAAAATTATCACCCCATCCCGATTCAATTCAGACCCAATCAGTCTCTTTCTCTCCCTCGTAACTCTAAATCCTTCGATCTCCTCACTACAAAAATAACCATAGCACTTTGATTCATCTTCCTTATTGAGGTTCACCAAAGAAAATAACTGTAACTATAAGTACTCTCTACACATCACTTTGATTCACAAACAAGCATACAATTTTGATAACTAAGTTCACTATTGAGATTCATCCTCACTAAATAATTCTTCACTGATCGGATCTTCGTTGGCTCTTTTCCTACCCTTTGCTTGTGCTCTCTGAAAAAAATGAACATTCAAATAGATTAGAAACAAAAATATACTATAGAGAAGTTACATATATAGAAAGAATGATACAAGCTTAAAAAAAGAATTACACACTTGCGAACATGTTCTTGCATTATGATCCTCTTTTGTATGATAAATACTACAAGTTCATTGTTTTTTGCCTTTACTTTCTGCAGGACACTTGAACCAAACAACACCTTTTTTTCTGCCCTTGCATTGTGACTCAGGTGGATCAAAATACATGGATGGAAGAGAGATATTATCATATTCTGTTGTTACAATTTCTTCTTTGTGTATAGACACTTATATAGCCTCGTTGGATACAACATGATGCAACTTCTCCTTAGTATCAGAAATAATAGATTTTAGCAGCTTAAAGGTTTTTGTGTTTCGCAGCCTATATCTCTAAGTAACATCAAATCTGACTTGATGGATGCAAATCTCAATGCCTTTTGACTCTGTGGTTTCTCCTAAGCTCATACTCCTCTCAATGATTGGTATTTTCACAGAGGCATTGGCATCTCTAGTCCATCTCTTGAGAATATAGTGGGAAGGGAGGTGAAACATATGAACATGGAGCATCACTTTAATAGCATGAGAACAAAGCAGACTCTCAAATGAAAAATCTTTACAGTTACATAAAACAAATTCCTTTCCCTTGTCCACCTCAACCATGTATGACCCAGGAACCCAATTGCAAATAATCGGGTGAGAATCAATGCATATCTTGTACATGATATCTCTCTCGATCTCAACAATAAAACCAAGTTGACTCTCTTTTAGTTTCTCCTTGAACACTGAAAATATGGTTCTCGTATAGACTCGACGTGCTTCAACCTCCATATGATAAAGATAACTTAGTTGTGGTGTCTCGTTCATGCTCTTCAAGTCTTCATCACTCTCCCGATTCCATATGCCTTCAATCATCTTCTCAGTTTGCAACACAAAGTGATATATGGATGTATGAATGTCCACTCATATTTTGAAAAGAGTATTTATACTCTCACTTCGTTGTGTAGTGGACATATCAGCGAAGAAGGTATTCAGAAACTTTGGTACATGATCTTGAGGTGACTATTTTCATGTAAGTCGAATTCATCAAGCATTGCTGTTCAATTCCTTTGAAATTCTGAAACACTCAAATTACGATTAATTACAGTTCGTAGTCGCTCCCCAAAATCATCGAGGTTATTGTAAAGGGCTCCATAGTGTTCCCTTGTTTTTCTCATGACGCGCCACTATCAACACCGATGAACAGTATTGGGGAAAACTATCCCAATAGCCTTCCTCATTGCAGGGCATTGATCTGTAATGATTATCTTCGGATGCTTATCGTACATTGCCTTCAGCCATGTCTTGAATAACCAACAAAAAAATTATGCTATCTCATTTCTAAGAAGTGTCATGCCGAACAATATGGAGTGACGATGGTGATTAGAACCAATGAATGGACCTAGGGGCATGTTGTATTTGTTAGTTTGATATGTCGTGTCGAAGGTTACAACATCACTGAACTCTTGATAAGCTCTTCTTGCTCGACCATCAACCCAAAAAATATTTTTTACAGCACCATTCTCATCAGGTTCTATGGCATAGAAAAATTGAGGATCCTCCACATGCTTCTTTTGAAAATGCATCAAAACAATTTTAACATCAATTCCCATAAGTTTTCGCTTAATTGCCCCAATTAGGTTATTCATATATTTCTTCTTAAAACGAAGATTTCATTTACCCCCCACAATGGCTAGTTATGAACTCTAATATTTGAGAGGTCTTCATATTTTGGGCACTCAAATTCAAAAGTATGTCTGTTTTCTCTGCACTAATGTGTTTTTGGGATCGCAAATTTCTTTTTTTGGATGGACTAATGACTAAAAGATGGTTGTGGTTCTCTTCAAAAACACTCACCTCCCAAATTCCACCTTCTACAAGCCTAAGTCTGAATGAGGCTTGACAACCAACCCTAGTCATACCCTTCTCTTTCTCGGGTGTTTTTAGCCTATTTGAACTTCCAATCGACATCTCCTGCTCTTTTTAGCGTTTTCCAAACCCTTATTTATTACAAACAAATCTCATTAATGACACTCCTTGCTTTTACTTTGATTGTGTTGCTTTGTGAACACTAAATCCAACATGCCCAACATATCTATTGTAGAAGGTATATACCTCCCGATCTGTCTGAAATCTCATACCAACATAAGGCACAACACTTTCATCGCCCTCACTATCATCACTTGGACATTATTCCAGCATAAATTCCTCTTCATTTTGACCAATGATTAGGTCATTGTTATCAGGAATGCTTGTTGACATTACGCAATAGTCTGTATAGAAAATTTTAATTCTAATTTTATCACAATATGTAACATCTTTAATGTTTTAGGGTAAAATATGAGAAAGTGGAATCTCTACTAAAGAACAAAGTATGATTCATTCCCATGCTTAATTTAATTAGTCAGGGTAGTCAAATAATACTAAGCAGTAAAAAATCACTGTTAGTTCATTTGCTTGTTTGGTTAGGGTCGTCGTAGCACATGCAACCAATAACATGGTCACATAGTCATTTAATTCATTTGATAGATTAAAATATAAATTGCTCTAGAGAAAAAGTGAGAGAGATGAATACTTACCACTCGATACAGAAGAAAATACAAAGGAGAGTAGCGATTAGAGAGTAGATCCTGGCAGAAAAGGAAATTCGAAGGATTGAAGTAGCGATTAGTGAGGAGATTGAAGGATTTAGGGTTATGAGGGACATAGAGAGACGGGCTGGGTCTGAATTGAATCGGGATGGGGGTGATAATTTTTCTTTCTACTTAGCAGCGAAGCGAATAGCTCTTAAACCGGCTCCAAATAGGGCATCAAAGGTGACACAATATAAAATTTTCGCTGGGAGAGCGATCTGATTAGTGCAGATCTAATTGGATATCGGACGGTAATCAAGGCACCGAAGCAAAACATCATTCGTGAAGCACCATAAACTCTCTCTCTATATATATATAGTTTGGCTGCGGTGATTCCATAAGCACTTGGCTATAGTTTGGCTGCGGTGATTCCATAAGCACTTTGGCCAAGTGCTTATGACTCGAATTTTAAAATCTCGTGTCCAAAATTTTAATTTGAATAGCTCAAAAAAATTTCATATCATAATCTTGTAGATTATCAATTTTCATCACGTTTGGAGTTAGTTTACTATCCTTAATGATTTTTGAAATATAGCAACATTTGGCCTATAAAAATGAGTATTTTTAATTATTTTTAGAGTCATTTTTCAAAAATTATTAAATATAGTAAACTAATTCCAAATTTGATAAAAATTAATAATCTATAAGATTATGATATGAAGAATCTTTTGAAATATTTAAATTAAAATTTTGAGCACGGAATTTTGAAATTTGAGCCGTAAGCATTTCAGATCGAAATGCTTATGGAATCACCGTAGCCAATTTCTATATATATATAGTCCGGCTATGGTGTTTTGCAAAGCACAGAGGCGTTGTGTGCTTTGCGCTCTCTTTTTAATTTCAAGTCAGAACGCTCCAAATTTTAGCATCCCATGATATTTTCATATAAAGAATTTAATGAGAATGATAAATTAAAATTTCGAGATGATTTGATATGTTTTTTGAGTTAAGCTCACGGAAGGCCTCCGCGAGCTTAAGCTCACGCTATCTCCACTCTATATATATATATATAATATTTATATATATATATAGAGTTAAGCTCACGGAAGGCCTCCGTGAGCTTAAGCTCACGGTATCTCCACTCTATATATATATATGTTAAACTCTTTGGACCTTTATGTAAATAGGTGCAAAATCAGGTAATGTTAATATCTAACATTTCGATGTAAAATCTAGTTATGGATGCATGCTTGGTTGTATAAACTTTAATGCATATTTGAATGTTGAACTCTCTGGTAGTTGAGTACTAGTGCTTTGAATTTTGTACAATCGTAATTGTGTTAAATATGTGTAGAGAATTGAAATGCATATTTGTATATTTCTTTAATATGGACAATTTTGGTGTATGAAAATACCTTTGTACAAAAAACAAGATGGTGCCGTTTGCACAACTACATAATACATGCCTTATCAATTAGGTTCAAAAGTGAAATAATAAAATTTTTGTTTTCAAATAACAGTGATTAAAATGGAAGAACAGAAATTAAAATAAAATTAGATAAGTTTTACTTCCGGCTTAGCAAAATAAAAGGAGAAGAAGCCTATACAAAGTCATAAACAAAGAAAAGAGGAGCTTCAGCCCAGCATGGACTATTCGAAAATCGAAAGTAGAAAATCAAGGAACCCGGCTCACTGAATGTTGTCCGATGCCAAAAGAAATTGAAAGGGACATATCAATCTAGTCCAAGTTCGAGAAAGCAAATGTAAAGGCTCAAATTTGCAAGTCCGCGAGCAAACCCAAAATAAATAATGAATTCTAGTATAAATAAGGGTCCCTTTGGCAAATCAAGGAATAGCTTTGGAAGAGTGGTAATTTTGGAATAGTGATAGAATAGTATTTTTTTGGAAGATTGGTAGAAGAATGGTATTCTTGACTATTCGGAAGAGCGAAAATATCATTTGACAGTTGTTACTCAGAATAGTTAAAATATGAATAATTATGATACTAATAATGATGATGATGATAATAATAATTATAAAATAATAATCATAATAGTAAGATAATAATAATAATAGAGTAATAAAATATAACAATAATATTATAATAATAATATAATAAAAATATAAACATAATCATAATATAAGTAATATAATAATAAAAATTATAATTACAATCATAATTATAATAATATAATAATAATAAGTAATCATAATTTTAATAATATAATCATAATATAATAATCATAATCATAATCATGATAAAAATAATTATAGTCATAATCATAATATTATAACCATAATCATAATCATAATAATATAACAATAAAAATATAATCATAATCATAAAAATAATTAAAAATAATTATAATTATAATAATATAATAATAAATTAATCATAAATATAATCAATATATAATAATATAATACAACATAATAAAATAATAATAAATTAATAAAAAATAATATTATAATAGTAATATAATAAAAATATAAACATAATAGTAATATAATAATAAAAAATTATAATTACAAACATAATTATAATAATATAATAATAATAAGTAATCATAATTTTAATAATATAATCATAATCATAATCATGATAATAATAATTATAGTCATAATCATAATAATATAACCATAATCATAATCATAATAATATAATAATAAAATAATTATATTTATATTCATAATATAATTATATAATATTAAAATTATATTTATAATAATAATAATAAATAATATAATAATACTAATGGTAACGATAATATAATAACAATAATGATAATAATAATTTAATAATAATAATAATATAATGATAATAATAATAATAAATAACAATCATAATATTAATATAATAATAAATTATAATCATAAATATAATATAATAATACTAAATCTTAATCATAATCATAATATAATAATATAATATAATATAATCAAACAATAATCGCTATTCCGACGAGAGCTAATCCGGTATTCCACCTATAAGTTGGTATACCGGATTAGCACTATTCCGCACTCTTCTACTTAGTCTAAAATTCGTTTGGCAAATTAATTCGTCGGAATAGCAAATTAATTCGTCAGAATAGCTATTCTATTTCAACTTTTTGCTATTCCATTGAGTGTCAAACACTCCCTAAAGGATTAGTTCAAAGAAAAGAAATGATTTTGATCCAAACAAGAGAATATCCGACGAAGGAAAGAAAGACAAGATGGCCCGATGAGAAGAAGTCTGTCTAATACCGAAAATAAAGAGAGCCCAACATACGAAAGATAAGGAAATACGATACAATCAATAAAACAAAACTCTAACTGAATTAAATGTAAAATCAATTTTATAGTTTTCTAAATTATAAGTTTAAATAATATTGTGAAATTTATGGAATTAATGTTTTGATTAATTCTTATAAAAATAAAATAAATAAAAATTAAAAAAGAAAATATAAATATAATAAATATAACTCTAATTCAAAATTAAATAAATTTTAAACGAAAATAAAATAAATAAATAAATACACTAATAAAAAAAATTATTCTTCTTATCAAATAAAGAGAAATTCAATTTCAGAATTAAACCAATCTCAACCTAAAATAGAAATAAACAGAAAAATAAAAAGAATAACTCTCAACTTTCAAAATTAAATAAATTCAAATAAAAGTAATTGAAATATCAAATAAATAAATAAACACAAGTAAAAGAATAATAATAAAAAATAAAAGACTTTATTTTTCTTATCAAATAAAAAGAAATTTAATTTTAAAATTAAATCAATTTTAACCTAAAATAAAAATAAAAATAAAAAGAATAACTTTCAACATTCAAGTCTAAATAAATTTAAATATCATATAAACAAAAAAAATACAAATAAAAAATAAAAGATTACATCATTTTATCCACTTTAACCGAAAGAAAAAATTTAATTCTTTATCTTGATATTTGAGTTAGTAAGAAATCTTAACTCAATGTCTCGTATTTCAAAAATTATTCAAGTCTCTATATAGATCATCGATACTCTGAATGTCTAGATTTATGAATTGGCGCAGCGCTTCAGATTCATACTCTAGAAGATCAATAAAGATGAAGAAATATGTCAAATCTCGTCTTTCTGATTCATCAGATCTTGATGCTGAGTGGACAGAGTGCTTACGTTCACATCATGTATCTTGGAAGATTTCATCATGATCTTGATATTTGAGTTGATAAGGAGTCTTAATTAAATATCTCGTATCTCGAGAATCATTCAGTATCTCTATATGAATCATCGAGACATCTGAATGTCTAGGTCCATGAGCTGACATAACGCTTCATATTCATAATCTAGAAGATCAATTAAGACGATTAAAATCTTATATGTCTTTATGATAACTGGTCGTTGATGCTGAGTTGGCATAACGCTTCAAGTTTCACATATTGCGCACTGATGTTCACATGGTCTGAGCTGTCATTAATGAGGTTCATGGTCTGAGTTATCATTAATTGAGATTAATAGTCTGAACTGTCATTAATTGAGGTTCATAAAGTGTGGACTATCTTGAAAAATTCATATCTTTCTTGTCTTTATTTACAACGATCACTTGAAATTGCTTAGTTATTCTATTTGTTTTTTTCCTTTCTTAATCAGAGGTTCATCGGGTTCAAAGTCCAGAGTAATTAATAATGAAGGTTTGCGCCCATTAAAATCTTAAAAACCACATAATCACAAAAGTTTTTAAATGTATATCTCAAATCCACGAACATCCTACGATGCAAGCTTAAGGGTGATTTTGTGTCCTTTTTCCACAACACTCGTTTTTTCTCTCTAATGAGGAAAGCACACAAAAAGTTCGCACAGTTGTTCTCTTTAAAAAAATTGAGCAAAAAAAAACACTAAACTAATACTAGCTATACACCATGTTAATTTTTATAGTCTATATTGAGACAAATACATTTCGAAGGGGTTAAATTACCCGCTGCAATTTTTCTTTTATGTTGACTTACTTGGTCGAATTTTCTTTTCCCTATATTTCTCCCATTGAGGAGCATATTGTAATGAGCTACTAATTTTTTGTATACGTATCTAAAAATGATGGTTTAATTTAAGGAAGGTATTCGCCCTTCTCATTTTCTTATAACAAGTGTCCCTTCTAAAAAGCTAATGCAGCGCCGTTGCACTCCGCAGCATCATCAATAATATGGTACATATTCTTCTTCATTCATTCTTCTTTGAAATATAATTGAAGAACTAAGTAAAAAAATAGTAATTAGAGAGCTTCCTCTGATATTACAGAGGTATCAACGCATTTTCAAGTAGTGCATCTGTTGTGATATTGCAACTCTCTTCATATGGTTTGCGATTTTGAGTCTATTATTTCATTTCATTTAGATATGTACTTCTTCTCTGAAAATTGATTCACCTTTTATTACTCTTTTCTGTTAAAATCTTTGGTGCTTCTTATCTTTATTAATGTTTTGGAATATTCAATTTTAAAGATCAAGGAGTTGTGGGAATGAAATAATTTTACATTTCATACTTTACGGAAGTTGTTTTTTTTTCAATTTATAATTTCAAATGTTTCTATATTTATGGAATTGCTTCAGTTTGCGGGAGCTAAATCCTTCAGAATATATATATAGTTCGTCATCATGAAAAATAAAATGCAAAGTACTATTGCACACCACACCATACATTATCAGACAATATATATTCTAACGTCTATCTGTGAATAATAATTCTAATAATAAGGGTATGTTTGGATGACACGAAAATAGCGGAATAACTATTGTTCTCGGAATAGAAATAGCAACGGTGTAACCAAACACAAATCTGTTGTTTCGGAATAGTGAGAATAGTTATTGTTCTGCCATTCCGAAGGGGAAATGAAATAACTGTTGTTTTTCTCAACTCTCCGTTACTATTCCAAACAAACAATCCAAACAACATTCTTATCATTCGAATAGCATCACATTTTTACTATTCTCGCGCTAACCGAAAAATCACTATTATTTCACTATCCTCATTTACTATTCTAAATTTCTCTATTCTTACATTATTCTTTGCACGATTCAAGCATACCCTAACAGTATTGTTATAGATATCTGCTCCTATGAACGATACAAAGATTATTTTTTTTTCAATAACCATGATGTTTAGTTCGTATATCCATTCAAATATCTATAGCCTCGGCATTAACATCCAATAAATAAACATTGGTCCCTGTGCGCGTATAACTCCGTCGCGAAGCTTGGTAGGGCCAAATATAGTAAATCATAACTTTTAGGAAAATTGCAGTCATGAATAAATATTAGTCCCGCTCTTTTATCCCCAAATTTTATTCTCATTGACTACTTCCTAATTTTGATCTATCACTAATTTAAAATACTCTAAATTTATAACAACACCTTTTTGCACGCTGTGCGCCTTCAAAAATCAAACAATAGCATGGGCTAGGAAGATCCCTTCCTTGACCTTATACTCTCTCTAGCTTGAACTTTCCTAATTCACTATCTACTACCGCTATTAACTTAAATATCAAATTTATTTATTTAAATATAAAATAAATTAACTTGAATAATCCGATACTCTCTAATGATCTCTCTCCCTCGTCTCTTCTCTCTCATTATAGTGGCGGATCCCATATTTTGAATAAGTCTAGGCACACCTAATAAATTATTAAAACTAACAGAAATAATCAAAACAGTTTTAATATAAAATTGTATTAAATTTCTTCTGAGAATTCAATGCTATTACAAAATGTTGTTGCTTTTACAACCACATGTTCAGTCTGCAAATTATAGTCAAAAGTTCTATAATACATCTCTAATCCCTAGTCAAAAGTATATAAAGAAAAAAATCATTCGAATAGAAGTAATAATCCTCGGCATGTTTTTGTTTTCTGAAATTTTTGCATTATCGCCTCGTTAGTAACACAACTGAAGATATCTTTTTCAATATATGTAACCGAATTATCATTCATCCACTCATCTCCCATTCGATGTCTTAAACGGATTTTAATTATACTCATAGCAGAAAATACACTTTCAACACTTATCGTTGCACCAGGTAAAATTAAAATCAACTTGATCAGCTTATATACTAGTAGATAAAACAATTTTTTTCTCTTCGCAACTAGTTTTTCAGCAAGATCATCCATTCCATTTAGTTATGAAAATTCATCATCACTTTGTACATCAGGTAATAACATTCAAGTTGTGACTCCAAAACACAAAACTCTCTTTCAGAGAAGTCATTTAAGTGGTTGAAGGCCGAGATCAAAAGGGACAAGAAAGTTTGATTCAAAAGCTAATATTGTTCTCTTACGATTCTTACTCTTTAGTATCAAATATGAATTTAAGTGTTTCTTAAAATACTTATTCATAACTACAATAAAAGAAATAATATAATTTTGTTAAACACTCAAAAACATATATAATTAATTATCAGTGAATGTATGATTTGTGTACATAAACCACCTAACAGGATATTAGCTTTTTCTTATTTTTTTTCCCTAAGGGCTACTTTTTGCTAATTTCACTGAAAAGAATAGAAAAATGGCATATCTAAAGCATCAGAATCTTCTCTTTAAAATATGCTGAGATGATATCGAAGTGTAACTCTCAGCACTATCCCACAAAATGTCACTAACAAGCACGATGGACGGTAAAAATAAGCATACAGATAAGCATATATAATCATTTGAAGTAAAGAAAAACAAAGAAAAGAGGAAATTTGTAAAAGTTATTGACACATAAGAATCAATTTGAATTTTAGTAATAAAAAGAACATTGTCAACAAACTAATAATTTCATAATTTCAGTATTATGTACTTTTAAGAAGTTAATACTACACAGTAGAAGAAAGGAGAGTATAATTCAAATTTAAGTATCTATACGACTCAAACACAGTACAGATACATACACTCAAAGACTCGCACGAGGCGCGATTGCGCGAAGGCTGAGGTCGCACGGAAGCAGGAGGCTAAGACCTGAGGTCGCGCGAAGGTGCGACGCGGATGTGGGACACGAAAGTGCGACGCAGATGTGGGACACGATCGCGCGGATGTGCAACGCGGAGGTGGGGACTGCCGACTAGCGACTAGCGACTAGACTCCACAACTCAGAAGTAGATCATTTTTCATCTCCTGCTTGTTTTTTTATGAAATCGATGAGTAAATGATGGCAGTAGATCCATTATTTTAATTCTCAAAACATAGGAGGCCTATATTTTTTTTTATCTAAGCCCAATCACCGATATAATTTTAACTTTAGTTTTTATGAGCTAGAATTAAAACTTCCTACTATGTTGCATAATTTCTAAATCCAAGCTCAGACACTTATTTGGGTTTGCCTATGAGTACATAGGCCCCTGTTTCTTTACACCATCAATCCCTCATCCATCTAAAACAAAAAAAAAAAAAAAAATAGGAACGCGATTGCTGAGCCCGCACCCAGAGTCGAATAAAAAAAAACTAGGAGTGAGAGTTTGGTGCATTATAAACGCACAGCTTTATCTATATATTATCATATTTATTATTAAATTTTAATTAAATAATATTTATTATTAAAATTATGATTTATTTTATAATTATTAAAGAAATCACGGGACCTATTGATTGCTTGTGTTTTAAGTTTCATGCAACTTTAATATCATATGATATTTCATCAAAGAACATTAAATTTAAACTATTAAAATTTACTTATAATTTAAATGATTTTTGATGGAATATCAAATGACACTCAATTTGCATCAAACTAAAAACACAATCAATCTATAAATTTAAGAATATATTTGTAAAAAAATTTAAGATTTTTTTATAGTTTTATATGAAATTTATTGACAAAATTATGAAAATAATTAGTTGTCGATCCCATTCAAAAAAATATTAATGACACATAAACCGTTCAATTAAGATAAACATATAAATTTTTTTCTCAAAGAAGAAGATAAAAGTACGGGAAAATATAACTTCAATCAATGATATAAAGAGATAATGTGATATACTTAAAAAAATTTACACACTAAAACCTTTCATTAGTTATCTTTATTTCTATCTCTATCTCTTTGAATTTGCCTAAAGAATTTAAAATTTTATCTCGGTCTTTCTACAGTGTTGAAATTTTTTCATCATTCTAGAATTTGTGAAAAATATTTTATATTATCTAAATACAAAAAATTGTCAAATTTATGTTACAAGGCCTGTGGTCATAAATAAATATGGGGCTTAAATGGCTCGTAGATCGTGACTTGTAGAGTCTCTTTCTATTTATTTATCTCTCTTCGTCGTCTACTCGTCTTTCTATTTGTTTCTCTCTCTTCGTGGCATCATCTTCCAGAGAAAAAAACATGTAAACGTTGAATGTTCTAAATAATTGACCGTAAATCACTAAACTAAAAAAAAATCAACAGAGTTAAGTAAAAGATGGTGGGCAAATTAAATCTTGGCAATCATGTTTCGTTGTCCAAGTAATTTAGGGTTATATCCAAATTGGAGTCGACGTTCCTTCTTGTAGAAAATAAAAGCATGTCCGTAAAATCCGACTATTTCGTTAAGAGGTATTCACTTCGCAGTGGAATCAATACGAAACACTACTTACTAGTAATGCACCTCACATGAAGAACCAATTCGAATATATTAATAAAAAGAGTAACTCAAATAAATTATATTTTGGTATTATTATTGTTACTAATATTATTATATTTAAAGAATTGGCGTTACATATATGAATGATATTTAGTGCATCTCGTTCACACTTTTTGTTAAGTTAAACTGGCTATAGCTCAAATATAGTGTTGGATTGATCCCTCGTACGGCAAACAGAAATTATGTTTTGTTCTTGTGGAAAAAAAAAACACTTCAACGGTTTGATTAAAAAAATAAAAATTTGGGAATTCTAAAGGGAAAAATGTGATATTTTGATATTTAGTGGAAGAGTTGGGTTATGATGTTATGCATAGTACGGATTATATTTGTGCTATGAATCATTTCATTTTTAAAATTAAAATAATCTATCCGGACTGCTCAAAATAATTTTCATATGAAAATATAATTGAAGATTATTTTTTAATATTTTTATTTTTTTACTCTTTTTCTATAGTTAGAAAATCAATAAAATGGCTCATAATAATTAAATCATGATTTCTAACTATCTAAAAGGACAGTAAAAAAATATAATAAATATAACATTAAGTCTCCCATTAAATTTGTATATTAAAATTATTTTGAACGATTTGAATCATTTGTTTTAATTTGTTTTTAAAAAAACAATTCATAGGACCGAATTCTTTTCTGTGAGCGCCATACCCTAACTTTGGAGGAGTTTTAGAAACGATGAATTAAGGAGCAATTAGCCCATAACAATAACGACCGAAATTTGGGTACGTCACGTCTGTACATTAATGGGCCTGACTCGGTTCATTGCCCGCAACGCCCGACTCCGCTAAAGCCCACTAAGGTCTAAAGAGACCTTTCGTTAGAAGTTTGGAAACGCCGCTCCGATCGGAATTTTATCACCCGACGCCGCGCTCGCAAGTTCCCACCCGTCTCCCTCTCGCGTCCGCTCATCCCGCAACAGAATCCCCTCAAGAAATTAAAAACGAGAAAATCGACAACGGAAACTCCTAACTTTCGTCAAAATTCAATAAAACACTACGGATACAGTTATCTTCTCCATGCCTTCCGATTCTGTCAGTATCCAAACATCGCCTCGATCCGGTCGTTTATTTGTGCGTAGGTGCTAGGAAAAGTAGGAACAGTATTCATTTTTCTAATCTCTACCATGTCAATTTGCAAGAGATTAAGTCGTACCCTCTTAACCCAAGGCGCTTGGAGAAATAATGGCAACAGGTTTGCATCAGCACCCGTAATTACTCAAGTCCGCTTCATGTGCGAGCTTTCGAAACCAAGCTTCAGGAGAGCATTCCTTGTTGATACTCTGGCATTGGTGAGTTCTGAATTATTTTTTCTATACAGATGCTGTTTATGTTTATGGGTTGAATGAATGTGCATGAACTGTTTGATGAAATGTAGGTGAGAAGGTTGGAAGGAGAAGGGGTGCCCTCGAAGCATGCAGAGGCTATAACTTCAGCTATTATTTTGGTTTTGAATGATAGCCTCGAGAATGTGTCACAATCCTTTGTGTCAAGGGGAGAGATGCAGAAGGTACAAGACTCTTTCTTTATTTCATAGAAGCGAGAAGGACACTATTGGTGTAATACTAAACCATACATATATGTACTCACATATCATTGACAGGATTTGGGACATCAATATTAAACATAGGTTCAAATTTAAAACCATATGTGTGCTAATGTGGATTTGGATACATTTCAGATAATTTAGTGAATGTCATTTGGGAATGAGCTGAACAGTTTGTACATGAGTAATTGTGACACAGTGTCACTGATCCATGGACGTTACTGGCCTTCAAAACACAAAACATGCATTCCATTTTTCTATATTATTTTGTTTGAGCTGCTAACTTGTTTATGCTGTGGTCATGGGGAAGTCCAGAGTACAATGCTTCAAGATGCTAACCTTTCCAAGTTTAAATCTCAAGTGCAAAGCTCTCAGGTAACCTACTCTTTCCTTTTCTATGCATACTAATTCCATGCCATATTGTCACTATTTTTTAGATTAGAAAGGGTATATGGCTGAACATAAATAAAATTTCCGGGGGGGTTGGGGGGTCATTGTTCATTCTTGCAAATATTTTAAAGATATCCTGATAAAAATTACAGTGCCTAGTGGAATTGTGATTGTTCTCAACTGTTGACTTAAATAGTAGCTTTTGCATATGCATGCATTTTATAATTTCATTCGACGTCAAAATGATTCAATTGATTTGATTTGAGGCTAACTAGTTTTAGTAATTTATAAGACCAAAGCCTGGTGCTTTGATGCATTTTTGTTTTCAGTGGAAACATATTTGCACTAAATAATTTTATTTTGTACATCTGTTGTATTGGTTCATTCATCTTTAGTGTCCTGATTACTGTATAACCTTTTCTACTATAGAGGAAGTTTGGTGGAAAATCAATTGAAATGTTTTGGTCCTCTCATATTTAGTTGTTACATGCAACCACTGCAGTGCTGATTCATTTGAAAATTCTGGAACACATGTTCAAAAAACTCCCAGTAAGTTGTTTCTAATGCATGTTGTGGAATAGGCCAACAGAAATTTTCAGATTTCCATCAGACCATTGTTTGTACTGATATTAGTTTTTCTACTTGTGATCACTTGTACCTTCTGGCATCCATGGGATCCTCAAATAAATTTTTATTCATGCATATTTCACTGTGTCACTCTTTATCCTCTCTTGATTTCAGCACAGCCTCTTGTACATCAGTCTGTATGTATTGGACTCTCAAGTTATGGATGTTCTTATTGAATGTTTCATTAAATTGTTCATTCCTATTTTATGCAGGAGCACCATGTTTCTCTACTACAACGTGAAACTGAGAAACTGAGAGTTGATATTGAGAAAATGCGCAGCGAACTGAGGTCTCCTTTAAAATTTCATTGAGCAGCATAAAATGTTTTTTTTTTCATTATTCATATATTATTTAAAATATAGGTATGAAATTGACAAGGTTACAGCTGGCCAGCGCTTAGATCTGAACCTTGAAAGAGGGTAAGGTGACAAATTGGTTGAATAAACAACAAATATTCTTGCTTGCACTGACCAGCACTTAGGTCAAGTATTTAGTGGTTGTCAAACAAGTTTCCCTGTTAATATATGTATTTTACCTTTAAATAACGCAAACTGACCTTTTTTTGCTTCCTAATTTCATGTACTAGTAAGTTCAGAAGAATGGATAATTTGGGCCTTTGAATTGAACAAGAAGGGATAGACAGAGATGTTATTTTTCATGTTTTATTGTATTATAATAAGTGTTCTTACATTATGGAGTGGGATGTTAGATCTTTTACAGAGGAATATATGATTTTGGGATATTTTCTTGGTTAATACATTTCGTTATTCTGAAAGAAAAGATTGTACTTAATTTATAACTAGACTTGGTGATAGTTGTTGGATGAAGATGGTTTTAACAAATACTGACTTTTGTTTGATAACAGTACCAGAATGTGCAGAACTGCATTTTGTTTATTGAAACCTCAGTGAAAATTTGTAGTATTCTCCACAAGGTGCTCTGGTTGACTACAATCAGTTGGTCCTTTATTTTTGACTACTCCATCAAGTATATATTGGTAATGTTGGTAGGTATGGTAGCAGCATGTTTGTACCAGTAATGTCCGGTATGATAATTTCTTATAGCTGTATAACTTGATAACATGCAGGAGAATACGTGATGAACTAGCTAAGCAAGGTGCAGAGACAAGCGACCTAACAAACAAGATCGATAGGGCAAGCTATATTTATGCATGATATACATTTTTTGTTCCTTGTATGATACAGATTGTATGATTAATTAGTATACATTTCATTATTGTATTTCAGGAGATTCATGCTTTGAAGGCGCAACTTGAAGCAGCCAAGTATGACGTCATAAAGTACTGCATTGGTACCCTTGTTTCAATATCAGCTGTTGGTCTAGCAATTGTTCGCCTTTTATTGTAGACCATTTTTTTGTCTTTCACTGTCAATAATTATGATTATGATGGTTTCTAGCTATTTTGAAGAAATCAGATGCAAATCTTACTGAGAAGCTGATAACATCAGCGCCCATTCTCACAAATGCGTAGGATTGTTTCATTTCCTTTTTTTTCTACATTTCTGAGGTTGAAGAAAAATATTAATTGTTGCCGATATTTTGATTCTTTGTCAGACCTAGATTATTTTTAACGGTATTTTACCTTTAAATAACGCAAACTGACCTTTAGTGATTGTCAGCCCTAGATTATTTTTAACGAGGGATTTTCCCGAGTACGTATGTATTTATGGGCTTATTCTTTTACCCTCATTTTTCTCTTTTTAAATGTTAGTTGTGTTTTGTTTTTATGTGGTTGTGTACGTGAATGCTGTGCTTGTCTTCGGAATATATACATGAGATTATGGGGGTTGATCTGTGCTTTCTGTCTGTATTTTGAATTTAAAAGTCTAAACAGTTGATTTATACTATTGAATATGATCTTCATATTGAAATGTCTTTGAAAATCAAATTTTATATATTTTTTTTACAATTTTTTAGATGAATGAAAAAACATTAGTATTGGATTGTGGAGAAATTATTAATACTTATCTAAAAAATAGTAAATGAATTTAAAAAATATAAAATTTGATATCTAAAGATATTTCAATATGAAGATTATGTTTAATAGTTTGGATTTTTACATTTAAAATATGGACACAAAGTACGAAAAAATTTATATTTCGCAAAACATCATGACTTCACTCTCTCTATATGTTTTGAAGCAAAGGGCGATTGTTTGCTCATTTTCACATATAAAATCATTAAATATTTTGAATGATGTTTCCTATTCGTTATAATATAATCATTGTGATATCGAACATTTATGACATGAATATGTTGAAAGACTAACACAAATAGATTAAAATAATATTCAATCTTTACTATTTATTTATCATTTGTTATCTCATTTTAACACATAAAATCACTAAAACACAATATTATTTTGAATGATATTCCTCATTTTTTTTACATTATAATCATTATGTTTTTAATCTTTCATGACCTGAATTGCATTAAAAGATTAATACAATTGTATTAAATAATATTCAGTTTATTCGAGTTTTATATCATTTGTTGTCTCATTTCATACATAAAATTATCAAAATATACAAATTTATTTTAAATGATATCGCTTATTCGCTTAAAATATAATTATAGTGATATTGATCCTTTATTATATGAATATCGTTGAAATGTAAACACAAGTGCATTAAAATAATATTCAATTTATATGAGTTTTGTATCATTTGCACATCATTTAAACACACAAAATCAGAAAAATCCACAAAGTTATTTTCAATGATGTCCCTTATTTATCCACATTATATTCATTATATTATCGAATCTTTATGGCATAAATAGTATTGAAAGATTGACAAAAATGTATTAAAATGATATTCAGTTTATTTTAGTTTTATATAATTTGTAGCTTCATATCAACATATAAAATCACCAAAATACAAAAAGATGTTCTCATTGATATCTCATGTTTGTTTATATTTTAATCATTGTGTTCTCGAATCTTTATGATATGAATAGCACCGAAAGATTGACACAATTGTCTTAAAATGATATTCAATTTATTCAAATTTTTTATCATTTATTGTCTCATTTCCACCAAAAAAATCACCAAAATACACATATTTATTTTGAATGTTTGCCCTATTAATTCATATTATAATCACTAAGTTCTCAAAACTTTATGACACGAATATAGTTGAATGATTAAAATAAATGCATTAAAATAGTATTCAATTTGTTCGATTTTTGTAAGTTTGTTGCCTCATTTCAACACATAAAATCACCAAAATACACATAATTATTTTGAATGATATTTCTATTCATTTTACATTATTATAATTATGTTATTGAACCTTTATGACATAAATAGCATTGAATTATTAACATTAATGCATTAAAATGATATTCATTTCATTTGAGTTTTCTATAGTTTGTGGCCTTATTTAAATACATAAAATTATCAAAACCAAAAATATATTCTAAATGAAATCCCTTATTTGTTATATTTTAATCATTATGTTCTCGAATCTTTATGATACGAATAACGTTGAATGATTAACACAAATCCTTAAATGGTGTTCAGTTTATTCGAGTTTTGTACAATTTTATGTCTTATTTTCACACATAAAATTACCAAAATACACAAATTAGTTCTGAATGATTACCCTATTCATCCATATTATAATCATTATATTCTCAAACCTTTATAAGCACACATTGTAGTATTAAAATAAATACATTAATATGATATTCAATTTATTCGAGTTTTGTATATTTGTAGCCTCATTTCAACACATAAAATCATCAAAATACACAAAAAAATTTTGAATGATATCTCTATTCAATTATATAATAATTATTGTGTTCTCGAACCATTATGACATAAATATCATTCAAGGATTAAAACAATTACGTTAAAATAATATTTAGTTTATTCGAGTTTTGTTTCATTTCTGGTCTCATTTTAACACATCAAATCACCAAAGTACAAAAAGTTACTTTGAGTGATGTCTACTATTTATTTACTTTATAATCATTATGATCTCGAACCTTTATGACATAAATATCGTTGAATAATTATCACAAATATATTAAAATTATATTCAATTTACTCAATTTTTGTATCATATGTAGGTCTATTTCAACACATAAAATCATCAAAATACATAAATATATTTTATAAATTATGTCCCATATTTATTTATATTTTAATCATTGTGTTCTCAAAACTTTATGAAATGAATAAAAATGAAAGATTAACACAAATGGAATAAAATGATATTCGGTTTATTTGAGTTTTGTATAAATTTATAACCTTATTTCAACACACAAAATTATTAAAATGTAAAAAGTTATTTTTAATGATGTTCTCTATTCATTTATAATATAATCATTATATTATCAAAACTTTATGACACGGATAATATTAAAGGATAAAACAAATACATTAAAAATATATTCAGTTTATTCGAGTTTTTTTATAATTTCTAGCCTCATTTTTACACACAAATTCACCAAAAAAATATAATTTATTTTGAATGATGTCCCCTATATGTTTACAATATAATCATTGTGTTACTAAATCTTTATGACACGAATATCATTGAATAATTAACACAAATGCATAAAAATAATATTCAGTTTATTCGAGTTTTGTATCGTTTGTAGCCTCATTTTAACACATAAAATCATCAAAATACACAAAATTATTTTGAATGATGTCCCCTATTCATTTATATTATAATCATTATATTTTTAAACCTTTATGATATAAATATCATTGAAATATTAAACATAAATGCATTACAATGGTATATTTAATTTATTTAAATTTGTATCTTTTGTATCCTCATTTTAACACATAAAAATAATAAAATACAAAAATTATTTTGAATGATCTACCCTATTCATTTATCTTATAGCCATTGTGTTCTCAAACCTTGATGACACAAATAACATTGAAAGATTAACACAAATGCATCAAAATGGTATTCGGTTTATTCGAATTTGGTATTATTTGTAGCCTCATTTCAACACATAAATTCATCAAAAAATATAAAATTATTTTGAATGATGTCCTCTATTCTTTTATATTATAATTATTGTATTCTCGAACTTTTATAACTGGATAGCGTTGACAAATTAACACAAATATGTTAAAAAGGTATTTGATTTATTCGAGATTGAAATCATTTATAGCCTCATTTCAACACATAAATTCACCAAAAACTATAAAATTATTTTGAATGATGTTTTTTATTCTTTTATATTATAATCTATGTGTTCTCAAAGCTTTATAACCGGATAGCATTGACAAATTAGCACAAATGCGTTAAAATGATATTCATTTATTCTAGATTTGTATGATTAGTATCCTCATTTCCACACATAAAATCACCAAAATATAAAAATTATTTTGAATCATGTTCTGTATTCATTTACAGTATAATCATTTGTTATCGAACTTTTATGATATAAATATTATTAAAAGATTAACACAAATGCCATAAAATAATATTTAGTTTAATCAAGTTTTTTATCATTTGTAGCCTCATTTAAACACATAAAATTAGCAAAATACAAAGTTATTTTCAAAGAAGTCCCTTATTCATTTATATTATAATCATTGTGTTACATCAAAACTTTATGACCCGAATAACATTGAAAGATTAACATAATACATTGAAATGGTATTTATTTATTTTTTTAGTTTTTATAATGTGTAGCCTCATTTCAACACATTAAATCACCAAAATATAAAAAGATGGTCTGATGATATCCCCTATTCATTAATATTTTAATAATTATGTTCTCAAACCTTTATGACATGAATAGTGTTGAAAGATTAACAAAAATGTCTTAAAACGGTATTCAGTTTATTAGAGTTTTGTGTATTTTGTTGCCACATTGCCGCACATAAAATCACAAATTTGTGTTTAAAGACATCCACTATTCATTCATATTATAATCATTGTGTTCTCAAATCTTTATGACACAAATAGTGTTGAAAGATTAAAGCAAACACATTAAAATGATATTCAATTTATTCGAGTTTTGTATATTTGTAGCCTCATTTCAAAATATAAAATTATCAAAATACACAAAATTATTTTGAATGATGTACCCTACTCATTTATATTATAATCATTATTTTTGTGAACCTTTAACATGAATATCGTTGAAAAATTAACATAAATGTAATAAAATGAATTCAATTTATTCGACTTTTCTATCATTTGTAGCCTAATTTTAACACATAAAATTATCAAAATACACAAAGTTATTTTGAATGATATCCTCTATTCGTTACATTATAATATTTGCTCTTGAACCTTTATGACACTAATAAAATTGAAAGATTAACACAAAAATATTAAAATAAATATTCAATTTATTCGAGTTTAGTATCATCTGTAGCTCCATTTCACACATAAAATCACCAAAATATATAAAGTTATTTTGAATGACGTTTCTTATTCGTTTACATTATAATCATTGTGTTATAGAACCTTTATGACACGAATAACGTTGAAAGATTAACACAAATGCATTAAAATATTATTTAGGTTATTCAAGTTTTATATAACTTGTAGCCTCAATTCAACACATAAAATCACCAAATTACACAATTTTATTTTGAATGATGTCCCTATTCATTTATATTATAACTTTTATGTTCTCAAACCTTTATGATACGAATATCATTAAAAGATTGACACAAATGCAGTTAAAATAATATTCAGTTTATTCGAATTTTATATCAATAGTAGTCTAATTTTAATACATAAAATCATTAAAATACACAAATTTATTTTGAATGATGTCCCATATTCGTATGCATTATAATCATTGTGTTAACGAGCCCTTAAAACACAAATAGCATTGAAAGATTAACCCAAATGCGTTAAAATGGTATTCAGATTATTTGAGTTTTCAATCATTTGTAGCCAAATACAAAAAGATATTCTGAATTATATCCCCTAATCGTTAATATTTTAATCATTATTTTCTTGATCCTTCATGAGATGAATAGCATGAAAATATCAACACAAATGCCTTAAAATTGTATTCAATTTGTTCGAGTTTTGGATCACTTATAGCTTCATTTTTTTCACATAAAATCATCAAAATACATAATTATTTTGAATGATATCACCTATTCGTTTGCATTATAATCATGATAATCATTGTGTTATCAAACATTTATATTACGAATAGCGTTGAAAGATTAATACAAATGAATTAAAAAATATTCAATTATCATTTGATGTTTCATTCCAACACATAAAATAATTAAAATACACAATGTTATTTTGAATGATGTTCCATATTAATTTATATTATAATCATTGTGTTCTCAAACCTTTTTGACAAAAATATCATGGAATGATTAACACAAATGCATTACAATAGTTTTCAGTATATTTGAGTTTTGTGCTATTTGTAGCCTCGTTTTAACATATAAAATCAGTAAAATTTACAAAGTTATTTTGAATGATGTATCGTATTCATTTATATTATAGTATTGTGATCTCAAACCTTTATGACACGAATAACTTGAAGGTTTAACACAAATACATTAAAATGTTAATCTATTTATTTGAGTTTTGTATAATTTGTAGTCTGATTTTAACACATAAAATCACCAAAATATACAAATAAATTTAATGATATCCCTTATTCATTTATATTATAATCATTATTTTCTCAAACTTTTATGACATAAATAATATTGAATGATTAACACAGATGTCTTAAAATGATATTCAGTTTATTTGAGTTTTAATCATTGTGTTTCCAAACCATTATTATGACGCGAATATCGTTGTAATATTAAAACAAATGCATTAAAATGATATTCAATTTATTCGAATTTTGTATCATTTTTAGCTCATTTCAACACATAAAATCACCAAAATACAAAAAAAATTTGTTTTGAATGATGTTCCTTATTTGTTTATTTTGTAATCATTATGATCTCAACATTTATGACATAAATATTGTATAATCATTAATGCAAATGCATTAAAATGAGATAGAATTGGAGTCCAGTATTTCCTTCCCTTATTGTTAAGCACTAGCATCAGCCATGGTAGCCCAAATTGTGTAGTTATAAATATTTTTATGATGTGCATCTATTTTAGCTAATGGCAATACCATAATATCATCAAATTAATACCAACAATATATGAAAACTACAACTGAGAAACTGATCTCAATATGAGCAAGTAAAATTCAATCCGATCCCAAATAAATCACGAATGTCCACAAACCACGAGAAGGGGACAGATGCAGGAGGATAAGAAGATTTTCTTCAAATTTTATATACATAAATTTCAGGCTCGCTTACGGAGATTGATCGAGTTTATAAAATTACACCCTCGTTATCCGCAGATTCACCAACAAGTGACTACTAGTTCGCATAGGTTGGATTTTAATTTGTATTTTTATATATTCATATTTCCATTGTAAAGAAAAAGAAACAAGTACAGAAGACACGATGTAGAGGTGAGAATAAAACATTCCCTTATAATTGCTTACACTATACTTGTACTAATGCCGTCATACAGAACTATTTAGAACCATATCTATACATTTTAACAATAAAATACCCTGTAACTCTAAAAACGAAACCAAGGTTGTAGGAAATTGTCAGCTAAGCCCAATACAAGCAGTGATTGGGTCATATGAGAGGTATGCTTGTCAGATAACATGTTGGTGTGGCCCTCTGCAGTTTTCCATTATAGTGCAACCTCAAATTACAAAAATGCAGAAACCAGTAAGTCTTAGATTTAGATTCAACATACGATCATTTGTTTTTTTGTAGCGAAAAACATACTATTGTTTTTTATTAATGAAAAGGAAAAAGAGTTACAGAGAAATAGCACAAGCAGCTAGCTTTTACATTCCTAGGTTAAACATATGAGCATTTATTATCATTTACAGTACTGTTCCAACTTCCTACTTCAGAAAACATTAAAGTTGAAGGTATGTTCCATGTCATTTAAATAAGATGTGTATCAAATTTGGGCTGAGTTAATATCATTCAACATATCATCAAACAATTTGAGACTTTTAACAATTGCATTTTAACAGACCAAAGAATTTTCAAAACAAGTCAAAATGCTCGCTACATGTACAATTTGTGATGATGTGGAGTATCAAGAATAATGGACGTACCATACAAGAAATGTATGCTAGAACTACCTAAGGATTATTAGTCTCACCGCCATCTCAGATGCATCAAGTAAAAGTTATGATGCGATCAGCAATCTTACTTCGGCAGATGGGACACTCCGCGCAGGCAAGTGAACATGGTTTGCATACTGTCAGAAATATTTAGAAAAAAATTATGTATGTCATCATGGGCAATTTAATATTTTGCCCTTCTTTCAAAAATTTTGAAATAAAATACCCTCCCCTTTAAATTGTTCAACAAAATGCCCTTGTGTACCTTATTTTTCTATTTTTTTCTTTTTCATCTCCATTACTATGCTTTATCATTTATTTTCTTTCATTTAACATATATTTTCATATGTAAAAGAATTTCATATGATATAGATTTATATTCATGAAATTTTTAAAAATATTATATATTTAAAAATAATTACAATTTGTGTTTATTTTTATTCTAGTATGTTTGTATTCATTAATTATATATTTTTAAAATAATCCCTAGATCATTGAATATATTTGAAAATAAATAATAATATTGTTGTTCTAAATATAACAAAGTAATATAAAATAAATGTTCTTCTTTATAAATCTTGCAAAATAATAACAGATATAAAAATTGCATTTGAAATATATATTAAAACATTAAGTAAATAAAATAATATACATTAAATGTTAAATTCTTTTTGTTAAATAAATTTTATTTTTTATTTTATCACTCATCATATAGCATTAGGCTAGGATGATTCAAATTATATGTATTTTTGAATAAATTTATAATATCATTAAAAATTTCATAAATGAAGATTTTATGAAAATTTGAGTGTATAAAAGAAAAATAATAAATTAAAAAATAAACAAGATATATTGTTAATTATTTTATATGAAAATATGTGTGTAAATGAAAGAAACTAAGTGAAAAAAATAAATAAAGCATAATAATGGAGATGAAAGAGAAAAAATAAATAAAGCATAATAATGGAGATGAAAGAGAAAAAAACTATCCATAAGAACATTTTATTGAATAATTTGGAGAAGAGGGCATTTTATTTTAAAGTTTTTGAAAGAAGAGCAAAACATAAATTTGCCCGTTTGAGTCATCCTAGCCTAATGCTATATGATGAGTGATAAAATAAAAAATAAAATTTATTTAACAAAATAAATTTAATATTTAATGTATATTATTTTATTTACTTAATGATTTAATATATGTTTCAAATGCAATTTTTATATCTTTATTATTTTGCAAGATTTATAAAGAAGAACATTTAATTTATATTATTTTTTTATATTTAGAACAACATTATTATTATGTATTTTGAAATAGATTACCCTTATGGAACTTGTATTTATGAAAAACGAAACATCTATACTAATAAAGCTGCATTGCAAAATACAGATACTTACAGCAAAAATGGCGGCAAGGGAGCAAAACAGCAGCTGTTGGTGATTCAAAACACACTTTACATACACGAGAGTTTGCATCCTTTTCACCTGGTGAGTCAATCTCCTTTTCCTTCATCTCTTGGATTTTAGCCTGAATTTGGCAGAATTTGCTAGAATCAAATGCACAGGCATTTATTAACCCCCCAAAAAATTCAGGACTCAGTTAACTTGATGACAGATAAGATATGTACAACAAATGGTAGGTCAGGTTTTGATTCTGGGGGACAGAATGGTTAGATTTTAGAACATGACACAACTGAATGAGCCGATTTACCCTGACAAATCCAACATATCACAGTCAACCTATAGTGTATCAAGCACAAATGGCACGTTGACAAGTTAGGTTGGCAACTTGGCATCAACACCTTGGTTGACAATTTGGAACAACCACATTTATCATTTCAAAAGAACGAAGAAAGCAACAAAAAAAACAATATCCAGCCAATTTCCTACAAAAGCATAATTTGGAAGTTATCAAACACAACTCAACACAGAAACCAAAGGTTTGCTTCAAATATTGGATTTACCTTTAGACAAACCAAAACAGGCTCAAACTGGCTGCTCTTCAAATCCTCCTTGGACTTATCCTTGGTCAAATAATTGGTCACAACTGGTTTATCAACCAACACAGCAACTCCATCTTCCTTTTCATCCTTATTTACTCCCTCTCTCACATTACCATTCACCAATTCTCCACTACTTGATCTCTCATCATATCCATTCTTATCTGGCACGGCCAAAGCCCCTCTTTTTAGTCTGGCAACTAGGACCCACATGCCAGCCAAGTCATTTTCTAGGGTCAGTTCCCTCTTCTTTGCATCATCTAATTTTCTCTTATATTCCTTCTCTATCACCTCTTTCTCAGCCAAAGCAGTTTCCAAAACTGCCTCTCTTTGTTTTCTATCATTGAGTTCAGACTTCAAACCATCCAAATCCAAAGTTTCATCCAAGGAGAAATTACTAAATTCCCGGCTAGCCCTGCTTCCAGGTCGGCTTCTTTGTAGGTTTTTAAGATCCTTAGCTTGTTTTGCATTTTGCACGGACAACTTGGTAACCTCTTCAGCTAGATTCTTTAGTTCGACTGCAGCTGAAGAGGCGAGTTCCTTTGCATAAGAGGCTTCATCAGCCAATTTTTGGTTTTGGTTCACCAATTCTTTGTAATCCTCATTTAATTCCATGAGCTCATATCTTAGTTTTTCATTTTCAGTCTCCTAAAAAGTTGAGAAAAAGAAACAGAGGCCTTCAGCAAAATATTTTCACGTGAGCCTCATGATAGATGTCCTGAGAAATACTAGACTCTGTGCAGCACTATATTGAATGGTGCTCATTAAGAAACAATAGTTTTAATTTTCTATGACATGGTGTGTCAAGTTATCAACTGAAAACTAGCAATATGTGGCATAGATAAGCTCAAGGGGCAGATGACCATAAATAAGGCTTGCAAAAGCAAAAGTGCCTGCCAACTAAAGTAAACATGACCTAGAATATAGATTCATTGATCTTGCGGTGTTTTTACTTACCTTCAAATTGTCTCCATTAGTAAAGCATGAGATGAAGGAGAATATCTCAAAAAAAAATAATGAAGAAATTTAGATACAACAGATGCTTTAAGTTCGTGTTTTAATTTCAACTATGAAACAAATGGAAGTATTTCATGGAAACCATCAAAGTCGCTGATACAGTTTTTAAACCTGTTTTAGTTTGATGCTTACTGGTAAAACAGGTAATCAAAATTAGTCACACGAAAATAGCTAATTCTTGAGTGTACACAAATAATACCAGTTAGTTATTTTCCCTTTATGAAAAAGATTAACATTCCTAAATGGATCAACTAAGGTTGACAAATTATTAAAGTAAAGACCTGTAACTGAAGATTTGACTTCAAGTACTCTATTTCATCTGATACGCTCTGTTCAGGTGGTTTTTCATTCTTCATGGAAGCAAGCTCCTGCTCAAGGATTTTAACTCTTTCATGTAACTCATTGTTTTTGGCACACTGCACCCAAGAAAACAGCAATTAAAAATTTCAGTGATACATAGACAAAACAACAAAGAAAGATGGGTAGCTTGCCAACAAAGTATGCACAATGGAAAACATCCCAAATGAAATGTACCTTATGCTGCAATTGTTCCTGTAGGATGCGGTTATCAGCTGTTCTTAACTGCCGATCAGAGTTAAAATTTAGATTTAGATTTTATATAAGAGAGAGAAACATAACTGCAGAACAGTTCAAAACACAATAAGAATGCAGTAAGCATCATTTGTCACCTCAAGCTCAAATCCTTTCTCACTGCACTGAGCTGTCAACTTCATTATAGTCTGAAAAATATAAAAACAATTCATAAGAAAATGATCACAAATCAAATTAGACCATCCAAACTACTGAGAAATGCGACCATCCATCGAAGAAGACAAACACCAGGTCTTACCGGCAGATACTAGTAAGTGTAGTATCTTTCTCAGTTCATGCAGAAAGTTTCAGTTACACACTGAAATACACAAGTCACAAAGATTGCACAGAAAAATTTAACACCCAAAAGCAAAGAGAGAGCTGATAATTAACATGCAGCAGTCCAATGTACATAAAGAGAAGAAAAAAGATGGACCTGTTGCATATCGACCAAAGAGGCACTTGCAAGAGAGGCCTCGCCAATCTCAGTGATTTTCTGCTCCAAAGCACGCATCTGTCTCCGTTTTTCATGAATTTCACGCTCCAAACTCTGAATCTGTTTATTAGATCAGATGATAAGTGCATAAATCCAAAATGTTAAATGAAGACGAAATTATTAAGTAAAAGAGAAACAAATTAACGCACTTTTACAAAAGATTACAGGGCTAACTATCCATTGAAATATCACAAGGGACAACAAGCAAGATTCAAAGAGTAATACCTGTGTTTTTGTGCTTTCAGGATCATCAACAGATTGCTCCACAAGTCTCTTGAGAGTACTAGTACTGAAGGCAATCTCTCCAGCAAGCATCTTGACTTGCTCGACAAGGAGATCCAGTTGATCCGTTGCGCTAAATACATCCTAAAAAGAGAACATATCAAATAAATTAAGATGAATGGGAGATCAGCATCATGGGCCTGCTTGTTTCCAAAATTCAAACAATGATACAAACTGCATCATCATATTTGTTAGAAATGTTTTTTGATAGGGACTTATTCCACAGGTTCAACTATGTGCAAAAGCCCTTAAAAATTAAATACATTAAGCTCTGAAAGGAAACCAAATTTCAGCAAATTACAAACATAAAACCAGTAGACAGGCAGATAATGTCAAACACCAGTTGACAGTATGCTGATAATGGACCAGAACCAAATGTCCTTGATGTAATCTTGGTCAATGTTATTTTGCAAGTCTGATAAATGCACACGTAACTAATTTTCTAAATACTGAATTAATTGTGCATACAAAAAATGAATAAATGTAACAGGCATATTACAACAAATCTCCAGATGAATTTAAAATTACTAATACCTGTTCTGTGACTGTACTGTTTATGTCAGAGTTGTCTTCATTTAGTTTGCTTGGATCCAGTGGATCCGATAAGGCGGCAAACAATATGTCTTTTTCGTTCTCAAGCAGTGGAGAGTTCTCACTAAATATATCCAACTTCTGAAATGGCATTGTCAACTAGGATCAGAATAAGCAAAAAATAATATGGAATCACATATTATATTAGAAATACAAATGATTACGCACATCCTCTTTTTTGCCCTGGTCAGTCTTTCTTTCATTTCAAAAATGTTTAGAACTTTGGATTAGTAATTGGTGGAATACGAGTCAATCCGAAACTCTCTTGAATTATATTCAAGAAAAACATCTTTTAGAAAGATTCATAGAATTAGAAGAGCTTTTTTTGTTAGAGAAAATTCTAAAAGAGTACTCGGAAACATGTATACAAAAACCCAGTATAGGAATACACAAGGAAACTTATGTGTTTCCTCCATGTTACTGGATGCTGGAGTAATAGTACATATAAGCTGCAGCAAGAAAAAAAACAAGGCAGATTTTTACTAAAAAAAAATGATTAAAACAACTGCAATACGTGATGGTAACATTAACCTGCAGGGAGGGTTTCAAAATTCAACAGGGCAGCTCATGCATTAGGTAAAAACAAAAGGCGACAAAAAGGCGACAGCAATTTTGAAACCCTAGGCAGGAGAGGTTGCGCCGCCGGCCTCCCCCCTCTTCCCTTCCTCTAATCTCTCCCTCCTCTCCACTCTTGACGGGTTTGAAGTACAAGCACCACTCTCGGATATCCCAAGAACAGCCACGACCTACGACCGAATCTCCCAGCAATCACAACCATTAGTGTCCCTCCTACCGAGATAACCCCTCACAGGCAACTTGACCCTAGATCCGCCACCGCTGCAACTCAAACCACCACTGCGGCCACCTCCAACACCCCAATCACTACTACTGCCACATCCAACCCCTCAACCACCACTGCTGCCACTCGAACCCTAGATCCGCCGCATCCTAGATCTACCACGCCGCCGGTCAACCTATTCAAACCTAAACTGTTCGTCCAACCTATCCAAATATAAACCATTGCTATCCAAACATAGACTGCTACTCAACCTATCCAGACCTTTCTCGGGGCAACCTATTCAAACCCTAAACACCCACTGTCACTCAACCCGATCTCACCAGACATACGCCCATATACCGTCCTATCCACTTCCTCCTGGTCTACCTCGGCTGCTACATCCAGGGTTGCTGGGCTCAACCAACCACAGCCCCAACTTCACGGGTTCCCCACAGACGTGCCGACACCCATTGCGAGCTCGGACTCCCATGGAGCTCAAAACAGCCCAGTTGGTACAGCGATGAAGCTCACAATTTTTCTTTTATTTTTCATTTTAGTTTCTTTGCTTAAGGTGTGTTTGTACATCTATTTCTATTTTCTGTTTTTTTCTTCCTTCTAATTCATAACTCTTCTTCATTTGATTTAATGAAAATTAATAGTAGGTTGTAGAAACTTACAGATACATGTCCATGTCCACTTAATGAAGACTGCAAAAGGCGAGTCAACTTTGAATCACGATATGGTATATGGGAGGCTTTCCCTTCACTAAGTTTCCCAATGACCTTCAAACATAGATATTGTAGAAACATCAGAATCGATGTACTTGACACCCACAAGAAACCATTTCATAATACTAGAAGATAAAGTAGGCATCACCGTGCCAAGAGTTAAGAGACTCTTGTTTATATATGAACCCTCCTTTCTCCTTACACCAGTTGTTTCTGTCTTGGAG